>LR989927.1:78102623-79302623 GCA_905146935.1 Scaeva pyrastri
GGTGGGCTTGGCGTAAGAACGTATTATTGGTTTTAATAATTTGAAGTCTTTCCATATACACGGAATTTAATTCCGACATCTCAGGAGTAATTCCTAAATAATGTAAACTTTTCTCTTTTTTATTATTTTTTTTTTCACGAAAGTGATGAGAGTATTAAAATTTAATTGTATAATTGTATATCTAATGGGGAGTCACTCTGAATCCAGCAATAAAAAATCTAGTTTATTTTAAGTTGACACAAATTAGAATCAGAAGTAGAAGCAATCTAATGAAACTTACGTGGAACCCACCTTTTTTGTACAGTTTATTTACACATGCTCGAAATATCAAATCAAAAACTTTGCTAAGAGAAATAGCTAAGCGGTTATTCAAAACTTTAAATCATCATTTTCATCATCCTTATTTTTGTAAATAATACGCGATATAAATATTTTAACCGTAGATATAAGACCAAGACGTAAAATAAAACATTAGATCTCTGTGTATGTATCTATAGCACTAAGCGTATTTTATTTTTCATTGAATTCGCATGAAACTAGTCTCTCCATTCCGTTTTTTTTTTTTGTTGTAATTGTTTTCAACTCCATTATAGCACTTTTTTTTAATTAAAAACGGAAACAATCCTGGAAATTGATCAAATTAAAGATATTAAGCTCACTTTTATTAAAAAATTACATACACACATATTAAATGCATACATTCAAAGAATATAAATTTAAAAAAAAAATCATTGTAATTTTATAATGTTTATTTTCTAGTTTTCATTTTCGTTCTCAATTAAATTATAATTTAGGTTTTAACAAAATTTCTGTCTGTATAAACTACTTTTTAAGGTATCACATGTATTTCTGAATCGAATGAAAGGTATAATATTTAAGTAAGTTCTAAGTCTATTTTTTGTAATAAACTGTCATTAATATGTAAAAAAATATATATATTAACATTGTAATAAAATGAAAACGTTGCTCCAGTGCGAATTTATTTTATTTGTAATGTTTCTAAAACAAATAAATTTAATGAATACAGTAAAAAAATCAGATTTTCTTTCGAGCTTTGTTTGTCATATACATATGGGGTAGATTCCGGTACAGTTGGGCATTCACTTAACTCGCATTCAACTCTATATAAATTTTATAAAATTGCTCAAATGCAAAGATGGTTAAACGGTAGGAAAGAGGAAAATTCAAGCATCACAATAGTGAAATTTCAGCCTCGTAGGTGGCAGGGTTGCAGAGATATGCACTTGCAAAAAATCCGAAAAATTGCGACAATGGACCCTCTAGGACTCGATTTGGCGGAGATACAGCGTTTTAAAGGGTGAACGTGGATTTTCCTCGATAACTTTATGTGAACATTTTTGTATGCATAGACTGTCATTGCCAATACATAATTAAATTTTGTATATAGAGTAAATTCTGTAGAACAACTATTTTAAGAGAGAAGTCTAGACTCTAGAGACAGATGCAACACACTTAACCAGAGATGTAGTCACCAATTTCCAAAACTATCATTACTCGAGTCAACGCTTAATAAAAACTTGTCAATTCGATACAATAATTAATTTTTTGTTTTATTTACAACTTAATAATAATTATCTAATGGTAGGTTTTAATATTAAGTTCATCTTAAAATACACTGTTAAAGAAGATCCATCCAAGGAACTGGGCAATGTCTGTATATAGAACGTAGTGATTGAGATCACATATCTCATCCTTGCTACTCAGAGAACGCGAAACAGTGCCTCTCAACCTCCATTTGTTTTTTATGAGCATCATTAACCCACTTCCGGAATCACCTTTACATGGACCGGTCCCATCACGATTGCCGGCACACAGTGTCCGTCTTGAAGTTAGGCGAGAAAATCGATCGTTTGACCTAAGGCAGTCACTCTCGGAAACCACCTTGGCACTGGCTAATCTTGGTGTCTTGGTGAGTCGGTTTCCATGCTCGTCTCGTCCCCAACCGACAATGATACCCGATAGGCCTTGAATTGCACTCACATCTAATACATCACCCCACATACAAACCGGACGTATAAAAATTGTAAAACTGTAAAGAGTAAAGGACAAATCAATATTTTAAATTCCTTCGAAAAATTACGGATAATAGTCTCACTCCACACGATCCTTGAGCTGAACAATCGCTACATCGGCATCGTTGATATCAAATTCCAACTTATAATCCGGATGCCGGATTATTTTTTCCACATCACGATTAACGACGCCACCATCAGATTCAAATGACTCTTCAAGGAAATGTCTTCCCATGGACACTAAAACATTCTCCTCGCCAATCAGAGATTGCGTATCCAATAAATGGAAACAATGAGCCGCACTGATTACGGTCCGTGTTGTTATTAGGCTACCGCCACATTGGAAAGATGGAGATCCTCCGTTCTTTAGAAATATCGCAACAATCCACGGGAATCTTGCTTTGGGTACAGCTGAACCGTTTACAACAAGTTCATTAACGTCAACCGAGTTCTCCAATCCACAGACCCTGTCCATATCTCTCCATTCTTGTTCATTTGGTTTTTGTATAAAGTTAAAACGGTTATTCGATGTTGGCTGAGGTGAAATTGTGGTGGTTTGTGCAGGTGGATTTGTTGAAGTAAAAAAGTTAAAGTTAATGGGCAGTCGTGGCCTTGGGGTAGTGGTAGTTGTTGTGGTAAATGTTCTTACTGGACCTGGCGGAACTGTACCAAATACCAATCCATTAAAATTGCCAGTAGAAAATTGTGGATTATTAATTGTGTTGCCCAAAAATCTGGGTAAATTATTTTGTGGATCTGTTGGTAAGAAACAAATATTTAAATTATTCATATTTACAAATATATATTATATAAAGTGTGTTCCAAAATGTATTTTAAATGCAACCTTTCCAATTTTTTTTGTTAAGCAAAGCGTTACTCAAGAGAGGAGCGTTTTTATAAAGTTAGACAATATTTAAAAAACGAAGTCGAAATATGGTCAGAATAAACAATGAATAAGTTTCAACTCTACACCACACATTAGTGATTTCTGATATACTGTGATTTTTGAAGTGCTGTATATCGAATTGAATAAATGTTATTATTTTTTAAAAATATCTATTATTTTAATAGAAATGTCTTAACTTCTTTGATAGAATATACTATGCTGTAAGGCTAATTGCGCAAGGGTCCCTCAGGGATCGATTCTGGGTCCAATTTTATTATAAACTTACCTATTACATTTTGGTCACATTTAATATATTCACTTACTTGGTATGGGTGTAGTAGTAGTAGTAGAAGTAGTAGTTGTTGTTCTTAAAGGTGTTGTTTTTGTTGTAATTGGCCAACGTATTGGTTCTGTAGTAGTAGTTAGTCTTGGTTTTTTTACATTCTTTCTCCTAACCGGAGCTGAAACTGTTAATGTGTGTTGCAAATCAACTGTTGTATGATCCGCCGGAACTAAAACAGAATATAAAATGGTTTTATTATTTAATATAGTAAAAATTGGATTGAAAATAATATTGTGCTTTACTCTTTTTGCCACGGGAACAAATTTGAACGCCATTTAATTTAATTTCCTGGAGTTTGGGAATAACATCTTCAAGTGCAAATCTTACTTTGTACACAAATGGAGTTCCTGTTTCTATGTATTCTGAACTTTTATTGATATCGAAATTCAAAGATATCTTTCCATAGTAATCCTTTCAAAAAAAAAAAAGAAAGATTTAAAATTAATTAAATTTAATTTGAAAATGTTTTAAGCTTTGTAAATTCTTAATTGTTTAGTTTTATGATATACTTAGTACAAGAATGACAGATAAATACTTATATCATAAAAATGTGAAAGCAATTTAAATTTATTACTTTCGGTTGAAGCCACTTAAACTTAAAGTTGGATGCAACTTAGCATATCTGCAAAATTTACAACAGTTTTCTTGATAATTTAAATAAAAGGGGATCATAGAATAAAATTAGGTTTTTTTAGTTGGTTTCCAACTGTTCTATTTATGTGTGTAATATAATATGAACTGTTCAAAGTGAAGTGAAACTTTGTTGCACACGAAATATTTTATAGCAACTTCTCAACCTCGTACCATTTTTATCGCTAAATGTTGTATTTACTCATGAAAACCTTTAATATGTTGTTTAAATTTTTATTATTTTCCATTTTCAAAAACATTGCCATGTTTAATCTTTTAAGCCAAGAACTTCATAAAACCTAATGAAATTAAGTGTCAATTTTGACTTTTTTTACACACTAAAAATATCATCCAAATTATCGGATTCTTTAGTCAATATAATTTTAGCAATACTCAAGCAAGTGCGAACATATTTTTAGTCGCAATTAAACTTAAAAGCTCTCTTTGCATTATGCATTAATTGAATCTTGAACTTTTTTTTTTTTAATGAACTGATAGGTTTTTAAAATTGCTTGTATCTTCTTCAAAAAGCTCTGTAAAGTACAACCTGATTAAAATCAGATGAATTGGAATATCCCACGGAAATTCCACTTAGAATATTATTTGTTATTATGGGAAAATATATTTTATTGTATATTTTAGAATTACATTTGATACAAATCTTGAAATACATAAGCTAAGTAATGAAATTGGAGTTTTGATTAAAAAAAGAAGGAAAAAATCACGCAATGACTACTGAGTCACGTTTTTTACGGAAGTCTAATGTGTTTTAGGTTAGGTGGGAGGTATAATTTAAAACTTAAGTAGAAACAAAACCTAAAACTACATCATCATCGGCGGTAAAGTGTACAAATAAAATTTGGATATATACATACATACATATGTATGTGGATAATAATAATTGAGATTTAATTTATATAAAAATAATATCTGTTTTACTACTACAATCTAATAGAAATCCATTTTAATAAACCAAAATTTCTATCATTAATGGCTGTAATGCTTGGTTTCCACTTGTCATTGGAAGACACACACTTTGGCACTTCCTGTCATAATTTAGACAAATAAATATTCTATAGATCGTCTTTAAAAAACATATTTAAATTACATTTATCTTCATTAAGTTTGAACTTAGCCTAATTTTAAATATTTCAACTTTTCATGAATGACAGTTTTAAAACGTTAAAAAAACTTGGATCTAGCACAATTTATTTAATAGTACAAAAAATTTTCTTGGACTTATTTATCAGTCAACCATGCAAAAAGTTGTCTTTATTTAAAGTCAATATTCTGCTTCTTCTCCATTAAACTAAGAAGAAACTTTAACCCCCAGTTTTACAGTTTAAACTTAAGTTTTACAATTTATTCAATTTCATAGTTTCGCTTAAATCTTGAACTTTATTTCGTAGTTCTTGTTAACTGACAGTATTCTACCGTTAAAACTTCAGTTCAGCAAAAAAAAAGCACTTCCAATGGTAACGTTTCAATTTATTAGCCGGCATTTGACGGAATAAGTTTGGTGAGCAAAATGCTTAACAAGGTTATGAAATATAAGTACAATTAATTGTGCTTTTAAAATTTGATATTTGATATACATAATATGTATACTCCGAAGTAAAAAAAGAAATAAAAACATCATAAAAGTGACGTTCTGGACACGTTACGTCACATAACGCAATTGAACGAAGTTTACCTAAATTGAAGTTCAGATTTCTCTGTGAAAACGTACAAGCTAAAGTAAAAAACTTAAAAGTAGCTAAACTGATTTTTAAACGTTTCTGTGAAACTGGGATAAATAACTAAAAAGTTAAGCTTTCACTAGATTTGTTGTAAAGCAATTACTAAAGGAGGATTGAAACTCCATCTAAGACTCTATTAAAGAGAGGACCTAATCAGAATAAAATATCCTGAAAACTGTCCAAGACATAAAACAAATTTTAGTTCCAATTATTAACCTTTGAATAGATGTATTATTTTATTTAATTTACTATTCAAGTGATTTATCATTTGATAAAATTAAATAATGTAGATAAATATTTTTTGTTGTATAGCTACCTATTAATCTAGTCTTTTTCTTGTAGTAACTAAAAGAAGAGTGGGCGTTTTGGTCTACCTATTGCGTTCCCCACGGATGAGATATATCATTTTAAAGCTTAGCAATAGTAGGTACGTAATTTTTCTTGTATCGAGACAAAGCTCTAAGCCATTGCAATTAGACCTCTATTGAATTTAAAGTATTGATCACTTTTAATGAACTGAATGGACTCCAAAACAAATTAACGACCTGTTGGCAAGCTAAGGTATTTGTAAGGAAGTGCAGCTGACAAACTAGTCCCCTGAACAAGTTAAGAGGCATGCAAAGAACTTAAACACCCGACTCTTGCTATTAAAAATACTCCTACAAAAAAACGTACATACATACATACATATGTTGAACTACAAAAAAAATGAGAATCTCAACTTCCTTCCAGAACTCATAGGTACTCCTCAAAGAGGTTAAAAATCAAGTCTGATTAACTCTACAAACTTACCGAATCAATATCTTCAGCCTGTGATAGTTTAATATCCAATACAGTGTCTCCATAATCCACATCATGGACGGTGACAATTCCAACGTTTTCTCCTTTAGATCGAGCATACCGGAATATATCAGGACAGGGAACTCTTGGTCGTGCAGCTAGTGATTTTTGAACAATAAACGTAACTATCACAATAACAAATACATTTTTTAAAAACATTTTCTCCATTTTCTTTTTTTCTATAAAATTGTTAATCACTTTCGAAAATAACTTTTCATTCAATAACAACAAGTCGGCACAAAAAAAAAACTCCGTCAATGAATGATAGATAAAGTTACACTCCCGAGTTTCGTATTAAACTAAAATTAACTATGTTTAAGATTATCATCTAAAGGCTTTCCCAATCATTTTGCCATTTTGATCAAGAAAAATCTTTGTTTCCCGCTCAGACGGATAGACCAGCTTGCAGTTTAATTAATATAACATTATTACAACTTTATTTCGCATCACTTCACAGTCCGGTCAGTCTTGCATGAGTTAAACAATTTCTAGAATCTAGAATCTCACAGAACCTGTTTCCAACGGCGGCGGCGACTAACTATGTGACCAGTAATATCTGTCGATTGGACATCTCTTAGGTGTTTGTTTTTCCCAATATAAAATTATGTAAATAAATTTGCAATTACTCAATTAATCGATCATAAGAAAGTTCAAAAGATCTTTGCTTTGGCAGAGGTGATTCTTAACTGAAGAAAAACCCCAGCGTAAAAGCTTTTTTCTGATAATTTTTTTTATATTAATAACAATTAATTTGTGGAAAATTAAGATTCATATGTTGTCGAACGAATGAATGATTAATGATTTAAAAAACAGTTACATCAAGAATTGCTTAACTTTTAAGTTTTGTAAAAAATTTAGGGATATGCATTTCCCTTGAATGTCCTATCAATCATGATTGATCTATTTTGTTTTAGCTTCTAGTCCAAGACTTTGCCATTAGTTGATTTCAAGTTTCATGACACAAAATTGAACTTAATATTACTTAAAAAACAATATAACATTAACTGTAACTTATCATGAATATCTGTAATGTCTGACAGCAATCTACACTTTGATTTAATTTTGTTTGTGACAGTTGGAAATGCAACTGTCAGTTGGAACTCATGACACTTGGTTCCCGTCGGATGGATTTCTTTTAATTTCTCCAATTTGGCTGAAATAACCATGATGAAATTTGGCACAGACATAGATTACCTATAGACTGGAATAGAATTCCTTTTATTTTTACAATTACACCAGAATGGCTGAACGGATTTAGATGAAATTTGGCAAATATGTAGATATTATAAATAAACGGACTTGACTCAACTAAACAAAAACTACTAGTAATGATGTGCTTTTCTATTATTATCTATCTATGATGTGCAAAGCCGGGACAAGCCGCTTGTTTTAAATAAAAGTGACCATTTTTACTTTCCTTATACGAACTCTCGAAAGCACCAAAAGGTCCGAGTGTCTTTTACTAAGGACCCTGGTCTCGGATCCATAAACATACATATAGAACTGGCAGTATACTAACGATTCCTGTACAGTAGCAGCTTAGAAGTAACGGTGGTGTTTCTGGATTTAAAAAGCTTAAACAGACTCTAATAATGGGCTCTATGCTCAGTAAAAAAAAAACGTGTTTTATATTCTATTCATTTGTTTAAAACTTTATTCAGAATTTTACTTGGTTTTTACATTTTTATTGTGAATACGATACAAAATAAATTCCTTCTCAAGATCGAGTAATCAAAATTCACAATTTTTTATAGTAGCATTTATTTTAATAAATAGTTTTTGAGTAAAGTAACACCCCTATGTTCTGTACATAATACCTAATGTTAAATGTAAATCTCCAATGTAGTAGGTACGAGTATGTCCTTTAATAAAAATATCCGTAACATAAGACATTCATAAAAAAGAAGCTTCTTTTTATAATCATCAAATATTAAAAAAGTTTATAACTAATCTAAAACAAACTATAACTTATTATTATTTTTAACTAATTAATCCTTAAGAATTTTGACTTTAGAGTAACATATTTTCTTCGATCCATCCAATAAACTTGGCTATATCAGTGTACACAACGTACTCATCAAGATTACATTTATGTAGAGGTGTTCCCAATGCAGCCGAAACGGTACCTCTTAGCATCCATTTATTTCGATTTCGCAACATTAAACCGCTTCCAGAATCACCATTACACGGACCTGTTCCATCCCGATTACCCGCGCACAGAGTTCGATTAGATGTCAGATAAAACAGTTTGTCATTAGACCTTATGCATTTCATCTCCGAAGCTACACTGGCTGTAATTAATCTAGGTGTCGTCGTGACATTTGAGTTATTTTCATCTCGACCCCAGCCAACAACAATTCCTGAAATGCCGTCAATATCACGAACACTTAAGGGACCCTGCCACAAACATACCGGCCGTATTGCCTGTGAAAACCTGTGAAATTAAAATTAACAACAAGAATTCATAACATCGATAATTTTTGGTAAATAAATGAGGAACATACGTCACAGAAATTTTTAGCCGAACAACGGCTAAATCTGCATCGATTTTTGTAAGTTCCGGTCTATAATCCGGATGTCGGATTATTGCCTCCACATCGCTTTGAATAATAAAGGAATCAGTCCAATCCGTTAGATTATGTCTACCCAAGGATATCAAAATGTTTTCGTTCTCGATTACACCGTAGTCCGCATAGAAGCAATGAGCGGCGCTGATGACCGTTCGTGTTGAAATTAGGCTGCCTCCACATTGAAAGGATAACGCCTCTGCAGTCTTTTTGTATATTGCCACAATCCATGGAAATCTTGCTCTGGGTATTGTTCGACCGTTAACCGCAAGCTTATTTGCCGTGAAATTTAAGTTCTCACGGCCACAAACGGAATTGATATATTGAAGTGTAGCGGTGCCTTCAGTAATTGGTTTAATGGTAGTAGGCGTGGTGGTGGTGATAGGCGTTGCAGTTGTAGTTGTAGTCGAAGTAGCTGGTAAATCAATCCTTAGCTCATTTGGCCTCTTTGTTGTCTTTTGTGACTCATCATTGGAAATGGGTTGAAACTCAAAGTCGTCATCAAAAAAGAGTTTTTGGAATTCATATGGATTCATCGCATTCCGCTGCGTAAATGGAGGATTAGGGCTAAAAAAGTCTGCATCGCTAAACCGTGGTTCTGAAATACATATAATTTAACTTTCAAAAAATGCTCTGTTTCATAGTGCAGTGTCCCGTTTTTGCCAATTCAAAGTGGTAAGCTGTCAAATTCGTTTACTTTTTTCTAGGGTTGCCAACGCTTTGCTTATTAAAATCTAATCTGCACTGTGGGACACCCTTAAGAACTGACTATCTCTTTAAGATTTATGTCAAACTTACGTGAATAGTTTGTAAACGTTTCCCAAGGCGTACTCAATGATTGGGTAAGAGTTTGTCTTCGAAAATCATCGCCTTGAAATGGTCGCGGAATTGTAATAGTGTTTCTTAATAATATTGTTGTACTTGGGGAACGAGCTAGGAGTGAGAAAAATTAATTTTTTTGTGAGAGAATGTTTTCACTAAACAAAAACTTTTTTTTTTTTTAAATACCTCTCGAACCAAAACATATTGTAAATCCATTGATCGTTATATAACTTATTTGAGGAACCACATTTGGAACAGGAAAATTAACTCTGTAAGTAAATGGTCTTCTTGTTCTGATGTATTCCAAAAGTTTATCTTCATCAATGTTTAAACTGAGACTGCCTTCAGCATCCTTGAAAGTGAAATTGAATAATAAAAATATTTAGTAATGTCATTTCATAATATTTAAATTTAGAGCCCAGATATTTAGAATACTGGTTACACTTCAAAAGAGATATGATTAGAAGTTGTGCAAGTCTTAAGCCGAAATGATTTCGACCTAAGAATTACTTCCAACTTACTATTTCTTAAAATCTTATATTATCTTTTGGAATTTAGAGCAGACTAAAAGACTTGTCAATATTTAAAATCGTGAACACAGCCGCAGATCATTATGGGTTGCCAAAGTTTGATATGCACTCACCTGTGGAATTGATCCTGGTTGTGATAATTCGATATCTATTTGAGTTTCCCCAAAATTTACATCATCAATAGTTATTAAACCCATGTCGATGCCATTAACACGCACATATCGGAATATATCGGGACAGGGAACGCTCGGATATTGATCTTTAAGAAAGTAAATACTAAGTGTAATTTTTAATGCAATTACTTTTTTGAATAAATGACATAACGAATATGCTGCAAAAAAGTTTTATATCCCATAATTTCTTTAATTTAATTTTAATTAAACATTGAATCCTGAAAAACTTCTGAACCAAGGATAAAATATTATACACTCTTTTTAAAAACTCATTGGACTTAGAGTTGCCGAGTCATTAGTTACATAGTGTTGCCAATGGACTTGATCAGTAAGTTGCAAGAGTGATTAACTTTACGCTTTTTCAAAGCTTTACTTTACTAAAATTCGAATAAGTCCCCAGCACCTTAAAAACACCTGTTAATATTTTCAAACTTACTTCGAAATGTTGGCGCATTTGGCCAAGAAGATCGTCTCCCATTGAATGATGATAGAGATCGAATGTTTGTTGAACCTGAATTTGTCAATGAGTGACTCAAAATTAATGTTGTACTTAATCCAGAAACTTTAAAGACAAATAAATGAAAACAAATTTAGTTTGACAGATATGACATTAATGTTACCTCTCGGACCGTAACATATTGTATTGCCATTCACTTTGATAGAACTGACTTGAGGAATAACATTTCGAAGAGGAAAAATAACTTTGTAAGTAATTGGTCTTCCGGATCTTAGATATTGTGAGATTTTGTCCTCATCAATGTTTAGGTTAAGAAAGCCCTCAGCGCCCTGGAGGAAATTAAACAAAAAATTTAAAACAGAATGACATTTGCATTTTTGACAACTTTAATAGTGCTGGCGTTCTGTCACTTTTCTTTGCAGAAAATCACCCACTAGAAGACTGTAGAGTCTACAAAGCCTGGTTAAAATTTTTCCATAGTCATCGAACTCAATTTTGGCGGGAAGCCGAACAAATTTCGAAGCAAAGAATCAGTCTGTTTTTGATGTGAATAATTGACCATGTCATCCACTTTTTTTACAAACAGATTTATATATTTATGTAATTGAATGAGTTTAAAATTTTAGAAAACATCATTTTTTCTTCACATTTTAACCACTTTTTTTTTCACTTCGTTAAAGGCAAGACTTGGTCGCCATTTAAAAAAGAACAATTTTGTCCTGTCACTTATGACATTTCTTCAGAAATCACAATTTATATCCTTTATCATTGCTCTCACCGAATATATTGATCCTGGTTGTGATAATTCGATTTCCAATTCAATATCTCCGTAGTTCAAATTCTTCAAGGTAATAAGTCCGACATCTTGATCAAAATCTCTCACATAACGGAATATACCCGGACAAGGAACAAGTGGATAAATTGCACATAATGATTTGTTAAAGAATAATGTAAACAGCGCCAAAAGTAGGGCATTTCGTTGAGCCATTGTTTTTGTTCTCTTTTTTACACCTTAACAATATTTTATGATATAATTTAATGTTGGTATATTTAATTAAAAATTAACGGGGCTAGGTTAAAAATTTAAAAATTCCCCATTTAACAATTGAGAGCTCTATGATCGACTGTCAGACTTTTCAATTAATAGTTAATTTCAATTAAAAAGCTTTCCTTCTGCGTTCAACTTGTTTATTTTGCGGGGAATAATAATATTTGTATGAATATTAGTACTTCTGTGAAAAAAAATTAATCAACGGGATGTAGATACCTATGTACATACATATGTATAAGAAGTGACTGGAAGGAATTTTAAATGGCTAAAATCATCTTAACGTCAGAATAATTTTAGAAAAATGTAAACAATGAACTAGCGTCTCTTCTGCTAAGGCAATACATACATACATATGTACCTATTCCCGTTATGTAGATTTCTTTTTTTAGGCAAAACTTGATGTTGTTATTTCCATGCACTTTAACAGGGCTGTAGCTGTGGGGTGGCCTGAGGGCCCTCGAGATGTTTACCTTTTCCACTATAACTGCTAGTTTTCTACAATTCTCATATAAAACTTTTATCTAAAATGGTACAAGGAATGTAATTGAAACTAACTCTGCATTTGTCTCTAGTAACGAAAATAAATTACACTTTTTAACTTCATCTCTTCAATAACTAACGTTATCATTTTGAATCCAAAATACAATGGACATCATCCTGATCCCGAAATTGACTTTTGAATTAGTTTTCCAGTGAAGAGTTAATTTTATCATCAAAATGTCTTAGTTAATTTGGCATCACTGAAATGTCAGTAGCCATATATACATACCGTTATCTTGCTCTGTCGTTCATTGTATTTGTTTTTTTAGGAGTTATTTGTTGTGATTTTGTATTCAATATTCAAAATTGAAAGTAAAAAAAAAATGTCTAAAAGAGGATTTCATTTTTCAACAACTGAAGTTGAATTAGGTTGTTGAAAGTAGGAAAAAAGCAATTGAGTGCATGTCTGGGAGGAAATAGCCAATGAATAAAACGCTAGGTCTGCATCAAACAGGACACCCGAAAACCTGCGAACAAAATATAAGAACTGAAAAACAGAGCTTTTGCCAGGAGAAAAAAACATACATATTTTGTACAGGCTACGGCAGTCACAGCTACTGATAATGCTGTCACAAGCTTTTAAAATATTGTTAGTTAACTCACATAATATCCAGGGTTAACTCTGAGTTAACTTCAGGACTAAATCTTACTCTAAGATAATCTTGAACTGAAAAACTGGCCCTAAGTAATCAAATTTGTATTCTTTAAAGAGGCCGGAATATGTGGTTACCCTTTTAATATAATATCGGGTGATTCATCGGGAGGTTTGATTTTCAATAAGCTTCTTTCGACAGATCCAACATGACTCTTGTCAAACTTTTTTGTCATTTTTATTCGATATCGTTTAGCAAGTCATCATTAAAAGTCCCACACAAGTAAATGTTCTTTCTCTAAAGTTGAAAAATTGGAATTTAAAATTTTTACATTTTGACATAAAAAAAGTAATAATCAAAACAAGAAAATTCAAATTACCTATAGATAAACGAGACTGGCTAGAGTTTAAGTCAAAAATATACAGTCTCGGCTCGATTTGTACTCGGATGGTTTAAAGGTGTCTCGTAAATTGGACACAAGTCAGTCCTACCCAACGAGCACAAACTGTCAAAATTTTGTCGAACAAAATACTGTCATGATCATCTATATTTTTATGATATATAATCAGGTTCTGAAGACGACAAAATTCCCTTTCATACCTACATAAAATTGACAAAAGGCCCCAAAGATTTCGTTACACCACTGAACTTTAACTTCATTAAATCATTGATTAAATGCAAACGGTGTGAACTTTAAATAGTTGTTTCATTTAAGCACAAAAAAAAATAGCATATAAATAATGTAAATATACTATGTGCTTTTGATAGTATCAATGCAAATCATAAATTAAAAAAAATATACATATCTTATTTACAAGTGTTTGATTACATTAAAAAATAAATGTTTATAGATTTTGTAGATTTGTTAGTCTGGGGAATTGGATTTCCAACAATGACTAATTCGAGCCAAACCAGCTTGCAAATTTGACAATAATTGTAAGTTAAATGAAAAGAAATGCTAAATTTTCATGGAACTTGTATGAATGTGTCAGAAGTATAATAATTATTTCGGCGAATAGAAGAGAATTATGGTTTGACGTTTATTAAAGATGATTATTTTTAAAAGTCTTTTAGAATTTAGAAATATCTGTTAAAATTCAATTGAATTCATGAACAAGGTCATCTTCTTATGAAAAGTTTTGTCATCGACACGAGTGGCACATGTGTCCAACAATTGCATTTAATGTACATGTGCAGCAGTGCAGCGCTTTTTAGTTTGCATAGACATTCAGACTGTACACGTAACGTCAATAAAAAAAAACAGTTGCGGTGGATGACTTAAAGTTTCAAGCAAGAGTTGACATTTGTTGTGATTACAAATATAGAACATGTTTTTGAGTTTTGACGACAGTGCTGCTAGTCGTTCTTGTGACAAGAGGCACTTGCCATCCTCCTTTTAACAATACATATTTTAAAAAGACAAATTGAACAACTACGCAGAACAAAACCCGAGTATGAATCTACTAATGAATGCAAGTGATAACCGGGTTTGAAAGTCCAAACTCCTGTATGCTTCTCCAGTTGCAAGGAAATGTCAAACTTTCTCGAGGATCAATGTGAACTCTTACTTGTGTCGTACCACGTTTTTATTTTTTACAATTTTTATAAACATCTATATACATATGTATATAAATCTATATATATATAAATGAATCCCGTTTTCAATTGGTCACGGCATCACACTTGAATGGCTGGACCGATTTCACTAATTCTTTTTTGTTGTATTTGTTATTATTAGGAGAAGGTTCTTATGTAAGAAAAAATTACGAAAGTTGCACAGGAAACAAGAAGATTTTACTTTTCTAATGAAATAATGGTCACGCTATAACTTGAGAACGGCTAAACAGATTTCGTTCATCTTTTTTTTAAATGTTTTCTAATGTTTCGTAGAAGGTTTGTCAATAAAAAAATAAGGAAAAATGAACAGAAACTAAGAAAATAAAAAAAAAAAAATTAAACAGGTTGATGATTTCCAAAAAAGTTCCAATTAAGCTGTGATTCCTTCTAAGAAAATTTCCGATTTTTCTTGATTTATCAAAACCCATTGGTACCCGACTTGCGAAGACGTTTTAATTCCACGAATTCCTCTAATTCCGAACGACATGCAGTCGCTAAGTGTTTGTGGCATTAATCTTGAAAATTCATGTTTTTCACATGGCCAGTTATATGTCACTTGTTCCCGTGTCGGAATACCAATAACACTATTTTTATACTCGCCAGAAAATAAAACTAAGAATATTGTGTATCATAAAGCATTAGAATAATAAAACACTTTGTTTTTGAAATAATTTACAATCACAGTTGGAGAACATTGTCTGTCGGGTCAGCTATACTTAATAAAGAAATTAACTTTATTCAGATAAAAAGGTAACAGATATTATAGGGCGGTACGAAGTTCACCGGGTCAGCTAGTTATACATATATATTTGCTTACATATACATACATACATAACTAAATATAAAAAAATATTTACAACAATTAGGTACTAATAAACTTATACAATTCTTTTTTTTTCTTTAGGTACATAATTGGTTTGGCAATGAACATCAATTACAATATAACTCAATGAAAACTCGGCTAAGGCAATCAAATGTCAATTTTGACATTATTACAATCAATATAAATGTCAAAAATCACTCAGAAGCAACTAATTTATCTAAATCTATAATCGAAATGAACAATTGAAGAACCTAAAAAACACAATTTGAGTAGATCCATCCAAGGAACTGAGCAATGTCGGTATACACAACGTACTCTTCGAGATCACACGTATTCAATTCAGTACTCAAGGCCGCCGAAACGGTACCCCTTAACATCCATTTATTTCGATTTCGGATCATTAAACCGCTCCCAGAATCTCCATTGCACGGCCCAGATCCATCACGATTCCCAGCACATAGTGTTCGATTTGACGTTAAATAGAACAGTTTCTCATTGGACTTGATGCAAGTTAACTCTGACGCTACACTGGCTGTTACCAAACGCGGTGCAGAGGTGATATTATTATTATTTTCATCTTTTCCCCAACCAACAACTATTCCCGAAACGCCTTCAATATCGCGAACATCTAGACGTCCCTTCCATAGACAAACCGGGCGTATTGCAATTGAGAACCTTTTGGTGAAAAATTAAATAAAATTGAATTTGAAAAATATAAAACTCGATTAAAGAATCCGAAAAGTGATCAACAGATGAATTCGGAGTGTTTTTTTGACAGTTTTATCATGGAAATTAATATTTTATTCCTACCGCAGCTCTTCGGATTCTGTAATCGGTTTGACAGTTTAATATCGTTGCCTTACGTGACACTTGTCTTAAGCTGGATTATCGCCAAATCAGCATCGATATTTACGACCGCCGGCATATAATCCGGATGCCGGATAATTTTCTCCACATCTCTGTGAATTATATAAGAATCCGACCAATCGGTGAGATTATGTCTGCCCATGGAAATCAAGATGTTCTCTTCTTTGATTTCTTCAAAATCCGAATAAAAGCAGTGAGCCGCACTGATTACGGTCCGCGTTGTTATGAGGCTGCCACCACATTGAAAATTAAGCGAACCAATATTCTTCTCGAATATTGCAACAATCCATGGAAATCTCGACCTTGGTACATTTTTACCGTTAACAGCAAGATTCTTAACATGAAAATTAAAATTCTCTTGGCCACAAATCGAGTCGATGTGTGACCATTGATCAGGTCTTTGCAAAAATTGAGAAGGTGACCCGGGATCTGCGATTAGGCTTGAGCGTTGACCTGTTTCCGGTATAATGTACATAAGTGGTTTTGGAGTTGTCGTTGTTGTGGTAGTAGTCGTAGTAGTAGTGGAAGTGGAAGTAGAAGAAGGGGGAGGGGGAGGTCGAATTTCCTGCAAAAAGGCTGGTGGAATTCTTGAATCATAAAATGGTCTTCGAGTTGTTGTCGTTGTAGTTGACGGTGGTGATATCATTGTCAGAATGTTGTGGAATTCGTTGTTGCCATTGAAGAAAGGATTACTATTTGTGTCTTCTGTGCTGGTTTTCTTTCGTTTATCAAGGCTGGAGCGCAAAAAGCTCGGATGGGAAAATTGTAATTTTGACCCTTCAAATGAATTTGGAAGGACTAATTAAAACAATCGATTAAATTTATTAAAGATCATCTTACTGGGACTGCTTGTTGACGTCGTCCAAGGAAAAGCTGTGTGTTGACCAGAAGTTAACCTACTATAGAGTTCATTGTTGCCACTGAAGAAGGGATTATTGCTGTCTTTTGAGAGTGTATTCTTCGGTTGGGCAACGTTTAGCCTTAAAAATGACGGATGGTCGAAACTTGAGCTGGGTCCTATGACATACATAAATACACAATTGTTTTAATTTACAGTGTCGAGCATAAGTCATGGTACTCAAAGTGCTCTCTTTAAAAGCTTTGAAAGAAAAGAAAACTTAAGGACTCAATTTTCATGCATCAAGTTATTTATTATGACAAAACCTTATTCTTTGTTTTACCAATAGAAAAAATTCAAAAACAAATTCCATTTTCTAGCAAAAAATAATAAAACCTTGAAATCTATGAAAAAAGTAGTGCAAAAGTCTAGGTACTACTGCACTTTACTAGTTTTAACTGTTAAAATTTGTAACGGTCCTGTTGGCTTTGTTTTTTTTTTTTGCATGAAGCTTGTAATATGAAATGTGTGTGTCAATCAGTAGGTACAAAGCTATCGGTCGTGCAAGTCAAGGTTAAAGGAATTTTGTTGTTTAAAAGCAAAAAAGCGATGGTTAGGAAAGAATTAACGGTAAATGAGCGTCAAATTATTATTAATTGCCATGAGCAAGGTAAAAGTTATGCGGAAATTAATAAAATAGTTGGACGACCCAAATCTACCATACAAAATGTGATTAACCGTTAGAATAAAGAAAACCGAATCGAAAATAAAGTCAGGTCTGGTCGTCCGCGCAAGTTTACAGAAAGAGATGAACGAAAAATCGCGAGTATAATAAAAAAGATCCATTCAAAAGTGCTCCAAAGATTGCTACCGATATACAGATTAGTTTAAATAAAACAGTTTCTCCGTGGACAGTTGCAAGATCGCTCCAGAGATCTGGGTTTAAGTCGTGCACACCTCGTAAAAAGCCGTTCGTAAGTGAAATAAATAAAAAGAAAAGACTGGACTTTGCAAAGGATTATAAAAATAAACCAAATGAATTTTGGGACAACGTAATATTCTCCGACGAGTCGAAATTCAACATTTTTGGCTAGAGTGTGGAGAAAACAAGGCGAAGCCTTGAATCCTAAAAACACAATTAAAACTGTGAAACACGGTGGCGGTGGTGTAATGGTATGGGGGTGTATGTCATCCAGTGGTGTCGGGAATTTGACAATAATTGATGGAATTATGAATAAGGAGGTTTATTTGAACATTTTAAAACAAAACTTAAAACAAAGTGCAGAGAAACTTGGGATCGTAGACACATATCACTTCCAACAGGATAACGATCCCAAGCATACGGCTTCAAATGTAAAGTTGTGGATCGCCTACAACACGCCCCACATGCTAGTTACACCCCCCCAAAGTCCAGATCTTAACCCAATCAAACATTTATGGGATGTCTTAGAGAAACGACTTCGAAAACACAATATAACGAGCAAAACCCACCTTAAAGAGCTCCTGGTATCAGAATGGGAATTAATAGGGTCAGATGTCACGCGAAAACTTGTGAACTCTATGCCAAATCGTTTTAAAGAGGTTATTAGGCTCAAAGGTTTTCCCACAAAATATTAGGTAATCATATTCTTAACATAAAACATTCGAAACCGAATTAAATTCTCTTGTCCTTCTAGGGTACCAAGACTTTTGTACTATTGTTTTTAGGGACTACTACTTTTATTTTAACTTTTTTAAGATCCTTGGAGGATATTTTTCTGTTTTTCTTGTGCTAATTTGTTAAATAAACTTAAACTTGAATAAATCAAAACATAAATTGAAAATTGTGTCTTAATATCATTTATACAACTCATTTATCAAGAATACCCACACGGGTACTATGACTTTTGCTCGACACGTATGTATATTTTATTTTATTAATTGATATTGATATTGAATATTGCTCGCAAAATAACTAGACGTCAAAATGAATACCCTCAAAATCGTTATTCTCGGACTTAATGTGTCACAGTCAAAGAAACATTGTGGTTTTGCTTTTTGACACAAATTACTTACGCTTTCTTATGACTTAATCAGCCTTGTCATGGTTACCGATCGGAAAAATCTCTGATAGGAGAAAAGTTCCGATCCGGAAGATTAGTTGTCTTCGTGTTAACCGATTCGGAGAAGAAATATTTATATCCAACGTCGCAGTCAATTTTGTGTTGTGTGACTTTGTGAAAAGTTTTCACTTACGTTCCGAATAAATAGGAAAGAAAAATACCGCACGAAACGTAACCCGTCGCATATGTTCACAGTTTTGAAATTTTTGAATTTTCAACGCACCTACAAATATTTTTCGTAAACTTGGGAAGAAAATCGGAGTTTTCGTTAAGATCGGTAAGAATTTCGTTCCGATCGGATACCTTGTAAGGCTGAATAAAAAATTATTAAAGTTTCAAATAAACTTACTGGGATGACTAGTTGAGAATGCCAAGGGTAAATTTGTCATCCATTTTGGTGGACTGTTTTCTTGAGGTGTATTAGACGGTGACGGTGTCCCTTCAGCTGTTAATGTGTGTTTCAAAGTAACTGTTGTACTCGGTGCACCAACTAAAATTGGGTAAAGTTTATTTTAAATGTGTTAACAATGTACTGCCACTTACCTTTAGGACCAGTACATATTTGAGCTCCATTCAACCAAATAGCACTGACTTGGGGAATGTTATTTGAAGATGCAAAATCAACTTTATACGAAATTGCACTTCCTGATTTTATATAATCGAAAATTTTATCCTTATCGAAGTTCAAATTTATGTTTCCAGCATAATCCTTAAAAAAAAGAAGAGTTGTTCAGTATTTTCAATAGTTCGACCGAAAATAACATAATGTAAAGTAGTTGACTAAATAGCTTGTGCCATTTCTGACGTAACATAAACAGAGTTACCAGAACCAGACACTTAAACCTTGGGTGCTTGTTTCTCAAATAAAACGGAACACTCAGAACAGAGTACAAATTATCGGACTATTCCATAACTGTTGCAAGCTCGTCGCTAAGGAATTATGGTAGCAATTGGATGTCGATCACTAGCTCGTGAAAAACTCTGAGTAATTAAAGCACATGATGGAGAAAAATTCGAAGGTTATGATTTTAGTCAAAACTTTACAACTATGGCGTAGGTTACGAATGACATTTCTTACATTGCTTGAAACTTCAATAATTCAATTGCATTCAACCAGTCACATGAAATATTCATAATTTATTTCCTATGAGACGTATTTAAGTTATCTTCTAATTTTAGTCCACACGGGGGAATTTTCACGAAGTTGTATATTATTTTTATACTTCATTGTTCATTTAGTAAAACTTACCGACTCTAAAGATCCAGATTGTGACAGTTCAATTTCGACCACAGTTTCTCCATAGTTGACTTTATTGATGGTTATCAGTCCAATAGTCTTGTCATTAGCTTGGGAATATTGAAATATATTAGGACACGGTACACTGGGATGTTGAGCTAGAGATTTTTGTACAATCAATGCAATTATCACAATAACTATTTCACTTCGTAAAATCATTTTTTTTTTGTTTCAGATATTTATGACGTTTCGCTCAAAAATCTATGCAAATCTAATTTTTATTTCAATTACTTATGGCAAACAAAAATAAAAAGCTTACAAGATTTTAATGTTAAGATACACTTTTACTCAGCACGGAATTCCCAAAGTTTAATCAAATAAAATTTATTATTGTGTGTGCTTTATGGGAATGTTTATATTTGGGAATTTCTTATCAGTTAATAATTAATAAATAAATATAAAAACAAATGAAGCTCTACCAGTTGACAAGCTCACTTCACAATCTCATATTTGACTAGATGTAATATTGAATGTATTTTTGTTTCAAACTATCAATTTATTTGTGTTTTCCGTGTTTTATTGGTGATAATTATTAATTCTGTGATTCCCGCGGTTAAAAGCTGAGATGAACCCGGTTTAAGGGGTTTAGACAAAAAGAAAAGAAAGTTTAATTTGCATGAGCGAAATTTCCTACAGTATAGTGAATCACATAAAACTTTTATCAACTGATGTATAGTTCCTATGTTTATATTTAAATTAGTAAATGCTGCATTATTTTAATGTTTCTATTGAACATTGTTAATAAAGAAAATTATATATTATGAAACATCATTTTAAAGTTAATAATTTTTATAGTGACGTGACAGTCATTTGACAGTTCGATCTTTTAACTCAGTTGAGAGGGTAATTATACGAATGAATGTAATGGGACTCTACGCAATTCATCATAATTATTTCTTAAGCACCTAAATAAATATGTTTATAAATAAAAGCTTTTCACCAATTTTCTCATCTCAAGAATGCAAGATCCAAGGAATTAATAAATACCCTGCTCATGACGAAAAAGGGGCAATATTCTCATATAATTATACAAACCATGTATGCACTTTCCTATATCATGAGAAGATAAGCATTTAACACATCTCGCCTCGAGAGTACAGTAGGCCGAAACATGACCATAACGCTGGCATCTAAGACATTGCCTATCTCCCACATTTTTCATCGAATCCCACTTGATTCTATGTCTAAATAAGGATTTTAAGGATTTAATTTTTGAAAGACTCTCCCTATCCTCCAGAACGCACTGAAAAAGATCAAGAGGAATGTAATTTTCTCTTGACCACTTTGTTTCGAATTTCTTCACGGACACCCTCAATGAAGGATCCAACCACAATAATTCCTTTTGAACCTCAACAGCCGAGAAGTTTCCAGGAAGACCCTTTAGGATAACACTAAATTTTTTTAATTGCTTTGGCGTAAAAGAAAACCCCTCAATATTACATTTTTTGAAAAGATCAATAAAGAAGCTATGGAGTTCAACATTCTTCACAATAATTTTATGTTTACCAAAACCATTATATATAAATTGTGTGTGTCTAATTTGACTGCAAGAGGAGTACTTATTGGTTTACAATCCTCCATGTTGAATCTTTTCAAAACATTTTTTAAATAAATACTTTGATCCATAGCAACTTCTTTTTCTTTTCTTAATATTCTTATTCCTAGGAACAACTTTATTTCATTCATGTCAACCATCTCGAATTGTTGTTTTAAATAGTTTTTAAAGTAACTATATCTCCTGTTACGATCAAAAGATCATCAACATAAAGAAAGAGATAAATGTTTTTGTTTGGGTGTCCTTTATCTAGAAGATATAGATAGTGATCGTTAGGAGAGTTTTTAAAATGACAATTTTTTAAAATTTTATCGAAACGTTGAAACCAGCACCTAGCTGATTGCTTCAACCCGTGTATGGCTTTTTATTTAATTTACATACCATATTATTATTGTCTTTACTTATACCTTCTGGTATAGTCATATAAATCTCTTCCTTTAAGCATCCATTTAGAAAGGCAGACTTGACATCCATTTGATGGATTAATAAATTGAATTGATTAGCGAAAGCTAAAATCAATCGAAAAGTGGTAATTCGTTCTACTGGCGCGCGAATGTTTCGCTATAATCTTCTAAGTATTTTTGGTTAAAACCTTTAGCGACAAGTCTAGCTTTATACCTTGATGGATTTCCGTTTAAATCATTTTTAATAGTAAAGACCCATTTACACTTAACTATATTTTTATTATTTGGTCTTTGTACAATCGACCAAGTATTATTTACTTCTAGAGAATTTAGTTCCTCTTTTATGGCTTCTAACCATTTATGTTTATCTTCCATTTCATTAATTTCTTGGAAGTCTTTTGGAACTGTATTGATTATAGATTCGGCATATAATAAAACATTTTCATTATCTCCTTCGTCCTCTTTATTAGAGACTTTTGGTAGATTTCTAATTCTTTAACTTTTTCTACAGTTCCCATCTGCAGTTTTAAAGTGTTTAGATTTAACATTTTCATGCTCATCATCCGTTTCAATCACAGAATTTTCTGCTAAACCGGATTTACCTGCTTTAATTTATCAACAGGTTTACTGTTTTCAGTTAAAATAAATTTTGGTATTTTTAAAACATCGAAGCTTTCTAAATCAGCTCCTTCATCAAGTTTTATTACGGGTCTTGATGTTTCATAATTGTATTCGTCAAAAATGACGTCACGGACTTTGATAAACTTATTAGTTTTTGGGTGATTTTATAGCCATTGGGTTCATATCCCACAAAAATACCTTTAAATGATTTTTCATCAAATTTACTTTTTCTATTTTTTTATGAACAAAAACAGTGCAACCAAAAACTCTTAAGTTGTACAGTTAAAACTGCTTCTCCCCAAAAACACTTTTGCAAATTTGCACCAATAATCATGCAACGAGCCTTTTCTGTTAATGTCCTATTCATTCTTTCAGCAACTGACACTCTTATTACGGTTGTCAAAGATCAATACGATATTTGATATTTATCAATAAAATTAATGAATCGGTATTATCGTTGTCAAAAATGAAAATTTTTGATAAACTGTGAACGCTCTTCAGAAATTAGATCTATTGTGAATGATTTAAATTGACAGTCTTGGTATTATGGTTGTCAAAATGTTTGTTGATTATCAAAAGTTCAGTCAATCACAAATTCCTTGTTGATAAAATATTTTACGGATCGCGAAAGCCAAAAGCATGTCTACTATAGAACTATTTTTCGGTGAAAATGAAATTGAAGAAGAAAATACTTTGGAGCAAGCAAAGATTCGAAGAAAATTACGCGATGTGAAGCATGAATTTGGCTGAACATACATATGTATGTATGTATGTAGATAAAAGATCTTTTTTAATTACATTACAAAAACTAATTTGGCTCGCTTCTAGATTCATTCAAAACTTTAGATTTTCGAAAGAAGCCTTCCTTAATGTATTTTTATATATCAACGACAAGTTAAAGCCAACGAAAAGGCAACAATCCATCCCAAACATACTAAAATTTGCAGTAGTTTTTGTTGTTAATTGCCACAAGACTTATTGGCCCACAAATGTCAGAATGAATAATGAATAAAGGAGCCATTTTTCCCTCTTTTATTTGTAAAATTTTATTTTGCTTAGATGACCAAGTCTTTTATTCCAAAGCATATATAGTATTTGTCGTCAATACAAGTATTTATCTCTAAATTAGAGTTCAGATTTGAATAAATAAATCTAATTATCATTAATTTGTTAACCGACTCACCTTTTACCAAGACCTCACTACCCTTTTTAATAATTACATCTCCATTGGCTTCAAAATAGACAGACATTCCAGCTTCCTGGATCCTGGATCCGACGAACTGAAAGAATGTTGTGTGGAACATCCGGTGAATAAAATACATTTCGTAACATCCCTTGGAAATCATCTTTTGTCACGACATCTATTGTTCCTCTAGCGTTTACTTGCATTGTGGTGTTCTCTTAAGCAACGCTTATCTCAATGGGTTGGTCCAGCTTTGTTAAAGTTGAAAAATATTCCAGTTTGTTTGCAAAGTGGTCTGTTGCCCCGGAATCCAAAATAAATTTTACTTCTGTTTTCAGAGTTGATATTTTATTAAACCACTTTCGTCCAATCATGAAAGCAAATTTTTTGTTAGCCTCTAAAGTATTTAAAACTTGAACTGATCCAGTCTTGGGTCATTTTTTATAATTTCGATTTTTGTCTTTATACATATGAAATTGATTTTTTAAAGAAGTAACAATTAGCTTCTCGGTTGTTTTTATCGTTGAATTTATTCCTTTTAAAATGATTAAAACATTTTTGATCATTTTTAAAATTAATCGGCGGATTAACTTTGGAATTGTTTTCAATATTAAGAACTTTTGAAGATGTATCACGATGTTCTTGATTCAATTTTATTTCATAATCGAGCAGCCTGGTCTTCACAAACGCCAACGTCAAATCAATTTCTGCAAGAGTTTGAATAGCCGTCACTATACCATCGTAGGAAGAAGGCAACGTCAACAATAACTGTGCCACCTTGTTCATTTCGTTAACTTGAGCACCGGCAGCTTGAAGTTCTGTCATCATTTCGTCGAACTTGATAAAATGTTCAATTAAGGTTATGTCTCCTTTAAATTTAAAATTAAGTATCCTCTTTAGAAACAGATAGCTGGGTAGCAAGACTTTTTCTCTCATAGATTTCATCGAGTTTTTTTTATTATTTCAAACGCCGTTTTTTCTTCGGCAATCATTCCAATCATAGAATCGCTCAAATGTTCTATGATGCATCCTTTTGCAATCCTTTCCATCCTTCGCCATTCTCCTGAGTTTTTGTTTTCGCCAGGAGTCTCTTCCAGAGCTGGAAAGCAATTTTCTTCAGCAACTAGGGCTCTCAAACGAAATTTCCATATGCTGTAATTTTCTCCATTGAATGGAGTGATGATTCTTTTTAATTTCGAGTTTTGCATTTTCAGTTAATTTTAATATTTAATACAAAAGAGCACCTGGGCCCATAAAAAACTGAAAAACACTCTTTCAAAAATAAATTTATTTTCTACAAATTACTTTACTCAAACAGAGTTTTACAGCGAAAAAATTAAAAAAATAATATACATAGAAATATAATTTATATTAGTTGGGAATTCCCCTTTTATGAAATCAAAATATAGCCTACTTAGTTACAAAATTATTTTACTTTGTATATATTTCATATTAAGGTGTACACTCAATACCAAGCATATCGAGCATGCTCTGAACATTCTTTGAACAAAACTTGTTCTTAGGGCTCAGAAACCAGGAAAAATATTCAAAACTAAAATTTTAAATGGAAAAACTAATTAAATAAGCTCAGAGCACGTTTAGAAGGAAAAAAAACGCAAATTGGAAGCTCTGAACCTTCAGAGTTAAAAAAGAAACACAATTTTTTGAAAGTTCAGGCTTTGCTCTGAAGTAAAAAAGAACATCGCCTATTGCTACGGGTTAAGCGAGGTATACACAGTTAAAAATGATTCTCAAGCATGTTCGAGTGTATTAGTAATTTTTGATAAAGCATCAATGCATTACGTGTGATTGAAGAAAAATAAAAAAAAAATTCAAAACAAAATCAATTAAAATAAATAAGCACACATTTTTTCCTTTGAACCATTATTTTAATTCAAAACTTAAAAAATACTTCCTATATTTTAAAAATCACAAAAACTATGTCATTATTTTTAACAAAACAACTAATTGTCGTCCATCAGTAAAAAGTCATTAATTGTCTTAGCCAGCTCTGAATTTTCTAGAATCGAATAATGATTTCCCTCCAGTGTCCTGACAGTTACTTCATTATTCGTCATCGTTTTCAATCCATAATCTTCTGGTCCTCTCGACATAATTGGAATAGATGGCTTAATCAAGCAAATTGGTGCATTGAATCGCTTGAATGTGGTCAAATCGATTTCATTGATTAAGCGAGTTCTTTTAATTACAGCATCAGTAAGGGCAGTTATATATTGTTCGCCTAAAACCTTTTGAAGTCTTACATACTTCTGGAATGCAATCATTCTTCCCTCGAATTCATGAATGTTTGCGAAGATTTTAACAGTTTTTTCTGTGCTTTCTTCAGGTAGTATGAAATTGACAATATTTGAGAATAACATTGCGTCAACATTGTCTTTGCCAATAGTTTCTGCATAGTTCTGGAATAATGTGAACAGAACAAATGGTGAACCGTCTATTATTGATATCTTTCCTTGATGACCAAGTTGTTCCAGAAGGTAGGCGACCTTAGTCGCTATAATCGATCCGTAGGAATAGCCAACCAATCGGTAGTTTTCATTGGGTTTTATAAGTGGTACGATTTGCTGAAAACAATGAAACATTATTTTATATTAGTATTCTATTGAAAAACACCCTTAACTTACGTTTAGAGCAAACTCAGCGATTTCATCAAATGACGTCATAGTTGCAGTCTTATGCAGTTGAATAATAACAGCTGGTGCTTCAATATGCTTACCCAAATCTTGCCAAACTTTTCCCGATGAGCATTCAATACCAGAGAAGAAAAATACTGGGTTTCTACTGTTTTTAACTTCGTTAATTGGTACAATAATTTTATCGAAATTTTCCTCATCACCCATGTTTTGAACCATTTTGGTGATCTGGTGGCTAAAGTCTTCAATTTCAATTGTCAAATCAACGTCACCGTGCGTTTCACGGTTTTGAGAATATTCTTCTAATTTTTGGAAGGTAAGTGCTCTCAGATCTTGAGGCGAAAGGAAGAGATCAAAGTTTCTCTCGAGAGTTTGTTTGATATCGACAGCCATCAAAGAATCCATACCCAACTCGGATAATGTTGATTTGTATGACACTGACTTTGGATCTCGAATGCTCATAATATTCATAACGGTTTCCAAAAGACTTTGTTCACCGGCTTGGCCTAATCGTTTTTCGGCCACAACCATACTTGCTACTATTGGATCTGGACACGACAGAAGAACATCAAGTTCTTGGAGACAAGAGGAAATTCTCTGTTGCAAAGTTCCACCGATTTCGAGATCAATTTTATCTTCTGCCATCACAGCAACCAAACCAACTTCTCCGACAGCTCCCCACTGGATTGCCTTACCTGGAAGACCATTCTTCACTCTGTCTTCAATTATACGTTCCATAATAGAGTTGGCCATGCCGTAATTTGTCTGACCAATATTTCCGCGACCGCACGAAACACTCGAGAATATTAGGAAGTGTTGAAGTTGTGGGCACATCTTTCTAGATAGCTCATCAAGATACATGGTAGCTATAGCTTTTGGACCTAACGATTCCTTGAACATTTCAACGCTTTGGTTTTCGAAAGCTTCATCTTTAAGAACTACTGCCAAATTGAATATACCACCAATTGGCCCGAGAGTTAGAGCTCCTTTGAGAAGTGCTTCGCAGCCAGGACGTGTAGAGATATTAGCTGTGCTTATACGTATTTCACAACCGTAGCTTTGCCAAACCCTTTGAAAGAAAAGTCAATTGTTTAGGAAATTAGAAAAAAATCCGAGAAGCATCAATACTCACTGTATTCTATGTGGTTGATAACCATTCGAAATACCACGAGTTGAACTGAGAACAATTTTGCGAGCACCTCTTAGAATCATCCAATCAACCAACTCCAAACCGAATCCACCAAGACCACCCGGTATGATATAAACCAGATCTCCTGAGAAATACACTGTTGGCAACACTGCCAATGGAAGTGTGGCCGGGGATTCGGGTGACTCATTGACTTGAACAATGACTTTTCCTATATGCTTTGCACCAGCCAAGTAGCGGAAAGCTTGTTCTAGATCACTTGCTGCGAACACGGTGCTTGGCAAGGGAACGACAATTCCCTTGGCTATGTCTTTCTCTATATGTGCGCAAAGGTCCTAAAATTGAAAAAAAAAGTTTTAATAAATACCAGGCTGGAAAATGAATTTTTGAATTTTGTGAAAATTATCCAAACTATTTGAAATTGAAAATATTGCTTGATGAATATTGAAAATAATTAATGAATGAAGTTACTTGACACTACATGTCCCCTAAAAGCTTTGCCAAAGAAAAGAAACTATCTATGTATATATCTATGGTATGTAACAGAACAGTTCTTATGAAATTCTCAAAATATCTCAAGAGTCATAAGTTAACCTAAACTTGTCAAAAACTATTTTCCAAAATCATTTTCCTTAATTTTCAAGTTCAAACAGAATTCAATTTTAAAACAATCACTTACTCTCTCTAAAACGGTATCATTACGTATCATCAGCAAATCAAGCAGTACCGAAACAAAACTCAACTCCTTCAAAAATGGTGCCAATCCCAATCGACTGTCATTTACCAAATCGAATTTACCAATTTCCAAGAATGTTCCACACTGGCCCAAACATCTCAATGATGCAAGCAATTTTTCTTCGGCCAAAGAATTCAGGACAAAGTCGACACCCTTGCCATTTGTTTGCTCGCGAATCATTACTTCAAAACTTGTATCTCTAGAGTTGCCAATGTGGTTTTCTTTAAATAGAATTGAATTTTTAATTAGTTTTTTTTTTTTTTAAACAAACTCAAAGTAAACTACCTTTTAATTGGGGGAATGTTTTCAGCAAATAATTCTTCTTCTCCACTGAACCAACCGTTGTAAACACTTCCAATCCATAAGCCAGGGCTGTGCGAATAGCTGACAAGCCAACTCCACCCGTTCCTGCATGGATGAGAATGCTCTTGCCCTTACGGATGTCGGATCTAAAGAAGAACGCATAATACACCGTAAAATATGTTGCACTAACAGTAGCTGCTTCCTGCAATGACCAATGCTCGGGTACGGTTAAACAGAGGGGGGTCGTTCTTTCGATATAATTGGCAACGGCGGCCTTTTCACATAAACCCATTATTCTCTTGCCAGTTTTTGTATCTATACCGGAGAACTCAAAACCAAACAAGGATACCTGATTTACACGACTTTGACTAAAAGCATCCAGCGAAATGCGACCAGTAGCAAGCATAATATCTTTGAAGTTCAAACTTGAATAAACAACCTTTACTCCGCAGTTCTTTATGTCTTTACGGCCCTGAAGCCACTTGAACGTTGACAGATCTCCACGATGCATGATGTGGGCAAACACATAATCTGTTTGTGGTTTTACTTCCGGATTGGAAATGAGTTGAAGATGACGGTAAGTACCCCATTGACCCTATAAAATAAAACATCAACAAATTATGACCTGTGAGTGGAGATGCACTTGCACAAAAAACTTACATCTCGGAGTACGTTAATGGCTAAACCCAGAGATAAATGCTTCGAATAAAACTCATTCTGTGGATCAAATTCAGGCGAATTTTTGTCATTAATAAGCACACATCGTGCCACAGTCTTGACGTACTCTTTTCGCAGACAATTGACCAGACCAAGTACTCCACTTTGTTTATCTCCTTGGGAGTACAATATCAAGTCTTTGGATTGAAGAATCTCCTGGGCTGGCTTGAGCCATGTGAATTCTGTGTCATTCGAAGAAATTTTCAGGAATTTTACCTCGACATCGCGAATTTTTTCTATTTTTCTCAGCAAAATACACTTCAAACCACTTGTCGTCAAGGGACAAACTGCCAGTGTGGTAAGTTCACTTGGTATTAAAGGATTTTTGTTGGAACTTACCACAAGAACCACATAGCAATGATTAGCCAAACTAGCAATCTGGGTCAAAATTTCTCCATCTGTTTGGTCGACAATAAAATTGCAGTCTAAACAATTCGCAAGAGATTCATCTTCAACCGTTACACACGCTGGCAGATCATCAAATTTGTTGGGACTTAGAACTTTGTAGTCTCCTGTGATCAGAGGTAGATCTTCAATGGCGTTTAGGAAGTATTCGATCATTGGATTCTTTCCGGGTGATGGTGGAAGGACTTCAACAATTTTCAATTTAGTCGATAGTTCATTTTCAAGTAAAAGTTGAATGAAAAATCTGCCCATATCTTCGGGAGACAATACTGGCGATGGGAAATGTGGAACAAATGTATATCTCTCAAGTACTGGATAGCCCAGCTGTTTTTTACGCTGCACAACACTATCTTCCATTCCGGTTATTTCAATACCGCCACTAACCATTTTTCCCTCGAGTCTGTTCGAATGAACCTCAATGGAAGTATTGTCGCCAATTGCGTTCAAATGATAACGTCCGAAAATTCGAATTTTTCGAATTTTTACCGGTAAACTTAGATGGCGTGTGTCCTTTCTGATAATTTGTGTCTGAAGCATGCAATCCATGAATGTAACCCAATTTGAGTTCCATTTGACACGTGCTAAATTAGCGTCGCTACGAAGGGATTCGATACCTTTGAAGGCTTCATTGTAGTAGTAGCCACGAAGTTTAAGTTCCTTGTAGATGTCCTTGGTGGTCATTTGAAATTCTTCGCCAGAACTTGTGTCGAAAGGTTTGTTTGGTAATGCGACAGGGCATTTGGCATCTTTGACTTCTCGAATAGTTCCGCATGCGATCAAGCTCTCACCTTCAATTATCTGCAAGGATAAGATAAAGACGATAAATCAAAAAAATTCAATATAAAAGAATGCTTTGGCTTTCTATTTTCTCCGAAACTTATAGAGGCAAAAAATACATGGAAAAAACAGAATGACAATATCTAAATTGTCAGAACTAGTTAGCACTACTGATAGTGAATGATTTTTCGTTAAGTTGACATCAATGACTCAGCACATAAAACCAAATGACTTTTCGGCAAAAACTAGAGCTAACTTAAATTTCAAATGTGGACCAAATTGTATGTATATATGTAGTAGATAAAGAAATTTTTTTAATTTTTTGCAAAATTTTAGGGTTTTTCATAAACGTCAAAAATGGTCTTTGTTGCATAAATGAACAAACCAATTCTGCAGATCGCGTGCAGGCCTGCTCTAGTACAATTTTAAGTAGTCACCGTTCTCTACTTGTGCATGTGCAGTCAATATAAAATGGCTGCGCAATCTGCAATATGCTGATGATGATGACATTTATGACGTTTATGAATATGTCTTTTGCAATTCATCTGCGTTTGTTCGATCTGAAATCTGACTTTATGAACATGTCTAACGCAGGTCTTAGTTAGGCAGACGTTTATGAAAACACCCTTAATCTACAAATTAAAAAAAACTGAAATCTTCAAGTATTTAGAACACTCTTTTAAACTTATAATAAATTTCGAATACAATTATTTTATGTAGAGATTTCAATTTATTTTCAATAATTGACAGAATTTCAGGACTACATGTCAAAAAAAAAAATATAACGGTATCATTTATGTTTGAATTTAGTTTGTTTATCAAAGTGATAACTGTCATTTTTCATTGACAGTTTCCTGAATTGTGTACACTCTTGATTCGCTAAGAGTAAAAGTGAAAGTAGGATCTGAATTTGCAAGGTTTTGACAGGGAAAGAATATACCTCACTGCAAAAAATAATAGCCAATTTTTTCAAGTGATTGGTCTAAACCTGGTTAACCGCTTTAGTATTATAATCATCATCATCATCGACTCGACAACCGGGATCCGGTCGTGGTCTCTTTTAACAGTTGCGCACCCAAAGGCTTTGGCTTTGGGTGTGCTGGTCCACTCCATCTCTCCAGCATGGTCTACCTTAGCTGCCTTCTGTATTATAATACATATTAATATAAAATTACCTCAAAGTCGCCGGTTGCAAAATGAATCATAACTGTCAGTTCAACTTTGCTGTCACTAGTTAAAGTTGTGGCTCTTATAAATCTAGTGTTCTCAAATTCAACTGGTCGTTCGAAATATGACAGCGGTTCATGATTCATCTGTGCAAATGTTTTCCAAACACATTCCAAATAGAAAGTAGCCGGCACCAATATCTTTCCATCGATATTATGACCTGCTAAGTATTTAAATTCTTCTGATTTCATATTAATAATGAAAGTTTTTTCGCCACTCTTTTTCGATATCATTTTATTGTAACTGTAAACTTCCCACTCATCACGATGATCCCATTTGATGAGATCACTTATGGTCTCTGTTCCCCGCGATACTGGCCATTCTACTTTGGGGTAGAAGTTTTGGACGGGTATATTAACACCGTGGGTGTACAATCTGCAAAACAAGAACAAAAATTAAATCATTAAAAGTGAAATAAAGGCTTATCAAAACTTACTTTCCCAGTGCAGTCAAGAAATAGTAGTGATTTTCCTTGTTATTCCTCTGGGTCAAACTTATATGGATGGCGTTTGGCATGGAACCCTTTAAGATGGACTGTAAGAGTCCGTGAGGGGCGATTTCGATAGTCAGTGCATTGTGAGGCAGAAGTGCTGCGGTTTCTTCGAAGAGCACGCTTCCCAGCAGGTTATTTGTGTGGTATTGGGCGGAAGACAACTGGGATTCTGGTCGTGACCAGAATTTCTGAGGAACACTCGTGCTAAGCCATTTGGTGGAGCGTTTTTTGGGTGTAGGGATAACATGGTTAAGATACTTTAAGAGATCTCCACCCAAATGGGCAATATGTCGGGTGTGGTAGGCAATATTCGAGCAAGGAACTTCTCTAGCAAAGATATTTTGAGCTGTCAGCTGCGCCACAAAGGCTTTCACATCATCGGCTGGACCAGAAATAGTACACGATTGTGCACTGTTGTGGCAAGCAACTTCAATCGATTCAGGGAGCATTCCACGAATTTCGCTATAAGAAAGTCCAATTGCCGCCATTGCTCCTTTAATGATTTCCTTCTCAAGACTTACTTTTCCTCTGTAATAGGCAGCCAAAATCATCTGCTCTGCGGTGAAACAACCATCCGCATAGGCACATCCTAACTCACCAACAGAATGTCCAATAATATAATCGGGTTCCAGGCCAAAGGATTTAAGGATATCCACCAAAGCGATTTGAATTGCCGCAATACCAACAAACGAGTGTAATATGTTGTCGAACATATGAGGATCTGCCTCTGTGAGAATCTTAACCAGATCCAAGCCTGCTGGCTTGAGAGCATTGTAGCAGCGTTGAATAGACTGTCGGAACTGTGGGATTGTCATGAGATCTGAACCCATTTGATTCCATTGCGACCCCATTCCACTGAACACCCAAACTACTGGTCTTTTAACACCGGTAAAATGTTGAACGTCCTTACCATAAGAAGTAGGGATGCTTTCACCACTTCCTTGTAGCAAATCGAAGCCCCTGAATACCATTCCAGGAACACCTCCTAACTGAGTGTTACTTAATAACGCAATATATTCTGGATCAAGGGGCTTGTTTTCAAGCTTCTCGAAAACATATTCAACTGCCTCTTTTGTACGACCTGACCATAAAAATAATATTGGAAGGTTTCCCTCAGGGATTCCTCTTTGCATTTTTTCCTTTTCGTGTTGTTTGAGCAAAATATGTGCATTTGCTCCACCAAAACCAAACGAATTTACTCCCACGTATGGTTTCTCCAGGTCCGTGGTCTCACTGACTACTACCATGCGACCATTCTGCAATGCTTCAATCTCCTTCCTAGGTTCATCAAAGTGTATGTTTGGCGGAATCTTACCAGTTTGGAATGCGAACAACACCTTTATTATTGAACAAATTCCGGAAGTTGGTTCCGTATGGCCAATGTTCGATTTCACTGATCCAATCAACAAAGGCTTTGTGCGCTGTCTGCAGATGGCACTGTCGATTGCACTACACTCTTCCGGATCTCCGACTACCGTTCCGGTGCTATGTGCTTCCATATAGCCAATGTCATCCACAGGGATTTGTATGTCATCGTAAAATTCACGCAAGAGCCTTTCTTGGATTTTTCCCGAAGGATAAGTTATACCCTCAGGCTTGTAACCATCGCAATTTGTTTTACTATGAACAAGGGTGGCATAGATACGACAAGCATCTTTACGTCTCTGCAAGTATATGGCAGCCACACCTTCAGAGCGAACGTAACCATTAGCTTTCTGATCAAATGGGGAGCACACACCGACGTGAGAGAGAACTCCTAGACGGACAAAGTGCAACGTGGCATTAGGATGCAGGATTAAATTGGTTCCACCAACAATAGCAGCGTCAATTTCGCCACTTCTGAGTGCAGCGTAAGCTAAATCGAGACAATACATAGAACTAGAACAGGCTGTGTCCATGTACAAAGATGGACCAACCAAACCCAAACTGTAGGAGATCCGATTTGCGTACATCGCTCGACTGCACCTGTTTTGTGTTCAAAAGAAATGTATTCTTAGTTCCAATCCAAAGCATATTTTACTTTCATACAAACGAGTATAATATTAGGATATGACTTACCCGGTCATGGCAAAAGCACCTTGAGAATTAGGATCATTCATGACATTCTTTTCAGATTCAGAAAAGCATGAAGCAATGTAAACACCCGTCCTAGTACCTCGTATGGAACTAGGATTGACTCCTGAATCTAGGATAGCCATGTAAGCTTCTTCTAGTATCAAACGGCACTGTGGATCCATGGTGTGAGCTTGCATGTGATGGACACCGAAGAATGTGGCATCGAATTTTTCTATATTAGTTATTCGACCGCATCGTTTTGGGATTTCCGGATCGACGTGTTTCCAGCGTTTCTCAGACTCTTCAAGCATGTCCAACTGAGAAAAAAAAGAAAAGATTTTGAGTGAATGAAGAACGGCGACAGCAGTGTGACTAAAGAGAACTAACTTTTTTTATATTAGGAGGCTAATTTAAGCCATCATTAATAAATATTTCATAGGATTTATGTAGAATTTCATTTTCAACATGAATACTTAAAAACTTTATTTCACCTCTCAAATATTTTTCTAACTACCGCCTTGAGTTTATATACAGGGTGTCGTACGGTAGACAGATGGCTTTCGATTGATCATGAAACTATTTCTATTTCTGTAAAACTATTTCTATGCAGATACTCGTACATTTAAATCCCCCATTAGAATGACTGAAATGGTTATAAACAGTAATATTAATTGCTTCCTTATTTTATTTTGTAATCCATGAAGACATGAGTTGTGTTTTATTCACTGCTGTATAGCTGTGCAGAATTCAAGAGAATAAAACTATCAAACTCACTTTACATTACATGCCATTATTTTTGCTGGCTTCTTCTTTGCCAGCAATCATATTGTTTGCCGAGGGAAATATTGCTGAGCTAGCTACTCAGCAGTGAATAAAACACAGGTATGTATGAATAACTTTACTGGACTAGAAGAAAAGGTCCGTTTAAATTTGTTTGCTTTATATATATTTTCACGAACTGTCACACGTTCATTGTAAAACAATAAATTAAACGTTCGTATCCACGAAAAATGAATTCTAGATTAAGAGCAAGAGATTTCAAAATAAATCACGTGATGTTTCCACCAAAGAAAAAAATCAGATTTGACGTTTAGTTGATTTCATTTCAACAGGACAGGAAAATGCACTTTTATAGAAAAAGCGCCTGCAGTACTTGATAAACATTTCGGTAGCCAGAAAGAATAAAAAATTCAATTTGACAAATCGGACCGATTACAATAACTCCCTATGGGAAGTTAATAAATTTGAAATCTTCATTTGAGGAGATTAAAATTTGTATTGTAAGACTTCGAGATCCCGTGGAGATTTGAGCCAAATTTTTTACTACCATCTATAACTGATTTAGGTAACAATTAAGATGTAAACAATAATAAAAATGTATGCTGAAAACAAAATCAAAGTGTTGCCACCTTTTAAATTTGTACACGTACTTGGGAACCCCAGTGGGATTAAATTAATATTTCATAAGTGAACGCAACGAATCGGGGGGCACGGGGGTTATATCACTCGGTAGCCTAGAACAGTCGATATGGAAAAACCAGGCGACCAAGGTCTTCATTTGGAAAATATTATTTTTAAAAATTAAATTCCCAAATTATTAATAATGAATAAATATTTTTTTCCGATAAACGGCTTACTTTTTTTAATCGATCCACTAAAAATAAAATGTCTTTTGAGACACCTTCCACAAGTTAATTTTAAGTTTTTTCTATATTATTTTTTAACTATTTCTGAATAAAGTTGAGGTTGGTATGTTAAATGTAATTTTTTGTCGAAAATTTAAACTTTATATAAATTAAATTTGTTTTTCCACTCAAAAGTTACTGATTCTGTCCTAGAATTAATTAATTTAATTAAAAAAAAAAATTGAATCTCGATTACAATAAATTATCAATTTTTGTTTCAGTTCATGATTCATAATATAAAAACAGTTATAAATTATAATATTTGATTTTAATTGCTCTTAATTATGAGGAAATAAAGTTTTCGCCTTTAATTTATATTTAAATTTAAAATTAGGTAAGTTTTAAATTAAATTAAAGCGTTACATTAAATTAAATTTAAATTAAAATAAATACATTTAATATTAAAACGTTACAAGAAATTTAAATGAGTCCTCAAATTTTTTAATTGATATCTAACTTTAATTTGGTAAAAATTTCGATCTTTTTAATCAAGTATCTTTTGAACAAATTTTTTTATTGATTTTAGAGTTAAGAATTATTATATATATAAGTGCTCAAGTAATGTCCCCAATCTTCATTTGAATAGAAAAACATTATAAATAATTAAAACTTGCATTTATGTACATCACGATCACACTCATATACAGCGGGGCTTGGATGAGTTCAAAAATTTGTTTATTCAATAAAAAAAAGTGATAGTAGTTTACAATAATTGAACTAACATTTTATTCATTTAAGTTTTTTGGGTGAACAGCTACACAATTTACATGGTTGCATTATAATTTTTCTCATTTATTCATCATCAACTCAAGTTTATACAATGTTCACCAACATCAACAAGGTTACTTTAAAAATCAAAATTAAAAACATTCAAATCCATTATACAAAGTCCTAATTTTTAATTTTGAGAAAAAGAAGAAAAAAAAAAAAAAAAACGAAAACAAATTTTCATATGCATTTAATTTCACAATATAAAAATAAAAATGATTTAATTAGCTATTATTTCATTTGTCCCCAAGACTGGTGTAAGAAAATTTACATTTTTAACACGCGAAATTAATATTGAAAAATTCATAAATATTTAGCTGCACAAGTTCAACTTTTCATATCACCCAAAAAACAATATGTAGATATAGATACGCTTTAATCCCATGGATATGTATGACCAAAAAAAAAAGTATAAAAATATAAATTTATTGCTTTTCACTTACTTTATTATACAAATTTGAGCTGTACTCAGCTACATTTTCCGACTTGGGAAAACGGCCCGACATTCCACTGATTACAATTTCATCATCTTTACTTGTAGGATGCGACCGGTAGTACTGAGGTCTCGATTGATCCGGACGCGGGATGTTGGTATCGTTTTCATATTTTGCAGCCATCTTCTGAACTTTCTTTTTTTTTTTAAATCACAGGAATTTACAAAAAAAAATATGATTTTTCAAAATATTTTCCACTAGTTTCACTTTCTCTTATCGAAAAATCAAAAATCGAAAAATCGTTTTGCCGATAAAGGTATTAAGGGAGAATTGTGAATAGCAGACGATCACAAAACGGCTAAACGGCAATTGAACATTTTGAAAGCGTGTTATGGCTTTTATTGATTCGGTTTAAGTTCGAGTGTTCTATTCCCTGAATTTTTAATTAATTTCGAAAAAATTAGTCACACCTTCGGTTTTCAAGGTATTATACAGTAGTACATAGAGTAGTGACGGTACAGGTGTGTGTAATGCATTGCTCCGAATTTAATTTTAAGTGCATTGCATTTTAATCGTAGACATTTTAGTATTGTGGAGATATTTTAACGTTTTTTTTTTTTTTTGTTTTTTTTTTTTTAATTTTTGCAAATAGCAACGCGATTAATTCGAAGTGGATGTGATACTAAATTGGAGTTGCTAATTCACTTACATTACATTGAATTTATTGATTACAGTTTACAAAAAGGTCATTGAAATTTCTGCAACGCTAGATGCAATAGAATTCTGAGTACAAAATTAATGGGCTTGGATATTAGGCAAACATGGTAAATAAACTTTAAGTAATTCGAATAATTTAAGAAAAATAAAAGAATTCGTTATTTTAAGTGGATGCAGTTTTGTTTTGTTTTGTTTTCTTTTTTTTAAGAAAGTGCAATAGTACAGACAAATAACTTTTAATCAAAACATTTGCCTTTATGTTTCTTAATGACATTTTCAAATTTATTCTGAATTTACTTTAATATTTTACCGCATTTCAATTCTTCAAGAAAATTATTTCTGGTTGTCCACTCAACAACAACAGCAAGTAGTTTATAAATAATAAAAACATAATGGGACCAAAATGACAACCTTGGAGTACCCCAGATTATACAAATCACTTCTTTATTTTAAGTTCCTTTGTAGGCCATATTTTTTTCAATAAAACCAAAATCATATTTAACTTTAATCGAAAGGTTTGCTTAGGTCTGTGTGGACAACTTGAATGTGATTCACTTTTGTCCATTTCTATGTAGAAGAAAGTAAGACCTATAGTCTACTTGGAAACCTTATCGCGGCATACACTTAATAATTCAGAAATATGTATCTTGGATCCCAGTGTGGGTACATAACTTAAAACACTTAAATGAAAAAATATGTAAAAGTTAGTTTTAAAAAATCATAAGTTAGAAAATGTAAATGAACGCTTTATTTAATTCGTATAACTATTTTTACGGAAATTACCAGCAGAAATCGGTTTCCCAGAATTCTGAGTATTTTTAGAAACTTTTGCCCAGCGGGTTCAAGGTTTAAGAATTTAAATTGTATTTTTTTTACAAAATATTGTAATTGTAACTTATAACTTTAACTAATGCCTCCAATGTCCAATGGAAAGTGTTTCTATGCCATGCTAGAATTCGAAAAGTGCTTTCTAAACAAGAGAAACGTTTCGGATGTGATGTTCTTCAACAAAACGAACTTAACCCTTTGTTGATTAAGCCATGAACAAAAGTAACCAAAAATATATGTTTCTTGATAATTGTTGTTAGAAACTATGTGTATCTAATTTTTTGATTTCTAAAGTAGTCCTAATGACTAAAGGTAATGCTGGTAATCAAAAGTTTCGTTAGGGTGTTGCAAACACACACAAGAATAAATTTAATTAATGTTAAACTAAAAAAAAAAACATTTGATATTTAAGTTTTGCCATTAAAATAAACGATTTTTTTTAAATTTTAATTTTCATTATGGAAAACACCAGTATTGAGTTCAAAATCGAGTCGTCAGAGAATTTTACCCCCACTCCTTAAAAAATGTGTACTGTGAATTTCTGTGCACAAAACACTTGGAAAAGACCTATTTATTAAATACTAGCTGTTGCCCGCGACTTCGTACGCTTCAATTTCGGTTATTATGATCTCAATTAAGATTATGTTTTGAAAAAGAGGCTGGTTGCGACCCACACTGGATAACTTGCCACTGTTCATAATTTGAAAACTTGGCGTTTATGTCGATTTACTTGTGATGTTGATTGATATCAATTTTATTAACAACTAAATTTTTGTTAGAGCTTTTTGTAGTTTTTATTTATTGTAAGAAATGTCAATTTTCATTCGTCAACATTTTATTATTTAGGTATTGACAAATGCATTATAATGTGTTTTCATTATAATGCATTTTTCAAATACATTTGAAGTCAATACCATTGCTTGTTGTTTTCGGTAAATTTTAGTTTAAGATTTTAAATTGTGAAAAAAGTCCTTTTGATATTTGTCAAAAATTTACCATGTGTTGAAAGCCGTGTTATGCATTATCCGTTCCTGCCTGACTGATCAACGCTACTGTTTCACATCCATTGATAATATCTATATTTTCTATTTTTCTATTTCCTAAATGCAAGTAACTCCTTCTCCTAAATCGCGATAAATTTCAATTTTATTTTCAACATGAGTACTTTCCCGTTTCCTATTAAAAGTAACTTTAAAGCAAAATTTATAGCACATTGGCTACTTTTTATCCCGTAAAATCTAGGTTCCCGTTGGATAGATTTTTTTTTTTCAATTTTTCCAATCCCGCCAAAATGACTCAACGGATCTTGATGAAGTTTGGAACTACTATTTTATATTAAAAAAAACTCTTTTCATTACCTTAAAAAAGGTAAAAGTCGGTCAATTTTAAAAGACACATAAACATATACTATGGTAGGGTTACCAGATATGTTTAGATAAAACTAGTACTCTAGTTTCAAAAACCCGGACTTTCCCGGACAAATGAGAATTGAAAAAAGAGTACAAAACGAGGACAGAATAAATACATTTTTATCATAAAAGAAAGCAAGAAAATGCATTGAAATATAAATTAAAATACAATGATTTAGTTTAAAAATCACATTTTAAAGGTAAAAAACATCTGCGAGATGTAAAAAAGGCATCCTGCCCAACAACAAGCATATTTTATTGCTAACAAAGTTTAAATTAAAAATGTTTGCATAATTATGTATGTAGCTGCATACATAATGTAATGAAAACAAAATAACCTTCACAATATAATTTAAGAAGTGAAGAACTGACACAAGATAAACTCTTTTTGACGGAAATGACAGATTAATAGTTCTATTTGTTACTGTCAACCGTCCGATTTATCAAATTGAAATGAATGACAAATCAGGACGGTTTAATGTTCCTAGAATCTAAATCCGTCATTTCTAGACAGACAAAATTTTGTTTTGTTTTTTTGTTTTGTGTATTTATTGAATTAAAAATGACATTACCAATTTCCACAATTTGCATTGCTAAAGATACAACATTCCACAAGTTAACAAACAAAGCAAATAGCAGCTACTCCTTAGCTACAATGTGTGGCTTTGTCATTGTTGGACGGACAATAAATGGAATACGTTTTTTGAAAATGGTTTTAAATGGAGAATCCTATCTTCAATTCTTAATTCTTTGCCAGGCTTATTAGACAGACAATTAAATATTTTAACATGATAGAGCTCCAGCACACTTTACCCTGCCCCTGTAAAATTGAAAGGAAGGTCGCATTGAATGACCAATGACCATTATAGTATTTATGATAGTTAGAAACTAAAATAAGATACATTTAGGCATCCGTTTTTCAGTTTTTTTTTTTTATTGAAAATTAATAGGAGCATTGAACTTTTGAGGTCAAATATACCTACCTATACTTAAAATTACATACAATTTTGAAAAAAAAAAAATGTTGAAATAAAAAAAAAATCTAAAATTTTGAGTTCGAAAATTAATTTTTCGAAAGTTATTGACAAAATCAATTTAAATTTAACTGAGCATAAAAGGAAAAATATATAGCTTTCCAAAAAGGTATAACATTGCATTGTAGGGCTTACAGTTATTTTTTATAATTTTTTTTTGTTTTAAGTAATTTTTTTTTTATAAAATTGGGTCTCCCGCCTAAACGGGTGGAGATGAACATCTCCTCCGATACGATTTTTTTCTTGTCTTAACCCATACTACTCATTATAGCTTTTTGGTGCACTTACCATACCAATCACCATGTATACATACATTTATAATACTTAGCGACAAGGTTTTCTGTGTATATTATTTTATATTTAATGCTTAGTTCAAAGTATTATTTGATATGGAAGGGGTACGAATAACAAAACGATATTTATAGGATTTGTAGTTTAAATTACGAACTAAATAATACCGAAAATTTCATGTTGATATCTGGTCCCCCACATCGTGATATTTGGACCTAAACATTGGGTTTTTTCAAAAACCCGAATCTTAAAGCAGTGATATTAAATATAAAGAATGAGTAAAATGAGTCAATTTTTGTTGTATTCTAAAGTAAAATATGTAAACTTTATTTCTGAGAAGAAAAAAACTCTTTACACCCACCGACCGAAAAATGGGAGCGAGTCCAATATTAAGAAAAATAGGAAAACTAAATGCAACTTCAGCACCATGTTTGATACAGTTTGGTATTGATTTTGATTAATTTAATATTTTTTGCAGAAACAACTGTTTATTATCTTTGAAATGACACCTCAATCAAATGGATATCACATATATTAAAGTTTTTACAAAAAAAATTAAACACCATTAAAATGACGATTTTTAAATTTTTCAAGGGGTGTAGCGGGGGAATGGTACATGTGAAAATTAAAGCATATTGGATTTTATTTTCTGAGACCATAAAGATGATTTCCACAAAGTTTAAAAAAAATCAAAAATCACGAAAAATTAATTTTAACGAATTTTAGACGTTTTCATATGGAATGACTCCTATTTAACAATTTTTGAAAAGAATTTCACTATTTAATAATGTAAATTATTTTTAAGCTTAAAATTTCAAGTAAACATATATGTATTAATATTATTTGTGCAATATAAACAAGAATAATTTACCTAATGGTAAGACAACTACTCATTTAATGAATTAATCTGAAATACTAAAGAATGTATTCGGTCGGTAACAAACGTTCGTCGTTGAACGAGTACAAATTGTGTATATATGTACAATTGTACATATATCAGAATTGAAGTTGTTAATATTGATTAGATATACATATGTATATTTACTATGTAATGTATGTGTAATGTATGAACTATACAATGTAGGTACATACTGAGACAATATTTCAAATATATTATAAACGCATAGTTTGTGTTCATATTTGATTAAAAAAAACATTTCATAAATATAACAGCATGCAATTCTTAAAAGAAGTAATGGTTCTTAATAGATAGATAGATAGATACAAATTTTATTGAATTAAAGTAAAATTTACATTACACACCAAACATTTTTACAAAAATCATTATAGCATGGCAATTGCCGTCTGCCAGATTGACAACAAAACACAATGGATGTAAAAAGCCCTCAATATAATTACTTTTAAATATTAAAAAAGGTATTTATAAATATAATTTTGAACTATAAATAGTTCAGTTCGTAAAGATTGACAACATCCATTTCATTCAATAAACTTATCACTTCATCTTCCGATAGAAAGTCTTTTCTGAATGCATTCCTTCTGATTTCTCATAGGTTGCACATATTACACTCTAGAGGTAAATCAGGTCTGTTTGGAATGAAATTTAAATCTATTAGTTCACTACGTAGTCTGACCATCATAGAAATCACACGGACATTATTGGAATCTTTATAAAAGTTGTTCTCTGCAAGGTTATGATTTAATCTGCTGTAAGTTGTTCTGTACAAGGAATTAGACGCTTCAGCAATATATTCAGCTCTACATTTCTCATCAACCTTTAAAATGACTTCATACAAGATGTTTTTAGGTGTTGTTAAATCCTCGATGGGTAAATTAAAATTAATTTGACATTCCTCAGCAAGATCTTGCCACTATCGAAGTCTCGATACCAACTGTTTTGATCTTGAATGGCTTTTATGGCCACTTTTTTCACGACCCGTGAATCATTCATTTTAAAAACCTTAAGCAAGAAGTCCGCTTGCAACTTGAATGTTTTTATAAACAAAGGAGAGAGACCCGTTTCCAGCATTATTACGTAGTTTGGTGTATTTTTCGGCAAATGAAATATTCTTTTTATAAAGTGCGTTAGGAGTTTTTCAACCGAATTGTACTTTTTACATCCCCATACCTGCGATCCATATAAAAGTATGCTCTCAGCTACTGCTTCAAATACTTTAAACTTGCTACTATGTGCTATACACTTATTCATGAAGCATTGTTTCCAGGTCATATTTATAGCAGTTTTCGCCTTAACCAATTTCTCATTCAAGTGTTTATCCATATTTAAATTATTTGTAACAGTAATGCCAAGGTATTTGTATTCTCGCACACATTCAATATTTTCGCGATTACAGCTCCATTTTTCATTTGATGCATTACGTCCACCACCACTTTTAACAACCATAACCTTGGATTTATCTATATTTACTATTAAATTCCATAGCTGACAATACTTGTAAACCCTGTTAATCATGAGCTTCAGAGTTTCCGGTGATTGCGCAAACATGACTGTATCATCTTCGAACAGAAGTGCCTTAATCCGCATCCCTGCGAAATCCACTCAACCCGGCAGGTAGTCTTAAAGGTCACCAATGAGTAATGCAAACAAGGTAGGGCTTAATGTACAACCTTGTCTCACTCCCGATGAGGCTTCAAACCAGTCTGAGAGTTCTTCACCTGTCCTTAATATAAATAATAATAGCAAACTAACTTCCCATAGGGAGTTGTTCTAATCGGTCCGATTTGTCAAATTGAAATTTTTGACACAGTGTGTTAGACCGCGTCAAAAATATATTCTGCACATCTCCACCATTGTAGCTCTTCAGCCATATCAAATTTGTCGAAATCGGTGAAATACTTTTTGAGAAAATGGTATACCACAAAATTTTCCTTGGTCTAATTATAATTATATAGACTAGCTGACCTGGGGAACTTTGTCTCGTCCCAATTTAAAGCCTTAACATAAACTCCAGAGTAGTAATAAAACCTTGATACTTTATATTTCAATGCGGTTTATTTGAACGGTATCGAAATAAGTAAAGAGGCGCCTAAAATGGATGCAAAGCGTAATTATGAATTTTACATTTTTTCGAAATTTTCAGAACTTCACAATAAGTTTTCCACCTTTACATCGTTCGAAATCATTAAATCATGTGATTTAATGCAAAACTTCTTCTAATCTTTGATGTTTTTACAGGGTAATTTTTGACGGAATTTTGTCCGTTGTCATTATCTCCTCGTTTACGTTGTTCTCAGAAAAATTTTGGCTCATCGTCTGACGATTTTTGGCCGTCTTAGATCAGCCAAGAATCCATAATGTTTTTGTTTTTTTTTTTTTATTGTACATAAGTTAAGATATAAATGTGAACGTTGAAGTAGGTATACTTATTTATATCAATTTTTTAAGCTTATAGAAAATTCATGAGCTTTTAATCCACCCAAATGAACCAAAAGTCCATCATTGCAAAGCAATACACGAATTATTTTGGGCGTAATGATGTCACGTTGTATAAGAAAAGTTATTTCATTAGCAATATGATTTTATTTAAAATGGCAGCAATGGACTTGTAATGACTGAAGAACACATAACATTGGGTTTGGAAGCCTAAAAATGCACCTAATGCACAGGTCACAAAGCGATTTAGTAAGAAAAACCAGCCTTGGATTAACAACAATATTAAGGGCCCAATAAGTGATCGTATAACTTTACGTATAACCAATGGAAGATTTTCTGAGTAGGAGCTTTGCCTAATGAATATAAAATTTAAAGAAGTAAGGTGATATATCTTATTCCGGAGCTAGGAAACTGTTCTTTGCTCCAAAATTAGATCCTTCCTTAGCCAAAGAAAAATTGTGCAAAAATTTGAAAGAATTAGGAGTAGGAAAACAAATCAAGATTAAAAATAATATTGTGTGTATGTATGTATGTTTTTCTATTTATTGTAACGAGCTTAATAAAAAGTTCGTTACCTTAAATTTTTCAGGTTTCGAAACCCGAACTTGTGAACTGATAGACAAGGCGAATAACAATAATTTATCCTTGACCCGTTTTTGCTTCACACTATTTAATGAGTTTGATGTTATTAAAAGCGTTCTTGATATAAAGTCTAATGTCTAACTATGTTGCAAATGATGGCATCCACCTGGTTTTTCTAAAAGCCCTTCTTCCTAGTGTACATTCTCTTCCGCTTGGAAACAAGCGAAGATAGTTCTATAGTTCCCAAAGATCATCATGGAGATGAATATCGACCCATAGCATGGCTCTATTACCATTTCTTCCAAAAGTTTTGGAGACACTCATAAATCACCAAATTAGAACTATTCTTACGAACAATTAAATGATGTGTATCAATCAATCAGCTTTTCGCCCCGAGCACAGCTGTACTACAGCTTTAATTGACAAAATATCAGAAATCAACTAGATAGAAAAAACGTGACCATATTTATAAACTTCAAACTTCTGTTTTTCTTCTGTATAAATTTCTATATCGCCGCCGCGGTGTCATGTCATTTTTATTTAACAAATTAAAAGCCTTAAGTTTGATTTGAGTATGATTTATTTATATGTTATGTAATGTAATCGAATAATATAATGTTTATATAAAATATGAACCAGTATACAACTTAAAATTAATAATATATTATATAGTTTATTGTAATGTGTAAGTAGGTAGGTATATATTATAGTAATAATTACAAAAAAAATAACATTAAATTTATTACATTACCGCCACCGGTTTCACATCTTTCAAGTACAACTCAAAAGTTTTATCTTCCTGCAGCGCCGGATCGAAGTCATTGATGATTTTTGCCAACTTCGGATTGTCCAACATCGTTGTGTGACTACCTTCAACAAACTTCACTGTAATTGTGCTCTTGGTTAACTTTGAAAGAGAGTAATCTTCATCAACATCCACCATTGCTACTTCTGATGGTCGGACTAGAGTTATTGGGGCTTTAAGCATATCAAGTGTTTCGAGGTCAACTTCTGCTGCCATCTTAACACGATTGAACATAGCCTTAACCATAACATTGGCATATTCCGTACTGTAGAGATTTTGCTTTTTGACGAATTCCATGAATTTTGACATTTTCTCTTCGAATGTTTTAAGTGGCAAGAATATTTTCGCCGCCGATTCCGGTGTTTCATCGGGGAAGATTTGATTGACAATACCGGATAGGAGTAAGTTATAGAGATCTTCGTCTTTGTAGTTTTCACCTAAATGCCCGAGTGTCAACTTCTTCAAAAAGTGTGGGGATCCATCGATCAAAAGTACTTGACCTCTGTAGCCAGCCTTTTCCAACAGACTTGCTAGATTCAAAGCGATAAATGTGCCAAAGGAATAACCAATGATGTAAAACTTTTCTGATGATTTCAAAACCAATTTGACATGCTAAAATAGAAGAGTACAGTTAACACAATGAGTGAGACAAGAAAATCAAAAATTTTACTTCAAAAACTGCCTGCGATACTTCCTTGATTGTCCTCAGATCGGCAGTTTGATGCAACTGCAAGACGGTTGACTTTGAGTACAAACGTTTACCTATGGCATACCAAGCCTCTCCAGTAGTACCCTCTAGACCAGGAATTATTATACTCGGATTAAGGTTAAGCTTCGAAGTATCAGCAGATGTCAACAAGGGACACAGAACTTTGTTACAATTTGCTTCATCACCCAGATTACGCAACAGCAGTTCCATACCCAAAGGTGTGTTTTCAGAGGCAAGGACGAGCTTCACAGCATCGTTTTGTTCTCCCTCCTTAGCATCTTCGTATTCCTGCAATTTTTGGAACGTCAAAGATCGCAAATCCTGCGGTGAAAGGCAGAGTTCGAAGTCACGTTCAAGCGCTTGTTTAATTTCGACAGCCATCAAAGAATCCATTCCCATTTCGGAAAGAGTCATACCAAGTGAAACCGACTTGAGATCCCTTATGCCCATGATATTCATTACGGTTTCTGTAATACTCTCGTTTCCACCGCGCCCCACTCGTTTTTCTGCAACCACCATACTAGCTACAATTGCGTCCTGCGATGGAATCAAGTTGTCCAGCTCTTGCAGACATGAAGAGATCCTTTGCTGCAAAGTGCCTCCGATTTCCATATCTATCTTATCTTCCGCCATATCAGCCACTAGACCAACTTCTCCCACCGCACCCCACTGAACAGCTTTGCCAGCGAATCCGTTGGCAATACGATCTTCGACGATTCGCTCCATAATCGAATTGGCCATACCGTAGTTAGTTTGGCCGGCATTACCGCGTCCACACGATACACTTGAGAAAACAATAAAATGTTCCAAATCTGGACACATCTTTCGAGACAGCTCGTCAAGATATTGAGTAGCAAAAGCTTTCGGTGCGAAGGATTCTAAAAACTTATCAGCTGATTGATTGGTAAACAATCCGTCTCGGAGGACTACTGCCAGATTAAAGATTCCGCCAATTGCTCCTAGTGTTACGGCCTCTCTCAACAGTGTCTCGCAACCCGCTCGAGTTCTGATATCTGCTGTGCTCACTAGTACTTCACAGCCATAAGTTTTCCAAAGCCTATAAGTTTAAAAATCAGTCATTGTTTTTGTCATAATATCGAAGAGTAATAAGTATTTACGCAATTCTATAACTCTGATAATCCTTCGAGATTCCCCGACTCGAACTTAACACCAGCTTTTTTGCTCCTCTGATAACAATCCAATCGGCTAACTCAAGACCAAATCCACCCAGTCCTCCAGGAATAACATAGCTAAGTTCAGGATTGAAGTAAACTTGTTTTAGAACTGGAACTGGTATTGTGTAGGGAGACTCGGTATCATCTCGCACTTGAACTAGAACCTTTCCGATATGTTTGCCGCCAATTAGATGCCTGAATGCTTGTTCCATTTCATTGGCTGGGAAGCAAGTTGAAGGCAGTGGTTGAATGATACCTTCTGCAATATCGTCATCAATCATTGATTTAAGTTTCTGAAAATAATGCATTAAAAAGATTGTTTGCAAGAGGGGTGATATGGGTTATACATTTATAACTGAATCAGGAGCATACAACAATGTATCGGCAAGAACAGCATGGAAGGAAAGTTCCTTTAGGAAGCAACCCATACCAAGTTTGTTATCATTGGCCATGTCAAATTTGCCGATTTCCAAAAAGTGTCCGCCTCTTCCAAGACAACGAACTGACGCCAGAAGTTTTTCTTCGGATAAAGAATTCAGGACGAAGTCCACACCTTTACCTTGGGTCTGCTGTTGGATCATAATCTCAAAGGACGTATCACGCGAGTAACCGATGTGTGAATCTAGAAACGAATATATACGTTAAAATAAATCCAAGTCAAACTCAGTTCAGCATAACCTTTTAATTGCGGGAATGTCTTGAGTAAAAACTCTCTTTTCTGCGGAGTGCTGACAGTTGTAAAAACCTCCAGACCATAAGCTAAGGAAACTCTAATCGCTGCAAGACCGATTCCACCAGTTCCGGCATGAATTAGAATACTTTTGCCCTTACGAATGTCAACATGCATGAAAAACGCGTAGTAAACAGTTATATATACAACCGGCACTGTAGCAGCCTCTTGAAGAGACCAGTTGTCGGGAACATTCCAAATCAATCGCGATGGTTTCTGCACATAAGATGCAACACCTCCTCTCTCTACCATACTCATGATACGCTTGCCAGTTTTGGTGTTTACACCTGAGTATTCGAAACCTAACACCAGACTCAGATCCATTCGGCTGCTGCCATTCAGTTCGGCAGCTAATCGTCCAGTGGCTAACATCACATCACGGAAGTTGATAGATGAATACATGATTTTGATTTCACAATCCTTGGGAGCGAATGGTCCTTCGAACCAGCGCAGAGATGACAAATCTCCACGTTGAATCACATTTCCATAGATGTGATCGGTGCGAGGGAGTACCTGGTTTTCGGTATTCAGCTGCAAATGGCGGTATGAACCCCATTGACCCTTAAATATGAAATATAAAATTGATTAGTGAAAACGGAAGAGGAACATGAATAAAAGTTCTCAGACTCACATTTCGATAGACGTTGATTCCCAATCCGAGCGCCAGCTGATTTTTATAGAATGAACTCTCCAAGTCAAATGGCGGCGCATTCAAATCATCAATCAGCACACACCGAACCAAATGGCCGTCAGGTTCTTTTCTCAAGCAATTGGCAAAGCCAAGCAATCCATTGAACTTCTCATTTTCCGCATAGAGTATCACTGGACCGCTTTGCATGGCTTCTTGAACTTCTGCTATCCACTTGAACTGCAAATCGGTGGCTGATACCTTGATAGCACTTGGTTCACCAAGAGATTTCTTTTTCAGTCTCTGCAACAGCAGAAGCACTTCATTGTCAACTGTCGGGATCACCAAAACAAGTTTCAGATCAGATGGAACCAACATATTTGGGTCATACAATTGGCCTTGAGCTTGTCGAGCGACCAAGAACCCTCCATCCGAAAGGCATTTCATAGCCATAGGTAGTATAGATTCCTGGCTCAACAGATTTTTCACAATTATGACGTAACAATTTGATTGAGTGGAGAGTTTTCCATTTTCTACATGCACTCCAGGCAGCTCTAAGGTCTGATGACTCAAGAACATATAGTCTCCAGTTACTACGGGCAAATCTTCAACTGCGTCCAGAAAATGCCCAATAACGGGTGTATCCTCTGCAGTATCTACCTCCACTATTTTAATTTTCGATGATGGTACATTTTCAAGTGCCAATTGGATGCAAGTTCTCGCAGCATCATTCAAATTCATTCTGGGTGTTGGGAAGTGTGGCAAGAATTGGTATCTCTCCAAGACTGGAATACCTGGTGGACGTTTCCTTTGAATCGGACTGGCATGCAGACCAATCAACTCCACTCCTCCCGCAATAACTCTGTCAAACTTCTGACTCGCATAAACGTCAAACACACGATCATCGGGATTCATTTGGGACATCATGTCAAAATGATGTCTTCCATTGATGCGAAGCTTCCGGATCTTTGTTGGTAGAAATAGAGTTCGGGAATCAGTTCCGACGATATGAATTTGCAACATTGCATCCATGAATGTCACCCAATTGTATTTCCATTCAATTTTACCATACTTTCCATCACTGCGGGCACTACGAACAGCTCTAAAGGTTCCATTATAATGATAGCCTCGCAATTTAAGCTCCTTGTAGAAATCTTTCTGGGCCAACATGGGGAAATTTGATTCTTCCTCGAATGGGATTTGCATGGGCGGTGGAGAATCTCCAGGAATCTCCCGAATGTTTCCAGTGACAACCAAACTGTTTGATTCCGTTATCTACAAAAAAAAAGTATTCATCATTCCATTTGACTATAAAAAATATATCTTCAAAACAACCTCAAAGTTTCCAGTTCCATAGTGGATCATAACCTTAAGCTCAACAGTTCCACCCACAGTAATTGGGGTAGCCCGCAAGAATCGAACATCTTCAAATTCAACTGAAACATCCATATAACTAGGCCCATGGTACATTAGGGAGAAGGTTTCCCAGACATATTGCAAGTAACCGGTAGCTGGGACAAGAATTTTTCCATCGATCACGTGACCACTCAGGTATTCCTCATCATCACTCTGCAAATTTACATTGAACACTCGCTCGCCACTTGCTTTAGTCTTCATGTTTTCGTATTTTGTGACAAACCAGTCTTCATTGTGATCCCATTTAATGAGAGCTGCAATTCCAGGTGTTGTTCGTGACACTGGAAACTCAACAGCAGGATAGAGGTTTTCAAATGGCAGTGTAACACCGTTGTTGAAAAGTCTACAAAAGATAGAAACAAATGTGTTTCTGTAATTTTTCAAACAATCTTGTAAATACTCACTTTCCAAGAGCTCCCAAAAAGTATAGAGCATTGTTTTTGCTGCCCCTTTGAGTCAAGGGTACATGAACACCTCCTGGCATTGATCTCTTAAGAATAGCTTGCAACAGGCCATGTGGTGCAATCTCAATAGTCAGAGCATTCTTCGGAAGCATGGCAAAAGTCTCTTCAAAGAGAACACTGCTAAGGAGATTATTTGTATGGTATTCTGCTGAGCAAAGATCACGTCCAGTTTGTTCCCATTCGGCTTTTGGCACACTCGAGCTGAGCCATTTTGAAGACCTCTTTTTAGGATTCGGAATGGTTGCTTTGAGGTATTTAAGAAGCTGTGGCCCCATGTGGGCTATATAGCGTGAGTGGTAGGCAATATTCGAGCATGGAACTTCCTTAGCAAAAATACCTTGAGACTTAAGTTCGTCCACAAAACTAGTTACATCATCAGCTGGACCCGAAATTGTGCTCGAGTCTTCTCCATTATGACAAGCAACTTCGATACTCTCGGGCAACAATCGAACAATCTTTTTGTAGCCCATTCCAATGGCAGCCATGGAACCTCGAATTTTTTCAATTTCACAACTCACCTTTCCACGATAATAGGCAGCCAAGATCATTTGCTCAGGGGTGAATCCACCATCGGCATAGCCACAGCCAAGTTCCCCCACAGAATGCCCAATAATGTAGTCAGGTTCAAGATTCAAGGCTCTCAATACGTCTACCAGGCCAATTTGGATGGCAGCTATGCCAACGAAAGAATGCAGGATATTATCGTATGTGTGGACATCAGTTGATGTCAAAATGTCAATTAGATCCAGACCCTTGGACTTGAGAGTATCGTGACAGAGCTGTATTGAGTTCCTGAAGATCGGTATTTCCATCAGAGATGCCCCCATTTGAGTCCATTGCGATCCCATTCCACTGAAAACCCAAATCAAAGGACGCTTGATACCAGTGTAATGCTGAACGTCTTTAACGAGACAAGTAGCATTCTCTTGAGCATTATTGGAGAATATCCCATATCCTCGGAAAACTAGTCCAGTTACATCATCTTTCTGAATATTATGTAGTAATCCAATGTACTCAGCATCCAGAGGACGTTTTTCAATAGATTCCAAAATGGATGTTACAGCCTTCTCAGTTCTTCCGGCCCATCCAACGATCCTGGGAACTCCATCCAATGGAATACCCTTATTTATCTTTTCCTTATCACATGCCTTGAGTAATGCGTGCGCGTTGGCACCACCAAATCCAAATGAATTCACCCCAATATAAGGTTTGGACAAAATTTCGACATCTTTGACAACAGTCAATCTACCTTCGGCCAAAGCCGGAATCTCCTCTTTGATTGCATTGAAGTTGATGTTCGGGGGAATCTTGCCATTTTCGAATGCCAAAACCGCCTTGACTAGAGAACAAATACCCGAAGCTGCTTCGGAGTGGCCAACGTTTGATTTCACAGAGCCAACAAGCAGTGATTCATCTCGTTGACTGCAGAGAACGTTGTCAATAGCACGACACTCCTCGGGATCCCCCACTATTGTGCCCGTACTGTGTGCTTCTAGATAACCCAAATCACTTGGCTTGACATCGACGTCAGCATAGAATTCCCGAAGGAGTTTCTCCTGGGTATTCCCAGAGGGATAAGTGATGCCCTCCGGCTTGTAGCCGTCACAGTTGGTCTTGGAATAGATGACTTCTGCGTAGATTCGTTTTGCATCACGTTTGCGTTGGAGGAACATGCAATTTACTGCTTCTGCTCGTGTGTATCCAGCAGCATCCTTATCGAATGGCCGACAGAAGCCATGAGATGCCAACACTCCTAACCTACATGGTTAAACAAAGATCACATTTACATTTGCACATGGCACATTTCTTTCAAATCTTCAACACTCACCTTGCAAACTGCAGTGTCACAAATGGATGCAACAGTAAATTAGCCCCGCCAATTATAGCAGCATCTATTTCACCATTTCTTAGAGCTGTAAAGGCATTATCCAAGGCATACATTGAACTTGAACAAGCCGTATCAAGAAGATACGATGGCCCATTCAACCCCAATGCATAAGAGATCCGATTAGCAAGCATAGCTCGACTGCAACCAGTGATACCAAAACCACCAGATGACACTTTCTCATAGAACCATGTCTTCTCCGATTCAGAAATGCAAGCACCAACATAAACCCCAGTACGAGACCCTCTGAGCTCTTTTGGATTAATACCAGCATCAATCACAGCCTCGTAAGCCACCTCCATTAGAATACGGCACTGTGGATCCATTGTGTGCGCTTGCTTAAAATGGACTCCGAAGAAGGTGGCATCGAATTTCTCAAGATCGTACAATTTACCCGCTCGCTTCGGGATTTCAGGATTGAAATGTCTCCATCGACGTTCATCATCGTCAACCATATCAATCTTGAATGATAGAATTAAAAAAAAAATGTATCTCTGAATGATTTCATTTAAAGGTTTAGCTAAGAGAATATGCCACTAAGACTTTATACTTTTCTGGGTTAAGTTATTTATAGGGTGAAAGTGGGTAAATCAAAACAAAAAATACTGTCTGTAGCTTTGAATTTTTTTACTCATATATTTAAAAAAAAAATTTTGTAATTCTTTTGTAAATGGTTCAAGTTCATAACGCAGTACTAGCCAACTGATTCACATCAAAGTATTCCTGAAGACTTTCCTTATCATTTACTATTAAACTTACAAACATTTTTACGGGCATGACATTTTAACACTACAAGACCGTAAGAAAAATATATTTAGTGTTTATTGACTTTTCGCTTATAAACTATGTTACAGATAAAAGATGCCCCCAAAAGGAAAAATCTGAAATCTGAAATTTTTATAGTGAGTTATCATTATCAGAATTCGATGAGTAGACTGCATAGGGTATCAAATGTCAATTTTGAAATGTTTACCAACAAACCACTCCGAATGTAACCGCAACTTATTTATCGGATTATATAATCATTCGAAATTAAGTTGCTTATTTCTAAAAATAGTGTAAAAGTGTTTCTAATTTAAAAACCAATTATAAAATAATTAGTGAGACATTCATAAGTATTTAACCATTAGATGGAGCTGCAATTACTTTCTATTAATTCCTCTAGTAGCCTAACGATGTTTATTTGATGATTAAGCGAAGTTAGCTTTTAGGTTAATAAAAAAATTAAATCAATGAATAAATTAGCATTAATGTACATTGTACGGAGTTTAACGACCTCAAGCAAATTTATTGTCGGTTTGAGTTTGAAAAAAAGGTCCTCCTGTTGGCGTGAGAAGTGTTTTTTTCTTTAATTCTCAACCGAATATTTTGATTAAGTTTGTGAGGTTAAAATTAATATGCTCGGAGTGATTTTTTGTCATTTAAACTATGATATAAACTTCAAAATTAAATCATCGAATTCACAATAGTAAACAAGACTTTACTTTTCCGAAGGTTTTTAATGCCCTATATTTAAAACCGATTTCAAAATCACTCTTGAAAGTCAGATTCATGAGGTATCTGTTTTTAATAAATCGAAACAAATTAATATTGGGCTTTTAAGAAATAGTGTTTTATTGATAAAATTTGTCATGATTTTGAAAATCTACATTTTCGGTATCTCATTTACTCCGAGAAAAATCCTTTTTAGTTCTACAATTTTGTTATTTACAACTTGTCTAAATTTAAAAAAACAGTTCATGACACCAAATTTTGAAAATACATATATAGAAAATAAGAAAAATTATGTTTCAAATTATTTTTTTTTTAAATTGAGTTGTTAATTTATAGTTAAAGTCGAGTTTCGAATTAGATATCAGCATTAAAAATTAATTCATAAAGGAATTTTTTGAAAACCATGCAAGCATAGATTCAAGTTTTTATAAAAAATGGATGCCTTGAAAAAGTATCATTTGGCATTAGGATTGTTTTTTGACCAGAGTTTGTTCAAGAATTGACAACACACTTTCTAGAACAATCGTCTAATATTTCAAGGTTTTTAATTTCGAAGCTATGAACTTGTAGGTATTTATTTTTTTAAGCAAGAATACAACAAGCAGAAATATTGATAGATTTGCACTTTTAACATAATTTGATTCATATCTATCCAAAAACAAAAAAGGTTTAAAACAATTTGACAATTTTCGAGTAGCAAAGAAATAAAAATCATCTTAATACAAATATTTCGTCACTTTGTCAACCGATTTCTCACCTTGTTGAACAAATTATGCTCATATTCGGCAATATTCCGTGAATTGGGGAATTTTCCCGACATCCCGGAAATAACAACTTGATCGCCATCGCTTTCGGGAAAAATTCGTGAGAACTTTTTATGTTTGTTGGATGAAAGGGTTTCACTTGTTAAATCTGGATTACTTGACATTTTAACGTTAGTGTTTTTATAATAGTTCTTTAAAAAATCACGGTTCTTTATTAGATTTTCGTTTTTTTAATTATTTTTTGCACAGCACTGTTTAATCCTTTTATTCTGTAATTCACTTTCAATTAGTATGAGTAAAATAAATGTGGAATATCCAAGTTCGTAGATTATTACACGAATTCGATGCGAACGAATTGCTCGGCACACAGCAATTGACTTTTCATTTGCAGGGCTCCTGCTTTTTATAATTTGGTTTTTGGGCTTTTTAATTATTCAAAAAAACAGAAGAAATTAAAACAAAACAACATAAGACAGCAGTCATTGCCCAGCAAGCAACAATATCATTTACTTTTACTTATAAATTAAATATAAATAATGTAGATATTCCCCTCAAATATTTTATTTAATTTTCTTTAAAATGCATTCAATTAAAATGCTAAATAGTCGCAACTTACATTATAAAAATAAAATACACTCATACGAAGGATTGTATTTACATTTGAGTTCTAGTAAAAAAAAAAATTGAATCTTTTTTATTTTGATTTTATGAGAAGACTTAAATTAATTTATTTGTTTTATTAGATTTTTAGTTATAGAATTAGAAGGTGGAAAGTCGATCATAGAATCAGTGAGCTTAAGGCATGAAAGATTTAAACGTCGATAAATTAAGTTTCGAAGTCAGTTATACCTTTGATTTCCCTAAGGCCAAGCTATCCTTTGATGTATTTCAAAAACGATTTAGACCATAATCGGTTTTTAATTCAGGGTCAAAACCCCACTCAAACTCAGGGGCAACTTACTATGTTCCTGTACATTTTTGACATTTCATTTCAAGCGCAGTTTGTTTCCCAAAGACAAAACCCATTCAAATTAGAAATAAAATATCCAATAAGATATTGAATATTCTATTAATATAAGTAATATGTATTCCCAATTTTGATTTCTCAAATCGAAATCCATTAGAATTAGAAACAATGAATATATTTGAGGAATTTTGTTTGGTAAGTAAGAAAATCAAAAGTTTTAAAAATACAAGTAGAAGTCAACCCTTAGGTATGTTAACCACACGGTTCAGTTCAGGTGACACAGGCAGGGATTGAAATTGAACCCAGACCTCTGGCATGACATTTTAGGACTGAGAAATGTCTCGAACATCTTCCGTCATACAAAGATAAGAAACTAATACTTAAAAACCCTACGAGATGAACCTTATCACTGTTTTCAAGTTTTATAGTTTCACACCACAAAAAAACTTTTATTTTTAATCTTTTTTTTTAACTTCTGAATATTTAAAAACATAAAAAAACCTACGATAACTTGGACGAGGTTTATTCACTCATCACCGTACATATAACTACATTTTCAAATTCCACAGATGTAACTGGAACTTTTTTTTCAATTTTTCATTCTTAAAAACCAAAATGTTCCATGCGTGCTATACAGTAGTTTTGATTAAAGTAGACTTTCGTGTAATACGGCTAAAGAAAAAATCTCTGTACTTAAAAGGACACCCGAAATTGGACTCAAAGGTAAACTAATGTAATGACTAATGAGCATTCCTAGAAGTATAAATATAAGGGTAAAATTGTTTGAGAAAAGGAAAGCAACTGGCTACTCGTATTTCTATTTATTTAAAGACAATGACAGAGATGAAACATTACGATAGTGTAGAGCGGTTCAATTATTTCCTTTAGATAACGGTCTCATTTGAAAAAGCATAAAGGAGATGACCCATTTTTGGGCCACGAGCGTACACTAACGGGACTGGTACCAAATGAAAGCTTATGTTAAGCTTAATCTATCTGGCAAATATTTTCGAATTTGGTTTTGGTGATTTCGAGATAATTGAGGACGAATTAAATCGAGACATATAAGCAAATTTATCTTTCTTACATTTTGGTGAATAACGGTACACACGAAGCAAATAATTCAAATGCAATAAGAGCTTACTATTGCATTTGTCTCGTTGGAATGAGAACCGTCGGTTGTTGAGCTCATGTTATGAGCATTTTATGGTATTTAGGCTATGCACGACATCAGAAAACAATAAATATACAACCAGCTCTATTTTTGGATGGTATTTTGATTGACACTACTTGGAACGAAGACTAATTTTTAATTTTTTTTCCAAATTAATATAGTATGTTTATTTAAATATCAAAGTATTGTAAAGAAAACAAAATACAAACCATATTTTTTAGGAAGTGCATTTAAAAGACGCGATGTACGCGATGTTTGATAACATTATTCTATATCAAATTAAAGGTTATCAATTAGGGATTAAAATGGTGTAAGAAAAAATATAGGTCATAACTGATTTTGTCTAGATTTGAGCTAGTTATCTTTCATTTGATATCAAAATATTTGCTCTAAGTGCTATACTTAAGGATTTATGAGTAATTGTTTGCAAAAAAGGCCGTTTTTTACCATATCCAATATTCAACTTTAAGATCAATTATCTCGCAAAAACCAAATTAAAAAATATCATCCTTTCGACGCAAGCTCAATTTTCAATTCAATTTCAATTTCAATTCTTTCTTTATTTTTTCAAATCATAGAATACAATTTTATACATAAGAGATAATTACAAAGCATGGCAAATATGCCGTCTGCCGTAAAAAAAAAATAAAAAATTACTATAAAAATAAAAAATTTTAAATATTACAAGAGAGTTTGGTTTAACAATATTGTGCCAATTTAATAAATCATTAATAAGTTATTGTTATGTATATAAATATATGTATTTAAATCGAGTTTAAGATTCATAAACAGACTGTGACTTTTAGTTTAGTCAAAACAAAGATAAATGAATTATATTGTTAAAAAGCTCAACTTTTAATGGCGGCAATACTCTTTCCCGAATTTGTATTGCTACATTATGTGTCAAATTCCAATCAAGTTTTATTTTTCTTTAGAAAGGCAAACCGATTAAAAATAAGTTCATATTTCCATAGTCAAAACAAATCTCTTAAGCGAATAAGTTTTAAATCTAGGAATCTATTTCATTTTTGTTAACTTTTCAAACCATCCTAGTGCATGAAAAATCGTTATAATTTTTTTTTAAATCGTTCAAAGTTTCAAACTCATCCCAATGACAGTTTTATTGAGAAAAATGAATTCAAGGGCTCAAGGTCGACAACATTTCCAAGATATTTGTCCGAAGGCAAGATACACCTTAGTTTAATTGTTATTTTAATTCAAATAAAAAATTAATGCTGAATTCGTTGTTTTGCGACTCCACAAGTATAAAGTGCATTCAAAATTCAGGTCTTGAATTCAAAAGAATTCCCAAAAGTAACATAACATTAAATTCTGCCTTTAACTATTTGTTCGAATCGAATATATGTAGACAAAGAAGACCATTGACGTTCAAAGTTTTAAATACAAGATGAGTAACGCTATTTACGTATTTCACTAAATAATTTACAAATCATGACCGATTTCATCAATGCCCTTTCCTTTATGCTCTTTGTTTGAGCACCATTTTATTGACGATTGAAGACGCCAGTACATAAGCATACTCATGTCTTAAGAAATTTACATATTTTGTATTTATGGAAATTGAAAACCTATTTAATTCACTTTTTTACCGGCACATGAAAGTCAAGTTCAATGTGAAAACATTGTGTTGTATATAATGCTTCAAGTTCAATCGCCTCTAATTCTAATTAAATTGTGTTAGTTTGAAAAAAAAAAAAAACATACACAAAACACAATAAAATACATTCTCTAAAAAAGGCAAATCTTATGTTTACTATTATAATATTATAAAAAGAGATTTTTTACATTTAATCTGAAACCAAAAAGTTGTGCATCATAAAAACATGTTTGTTCTTCATCTCCAGGTTTTTGTGACAATCCCACTGGGTTTTTCGATTCACAGAATAAAAAAATGTAATTGTATTAATGGCATAACGACATTTACACAATCTGGGTTCAATATTTGTTTCGTAGTCGATTTCTTTAAATATGTATGTATAAACCCAAATTGACTATTACAAGAAATCTCTCTTTTTTTTTAAACTTGAACTCTAGTTCTTCGACGGTCAAGTTGAGGTAGAAAGTAGACATACCTAAATATATTTTTTAAGTCACATATTAGGGAGTTGTTGGCTAAGAAATAATTTGCATTTCGTAAATTATTATGGGTTTTTTTTTTAAATTTAATTGATTAACAGAGATTTAAACTACCGATAACGGTTTATTTAACTTCATTACTTAGATATTCTTCCCATTGACTCTTAAATAAAAATTGTAATAATATTATGTTAAATAAAGCCTTGTTTAATGTTTTTAACGTTTTGCAGTTTCTTTAGTGAACGTTATTGAAAAACAATTTCAATCAAAAAAGATTCTTCCTTTTATACCATATAATTATTTTACGATAAGTGTGCCTCACTCTTGTTTTTTTTTTTATCTATTTTCTTTTCTTTTAAGGCACGTAATATTTATTTAGAAAGGATATTGCAGTAAATATGTATGGGGTTTGTATAACCACAATATTTTACGAGATGTCAAATTGTATAAATCAATGCATCGGTTTACCTTTCCTGACGGTATATCAATGTAAAATTATTCACTTCCCACCAAAGATATACTTTTTGGGTCTAGAAGTTTCGTCATAAGTTAAGCAATTAAATTTTCCCAAACAAATAAAAAACAACATGAAATAATTTCGCTTATCCAATTTTTGGTTTTTGTTTATTGACTTTTTAGCTTTTTAGATGGAAATCAGACAAGAGAATAACAAAAACAAAAACAAGATAACCCTCCCGTTAGACTGTAACAATGCTTTAAGACTTAGCAACAAAATCAACACCCTTCTTGATGTTCTTCTGGAGTTCAGGCAAAGCTTCAACCAAAAGTTTCTTTTCGTAATCATTCAATTTTGGCAAACCAAGATTCTCTTCGAGTCCGTTCTTTCCCAAAACAACTGGTGTAGAGAAGAATCGTGCTTCGGTGACGGTCGATTCGACGTATGAACATTCGATGACATTACGTTCGCCATTTAATCCTCTCAACAGAGAATTGGCAAGACGAGCTCCAGCATAAGCCATTGAAAGGGTAGCAGAACCAGCTCCAGCCTTTGCTTTGACAACTTCAGTACCGGCATCTTGGATTCTCTTGGTAAGAGGTTCGATTTCTTTGGAGTATTTAGGCTGACTTTGGGACAAAACTGGAATGATTGTCACACCAGAATGACCACCAATGACTGGGATTTCTACCGATTGTGGGTCAACATTGTTGCCGTGACCAATAAATGCTCGTGAACGAACAACATCCAATGTGGTGATTCCAAAAAGACGTTTTGGATCGTATGTACCGTTCTGAAAGTATATTCAAGTATAAATTTCAATTTTATACAAGCAGTAAGAGACAGTTTACCTTCTTAAGAACTTCGGCAGCAATTGGAACAACGGTGTTCACGGGGTTGGTGATGATGGCGAGTAATGCTTTGGGGCAGTTTTTCGAAACGGCATCAGCAATATCCCTGACAATACCAGCGTTCATGTTGAACAAGTCATCTCTGTCCATACCCGGTTTACGGGGCACACCAGCGGAGACAACGACAACATCAGCACCTGGAAATATGCGAAATGAATACAAGTTAATTTTGATTAAATTTGAACTCATATAAAACAATTACAGCTTTTTGAACATTTGTATACAGAGTTAAAGTCACTTTTTTATATTTTAATGATTAGTACAAAAACACTTTTTATTGTTGTTTGTTATTTCAATATAATTAACGAAATCTGAGATAACATTTAAAATAAAAGATTTTTAAAAGAGACATTTTTGTGGAGGTATTCTTATGATAAGCCATTGAGGCCATAAAAGGTTATCAATTCATTGTGCATCTAGATTGAAAAGGAAAATTGAAAACAATATGCTTTTTACGCATGGTCCCCAACGATAGATAGATTAATGACGTAGGTACAGTTAATCTAATTCAGACATTAGAACGAAGCTTTTTTTAAGTGCGCTTCCCATATGCTGTAAATGAAGTTTTACACATTAAAAAAATGTCCATAAAATGCGTTTACACTAAAAAAATATTATGCTCTCTAGCGGGTACACCTCTAGTTATATCTAATAAGCCTAAAAAAATTACACTGAAACTAGCGTTGTAACCTAACTTTAGACAAAACATCTAAATTCCAATTGTATGATGCATCGCTTTTAAAACAACATGATTAAATTTTATTCTATTGGTGTACAATTTTGGCCAACTATTTATAAATATAAATTGGATATTTTTTTTATTAATTCTGAGCTTCAATTATAGTTATAAACTTAAAACAGAACGATTTTGAAGATAATCGGTTTCATCCGATTACGAAACTGCATGAAAACTGTAATCAACTTCGATACTGGTTTTACCTCTTGCTATGAAATTAAACAATAGTCACATATTATCCATAAAACAATTGAAATTATTTTTCTATACTTAGCCATTGTAATTAGAATGTATGTATGTATGTATATATACTAGGATTTTAGTATTTGGATAACATTCCGTTAGCAACACATACATACATAATTACATTGTTGAAGTGATTCATGTTAAGATTTTGTGATGGCTAGTCCAGTTTGTCAGTCATATTATAATAAATTTAAAAGCTTATGGTTTCTAGTTTTTTGGTACATTTTTATCTTCTTTAATTAGCTTATTTGAGTAACAGTCACACATCAAATAAAATTGGCTTTATGAAAAATAAATCCATTTATAAAAAAGAATTCACTATTTAAGGTTTTGGCATTTATACATCGAGGAGGATTATAATGGTGTGGGATAAAACGTCATATAAAACTCGTTATATTATACGTTCCAAGTGTGTGAAATTCACCGAAAATCACTGAAAAACTGCGAAAAGCTGTTCCAATTCCAAGTTACACATTTTTCGTAGTTTTTCACAGAAGAGAAAGCTCTTGAGGGAGCAAAAAATTTCCCCACCCTGTGAATTTCAGTCACAAAAATTTCTGTGCACAGAAAATTGAAGACTGTCAAATCCAAAAAAAAAAGCATTTGACATTTTAGTTCTGCCGTTAAAATAAACGAATTTTTTAAAATTGAATTTTACATTCTAGTTTTCATTATGGAAAACACCAGTATTGCGTTCCAATTCGAGTCGTCAGACTCTCTTGAGCACTCTATTCGTAACAATTTTAACAAATCCATTTTTCAATTAATTTTAAACAATTAGAAACTTCTCACGCTCTTTCGAATCGAATTTATTGAAATGATTTTTTGTTTAAATTTTTGACGTTTCGTAGATTCTGTGATTTTCTGTGAAATGTCGTTCCACTTCGTTGTGCATAGTTTCTCTCTCGCTGAGAGAATTTTACCCCCACTCATTAAAAAAATGTGTGCTGTGAATTTCTGTGCACAAAACACTTGGAACAGACCTATTATTTACATAATTTTAAAAACTTAAGGAAATCAAATAAAAGTGTTTTCATGTTAAATATCTTGATGAAACAATAGAGCCACTTAAAATTGTTAAGAGTTCCTACAAAATATTTTACATTTTACAATTTCTTTGATTTTAATGAACACAATCATTTCCAATAAAATCAAGAAAAAACAATATATTATAATAAAGAATCGGTAATAAAATATAAAGTGTTTCTATTATTTAGTCTATGACTGTATTCCTTCCATTTATGAATTTTTTAATTATTTAAAAAAACAGCAAGTTTTGACTTCATTCGTTCTAATTCAGAACCTTTATTTTCCAACTAGAAAGTATCCCAACAATTTTCACATCTTAAATATCGTCTTATCAGAAATTATTAAATACAGAAATAAATCAGACAAATGATCCCAGCAAATACAAAGTACACACAAATGTCCTACATATTTAACTGCGGACAGTTTCAGTCAAAACTCTTTTGGATATCGAAAAATAAGTGAAATAAATAAAGAATCTTTCAATTTTTACCTTCTGATCAAAAGTATCCTGATTAATAGCCCTAAGCTTGATTTCAGAGCCAGAAAAAATAATGTTGTACAAACAATAATTTGACCAACTGTATCGGAGAAACCACATGACAACTACACCAACCCTAACCGCAATTCAACAAATAGATAACTCGAAAAGTCGAAAGAAATTGCAGTTATATAAATATTTTTAGCTCACTTAACTAAAACCCGCAACTGAAAAAATATTATAAAACTCACCTTTCAAGGCGGCTCCCAACTCCTCGGGTCCCTTAAATCCTTGAGTTGTGCTGGAAGTATCAATGTGCGAGAGATCGGCAGCAACACCGGGTGTTCCCACAATATCGTACAAATTCAATTGCGTGACCAATGGGTTCAACTTCAGCAACAGCGAGAGGGGTTGTCCAATGCCACCGTTAGCTCCACAAACAGTAACCTTGAAGTTGTTCTAGAAAAACAAAAGTAACAAACACCGAATCATTAGAAGAAATTAGAAAACGCTCCATTTGAGATGAAAAGTGCGTGTGCTCGACCTTCAAATGTTCCTGTTAAGCGATATCCATATCACGACACAAGGCGAAATACATTTTTTGCACTTTTCACTGCTTGGGTTGGGATTGGGTATTACGTAAACCCTAATGACGTTTCCGATTCGGCAAAAATCAAAAACCATTTGTTTTTTAAAAGTAACTTACCTGTTTGCTGGTGGAGAAGTTCCTGGTAGCTTGGAAAGCCAATTGTTTGCTTACTTGCTTGAACATTTTAATACCGTTAAATAATTTTTTAAGCGGGTGCAATTGAAAAGTATTTGACCAAAAGTGATACACTCGACAACCGACCTTCGACACAGGGGTTATGCGAAATGAAATGAAAAATCGGGAAAAAAGAGATCTTCCCGTCCGGGTGAATAAATCGATTGACGTTTGAAAATGACGGGTGAATGTGGATTGTAATTATCTAAGTTTTCATCTTTAGCGATGAAACACAATAGAGCGGTAGTGCCTTTGCCTTTAACAAAAGAGAAGGAGACACATTTGGCTAGTTTTTATTTGTAAAGCTGACAAGTGGTCTTACACTTTAACAACTGAAAACTGTGAGAAATATAAAATTAAGAAAATTGCACGAACATGGTTCAATATTTTACTCGTAGTACAGCAATCATCCAATTCGGTAAGTTCATCAAAATTCACTTTACACACTTAAACCTTTGGTGAACCTTTTTTATTTTATTTCATCAAGCTTTAAGATAAGACAAGACGTAAAAATGAATCGCCCGTCCCACTGAAGGACTGAAGTACCGTCTTTGAAAACAAGAAATGTTTCTTCAAAGTTAGTGACATTTTTAAATTGGCTCTTAACCAAAAGAAAATAAATCAATTTGGAAAAATGTACAGGAATTCTCAAACAATTTTAATTTCAATTCACTTAAATGTGCCTGCTGATCGTCTTTCACACAAAAAAAAAACGAATTTCGTAGCAACTTGTTAGCATAGTCAGCAGACAGTTCCACCAGTCCATAAATACGTCCAATGTTAAAATGTCAAAAAATTCACAATATTCCACGATCCACACTTCCACCGCTAAAAACAAAACTTTTTTGAATTCTATTTTGCATTTGTCAATAATTTATTGGTATTAAAAGAACCAACGGAGAACAGAAAAGTAAAAGAAAACTTGTAATCGTTTACAATAATTCTTTTATTTTAATCTCCGGTTTTAATTCAAAACAAGAAATGGAATCCCGAAAGAAGAAATCCAAGTCAAAAGCTAAGGAAAGTGTCATCCAAGAGGAGACATCCGACAGCGATATCAGTTTCACCGAAGCTGATGAAGATGAAGAATCTTCCGAAGTTGATGAAGACAGCGATGGGGATGTGATTACTTCCGACAGTGATGAGGAATTCAACCTGGATCAAATGGATTTCGACTATGTAGCTGATGTTGTTAAGCTCTTAGAAGACCATGCAGAAGTTAACTTGGAAAATTCGATTGTCATCAATCGAAAGTTACAAGAAACACTCGAGGAAATGCGAAGCAAAATAATGACAATGATCAACAAGTGTCATGAAATATACGAAGAGAACCAACGGAAACTCGCGAATCCATCGACTATAACATCTTCGATGAAGGGAATTGGCAGTCTGGGAAGACCGTTCTTTAAGGATAAAGTTGGAAGACATTGCCCGCCGAATGCCGATTACATATATCGCAGTGAGGTCGAAAAGGAATTCTTTCCTAGCGATTTGGAGTTATATCCCCATTTTACTTGGACGGCCAGAGATAAGGTCGGAATACTGCAAGGAATCAAGGAACAGGTTTGCCAATCATTACAATTTTTATACAACAGTCGTAAGCTTGGTGTCATGATTCTTATTATTTGCATGCCGTACAAATTTAAACAAATGAAAAACTACAAAGTTTTCAGTATACATAAATAGAAAAGTACTAATTGTAAAAATAAACGTTTCTTTTCAAGGCTATTGAGTACATTGAGAGAAAGGAATCATATGATAAAAAAATTCCCAAAACTACTCCCTTAAGCAAGAAAGTCAAATTACACTCACTAAAACTTAACAAGTTGCTCGAAAAAGTCGATGATGAATTTGAAATCGATTGGAATCAAATATCGGTACATAATTTGGGCTCTCGACACACGGCAAATAGTTGTTTGGCCAGTTGGAATGCCTATCTTAAGCCAGATATCAATCGTGATCCATGGACAGAAAAAGAAAACATCAAACTAAATGAACTTGCAAAGAAATATAAATTTCAAGATTGGATTGGAATTGCTTCGGAAATGCCACGAAGATCTGACTATCAGTGTTTTGTTCAATATCAAACTGTAGTTTCGGTTAAAATGCGAGAAGATAAAGGTGAACGATGGACTAAGGAAGAAGATGATTTGTTATTGTCACTGATAGAAAAATATCGAATGGGTAATGTGATAAGATGGAATCCGATTTGTTCTCAGCTGCCAAATCGAACGAAAAAGCAATGCTTTGCACGTTGGAAATACAGTATTAATCCCAATATATCAAGAGGTAAGATTTTATTGAGCGATCAAGTTTCTGAGAGTAGGTACTGCAATTATTTGTAAGTTCTATTTTTACAAATAACATTTCGCATTCAAGGGATTTTGACTAGTATGATGATTAACACAGTTTAAAAAATTAGAAAAGTAGGGCTGGATTATATAGGAGATACCCACGCACATTAGTTTTGTCTGGAAATTAATGGAACTATACAATTGTGTAGTACGGCTTTAGAAAGAATCTCTTCAGTACGTCCGAAATTGGGCTCAAGGGTAACCTGATGAGCATTCCTATAAGTACAAGTAATAAGCTCTATTTCCCTAAAACAGTATTTATAAAAATAGCGATAAAACAATGATAGACATGAAACATTACGTTGGCCTTCGAGCGGTGCCATTGTTTGACATGTTGACAAACATAAAATCCAGAAAACAGTTTCATGAGGGTTTCTCAATTTTTACACAATCTTCAAGCCATTCCTGACATAAAATTCAGATGAATTTTGATTCAAATCGTTAGAGTAGGTTTGTTTTTCTTTGTACCAGCTTTATGGATAATACCGTTCAATGTCACGCAACCTTTTGTTCTAAGTTTGAAAAGAATAAATCTGGTGGCTGTATACTCCTATTAGCTTCCGTTTAAGAATAATTTTGAAAGCCTGTTGATTGCATCTTTAACAAAATAACTCAAATTTCAACCTTGCTTTCCCATTGTGTCATGTAATCAATTACTATACTTTCTTTTTTTTCAGCTCTATTCACTCCTCAAGAAGATTGCATCATTCTAGCTGCTGTCGAAGAGTTTGGTGAAAACTTCAATTGTTTCCCCAAAGACCTATTCCCCAACCGAACAGTCGTTCAAATCCGAAATAGATACAACAATTCGATAAAACCCCGTGGTGAAACCCGCAGCTGGTCACCAGAAGATGATCAATTGCTGTTAGATCTTGTAGCGAAATATGGTGAACATGATTGGAAGAATATATCCGATTCAATAAAGAGTCACACTCGAACTAGTTGTCGTACCCGTTATTTAACTGTTTCAAAATTTTTTAAAGAAAATCCAGATGCAACAGTTAAAGATATCCCTCGAAAAAAACGAAAATCTCGATCGAATGTAACCAAAGACAATTGGGTACAAACAATTACTGGTTGTCCGGAGGAACCAGAAATCAAAGACTCCAATGAGGTAGAAATCAAAGAGTTATACCGCTCTAAGCTGCGCACCAACGAACTCCAGTGGTATAATTTTTTAAAATACTCATATGACTTTAGATTCGGTGAAGGTTATTGCAAAGTGCCTAATTGCTTAGCAAGTTTGGAATTTGTTCGGTATGTTTTCGAATGCCAGCTAAATATGCCAGTTGTTCTCCATGGAGGCTATGCCAAAGGATTTGTGGCGGTAAGTTTAACAAAACTTATACGACTGCATGAACAAGATGATAAAACATTAGTGTTCGAGAGGCCGGACGAGGGTTATAAACTACCGCCGAGTTATTGCACACTATTAGCTTTTCGGGGACTCTGTATACAGGCTTCGTTCAATGATAACGAAGATAAAATTGTGACTAGCTACAATCATCTGCCCGCCCATGTGGTTGAAGCGAGGAATAAGTTTCGTCAGCGTCTTATCAGCCTGCTCTATAAAACAACTCTCCTTAGTCGTCTAGAGCCCAAGACGTCTGTGGAAAAAAATACCTTTAAAGTGATTTTCAATTCAAGCACTCAATTGGGTCGACAAGCCAGTATTAACTTGGCCGAACTCAAGGTCGCTCAGATGAACAAAATCGCTGAGAATCTTCGAATAACCCAAGAAAAAGCAGATAAGAACCGAAAGTATAAAGAAAAAGTACAGAGGAAACAAAATAATTGTGATACCAACAAAGCCACCAGAAATAAAGTTATTGGAAAACATAAGGCCAATAAACCTAAACAAAAGAAGACAATTACAATGACTGAACTCTTGAATATTGTGAACCTTACAACGAGCAAAGATGAAAGCGTTTATCCATCAAAATCATCGCAACAGCCAAACGAGATACCAATGGAATTAGAAAATGCTACGAATTCGGAGACAATAGAACAGTCCAACGATATTTTATTTGAATTAAATGAACCCTCGGAAAAGGAAACCAGAGAAGAATTGACTGAATATGAAAGTCTCCAAGTCGTTGATCAAAATGAGGAGAATAAGCCACTTTTAAAGTATAAAACTTTTAGCACACAAAAGGCTATGGGAAAAAAGCGCACGTTGGAGGAGGATTTAATGATTTTTGAGGAATCAGTTCGTTCTGGGGAAAAACGAATTAAACGTGAGAAGGAATAAATTATTACTTTTAAAGAAATTACTTTTCCATTTTGATTTATTTATTAAAATTGTAGCTGTTTTTTTTTAAATAATTTTTTGTTTTTCAAACATTTTTACCAACCAGTTGTAGTGTTAGCCAAACGGCGCATTCTTCTAGTGTTTCTATCTTGGTCACGAATCTTCTTTTCCATTTCGGCATCGGTAAGAGTTTCCAGGAATGGTGCCCATGCATCGGCATCGCTAGGATTGCGAAAGGGTACATCAATTGTCGAGAGTGGAGCTTCTGAGAAAGCATATGTACGTAAATGCCATGATAATTGACCACGAATTGAATAAGCAATGGCAGTGACAAATTCTCCGCCCAAACCAAGTTCCGCACAGAGTTTCATAGCGAATTCTTCGGGATTATTGTTCTTTTCCGACATATCCCATTCGACTTGATCGACCAATGAAGTATTGCCAACGTGAATGTTCAACTTAACAATGACACGTTGATCGCAGCTCTCTTCCAAAATTGGTTGTTCATTGGGGAATGCTTCGATTTGTTGACGGATAGCTTGTGCTATGGCTGGTACAAATGGTACTGGATTTAGGTCTAAATCATCGCAAAGTACTTCTGCAAATTGTTCTGGTGTGATCATGCTTTCTGAAAAGACGAAACAAAGAATCGTGTTTTTAAATGTGCAAAAAATTTGACACAACTAAACAAGAGTTTACAAACATTCATCTCCAAACATATTTACCATTTTTATTCCAAGTGAATGTGTCTCTTAGTTTCTGACCCTCCAATTCCATGTCCAAACGTATTGGCACTAAACACTCCCGTTGGGAAGCATTCTCGATACTTGCTGTTGGATCTGTGTCATCGAAACACATTGGGAAAGTTCGCACTTTCTTGGTGTGAACACGATTCCGATTTATTGGAGTTGCTTGGGGCACTGCATCCAAATGACTTGAATTTGGCATTGTTGGGACCCATTGAGGTGCCTTCTTGGACTTGCTCTCCCTTGGCAGTGGTGTTTCTGATGTGTTCACCGATATAGCTCGGTATCTAGATTTCGATTAGAAAAAAAAAAAACATTAGAAACCTGCGTACACACAAAATAAAATCTATAATAAAGTTACTTTTCGTCATTCCCAGCAATTATTTCGTCTACTTCTGAGGCTTTGAGCAACGAAACCGAACTAGCTAGAATGTGATTACTTAATCCGGCATCGGCTAGACGTTTTCTTTCATCATTGGACAAAACAATTCTGGTCATTCCTGGATACTTTTTATATAGGATACCTCGGAATAGTCGCAGATAATTGCCGACTTCCGAACCAACATAATAATATTCGCCCCCTTCTTCTAGTTGGAAACTTATTGGCTTATCACCGTATGTTGGAACAGCCATGTTTTTTTTTTTTTTTGTTTAAATTAAAAATGTGTAGCAATTTCTTTTCCGATTTTAGTTTATAACAAATAAACAAGCGTCAAATAAATTAAATGCACCCCAACAAATAAATATGGCGAAGACGATAAGTCAAATCCAGATGGACTGTTCGATTTACAATGCGGTATTTGTAAATTTTCATTTTAGAAATAGCGTTTCAGGTTCATACATATTTTGAGGTTGATGCCAGATTAACAGGGGCTCAGGTCCACCGGATTAAATACTTTTTTAATATATTTGCAAGTAAATGCACATTTTTATTGATAGGTACATGAGTTTTTTTAGGACACAACTACAAGATCAGGCGCACACAATTAGTTCCCAAAATAAATATTATTACGAATTGAGGATGTCACTGCGACGAAAAGATTATTTTATCTTAGCCGAACTAACTGCCAACATTTCATTCCGCTACTTTGATAAACTTATCTCACTAAATTTATTTGTAAATCGGAATAATTTGATCTACTACTAAACAAAGGAGTCTTACTATTAAAAATTTTTTCAAAAAGGTATAATTAAAAGCATTTAACCACATACATGAACTTTTGTTGTGGCCATTAATGCAACCAAAAAGCTTTTTTCTTTTCTCTCATTAACTCGTCACATCGTCGCGTCGCGGCTTACTGAAACATTTTTTTTTATTTTAACGTTGAACCTCACTTTGCTTACCAAAAGTTGTCGAAAATGTCAGACATTTATTCTCTTCTCTTCTGTGTCATCAAAGGATCAAACTACAATTATGCAACTGCCCCTTAGTATTAGGCAACATTTCGTTTCATTTCGTGGAAACAGAAATTTGAAAAGAAAAACTTTAGAAAATACAAATTTCAGTAGACTAGTTTGGTTATTTAATTTGAGATAAATCGTTCAGCGAAATACGACTTAAAATTCTTGCATTGAACGCAGCTGGAACTGAATCAGTCCTTACTTAACCTGAACGGTCAAAGTTCCAATGTCAAATAAATTGTCAATTTTGACATTTCGCGTTTGCGAATGTTTGTAGACTTGTAAAACAAAATATAAATTCTAATTCTATATATTTTTCAAATATAAATCAAACAAAAATAAATTGTTTCCCATGGGTCTACTAATAAAAACAGCTGCATTCGGTCGCATTGCATATTGTGATATATTTATTCGAACAATAACCACACGTAACGCACAACTGACAAAGTACGTATTAATAAATATAAATTAAATAAAACGAAGAAAATTAACAAGTAAATTATTTAATCAATTTGCCAAGCAAATAATTGCGCACAGTTTTGTTTTGAAGAATAGGGTTGCATAATGTTGTTACTTTTGTTTACTTCATAGATTAGCTGAAGTCGGCAGACTTGAGAATCCAAAACTCGAAGGCCAATACCTAACTGGCCAATTATTTTTGCATCGAATCTTTGGTTATCGTGGAGTTGTGCTGTTCCCTTGGCTTGCCAAAGTATATGATCGAGATTTACATGCACCAGGCAAAGTGCAACACGATGATACTCATACAATTGAAAATAAACAAGACCAGGCTGATGACAAGAAGAACAGCACCGCTACAACGGAAACCAATGAGAATGCTACAAAAGAAGTCAAGGGCAAAGTGGATACATTCTATCAAGTTCTAATTGATTCGAGAGATTGCCCATTTATTGTAAGAGAATTGGATAAATATTTTGAATATTGCCACTGAAAAGTTTTTTTTTAGAGAGCTCAAACAGAGGCTGTAACGTTTCTTGGTAACCAGGATTCAAATCGAAGTCTCTATGCAATTCCTGGTCTGGATTATGTGTCTCACGATGATATAATGCCATATTCATCAACAGAAAAAAATCCATTGCATCATGAGCTGTTTGATAAGTTCTTAGCCAAAGTTGAAGGCAATGATCCAGCCTTCGAAGCCCGAGACACGCTTAAGGCGTGGCAAGAAAAGAACTATCCATGGCTTGAGCTTTCCGATGTGCATAAAGAAACTACCGAAAATGTCCGGGTGACGGTCATTCCGTTCTATATGGGATGTCGTGAGACACCAGCTTCATCGGTTTATTGGGTAAGAAAAGAACCTTATACCTACCTACTTTATAACCTAATCCAATATCCGTTTTAATTTAATATTCATATCACCTTTTGTCGCATTTCGCGACTCAATTTAATCTTAATCAATTTAAGAAGATAAAATTAACATGAACACCCCAAAGACTTGTGACTTTGTGGGCGCATTGGATGAAGAGCTCGACTGCTAATCTAGATGTGCGTTCCAGCCCAACTGGCTACTTTTCTATGCCAGTCCAGTTTCGTCTGGACATCAGACATCCACATGGAAAATAATTGTCCACTGAAAAAAGACGTTAATTTACTTCCATTTGTTCATTCATAAACAGTTATTTCATGTTATTCATAACACAATAGTTATTTTAAAATAGTTTTTAAATTAGTTAATAGGGCTAGATCGCTTCACCCGAATCAAGCATCAAAAGTAGTGATGCTAACTCAAAGGGACGACCTCTGACCCGTCGAAAAATTAAGCTTTAAGAAGCAAAAGTGAAACACCAAGTGCCCTACAATTGCTTCATGTGCTAAAGCCTCATCATGCGGTTAACATGACATGTTATTTTCCTTACTCGTTAGTTTAAGGCACGAATTGAGTCTAGTGATTTCGCAATTATGTATCACATCGACATGACAAAAGTGAGTGTGAATCATAATAAACAAAAGTGAAAAATATATCATGAAACTTTTAGCATAAATATTAACTCGCACGATAGTAAAGTTTGATTTAGGATTTTGATTGAATTGAATTTTGTAGTTTTTAGAAAGTTTTTAAATTAATTTGTGTTCTATAAAATTATACTATACTTGAAATTATGTAAATACTCGCTGAAAGTAATAAATTGTTGTACCAAGAATAAGAAACCAATTTAATAATGGAACAAAATCGAGTAGGGGCAATGTATAGTGCACAAAAGAGTCTTCCTCTTCATCAGTAATGTGGTCGTGTCCTATGTTGCATTTTTTAATATCAGCTTAGTTATCTCTTTTGGTTTTTGGCTAATGTCTTCAGTTAATGTATGTGAAAATGGTACCAATATTTAATAGGAAATAAAACCATTGCGGTAATCAGTTGTTATATCGTTATTTATTTTAAAAGAATATAATATTGTGACCGTGACCCTTTCCTAGACTATGTAGAAAGATGAAACGATTAAAGCAGACCAAAAGGCATATAATTACATATAAAGATTGAACGGAAAAAGACTTTAACAAAGTTCGAGGTTTATCGCAGCGCTGAATAAAACAAGATGCTCTCTGATTGTAAAAGGTTTCTCTTTAAGTGGAGTAAGAGATTTCACTCGAATAGAGAAAAGGCGAAGAAAGTCTTAAAGTGAATCCAATAGAGTTGTTGTGGGAAGAGCCGGAACCGGATAGCAAAATCGTTCATCAATTTGTTTCATCGGAATTTATGTTATGGAATATGTTACAGGACCGCTGGAACAATATATCACCAGAACATATGAAACTTTAAGCCAGAATGCCAATGGAGGTTTTTTCGATTTAAAATATTACCTATAAATGTTTACTCTTTAAAAAAAATCTTGTGTTAAATAAAGTCATTTGTTTTCTTATTTTCTACATACTACTACTATTCTTCTCTAAATTTTTTTTTTGTCGGTGCTTGTATTTGGAATTCTTTCGAAAAAAAAGACTCAAACTTTTACCTTGGACTGTAGGTACATCATGTTAACATAAAATACTTTCCGGGGAAGTTCTCATCGTACCCGAAATTCAGACGCATGCAATTCTTTGGAGTTTTTCGAGTGCTTTTCTAATTGTTTATAATTAAATTCTTCTTTGCCACTGAGTCATGTCATGAAACACATAATAAGATACAAATCTTGTTCGGTTTCTCTAGGTCCGTATCACACATTTAAAAATTCCTAAGGAAAGCTCTATTTTAGCAAACCAGAAAGGGGTATTTGCTTACCTATGGAAGTCATTACTCATACATATTTAAAATAAAATGATGGACATTGAAATACTATAAGAGTTATATTTATTAGAATAGTTTTTTTTTTCTCTATTTTAGTGGCGCTATTGCATTCGTCTGGAAAATTTAGGCGATCTTAGTGTTCAGTTGCGTGAAAGACACTGGAGAATATTTTCCTTATCGGGTACCCTAGAAACAGTGAGAGGACGAGGTGTCGTCGGACAAGAACCCATTCTCAGTCGTAAATTACCAGCCTTTCAATATAGTAGTCACGTTAGCCTGCAAGCTCCAAGTGGTCATATGTGGTAAGTAAAATTAATTGTTTATCAACACAAAATTACTAATTTTGTTTCTCAAATAGGGGAACTTTTCGTCTAGAACGTGAGGATGGTCATTCTTTCGATTGTAAAATTCCACCATTTTCTTTAGAAAGCAAACCCGAGGAGAATCAACCATCATCTCCTTCGACAAATTCAATAAAACCGGAGAACCCCGATGGTACTGTTTAAAACGAAACAAAGATAGTACACTATTTAAACGCGCCGGCCGATGTTGATTAGGTATTATTGAATTAAATTATTATTTAAACCCAGTCCAATAAATTATTGTCTTTCGAACTTTGAGTGCGTTGTTGTCGGTCGACTGCTTTCTCTATGTATTAGTTCAAAGATTAGTTTGTATCGAAGGACAATATTAAAATTTGTTTTCGTTCTATGCCAATGTGTAGTCTTAAAAAAATAAATAAAAAATGATGGTTCAACATACGTACATATTTTTGTTTTTAATAATTAATTAAAGTGAAATAATTCTTAAAGTGATTCATTTATTTTTGAAGACGTTTTGCAACTTTGGCGCTCGACAATTGGTCTACTTGAATTTCAAAGTCAAAAGGTTTCATATTTTCTCGAATTTCAAACAAAGAACGTAGAGCATCGAGTGAGGCTACTTTAATTGCTGTTTCGGTATCTTCTCCAAAACCTATAAATAAAATTGAGAACAATTAATTCATAGGTTTAATTTTGGTAGTTACAATTTGTGTAAATGAGGAAGTTAGAGGCGTTATTAGTAACTCAAAACCCACCTTGACCAATTTGTACTTTATTTGAATAAATCGCGACTTGGTAAGCTGCCAGTACGGTATTTTTTCCAACTTCAGCAATTAGCCTTGGTTCAGGTTCAGCGAGTTTCAAATCCTTACAGATGGATTTCAGATACTGCACTGGGTCCTCGATAACCCACAGTTCCGAAAGATCCTTTTGATTAAGTTGTGTGCAAATAAAATCGCGAATGAAGCTAAATGCCTTCTCTGTACCTGAGGATTCCTGCAGTGATCCTATTACGGCAAGTAAACTCTTTGCCATTGTATCGTCTGAGGGTGGGTATTCGGCCGAAAAAACCAATTCGGTTAGTCCCAAGTGTCGGGAAACATGGGCGAGGGTTTCTGTTGACGTAAGAAAAGCGGCAAATGCTTTAATACCTTCCTCTGGACATTTGGGTAATGAATGCTTGAGGAAGGCGTCGATGTACTCGGCAACTATTGCTGAACCTTTTTCTATAAGTTTTGTGTTGTCTGTCAAATTAACTTGGGGTTCCTCAATACCAACTTCACGTTGTTCGTTTTCAACTTGGATAATATAAGACCTATTGGTTAGGGCCGATTGAAGCGACGACATGTCGAATTCCTCATTTAATCTTTTACTAAAAGCATACAATTCAGCTCCATAGTTCCATTCAATAAACTGTGATCTGGGCTGTGGTAGTTCTGGACCCAATTTTTCTCTTCGACGGCGGAGTTCACGTAATGTTGGAGCCACCCATCGTTTTATATTCCGAGTGTTATCTAAAACGAATGGTTAGACAGACGTTAGAGATGGAGTTTTTTAGAGGAAGATAAATGAGGCATACTTAATTGTGTGTAAGATTTAAGTTGAGAAGTAAGAAGAACTGTTTTAAGTGTGTTTCGGATAAGAGACATTTTGTTTAATCAAGTAAAAACTATTTATATTAAAATAAGTTCTTCAGCACATAGAAATGTTGCGTGAAGCCGAAAAAAATGAAAATCGAAATTGAGTAGTTTTTGACATTTCAACAGCTGTCAAGGAATTAAATGAAAGCATTCAATGTGCTCTGCATAAGTTAATACTCATCTATATGGGCTAAAAATCAAAGCAAGTTGGTTTTAAATGATATATCAAGTGAACTTAAGTTGTGTTGCGATGATTTCTGTAAATATAACTTATATTATCTGTCGTATAAAAACACAATTTGACAATTCTTGCTTTATGACTGGCTTATATAAATCCTGCATTACTTTCAAAAGTTCACTCAAGGAGAGTTTAGGTTTATTTACTAAAAAAACTAAGATTTAAAAACAAATTATAAGCGAAAGGCATACAAAAAATCCATTAAACCATTAAACAAATTTTTGTATCATATTTTTTTATTAAAACAAGGAGGTTCATTGCATCTTGCGACGAAATAACCCTGAGTGAAGACTCTTGAAATTAAAAATGCAACTCAGATTATTATTTTTCAATCTCACGTAGGAATAACATTTGAACATTGTAAGTCAATATCCACTAGCTCATTACGAATCTTCTTGCAGTTTAAATATTTTTTATTTCTTAAGAAAGGTGTGTTCAAACATAAACATTGTTCGATTGTGCGAGAAAATAAAGAGTGAGAGTTAAAACTATAATATTATTTCGACATCCTGGCCAACAACCAATCAAGTTCATCAATAAAGTTGGATTCAAAATACTCAACTTATTTGTCCATTAAGGAAGATGGATTGTTGAAAATCCTTCAGGAATAATGAAATGAATGCACTGAGGCACAATTTAGCCGATGGGAGGATACATGGACGACATTTCAAAGTTAAAATTTAAATTCTACTTGCGTCAAAAGTGAAAGGACACAATGTCCTTCAAAAGGACACAATAGTGGTTCAATATTTGATGCATTCAACAGAACTTTTTATTTATCGTGTGCATCTCACTTAATTTATCCGGCAAAAATCAATGAGTTGAAATTTTGGAATAACGGATTAAATATTGGCTTTTAATGTTGAAAATTTTTATAGGTTGAAATAATTATATTGCCTTCACCCTTTACTCTCACTAGAGAGTAAACTCATTATACAGCGTAAAGAATAGTCACTTCATTTCGAGAAACAACTTCCTATATTCTAAAAGTATCTAAATGAAATTTTATATTTTCCTATCATTCGACTCATTTATTGATATCAGCTTTCGATTGGTGCTGATTACCATCGTTAACTTCCCTGCCATTAGCCTTGATTGAAACCTTTAAAACCAGTTGTGTTCCACGCCAACTTCAAATTACATTTTTGCGACAAATCTTTAAATTAAAACAATTACAAAGATATGTACATATTATAAAATTGTTTGTTAATTTTTATTTTCATGAATATTAAAGATCAGTACTTTTTTTGTTGTATCACAATTAACATACATAAAACAAAATATAACGTCTAGATGTTCACTTTAATGGTTTTTTGTATCTTAGAGTAATTATGAGTAATTTAGGTATGTAGGTACTTAAATAAAATATGCGGCAGTATTTTTTTTTTTTGTAAACAAATGAAAACCTTAAACATAAAATTGTTATAAATAATTCGAAGTTTTTTTTAGTTTTGTATTTTTAAAATGAATGTTACAACTAAGCTACGCTCGATTGATCAGCCGAAAACTCTTTAACCTGAGATTGAGACAGTCTTTTGGTTCTGGGTGGAGGAATTGGTGGCATAGCTAAGGCTGAACTCTTTACATCTGAAGCTTCGGTAGCAGCTTCTTGCATATTGGTGACTCCCTTACCGCCACTCTTATCATCTTTTGCATTCCTCCATCGTAGTAACTGCTTGACACGTTGACCATGATAGTGATACAGATAAATACTGGCCAAGATGCATAAGACAAAGAGAAGAGTAATTGCCACAATAAATATGGCAAGGTATGGTGAAACTTCTTCGGGCAGTGGCGTTTCGTCTTTTGTTGTTGCTTGTGTTTGGGTCTCTTCGGTGGAAGACGATTGTGTTGTTGTTGTTGTGGTTTTTGTTTTGATCGTTGGCCGGAACGGACGCATTGTTGTCTTGCCACCTTCTCCGATTGCGATATCTGAGCATGCGCGAAACTCTTCTTGTGGACCACATCCGACCGCACCAACTCCATTGTCACACATTCCCCAATTGTTGCCAGCTATGTAACGCCATTGTAAGACACAGTGGTTGCATTTCATATCTGTTGAGAGGAAAAGAATTGTGATCAATATTACATTTTGGAAGAAACACACATCGGAAACGATTTTTTTTTTTATTTGGTACACCTGGACGTATACATAACCTAGATATTAGATCTTAGTTCTTAATTACTTGAATATTTGACTTGGTGGAGAGACTGATTTTTTCAAAACTAATCGCTCAAGACTTATAGTCGGTTATAGATAAGAATCATTTTTTTAGACTAATTTGTCAATACTTTTGAAGAAAAAAATGAATTAATTTGTGGAGTTTGTTATTTATGTTAAATTTAATAGTATTTAATAATTTGAATAGAATTATCCAATAATTTGGGTGTACGTTTCATTTAAATTAAATAAATTAAAAAAAAGAAACATTCAAAAACTTTTTCATTTACGTCAAAATTATTAATACCGAAAAATAATTGTTTGAGCCATCAAGTGTAATTTATGTTTCTTTATAATTTTAACAATTGTTCTAATGATTTGTTTGTAAGATTTTGATTAGATTTAGCTGGAAGAGCTTTTTTTCAAATGGTAAACAGGAAACAAATATAAATTATTGCTTTATTTAAATACAATTTACTCATAATATTAACAAAAATAAAACTGAAAAAAAAACACAAAACAAGTTTGATTATTCATTTAAATTTATGTTTATTTAAATACGCAATAAATATAAAATTAAATTCATTTCAATTTTGTTTATGAATAAACAAGCAGATGAGGTGAAAGTTCAACGAAAACAAATTAATGTTTATTTTCAGTAAAACACATTTTATTGGTTATTTATCAGTAAAATTCAAAATAAATGTTAATTAATTTGTGAATAAGATTGCCAAGATTCTTGAGATTTGCTTTATTGAAAGAAATTTGATAAACCTGTATTAAGACTTAAAACTTAATTTATGGAAACATAAACATGGTTATGTAAAAAAAAAAAATATTTTATGGAATAATTTTAGTTTATAGAATTAATTCAGAGCTATACGATAAAATAAAAATAACTGAATTAAATTAACCAATTTGCATATCGTCATCCTACAAAAATAATATATACGTAACTCAACACATGGCATTTTTGGGTTTATGTTGAAAAGAAAATACTCATATCGACTCTCTACTAAAAGAATGCCACTCTAGTCTTGACTATTTACATAATGTATTTATACATAGATGTACATACATTGTGCATATGAAGAATCAAAAAATATTCAAATAGCTAACTAAGACCAGAAATGTGGATATGTGTTTTAAGTTTTTTCTTACGCCGAAAGGCATTAGCATTAAGTTATTAGTTTTACTTAGAGTGTCCGCATAGGGCCAGTAAGTTAGTTGTAAGTTATTAAGAATATTTGTCAAGTAAGTAGATTTAAGATTGAAGAAAAATAAAAATGAATTTAAAAAAAGCGTCTGCAATGAAATTTGTAAGAAAACAGATACGAAATTTTGAAAATTTCAAGGGATTGAACTGTCTAACGATATTTCTTTGGAAAGAACTTTAAAGTTTAAAACAGAAAAGTGTTTTACCAAAGAGATAAAAGAACGAAAAAATTAAAATCCATACTAATATTATAAACGCGAAAGTAACTCTGTCTGTCTGTCTGTTACTCTTTCACGCCTAAACAGCTGAACGGATTTTGTTGAAATTCGGTATTTTGATAGATGATAACCTAGATATGGTCATAAGCTATAAATAATCACGCCATAATTCTTAGGGGGTAGGCAGCAGGCAGATAACTAAATTTAGTTAGTGATTTTTAGTCGTTTTTGTTGGGACCTTTGCTCTTCCACGTCTATACGGCTGAACGGATTTTGATGAAATTTAGTAAGGTAATAGATGGTTACCTAGAAAAGGATATGGGCTATTAATATTCATGCTATCGTACTTAAGGCGTAGGCAGTAGGCAGAAAACTAATTAAGTTAGTGATTTGTAATCGTTTGTTTTAAAAGTAACTCATTCACGCCTTAACGTCTGAACGAATTTTTATAAGACTTGGTTAATTTAAAGATAGGATCCTAGGCACGGACACAGGCTACTTTTTACGGCGGGAAAATACCTCATTCCCGCGGAAATCTAGCGTGATCGTGTCAAGAATCGCATGACGCCATAGCTACTGAAATAATTTTGTTTTTTTTTTTTTAACTGAGTGTTACTAAGACTACTAATGTCGTTTTCAATTGGCAATCCGGAATGAGAAGTAGAAGCAGAATCCCAATTGAACACTTTTTGTGAATTCTGAAAAATTTGAAGTTTGGTGTGACTGTATTGGTAGTTTTGCAATCTTGGCTTTTTGGAAAACTCCTGCAATAGGAAATTAACTGCATCACTTGCATCGTCATCACTTGATGAAGAAGATGAGGAAAACGACTCCAACAATGTTTCTAACAAATTAGGAACAATTTCTAAGATATTGTCATTATTATTATCCATTTTTTTATAGTTTAATTTTAATTTCCAGCAATCACTTCACAGTTCGCACAATTTGTTAATTCAAAAATATGACATTTCTCAAGTGTGAAATTTTAAATCTTTGAATGTGTGAGTGATTCTGTTTTTGCTTCTGACTTCAAATCCAGAAGAGAAATCTCTTCTTTTTCAGAATTAAAACTGTCACTTTTGCCCAATTGAACGCTTTCAGAATGCTTTTTTCTGCTTCCAGATTGCCAATTGAAAACGACATAAACCTTTGGTATTGACTATCAGAAGTACATTCTTATGAGAATTATCTTAATTTCATATTAACGTGCGAATTTCAATTAATTTAAAAAAAAAACAAAATTTTAAACGAAAACAAATTTTAAAGTTTGTTTTAATATTTCTCTATTAACATTACATAACCTTAAAAAATATATATTTTTTTTTAATTAAGATGTCTCTGTTTTTTTTTATAAATACGACTTCGAATATGTAACTAATTTATATATAGAATTCACTTAATTTACTTGTCTTATACAAATAACTAAAAGCCATCATTTTTCTCCTTATGCTGTATCTGATAAAGAATTAAATGTGTGCTCAAAAAGCAGAAGTCTATTTGAAAAGTGAATTTTTAAAGATTAAGTCTCAAAAAAGAAGATACACTCAAGGTATTTTACTATAATAGTTACTACTTTCTTATTCTTTAAGATGCATCCAAACAGGGTAAGAAAGAAAGATATGTTTTGGACAAAATATATAAGAAAAGAGAAAATAGCCAAAACCACTTAAGCCGACTTAAAAGCTTTTGTCCAAATATGGAATCTCATTTAAACGCCAGAGTAGAACAATAATTTAGAGCTCCCACGTAGGGTCAAGAAATGAGTTGTATAACTTGTTGGTTAGTAGGAAAGTACTTATGAATTTTTATCAATTTAAAAAAAAGTTTAAGATTAAAGAGGAAACTAAAATATTCAAAAAGAAAAAAAGATGTCTCAAGATATTTTTATAATAACAATAACTTCACCCTATTTATTATGATGGTGAATATATTTAGTTTGTTGCTTAATGTAACTCATTAATGTCTTTCACTTTTACCTGGTAGTTGGGTCTTGATTTCGTATATTCTACTTCCATTTCTGGGATAAAATCTCGTCGATAAATCTTCTGGTGCTGGTATGGTCGGTGATCCTCCTAAAACAGTCAATAGATTCTTATCCAAACAATCCTGTTTCGCTTTGGGTTCTGGGCACAATCGAAACTCGAAATATCTAACAATGATAATAAATTAATAAATAAACATGATGAGGAAACCAAAAATAATCAATAGACAAGTTTTTCTCTATGCTCATGACAGACTTACCCCATATGACTAGCGGTAAGTTCCACTCTAATGACCATCTCCGATCCTGGACTATATCTACGTACAATAACTCCCTGACCCCATTTACCGCCAAATTCATGGGGTCTTGGTTCGGGCAGATTCCAAGCATCCCCACACTCTCCACATTTGCCATCATTGCCTTTCCATTGACGCGTAAATCCACCACAATACAATTCATGGTCGTTATAGTCTGGAGGAGTTTGGAAACCATATCTCCAAGCTGATGCTCTACTTGGTGGTTCAATCAGTCGACCATGTCCAGAGCAGGTTGTGAACAATGTGCAACAGGTGAAGAGCAGGCATAATAAATTTCGGATCCCATTGTAAGCAGCTGCTTGCTGGGATAAAGTGTTTTTCGCTGCCATAATAAAATGACGAACAACAATCAGTTGTTTTAGTTCTGAAATAAAACACACAAAATAAAGACATTTGATATTATTATTATAATAATAAAATATGATACAAAATAATAAAACTGTATATTTATGTTTCTTTAGAGAAATGTATACCATAATCACTAACGCCGTCACCTGAGTATTGATTAACGTGCGTGTTTATTAGATGCAAACTCCTAAGCGTAAAATATTTTGGGTTCGTGGCGTGCGAGAAATTAATTTTGAAAAGAAAATATTTAAATAACTTCATTACTGAAACCGTTATTATGAATAAAGACCTTTCATTAAAATAAAAGTTCAAAAGCCTCTTATAGTCGATCTTATCAAAATATAACATCTTTGGGATTAAAAAAAAACTTTCCCATATGAATAAACATCAAATCACTAACATAATATTTTACTGTTTTAAAGTTATCAATTGAAATTATTAACAAAAAACTTTTAAGCTTAAATTATGTAGTTTTTGAAACCAATCTATTATAAAATTTTTATTTCAACAAAAAGTCTATGACAAAGCGCGTGTGAAATTTCTTTATTAGGCGTGACTTCAATGGAAAACTTTTGGGGAATATTTATTCTGTTACCTTTTGTTGTCTCAAGATGTTTGCTAGAAGTTGATATTTTAATCTTTATGATCTATAGTAAGTTGGTCCATTTTTGTATATTGGCGTGAAACTTGAAGACTTTTTCTTCAGTTTGGTAAATCTAATTGCTCAATATTTACAGAAGTCACTTTGCTTTTTACATGAATAAGACATAATAATTTTGAATTAAATTGAATCCATTGAGAAATTTAAGGGAATAACACCACAACTGAAAAAAAACTGTATTTTCCTTATGGGATTGAAAGTTTGGAGCTTATGTCTGGCTTAATAGGAAACCAGTTGTTTTAAATGTTACATGAGTGATCCTGGAAAAGGCGATAAGGGAAACTGTAGTCCATACCAGGCATAAAAAGAACAATAAAACTACCAAGGGAAACCACGTCCAATGCATCGCATCTTAGCGCCCTTAACTCACTGATTTTAAAAACATATGGTCATGGCTTCGAGAAATGAAACCCAGTCGCATTTTTTTGTATGCTCATTTTTAGAGAGAATACATCTCATAGGAACGATCGATATCATTATCAACAGTATAAACATTTCTAGTTTGATCTAAGCCACAGTTAAAGTCAGGCTGTTGAGCTCTTTAAAAATGACCGGAAATTCAAGTGCTCGTAAAAAGGTAATTTATATAATTATTTATAATTTTTTTTTGAATACACTTAAGTTTTCAAGAAAAGATCTTACCTTACCTGAATATCGCATTTTTTTGTCAAAAAAGAAGTTTCAAGTTTGTAAATTTTAAAGAACCAAATTCGTGTAATTCGTGTAATTCGTGTAACGTTATAAGACAAAATTCCTTAAAAGTTTTTTTACTTTTCATATGAAAGTTTTAGAAATTGAATTTTTTGAATTTTATTGAGTATTTTGTGTTTATTTAACAAAACTAAAAAAATATATAATGGGTGATTTTTTAAGAGGTTTAGAACTTAAAAAAAAAAAAAACACAAAAAATTCAAAAAAATGAATGAAATATTTATTTGAATCGATAGTTTGCACCTTGCAATTTAATGTTTAAAGATAATTTCATGCAAATGTTGACCGCGGCTGCGTCTCAGGTAGCCCATCTGCTGAGTCCAATTTTGGCATACTCTTTCACACATATCGGCCGGTATCTCACGAATGAATGCATGGATGTTGGCTTCCAGTGCGTCAATCGAAGCGGGCTTGTCCCTATAGACATTAGCCTTGACATACCCCCACAAAAAATAGTCTAATGGTGTCAAATCGCACGATCTAGGCGGCCAATTGACCGGCCCGAAACGTGAAATTAACTGTTCACCAAACTCGCCTCGCAATTGCGCCATTGTTTCGCGTGGTGTGTGGCACCGTCTTGTTGAAACCACATATCATGCAAGTCAAGAACTTCCATTTCGGGCAAAAAAAAGTTTGTTATCATCGCTCGGTAGCGTTCACCATTGACAGTAACGCTGCGATTCGCATCATCTTTGAAGAAATATGGCCCAATAATGCCGCCGGCCCATAAACCGCACCAAACAGTGGCTTTTTCGGGATGCATTGGTAGCTGTTGCAATGCTTCTGGCTGATCTTCACTCCAAATGCGGCAATTTTGCTTATTTACGTACCCATTCAACCAAAAATGAGCCTCATCGCTGAACACAATTTTTCGATAAAAAAGCGGATCCTCGGCCAGCTTTCCAAGAGCCCATTCACCAAAAATTCGGCGTTGTGGTAGGTCGGCTGGCTTTAGTTCTTGCACCAGCTGTATTTTAAAAGGCTTTACGCCCAAATCCTTCCGCAAAATTTTCCACGTAGTGCTGTATCAAAGGCCTAACTGCTGGGAACGGCGCCGAATCGACATTTCGCGGTCTTCTGTCACACTAGCTGATACGGCCGCAATATTTTCTTCACTACGCACAGTACGTAAACACAGTGTTGGTGGTTTAATGTCCAACAAAGTAAATTTGGTGCGAAATTTGGTCACAATCTTCCGAATAGACTGCTCAGAAGGTCGAGAATGCCGACCATAAAATGGAAGCAGCGCGCGATGAACATTTCGAACCGAGCACGAATTTTGATAGTAAAATTCAATCATTTGCATGGTTAAATTGCAAACCAAACTGAAGCTGTTTGACAGTGACACAAGGTACTAAACACACGTCAGCTGTCAAAACCAGTGTTGCCAAAACCAAACCAGCTAAAAAATCACCCTTTATATAAAGCGACCATTTTCATACAATAGTTAAGGATCTGTAACGTTATAATACATTTTCAGCTGAATCCAATGAAGATGAAGTTTAAGACTTTCTTGGACTTCAAATGTATTAGTGAACTGTTTTGATTCTTTATTTATATGCCAAATTATTTATCTGCTTCAAATTTGACGAAGAAAAATTAATTTTAAAGGAAATTTTAAAAATATTTTACCTGCTTTTCTAAAAAAACACAACATTTACTGTAAAGGACTGGACTATAACTTCTTACAGGGTTGTCCAATTTCTTTGATTTTGGTTTTAATGGAGCAGCATCGCATCGAAAGCTACCCTAAAATCATGTATCATATGATTTGGGTGTACTAAAACGATTAAATGAGTTTGTTTTACCTGGACCACCTCCCACCCTCCCCCCTTAAAATACCATTTTACAAAAATGGGAATTTTGGAGAAGTTTTTGTTGTGTTGCATAGAATGATGTTTGGTGTCGATTCCAATCATAACATTTTTTAAATCAATTTTTCTGGACCTTTCGGTTATATTTTGGCTTTTTTATCCGCCCATTTACGTTATAACAAAAAATGAAGTACATTATGGTAAATAAATTATTTTTTTATATAAATTTGTTTTCTTGTTTATACTTTACTAGAATTTTTCCTTTCAGTCATATTTTCACCAATTTTCATACAAGAATTCGGAAGGTAACGTTATAAGACTTTTTTCTGTAACGTTATAAGACACACATTTGACCTCAAATAACACATATTTGGAATTGTATCTCAATTCACACCAATTTCGCAGATTTTTTTAAATATGTCCAGTAACCTCAACAGCTACTTCCAAAATATGTAACGTTATCAGCCAATTCGTAGGGGAATATTTAAAAATCTAAAAGAGATAATTAAAAACTTTTTTCTACAAAAATTAGATTTTGAAGAGATCTTTCAGACGTATGTTTAAAAATCAGATTAGCATTGCAGGTTTTCTAGTAATAAGGAAAAAACACGTACAACGTAACGTTATGAGACGGAAGCCGTGACCATATGTTTGTACTTATTACGTTCTCCGAAGACATCTAGGCGGGCGGATTTTCCCAGCAGAGGTAGTCGAAAACGCTCCCTTTGGTGTTAGTGGCAAACTTAGTTAATTTAATGGCAAGCGTCTAGGTGGCCATGCTATGTGTCTCTTCGGACTTGAAAATAATCACATTTGAAGTCCCTCGACTTCGTCTGTGCGAATGGGTATATTACAGACATCTAAGTGGTCACTAAACGCCTAACAGACGCGATAAAATCGCTGTTTTTTTCAACAACTAAATAAGTAGTTTTAAATTCCAACGAACAGCTGAGAAGTGTTTATAAGAGCAGCGGATTTTTTAAATTTCATTTTTGGTGATGAGATTTCGAGCAAAATCACTTAAGTTATACACCTCAGAAAAATGAAAATCTTAGGCCCAGAAATTTAAGTTAAATATTTAACACAAAAAAAAAGGAGTTTTTGGGGAAAAAGTGCAACAGCTTTAATGTTGTGGCCCAAAACATTGCCCTGACGAAGATCAAGAAACAATATAGCTTTATACATCACAATTTATGGGAAAGTATCGCAGAATGAATGGTGTTAATAATTACAGCACTTAAAATCCCACGACTGGCATTCATAGCTGAATCTAGAAAAGAATGGAAACCCAGAATAGGGGAACTCGAACCCATACACCTACATTACGGCCATCAAACCTTATTGTAATTCTCACCCGCAACATCACAAGAAAAAAATTGTGTCTTTTAGTTTCTTGCAAGAAAAACAAAGTCTTGGGTTACAATCTTTCAAAGACAAAATGAGAACAATTGTGAGAATTTACATAAAATATATGTACATATTTACTCGTACATTGGTACATTGTACCATCATGTACTATACTTGCATATCCGCTGATGTACATACATATGTTATATATATGCATTTATGTACATATACAATTTTTGTATTTGTTACTTTTGGTTTGTAAAAGTAAGGTTATATTATGCTACTGAATGTGGTGAGATCTACCAATAAAAAATATTATCTCAAAATTAAGAATATAAAGGGGACTTCTAGTTCTGATGATTTTAATTACTATTATCATTGTTATGACAAATTAACATTACTCTTCATTTCAAGGTTCTCATATTTTAAAAGGTCCTTAGAATTTAGTGGATACCTTTTGACGAGATCACTTCAAAAGAAGTGCTTTTATTCAAATTATAAAAAACGAGTCCCATAGAAAATGCGTCTGTTGCAATTTTGCTAATGTACATTATGAAAGTTTTCTTTTATTTAAAAATACGGGTAAATAGAAACCAGCCAAGTATACCATGCCTTCTTAAGTCAATTTTTAGAGAAAAAAAGGGCCCCACTATTTTCTAGTTGACATTTGTCTAGGTTTGAGTTTTCTTTTTCTCGAAAAAAACATAAAATTTGGTAAAGTTGAACGAAATTATACTAAAATTGGTGGAGCCAATTATATTAAATTCAAGAAATGTGGAAAGATCCTAGGTCCTAGATTAGGTGTTTTTTATAAAGAATTTTTCCCATGAATGCTTAGTTAAAGATAAGAATTTTGCTTCAGCCAAGGAAGTGGTCTTAAATGATTGCTTTGAGAAAGAACTTATAAACTTACCTTGTTAAGACCTATTTATAGGGTATAATATGAAATCCAAATGAAAAAAAGAGGCTGGGTGCGACCCACACTGATAACTTCCCATTTTGTATTTATTGTAAAAAAATGTCAATTTGATATTCGTCAATATTTTATCATTTTTTAACTATTGACAAATGCATTATGTTAAAAATAAAAAAAATACATTTGAAGTCAATAGCATTGCTTATTGTGGTGATAGTTAAGCCGAAAAACAATTTTTGACACTTTTCGGTAAATTTCAGTTTTGGTTTTTTATTTAAAAAAAATAAACTGTCAATTCGATATTTGTCAAAAAAGTACCATATATGTTCAAAATTCTACTATGCAAAAAATAAAATAAATTTGAAGTTAAAATGATTGACCACTATGGACATTATTCAAGACAAGAAACTACTTTTGACATTTTTTGGTAAGTTTTTGGTTAAGTTTTTTTATTTTTTGTAAAACAGCTGTCAATTCGATATTTGTCAAAATTGTAACATAATATTAATAATAATATTTTGTATAAACATAAATAAGTTTGAAGTCAATATCGGTGCTCATTCTCGAGATATTCAAGTCAAAAACACTTTTTACCAACTTTTGGTAAAATTTTTTGAAAAAAATCTGTCAATTGAATTTTTTTCAAACTTACACCAGATGTAAAAAACATCGTTTCACATAATAGAAAATAGTTTTGAAGATAATATCATTTTTCCTTCATTGTATATTTTCGCGCCAAAATTTTTTTTTTTTAGTTTTTTCAATTTTTAAAAAATAACAGTGAATTGCAAATTTTAAAAATTTATATCAAATCTGTATCACATTCCAATGTATACAATAAAATTCATTTGAAGTCAATGGCACTATCTATTTTCGAGATATTTGATTCCAACCAAAATTTTCACTTTTTTTAAACTGCTATAGTTAAAAAACCGCTTGACCAATTTCAAAAATTTCAATTTGACAAATCGGACCGATTACAATAACTCCCTATGGGAAGTTAATAATGAATGAAGAAAGTGATTTAATAAATCTTCCTGCCTACAAAAACTCTTAAAAATGTTGAACTTTTCTATCAGCATATTTTGTTTTAAAAAATTAAAAGAAATATTTCAACAAATATTATTATCAAATAATAAATCTATCATCCTACAAAAATTGGAAGTCCTTTTCTTAATTGACACCAACTTGGAGAAATCCGTCCTTTTATTTTATTTCTATGCCCATTTTTTTGCAAGTTAGACGGTAGCCAAGACTGAAAAAAAAATTGTTGTTGCAACTATTTTAAAAATACATAAATAATTATTTTAAATAAACAGATTTGAGAAAAATAATGCGCACCCAATGAACGGTGTCAACCAGCGGATTCCTTAAACAAAAATAAAAAATAAATATATTTAAAGGTTAAATCACCTCGGACAAAACTATTGTACAAAATTGTAATTAGGCCGGTATTACATGGCGCATGAAATTAATGCACAGCAGTTTTCGGTTATTTTCTTTTGAACTGTCATTCGGTGATGTGCGTATTATAACATTAAAGACTTGCCTACTATTTTTTCAATTTTGTGCATTATTTGACTGTTTAACAACAACAGAATGAATAAAGAGAAACGTCAAAATCATGCATTGAATATCCTATGGGAAAAGATTTATTTCTGTTCAATTTTGACTTCCTTTTTTGTTTTTTCATTCATCATGCAAGGTTGAACAAACGCAACCGCCGCCGTGTATTACCGGACTGTCTTATTTTAGTGTGGAAAAAATATTTCAAATTTATTTGCACGCGAATGAAAACATAATGTTGTGCATACTGCTATACTCTGCGAACTGTCAAATGCAAATTCGCAATTCACACAGCAGGTCGAATTGCACAAACCGACGCACGACAACAAACGAATGAAAAATTAGTTTAAAATTTAAACCTGAAGTTTAAAACTATTTGGTCTAACAAGAAAACTTGCCGGCTACAATGGTTTTTGTGTTTTTGTTTACTATTAAAACGTTTTCTTACAAAAACCCATGCTTCTTTATATGAGACTTATGTGTAAACTGTATACTCTGCCAAGTCGTGGCTTTTTCTTTTTCTTACAAAGGGAAAGTTGCAAAAGATATTGCATCTAAATCAACTGAATATCTCTTCTCGCTGCAACTGCAATGGCAACTGTAGGCCAATAAGTCAGTCGGCGTGGTTTTGTTTTTATTCATATTCATCCAACATCCATTTCTACTGATGTCATTAGTTTGAAAAATTCAACACCATCAGATAACAAATAACCAGTAACCACAAAAAGTTTCTTTTGTATCTCTGATTCGAGTATATTGTATGTATTTTATATAAATGCATAGACAGTACAATATGATATGGAAAATTGTTTTTGTATTTATTATTATTATCGAACACTTTAACCGAAGGTTAGTTTTGACTAATTTAAATTTCTCAGACAACAATTGTTTTTTTTTTTTATTTTATTGAAATTATTTCTTGGCTAGGTCTCTTTGTATGGCCTAATTCGGTTCGATTTGTATGACAAGAGGTTTAAATTACCACACGATCAAATTTATGGGTGGTAGGTAAGTTAAGTTTAAGCTTACTTCCTTAAATGATACGTAAAGGCCGAAGTTTGGCCAATACCTGATGGTGCGGCTTGAAGTGGCATTAATATACAATGAGTATGAAAACAATTAATAAAAAATAAAAGTTAAGACTAATCTGGGTTCTAAATTTAATTTATTCTTGAGGGGTTCCACATAAATGGCACGTGAGGTGTTCAATTATTTTTGTCTGGTTGAATGATATTGGCAGAATAAAAAATTCACTTTCATGATTAAAATGTGTTAGAAATATTTGAATACAAGGTGCAAACTTTGATCATAATAGGAAAAGTTAAAATTGACAATTTGTGATATGTTTTACAACAGAAACAGAATAATCATCACAACAATAAAATATTAAAAAGCTCCGCTTAAGGGAAATAAAAAAATATAAAGAGGTAGAAGGTTACCTACCCTCTGGAATATTTTATTTCACTTAAAACCTGTTTCATTTGATTCAAGTAAAACAGCGAAACAAAAATGACTACAGGAATCACTTTTTCGGTTATCAATTTAAATTTCGTACACGTGGTTTCAAAAATACATCAGAAATGGCAAAATTTGACCTTTTTACAAAAGAAAACCGATGGCACATTCAAAAGCACGACTTTTTCAAAAAATATCTAAATTTCTTTTAATAAAAATATTGATAACTTATTGTTGAGAATGAAAATATATATCATCTAGGGACATATCAATTGAATAAAGATCAATTAAGTTTTTTGCTATTTAGACAAAAAAATCTCCTGCTCCACCTGTTCCTTGTACAATTTGTCTATAAAACATATTTTTGGTGTGATTTTTTTATCACAGACCAAAATTACTAATATCGATCGTATATAGTTTTTTTTTTAGGTTTTTAAAATTGTCTAACTGAGGAGCCACAATGAACGTGTCTTGAACCTACAATTCAGTTTTTTATGATTAGGAAGTCAATATTATCTAAGGCGATGATTATTCTGTCTTTCTTGGAAACACATTTCTTTGATCTGGATAATATCTTTTTGAGGTAATCTAAATTTTCGGTGAATATTTTAATATTAAACTGAATAAAATAAAATTTGTCGTTGCAAATAATAATTAAAGTGTCAAACGAAAATTGTTTAAGCATTTGTTAAGAATAAATTTTGTCAGGATGGTAAAAAATGCAGTCTTTTATCAATAAAATCATTATAAATCATTTATTTAATTAAACTTAAAGATTGTATTCATTGAATTTCAAATGTTTACTGGGTCTTTGAATTGGAATGGTGAATGGACACATGTTGCTCAATCACACCAGAATGGCTAAACGGATTTGAATAAAATTTGGCGCAGAGATATTATAAATAAACAGACTTTTGACTCAACTTAATAACTACTATTTATGTATATGAAGTGCTTTTTCTATTATTATTATCAATCTATCTCGTTCGATTCCGGGACAAGTCGCATGTCTTTCAATAAATATTTTTTTACTTCATAAATTTGTATAGTGGAGTTGATAATTTTGAAAGGTGACCAAAAAAATATATAGAAAAAGGTATACATTTTAGTTTAATCTTTTATAACTTCTACAAAATTTTGAATTTCCTTAATGAAAACGTCACAAAAATCTTAATGCAAATGAAATTATATACCTAAAGTTCATTGTCTAAGAGCCAGCAGCAAATTTTGGGTTGTGAAAGTTAACCGAAAAAGAATGATATGAGTGGAAAGCTGTTGCAAATGTAACTACTACAAATATCCATGTCTTGCAGTTCCTACTCGGGGATTTTTTGGTAAATTTTGGGAATAATGATGTTAACCAAAAAATTTCATCACAGCTTCATATATAGATATGGAACTCCTGATCTCAAAAAGGTGAGTCCAAGACAAATTCATAGCGGCCATATATCTGTTAGACAATTAAAACAAAAATCCAACAACTACTGTAAGAAAATAAAATTTGAATTTTTAAAATTTTTAAAAACATTGAGAGTAAAATTTGCATTTCCTTCATGAAAACGTTACAAAAATCTTAATTCAAATGAAATTTTAAAATTTTCCCATAAGATGTGTATGGAAAATAGAAACACACGATGAGCGACCTCCAACAATAAACTAAAAAGCTTATTTAACTAAACTCAACTGAAACAACACTTTAAAGCGGTCTAATAATGTACATTGTACACTTCAAAAGACCCTTTTTGTAACGCATAACCTACATAAACTTCCCGCAGTTTGCTTTGTCTAACGTTCAAAACAAATTCAAATGAATGTTTCACTGTGTCATTATGTAACTCCCAATTAGGCAGAGCGATAAGATCAACTGATTATCTTTTTGAATTAAATATTTTATTCAAATGATCTAAGTTAAGCCATAATAAAACAAAAGTATCTTGTGTCTGTTGTCTGTTGATTGAGAAAGTGAAATCAAAAAAAAAAACAAACATCTTAGCATCTTTACTGTAGCACCATCAACATCAAGCACAAAAGCCTTCACTGAAACCCAAAACACACACTCTTTAGTTTTGATCTCACCTAAAGGCTTAAAATTTTTCAGGTGATAATTTTTTTCATACATAAACATTTTTATTTCGAGTAGTGATCATTATTTATATGTTATTGTTTATTCGCATTGTCGCTTTTTTATTCACAGGTAGAATTATTAAAAAAAGAAAGCTGATGAGGTGCTCTGAACTCACTTTCGTTTTTTGTCATACATGTATCGTATACATATGTACTTATACTTATATTCTTAAAATCGATGACCAATGATCGAGAGATTCAAATTGAGCACTTAACGAAAATTTTATAATAAAAAATTCAATTAAACATTGAAAAATAAGAAAATAAACGATTAACCGGATCGTGACTCACATGCGGACTGTCGCATTTCGGGTCTGGCCAAAAAAATTGTGTCATGTCGCGGTCGTGCAATGCAATAAATTCATTTTTTATTGTTTACCTTTTTCCCAAAACCAAGACCATGCCAATTAGAAGGGGTCTATTTCCTTTCAAACAAACGTTAACGAATTTAATGGCAGTAAAGCCGGCTGCGGCGACGACGACGAATGGTGAACCCCAGACGGAATCTAAATCAGTTCGCTAAATGTTATGCAACTTAACTCAAGATACAATTTTTTTCTTTCTTTCAGAAAATAGGAAGCAGTTTATACAGATGGATTTTTTTAAAAGTTAAGTAATGGTCCGTGTTTTTTTTTACTTCCAGCCTCATAATAAAAGTCCGAAATAATCATTATCCTATCGCATTTATATTCAAATCATGGATGCAGACAGCACATTCGGTACAACTGAAGTATGTAATATGCAATGCACATATGATAGTGGAAGTTAGCGAAACAAAATAAAATCAAATCGCAAAGAAAGGTGAAATTGTTTGATTTCTGAGCACACGGACAAGAGATAAAAACAATTATCTTATATAAGAGTACAGATAACTAAGTTATTAAAAAAAAAGAGGCTGGGTCGCTATTGCGATTGCGACCCACTTTGATAACTTCCATTGGTGCATTTGATGAAAACTCCTCGGCATTTATTGAAGTTTTTGTGTAATAAAGTAAATTCTCCAATCAGTAAATTGTTTGTTCAATATTCAAACAAAAAACTAAACTTAATTATTTTTTTTTTTTTGTAAATAACTGTTTATTTTTATATTTACCAATTTTTTGAAGATATTTTCTTAAATTAACTTCTTCTTCCTACTTGTTAACAATTGTACTCTTAGTATAAAATAAAAGATTTTAAAGCTCAACAATAAAACTATTTTTAAGATATTTGAATTAAAAAAAATTTGTGATCAATTTTTAGTACAATTTTGGGTAGTTTTTATTTTTAAAGTGTCAATTATAACGTAGTATAAACAGCTTTCGGATGGATTTAGATGCTAAGGACCTTCAAACGTTTTACAAAAAAAAAGGTTTGACAAAAATTTCAATTCGAATCAAATGGAACTGATTAAAATAACTCCAAATGTTTTGAAATTTTATTTTCTAAACTGCAATAGTGATGTCCAGAAATGTCTTTTTAAAACCTTTTTATCGAAATTTTTGTTAGAAATAAAATGTTCCACAAAAAATTTTAAAATGGATACATGTTTTTATTTCGATTTATTATGAAAGGAAATTTACGGTCCTAAAAGAAAATGTATGTTATAAATTAATTGTACATTAATTTATTTCACTTTTGGACTTGGAACAAAAAATTTAGTTAAACTATACCTAAAGTTGTTATTTTAAAAATTCTTTTGGGACAGTAGAATTACGTTCTTGTAAAGAAAGCAGACATTTTACAAAAATAAACTGAAATATGAATACATTTTATAAATAGATATTGAATAATTTCAGGGATTTTCTTGACACCTTGAATTAATTGAATCGTTATGATATTTTTTGCAATAATAATTTTTACACCACAGAATAATAATACCTCTCAAGTTTTGACACAAACTTTTGTTAAAGAATAAAAAATCAAAAAGGCTCAAATGTTAGCATCATTTTTTTATCATAATGAAATTCAAAAACAAAAATTGTCGAATTTTTGTACACAGTCTAATATTTTTATGTATGTACATATATACATACATACCTATATGTTTTGTTGTTGTTGTTTTTTTCAATAAGTATTAAGGTCAATAGGCATCATAATTGATTAAATATATTTTAATGATGCAAAAATTTGTTCCTACTTTGATACCATCAAATGCCTGTTTTTGTGCCCTTGACGAAATAAATACCAATTTTAAAGAGCTCTGTCCAGTAATTATTGTATTATTGGCATTAGTATGGGCTTTGGAATTAATAATGGAGCTACCAGCATTTTGGAGAAGAGCTGAATTTATTTCAAATGTAAAATTAATAAACAATTTTTAGACTCAGATATTTATCTTGAAAAAATATAAGTACTCGTACCTATACATAAAAAGACGAGGTAGAATTAAATAAAAAAATTAATTTTCAAAATGCTGTCTTAATACTACACAAATAAAATTATAAAACTAAATAAAATAAATTATACAAATAAAACAATCATTATTCCTTATGTTGACTATTCTACCTTCATTTTAAAGATTTGTAATGAAGAGATAAAGTCCAGACGTCAAGTGTTAAAAAAAAACTAGTACATATTTACACAAAAACATAATTTATACTATACTAATGTAAGATACCATTACCAAAGGAGAATACTCATAACTTTTTATTTTTTTCCATTAGGTGTTCCATAACAGACAGTTCCAGAGTCCTGATTGCGGAAGAAGAAGTATGTAAATTGAAAATTTTTGAGACATCCAGAGTTTGGAGTGCAACACAGGAAAACATTGAAAATTAAAAACACAAATATTAAAACATTTTCTTTATGTGAATGTAAGAATCTTTATTGAAGTCAATCAACGGATGTCTTAACAAAAAGATTTGAATTTGGCGCCATTTCTAAAATGTTTGCCAACCCAGAAATAAACAATGTGACAGCTGACAGTTTGGGGTTAATAAATTAAAAGATCATTTTACTAACAAAACATAATCATGAAATATCAAAAAAAATGATGATATTTTTGTGAAACAAAGCTTGGATGGAATAATAATTATGTAATTTACGTTGCAAACTACTTTGAAGAGAGTAATTTAAAAAAAAATCTTTGAGTGAGTGTCAATATTCGATATTGTGTGAGGTACATAATTTGTATGTAGTTGGCGAAAGTCTATAAATGTCACACCTATTGAAACTTTTAAGCTATGGCTCAGCACTTCAGCAATTAAAACATATTTTTGTTCCTTTTTTTTATTAACCCCAATGTGTCAGCTGTCAAATTGTTATCAACAGAAATTATCAATTACAATGGAGTTTTTTTACTCAACACCTTCATATCTATACAATGTAATAAAATCAAATCTTGTCTTAATTTAGCAACAAACTCTATTTTATTAAAAAAAATTGTTTCCATCAATATTTACATAAATATTATTATAATTCCTAAGGTAAATAACCTGGACGATACCCAAGAAGGAAAAGTGGAAGGCAGACTCAAAATGTGGTGACAAACTCAGCCCACTATTGATGATAAAATGGAACTTTAAACCATACAAGTAAATAAAAAACAAATCATGTTTAGTAAAAGGAGTTCTGGAAATTTATTATTGATATGATTTTGCTGTTAAATTATGCATTGAATTATTTTGAATTCAAAAAAAAAAAAAATTCAGAATACAAACACATTTTAGTATAGCTAAAAAAGATTAGTACAGAAATTGTTAATATGATTTAACAGATGATAAACTAAAATATGTAAAAAAAAAACTGTTGCAAGTTTGTCAATTTAAAGCTTTTTGAAAATATTAAACGTAATTGCCAATTTAAATTTTTTACCGGTAAATTTTATATTTGATAAGTGCATTTTTGTTACAACTACTCTTAGATATCGGAAAGAAAAAAAAATTAATGAGCATCATTAATGACGACTTTGTCCAAAATTATTTTTTATTTTAAATTCTTTTTTAGCCGAATTTGTTCTACACCTCTGAGTCATAAGCTTGACTCAATTCTTAGTCTTAAGTTAGTAAGAATTATTTTCGTTAATAACACTATTGGTTATGTATGTATACAGATATACTCGTAGATAGTGCAGACATACGTTAACCTATGGAATCGTTTTTTTTCTTGTGACTCAGTTCTTTATCAAAACAAAAACGGCCAATCAAGACAAAATAAATTAAGACGTCCGAATCCATGACAAAATACAATGTTGGTTTGCGTTAATTAAAAACAGAAAAAAACTGGTATTGGTTTTCCAATGTAAAATACCTACATACATAATTTTATGTCCAAATGATATTTAATCGAGTCTTAAAATAGGAGAAACCGATGCCTTTTATAGTCCAAGCATGATTTTAAAAATAAGCTTAAAAAAAACTGGTTCTTGTTTTTATCTCAAAAAAAGAGGTTTATTGTTCCCTTTTTTTTCCCTTCACTTACTCGTATATTATTAAACTTATATTTGTGTATGTACATACATTTTAAGGAAAAAAAAACAGTCTCAAGGACTTACTTTGTTCCTTTTGATTTGTTGATAAGATGTGAACTCTTAATCCATAATCCAATTGGCAGAAATTTTATATGACACCTCTTTTTTGTTTTGAAGTAAATATATTTAAATTTTCTGTCCCGAATAATTCTCGATCTAAATTAAATATTCCAAATATCCGACAAATATATTTGAATTCTAAGCACCAAGATTTAAGATCAAAATAATATCAAGAAGTAATTAACATAAACAGTTACACGCGAATTTTTTGTATAAAATAACACCGTTGTTTATAAATGAAACTGAAATCGATAACAACAACCACAAACTTTATTCGTGTATTCGGGAAAATTTTCTCCACTCGATTTTCCACCAATAAATTACACCTTTCACTTTGTATCTATTCGAATAACGAGCTCAAAAATATACCGCAGTAGCTCGTTCACAGCGCAGCGCTCTCTCTCGGCCAGGTTTCTTTTCTTAAATTAAAGTAAATTTTTCGTTTTGGCGTGTTGGTATGGTAACGGGTACCTTCTTCGACCACGGCTTTAAACGTACTAACTGGATTCAAGAGTTTGGTTTGGGTTTTTAGACACAATGGTACTTCTTGTGTTTCATGACTGCTGAGGCTGACTCCAAACTCCAACCATGGTAGAGCTCTTGAGTGTTGAGTCTTGATAGTATGGCTTCTGCACTTCTGTCACTGATGTGGTGTGGAGTGGATACATTAAGCTATAGGTACTCGAATGTAACGGCTGCAATGAGTGTGACAATTTCTGCAAGAAGCGCGGCAGCTCAGACAAGTGTCACCTCCTCACCTCGAATATTATTTTTTTTTTGTATAGTCACTCTACCGGGACCAAAGAGGAAACACAAGCTTAATGTACTAGTTCTGTAGTCTTATGCGTCAAAAATAAATCTACGAGCACGCATGTGTGCAGCTAGAGTGCGTGTGTATGCGAGTATTTCTGGGAAGTGCAAGATGCATGGAGATGCAGCATATCACCATTAGTAAGTCAGTTAACCGCGAATTGTCTGCCATCTTCCGGTTTGATTTTCTTTTCACATGACTTTTCCTGCTTTTTTGTGGGGGACAAAATGTATACGAGTTTGTACCATAATGTAACAGCGAAATGGGAACACGCAAGGAAACCATTAAAAACAAGGATGAAAAACGGGTAACTAATAGGAATGGGAACTGCGTATCGATCGGTTGAAATTTTATACTCTGACATCATTTCACGAATATTTAAATGACTCTTGTACCAATAGATGGTTTTTGGTTTTGGGAAACAAATAAAAAACTGGTTCAATAACGAACAATAACCATATTTTAGGAGGGGTAGCTCCCATTTATAGAGAATCATAAATATATCACAAAAGAAGCATCACGAAAGTGGGTGTTTATTGTTGAATGCTTTTGAAGTTTATGTTTTACTTAGTTGAGAAGATTAAGGTTTTAGTTAAATTCTTTAATTAAATGTATCAACATTATTCATAAATCACTTGTTTGTTTTCTTTTTTCTTTGTTTTATTTCATCCCACGTTTTTAGTTTTAGGTTAACTTAGATTTGACCCAAGTTAATGGAGACAAATTTATCTCGAGGATTAACTTTTATTGCAAACTTTTTTCTTTAAAAATCATACAACTCATAGTACATTAGTGCAGTGAATTTTATAATGTGTCGATAGTCATGGACTAAAGCATTCGCATTAGAAGGGTATGGCAGCATCTAACTAATGTAAACCCAATTGTCGATATGCATATTGGACTAAAAGTCCAAAAAGAATTTCCCTTCTCAATACAGACCATCATTTGTTGTGTTTTCCTTGGTATTTGATTGCAATAGTCGAAATATTCGTCACTTCATGTAATCGGTGCAATTTGTCGAAATGATTTTTTTTTCAAATATCAACGTTTCAGTGTCATTACAAAACTTTTTCATTTTTTAAGAGACTAGACTTCAAAATTATTTTAAATTAGGTATACATTATGCAACTATTAAAAAGTTCTTAGTTTATGAATAAAATAAGAATTCTACTTAAAACTGGCAAAAACTGTTTTTCGACTCCTGACATCTCAAAAGCGTGCAATGCACTTCGAATTGACAATAATAAATTCAAAGCATTTTAAAAAACATCAAATTGATAAAAAATAGCAATATTATAATATAACTAGCAAACTTCGTCTTGCCCCAATTTAATGCAGACACTCAAGATATGGAAAAATATTGTTGTTGCTTATTTGATTTCCCATAAAAAAATTGTCTAGATGGACCAGTGAATTTCTAAAGTTTGTTAAAAAGTGGATCGATAGGCAGGAAAACCGAAGTTGTTAAAAACATCTGTTTCGTTGTGGTGAATGTTAAACAATAATCTCAGATTGCTTCAATTTGTATGTAAAACGTGGTCAATGTATAATCCTAAAAAATAAATTTTACCGGGGTAAAAATTAGTTTACGTGCTATTAAACTATACAATCTATCTCTCTGCCAAATTTCATATTATATATTTTTCAAATATAACTATTTAGTATTTAATAATACTTAACGCTAACACAAAAAATTGAATAAGTAAAATTCACTGTATTTCGGTTAACTACAAAATAAATTAAACCTATACTTTAGTTTCAGCAACATGTGGTGGTTATGCTATTAAATTGGAGCTTATATGAAACGTTTGGACGTTTGACACATCTATTGAACGTTTGGACGTTTGCAACAGCGCCATCTATTGAATACTTACTCAATCCAGTCAACAGATGTCGCCATCTGTTAAAATCGTTTGGAGCTAACAGATAATTGTGACTTTCAAATAATAGACAAATAATTTGCAATCAAATAATATTGCGATCATAAATTGAATTAAACTGTGCACGGTGTACAAATTTGATTAAAATCGGTTAAGTAGTTTAAGAGTCCATCGCGGACAAACAACGTGACACGTAATTTATATAGGTATATTAAGATATATAATAATAATAGTCGGGAATAGGAGAGATATCAGCCGTTCTGATATTGAAGTATTCGCAAAATTACCGCATATTTTATACTAGCTGTTCCCCGCGACTTCGTCCGCCGCAATTTATTATTGTAGCAATTAAGATTAAGTTTTACAAAATATATATTTTAAAGTAATTCGTAAAGGATATTTAGGTTTTATTTTATTATGGCTGAAGAGCATACGGATTTTCTCTGCAACCCGATTTTGACAATGGAACGGAAGCCCTTTAAGATGAATAATTTTCTTTCCTTTTGCAACATTTTCCACTGATTCTTCTGAAGGAGTCGACACATTTTGATTAAAATGTTTTGTTTTTTAATTACAATACTGAAAAGTGATGGTCATGGCTCATGACTCATAATACTCAAAAAGAAAATTCACGATTCGTTTGAAAACAAAAATCTATCCCATGCAATGCGTGCCTTCTGTTCTCTTTTTAATACGATATCCCGCTGGCTGATTAGTGAAAGAAAAACAAAGTGCTTGGTGACGTTCGACTGCGAGAAGAACAACTGGTCAAACAATTAAGGTAATGGAGCGTGAATACCTTGGGTCAATAGTAGCAAACTTTGACCTCTTAAGCGCAAAGCAAGTCGCAACGAGAATTGATGGCCCCTTATTTGTAAGGAAGGACGATTCCGCAATCTACCTCGAATTCAGATGTGTCGTGAAAAAAAATAAACTCTGTAGATTCCGTCGGGCAGGTCACCTAGCTCGCATGAAAGCAGTGGAACCACCTCGGAAAGTTCTATGTAGTACATTTTATGGTAGGGACATTACTTGGAGGGACGGCGGCGGCGCAGACCAAACCGTCCGAATCCTTTGCGCAACTGAATGGCGATGGCATGGCGTTCGTCACAATCGGGATAAATGAGAGACTCCTTTGGTCATTGGTCATTGGTTATGAATCATTATAGGAGAATGGTCATTATTGGTCTTTGGTCATAAATGGTCATTGGTCAATATGGGTCATTGGTCATTATTAGTCTTTGGTCATAAATGGTTCTTGGTCATAAATGGTCATTGGTCAATATAGGTCATTGGTCATTATAGGTTATTGGTCATTAGCCTGTACAGGTCATTGGTGAAAGGTCAAAGGTCAGAGGTCAAAGGTCAAAGGTCAGAGGTCAAAGGTCAAAGGTACAATGACCAATGACCTATATTGACCAGTGACCTATATTAACCAAAGACCATTTATGACCAAAGACCAATAATGACCAATGACCATTTATGACCAAAGACCATTTATGACCAAAAACCATTTATGACCAAAGACCAATAACGACCAGTGACCTATATTTCGCCTATTGGTCGTAGCGTAATTTTGTATAGCTTAAAGTCTTCCTCGATAAATAAACTATCCAATGCAAAAATAAGGTTCCAATTGGATCACGTAGTTTTTGAGATCAGCGCCTTGAAACGAATAACGGAAGCCCTCAAAGATGAATAATTTTCGCCTTTTTTGCATCATTTTCCACTGGTTCTTCTCTATTATCGGTCGCAGCGTCATGTTATATAGCCTATAGCCTTCCTCGACAAATTGACTATCCAACACAAACAGAATTTTTCAATTCGAACCAGTGGTTTCTGAGATTAGCGCATTCAAACAAACAAACTCTTCAGCTTTATATATTACTAGCTTTTACCCGCGACTTCGTCCGCATTATTTTTTTTGTTTTCTCCCGGTTGTAAGTCCCCCTGCAGCAATGTCCCACTATCGTGTTCCTGCGGGAATGAGATATTTTCCCGAAGTAAAAAGTAGTCTGAATTTTGGTACCTTCCTACCCTATAAGTTAAGTAGTGTGATGGAATGTCGCTAAGTTTCAATCCAAGTAAAACTGTTAAATAAAGACAGTTGTATCAAAATTTTATTATAAATTCCCTTAATTATGGCGCCTAACTACCCGCTAAGTAAGAAAAGTGATCAAATACTTAGTAGTCTAAGTAACACTCAGTTAAAAAAAACATCAAAATTATTTCAGTAGCTATGGCGTCATGCGATTCTTGACACGATCACACTAGATTTCCGCGGGAATGAGGTATTTTCCCGCCGTAAAAAGTAGAATGTGTCCGTGCCTAGGATGCTATCTTTAAATTAACCAAGTCTTATAAAAATCCATTCAGACGTTAAGGCGTGAATGAGGTAAACTTTTAAAACAAACGATTAAAAATCACTAACTTAATTAGTTTTCTGCCTACTGCCTACGCCTTAAGTACGATAGCATGAATATTAATAGCCCGTATCCTTTTCTAGGTTACTATCTATCACCTAACTAAATTTCATCAAAATCCGTTCAGCCGTTTAGGCATGATAGGGCAAAACTCCCAGCAAAAATCATAAAAAAAATCACTCACTCAATTTAGTTATCTGCCTACTGCCTACCCCCTAAGAACGATGGTGTGATTATTTATAGCCTATGACCATTTCTAGGTTATCATCTATCACCATACCAAATTTCAACAAAATCCGTTCAGCCGTTTAGGCGTGAAAGAGTAACAGACAGACAGAGTTACTTTCGCATTTATAATATTAGTATGGACTAGTATGGATATTTCATATTAATTTATGCTAAAAATTTTCAAAATTTTGTTCAATTAATTGAAATCCCAACATTTTTTCAACTAAATTATTATCATTTTTATTTGATAAATTAGCCTACAAACAACCGTAAATGTCGTTTCGCTAAGTTTAATTTGCAATGACTCGATATAAGCTCTGATCTCAAAGGATGAAACACGTAAGCTTTTTGATATGAACTAACGATTTAACATTATGTACTACATAATAAAAAAAAAACTATAGAAATAAAATTACGCAATCTACTTATGTACATACTTAAACATTTCTCGTTAAAATATATTCATCGAATTGAGTTTATGATTCAAGCCAAACGGTTTATAACTTCCAATGTGTATATTTTGGTAATGTTTTAGCTGTGTAATTGTCAAAGAATCAATACATATTGCAATGTGTAGTTGTATTTCTTGAATCAAACGATGACTTTGATTTGACAAATTACTACTCTATTTTCCAAGAACCTGTTTTATGAGTTTAGTTCTAGGCATTAAGAATAAATGTAGAAGAAAATTAATTGTTCATTTTTACAGAAATCCTTACCTTATAATTTGCATCGATTGTAGCTCATTGCATTATTATTTTTTATTTTATTGAATTGCATCACCAATTTTACTCATCTAAAGCTTTGGTTAGTGAGGAGATGTGGAATTCCACAATCCAATCCAGTTCCACAACCGCTGTCACTTTTTGTTTGACATTTTTGTCCATCTTGAAAAAGATCCGTCACCGCATACTGCCATTATTTTTGTTGGTATCATAATCATCTCAACAAAATATTAACTTTATTTATTTCACCCGAAAGTACAAAACAAATTTTTCAAGATTTCTTTCCAATTCGATACATATACCCCAACGTCTCCCGATATGGCCGACCGATTAACACAACTTCAGGATACTGTTAATCAAGTGAGTAATAAATAACAGCAATTAACACAAGCAAACAGATTAACAATAACAAATCTTTTTAGCAAGCGGAACACTTTTGCAATGCAATTGGTATCATCCAGCAGACTTCCTATCCTAGTAAATTTCCGATTTTCGATCGGACGGGCAATCAAACACCCGTACAAAACCAACAACAAGATGACTTTGCCCAGCTCTTCGCTCAATTGATTTCTCGTTGTGCCAAAGACATCGATACTCTTATTGAATCATTACCCAATGAGGACAACTCCACGGAGTTGCAAAATCAAAGTCTCAAACGATTGGAAGTAGAAAATCAAGAGTCATCAGAACGTCTTGAAGAGATTGTCCACAAAGGAGAATTGCTGCTAGAGAAAATCCAAGTAGCCCTCGAAGATATCGCCCAAGCTCAACTAGACATGCAAATTACATTCAAAAATAACAAATAATTCTTATATTTACCAAGTTTGTATGTTTTTATTAAATAAAAGTACGACTCTAAAACACCTAATGCTGCGTAGTTAATATTATTTACAATTAAATAAATGTCCATTCTGATGGAGAAGGATGGTCGAGATAGTTTCTTCCGGCATCCACTTACAATTTAAAGTGTATTTTTTATTACTCTTATTTGTTTTTTTGTTTCTAAATTTGTTTGTACAAGTATTTACATTTAATCCTTAAGCTTAGACGATAATCATGTGAAAAAAAAATAATAATGAGACTCCTTTGCCTTCCACATCAATGATCAGTATGAGTGTTCTTTGTATGTTATTTTTTATTAAAATTTCACAAATTTACGTTCATTTTTCTCACTTTTTGTTTCTTTTAGAATTAATTTGCATTACACATTTACACAAAATTTACTAATTTATAATTATCATATTTTATATATATATAAAAAAGGAATCTTACGTTTAAAAAACTATATAATGTTTATTATATTATTAACATGAAGTTGTTATCTTGGAAGAAGGGTGCGGAAAAGACAACCAATAAAAAGAAGCAGTGAAAATGAAAATTATGATCTAGGGAAGTTAGATACGAAAAACAAAATAAAAAAATATAAACCTAAGCGAAAAAATATCATTTTAACAAAAGAAGTATTTAAAGAAAAGAAAAAAAAAAACATTTCATTCAATTTAATAATATGTTCAGATCCAGATTAATTGAGCGTTCCTCGACATCCTTGAGCTCCACACAAACAAGCAATCTTCTCTTCTTCAAGAGGAAATTTGTAGTCGTATGTTATTTCTTCGTTAACACCAATTGGTTGTTTTGAGTAGATGACGATCTTCTTTTCAGATTCAATTGTTATTACTTTTGCGTAACAATTCGGCTGGAAATGTATTAAAACAAGATCAAATAAATTATTGCTACATACATGTCTAGATCGCTAGGTAGATTCGATGAGAAAAACCGAATTTACTTACGTTACAACTATGATTGATGAATCGCGCCAAATTTCCGCACTTTGTGGCATCAATAATGGTCTCCAAATCGATTCGGAACAAATACGAACTCCCAATTCCAATAGCTTCGTACTTTGTCTCACGCAAATCGGCCACAATTGGCCGAATCATTTGACCGACATACTCAATCACCATCTCATCCGCTGCTATCGGTTCCATTGCAAACAAACCCCAATCGTGAATGGCGGATTTGGCGAATTTCAATTGCTTTTTGCGGAATTTCAATTGATTGAATTTGAGCAATTCAGATTCGACAATCGAGGCGAAAGCAGTTAGCAGGCGACGTTGATTGGAGCGTGCTTCACGCGAAATACCCTGCATTTTCGATACAACCTTAGATTGTGCCTGCGCCTGATCTTCCAAATCGTACTTGGATAGGTTGGTGGCATGAGCTTTCGCATGATGGTATTTATACTTGGCTTTGTCTTTGACGTCAAGTTTGTAATAACCTTCGGTACGTGCGCATCCGGTCTGATGTTTCTTCAATTCGTCCTCCTTTTTGCGTTTCTTTGATGGTGGCGGCACTAATGAACGATCGGTTACGCAGTGATCTACCCAATGGGTATTGTTCAGCCAAAAACTGTAATAAAAATACAAACATTCCCACTAAATGTTCAAGGTGCAAAAATAATAACCTACGTACCCATATCGATCTTCCTGCAAATGTTGCTCGTAGCTTCTCCGGATGTAGTTGGCATCTTCGGCATCAATACCACGCGTGAGAAACTCGTAGAGCAGCATCATCTCTTGGGTAGCATCTCTCAGGCTAAACATCTCCGACGGTACAAATGAACTGCGTTCCAGCGCAAGGGCCGCCGAGGTTGTCGTCTTCCATGGCACAACTGCAGTTTCCTTTGCTGCCTTTTTTGAAGGTTTCTCAGGAACCACTTTATCTTCGTCCTTCTTCTTTTGTGCTCGAACTGAATCTTTCCTCGGTCGACCAGGACCATACTTGACTGGAGCACTTGAATTACCCGTATCAACCTCGGCTCCTTCCGATTTCTTCACAACTGGATGCGAGGTATATCCATGATCGTGGGCCAGGTAGTTATTTTGTGTATTGGAGTCTGAGGATTTTGACTTAACATCGTTTTCATCTGACTTGGGTGGAAGCGAATAACAGTGCTCCAGTGCAACTTGACTAGCTTGACTTGCTTGACTAGATCCACCATCTGATGATGTTGGCGACATCTTAACTGCATCCGGAATACTGTTATCCTCATACGCTTCCTGGGCAATAAAACCATTGATTGTCTTCTTGTGTTCGGTGGGCGGCAGCTTCGCAGGTTCAGCCTGTACAACGGGCGCTTCGATTGAAGGCTTAGGTACCACCGCCTGCACGGATTGGGCCTTCTTTGCTTTCGATTCCTTGGTCTTTTTCGGTTCAGTCTTCGGTTTTGGTGGAGTTTTCTCCGTTTTCTTCGCTTTCGAAGGTTTTTCCTTTGTTTCCTTCTTTTTATTGAGTTCGGATGTTAGACTCACACCAGGCGTTGGCGGTACCTTGGTTATATCGGGCGTATGAGGAACATCGAGACTATTTGACTGAGGAATAACCACTGACAACTTAGAATTTGTAGACGCACTGACTGTCGGTGGCTTCTCAACCGGAATGGCCTCTTTTTCTTCGCGCGCTTTGCGGTCTCTTTCCTCCAGGAACTCCCTCTCGATTTGTGCCATGTACTCGGTGTTTCGTCTTCTCTTTTCCTGATATTCTCGCTCCTCATCTGAGTCACTGTAGATTCTATCATAGTCAAAGATGGACTTTTTCACATCCTTTTGTTTTTCAGGCGATTTTTTGACGTCTTCGATTTCATCCGCTTCTGGTTCTTCTTGGCCACCTGGCGTTGGCGGTGCATCCGGTGGTAGACTCATACTAATTTCCTCTAAGTCCGAGAATGTCACCCTATTGACAACAGCAGCTGATCCTGTCTTATTCGTTTGCGTTTTCTCATCTTCGGAGTCCGAATAGATCTCCACTTTTCGTTTGCGCTGCCGATCTTCCTCTGTCTCTAAGTAGAGGTGATTTTCTTTTTTGAGGTTTATCTTTTTCAAGTCTAAGTCCGAGCCTGAACTCAAGTCGGAGGCAGTACTTGCATTGTCGTCGTCATCGCTATCGTCATCATCTTCCTCCTCCTCTCCATCCTCATCTTCTTCATCTTCTTCGCTTGTAGAGAAGAAACTGGACGAGCTTCCCTTACGTTTTGTTCGGACGGCGGCCTCTCTACCTGACGTAGTACCCGCTCCTCGCTCCTCAACAGCCGATCGACGGTTATAGGCGAGGGAGTTGGCATTTTCTTCTTCTTCATCGGAGCCCTGCACCATTTCCTCTTGATCGCTCAAATGCTTCTCGGTTTCGTCAATGTCCTTGGTAATAGGACTAGGAGCCCGTTTACGAATTCTTCGGAAAGATGGCATTTTAGGAATTGCCGCCCTTAGTCCCAAACTCGTGTAGTTGTTAAAATCTAGATTGTCACGGTTGCTATTTATTAATGCATTTATGTCCGGAGCCTTTTCCAAAGGCTTAGCGCAGGTGCCTGGTGTTGTTTCAACCACAGTTTCTCCTTTTTTGTTCTTTTTTCGACCTTGCTCATCCCACCAGGCCTCAAAACTTTTGTAGGCTGTGTTCTCGATCATTTTCTTGTTGAAATCCCGTTTGAGAATCTGCTTGAGCTCTTCACTAACCCGATCTACAACTTCCTTTATCGATTGCTTGTAGGGATCGTCGTAGTTATAGGCAGCTTCTCTGTACTCATATTTATAGGGGTCATAGTAGGGATCGGTTGAGCCAACGTAAGCTGCTTCGTGAGGCAGAAGATGCGGGAAACCAGGCATGTAAGACTGCATGTATGCTGGATGAGGGAAATACTGCGCATGTTGCTGGTACTGCGAGTAGCCATCAGTGGAATAGTATCCGTATGCGGCACCAGCTGTTCCTGGGTAAACATATGAGGAACCAGGCATTGGTGGATATGCCGGATCATCTGGAGGATTGTTAGGTGGCAGCGGTGGCTGCAGAGGTGGAGGTGGTTCTTCTTCGAGTTTGCCTTCATGAGAAGATAAGCTAGAAAGCGACATGCGATCGTCGTCTTTTTTCAAACGAACTGGGCTATTGACTTCTTTTTTGAGCAATATATCATCGTCACTGGAGGAAATGTCACTGGCATTATTTTCGGTTTGTATAACTTTTTCGACTTTTTCCTTGTGTTTGTTCTTTTTGGACTTGGACTTTTTGGACTTGCCGCTATCGCCTTTATCCGAATCTAGGGTAATTTCTCCTTCTTCTCTACTTTTGTCCTTTTCGAGTTCAGAATCACTGCTTTCCATTTGAAGGAATGGTGGAGCATTACCAAAGGACTTGCCCTTGAACATCATTGCAATTCTTGTGTCTAAGTCCACATTGGTGTGATCAACTTCTGCGGCACCGGTGGCTTTTTCACCTAGATCTTGACTTTTTTTGGATTTCGATAATGATTCTTCATCGTTTGACGCTGAGAAAGACTTGTGCTGTGTATCCTTAGGCCAATCCTCCTTTGAAGGTGGCGTTTCTTCTTCTGGTTCATCCCAGTTTGGACTAGCCTCTGGTGGTGGTGGAGGAGGTGGTGGCGGAGGTGCAGGAGGTGCTTGCGCCGACCAGGATCTTGCAGTTGTGCTCGAAGTCCAATTACTTTGCTGTGGCGGTACTGGTGGGTATGCATGATAAGAAGCATGAGGCAGTGGAGGCGCATGATGATAGCCACCATAGCCTCCAACTACGGTTGGGAGTGCATAACTATTCACTGGGGACGCATACAGATGATTGCTATGAGATGGAAGCGAATGTCCAGTCGTCGCTGACGATTTAGACAACTCATCATAGTCGATTCGTTCACTTCTGCTAGAGTACCGGCTGCTACTGTACTTGCTCCTCTCGCGATCTTTCCGATTCAACTCTCTGGAAACGTCGCGGGTTCGATCTCTATCTCTATCACGATCACGATCTCGATCCCGATCTCTATCCCTATCCCGATCACGACGATGCTCTTTGCTGCGATCTTTTGAACGATCTCGCTTGTGATGGTGATGATGATGATGTTTTCTATCCTTATCATGTCGACCTTCCTTCTTGTCATAGTACTTGTCGCGATCGCGATCACGATCACGTCCCCGTTCCTTTTCACGCAGACGTTCATCTTCCGGATATCGATCTCGACTGGTATGTGAAGAATAATGATCGTACTCACGATCAGTGCGATAATATGCACTGCTAGTAGACGATGCAACGGGATCTAGAGTATCTTTGGAGTAGTCTTGAAGATATTCTGCCGATAGATGATGTGCCGGTGGAAGTGGTGGTGGTTGTGGATGTGACCCTAAAGCAGTTGGTAGAGGCGGTTGAGTAACAGCTAATGGCGGAGGAACTGGCGGTTGTGATGCTTTGTTTTTGTTTGTCAATGTCTCTATGGTTTTTTTGCAGATAGTACCGAAAGGATCATAGAAAACGCTTAGAATCTGAAAATACAAGAAATTAATGTAACCATTGAGATTTTCTTCAATTTTATCTGGATCTATATTATTTATAGAAAGATGAAAACAAATTAGAAATTGGAATAAAATGGTCTGTAAATTAAACTGTAAGATCAGCCTTCATCTTATGAGTTCGAGGCATTTGTGAACTTTTATTATTTTATTGCTATCCTGTCTATAGTTTATTAACCCTCTTCAATGATTTTATTTTTTTTTTTATTTTTTGAAGTCTAATAAATGATGTGGTTTTTCAAGGAAATACAAATTATAGCTACTCTGGAAATAATGTGAGGTCAAAAGTTTGAAACATCCACTTCTTCAATATCATACATATTTTATAAAAAAAACCGATTCATGCATCATGTCTTCTGTCACACTTGAGAACTTGTATCGAGAAGGGGCCTTAGCACCGTCGTCGGTAATCATCTCACACAAAAGTGTCATCGACTATTTATCTCGCAAGTAAAGAAGCAGTCTCTCATATTTTCATGAGAAGGAACCGTCATTTGCAGAATAATTTACACACATTCGGAAAGTTTTGGAAGCAGCAATCCAAAAGACCAAATTACGACCTTCAATATAGCTTCAGTGCACAAGCACTTCGTTGACACACACTCTTTACGGTGGAAGACTCGGAAATGTTCAATCTACGACGAAACGCTGAAAATGTTCCAAGGGTATGACAACAAATATAATAACGAACACATTTCACAACTTTTCGAATAAATAGCAATGTAACTATGAAGATTCACTGTTGGTTGTGGTATGATCAGACTTTATTTCATTTAAAATGAGCAAGGATACACAGAGAGGAGGGACAAGAATGAATGAAAGCTTCCAACTATCAGAAACGAGTTAATCCAGGATCTTTGCAGCTTGTTTATCTATATTCACTAAACTTTCAATTTAAGTAAATTTTTCCATTTCACCAAATAATCTTCTGTTTTACAAGTTAAAACTTTTTTGCTATTTATTTTCTTAATTCTCAAGAAAAAGATTAAAATACGAACATTGTTTTTGGAACCCAATTCGCGCGCAGTTTCGCACCACCAAATAAATTTGATGTCAGACTATTTTGTTTCGTTTTCGAACAAGGATTTAACACAGAAAATCATTTTCCCCCCAAAAATTGCATCATACTATGAACTCCATTATGTTTCTTTTTAAATTCAATACTTACTTTTCCCATAACCGACTTTTGGTTGTATTTCTCAATACAAATCCTCGACGCCTTCACATTTTCAAAGACAATCCGTGCTAGTCCCAAATGCTTGTTATTTGTAGGATGATGATAAATTGTTATCTCGTCATACGGACCACATTTATCCAACATTCCCGACAGAAACTGCTTATCGATGTTGTCATTTAGATTTGTAATAGTTATCTCGATGGCTGGCGGTTCTCCAACATAATGTTGATCAATCTTCAATCTGAAAGAAGATTACGAGTAGCAGCAAAAGAAGGGCTTGTCGCATTGAGATAAAGAACAAAATTTACCTTGGAACCGTTAGTACCAGAGGTTCCAATGGCCTGCCACGAATTCGCAACATTGGATTACGCGGGTCGCGAGGAATCACTGTTGGATATGTTGGATCATTCGGAACAACCCCATCGTATCGGTATAATTTAATTGCACCTTTGGTGAGCGTTGGATCCGATAGCATTTTGAAGTTCTTGGGAAGCTTACCCGCACTACCAACGCCAACTGCTGGTGGGATCGGACCAGGGGCACCTCCACCTGATCCACCCCCACCGCTCGAATGCGCCATAGTGCGGCTATGCAGCTCCATAAGACCACTGCCGTTCATCTAAAAAGCCGCTGCCGATCGCCAATCAAGGGGACAAGTACCCCAACAACAAAAAAATCCGCGAAAATTGCCAAACCAAAGCAAAATGTCAAAAAGTACCCCCAACACCAGCACAGCACCTAACCTTAAATAGTACACAAAAAAAAAAGAAAAATATTTGAAAGTTTACTAAAATTGCCGATGCATCTGAAATTTAATGAAAATACACATTTTTAAATGATAGAGAATGGAAAAAATTCATAATTCCAAAGAAAAGTGAAAATAAATTACCTTAACACGCTCCTGGCAAAAGAATTAAAGTCTTTCGACCAAAGTTTGCTTCATGTTGGCTTTAGTCGCATAATGCGACTATTGATTGAGTGCTAACAATGAAATTTCACTCTGCTCAGTTACTTGATACTTTCAAATGCAGTTTGACGCTAATTGTTCTTAATTATTTGTAGAAATTAACGCAGAAATTGAATTAATAAATTGCAAGTTTTTCTCATCGAATCGATGTTCCTGTTTTTCGCCCAAAAAGTAAAAAAGAATCTGTGCCAGAGCGAGATAGTGAATATCAAACAAACACCATCAAAGTGAAACTTCAAAATGACACACACTACACACGTAAACACGCACGTCGCAATCGCAGCAGCAGCACACAAATTAGAATTCGATATTTAATTTTTGTCGTTTGATTTTCGTGCTGCTGATTCGCTTTCGCGTTCGTTTCCTTGTCAACCATTTTCGAAATTGAGGTAAAGGGAGAAGGGAGTGTGTGTCATACTTTCGAAATTTTATAAAATGCCTTGGAACATTTTTTTTTGCTTGAATCCTAACTCATTAGCAAAAAGGGTATATGATTTTATATCACTCAACATAGAGGTTATCAATCAAACTAGTTCATTGAATATTGTTGTGTCATTTCTGGAAGGTTTTTCAATTGGTGGTCCTGGTTTTGGTTATTAATTAACTTGCCATAATTTTATACGAAGATCGTAGCTAGAAGTTGGACTTTGATACAAGAAAATCGTTCGGAAAAGGTAATGGCAGCGTTCAACACCTGCGCGAAATTGTGTTATTCGAAAATGCTAGTGGTGCCAGGAAGAAAATACCAAAGTCGAATTATTATTCAATTTCGTTTAAACGTAATCGATGGAAATTGAAAATAAAAGACAAAGGTTTCTGAATAGTTCAGAACTTTTACAGCCATGATAAGCGTTATACCAATTATAACTTTATGCTCACAGAATTGACTGCTGTTAGAGTTTCTTATGACATTTATAATAAAATTTAACATAGAACCAACTCAAGTAGAGTCAAAAGTTTAACTACATTTCCGATAAAACTAAAAAAGCGCTAGTTGTGTTAAGGGATAGTTGACATCAACCTGAAGTTGGCTTCTAAATAGTAGTCCATAATTCCACATGTAGTACACCAATTTTATGTGTAGAGATAAATGTATGAATGAAGCTCAAAATATATTTTTGAGTGTAAAGTAATGCATTAAAATAAAAATATTTTACACTAGGAATGAAACGTAACTATAGAAAATAGATTAAAAAGTAATAAAGATAAGATTGTTGTTTTTTTCTGCAAACCGCAAATTAATTCCGTTTTGTGAATTTACTTACTGAATTTAAATGTATTGGAGTAAAAATTTGAAGAACTTATTTCTGTTACATATGTCGTATTAAAATTTAATTTTAAATTATATAAATAATAACAATAAATTAAGAATGTAATTTATAGTAAATGATTATCATTTGATGATCAAACAGACATTTTTGTAAACGATATATAATTTCAATATTTTATAATATTTCAATGTATTACAGAACGGAAATTAACCTAATTAAAAATCTTAATTATTAGGTTTCAATGATATTCGTTTTAACCTCAGAATAGTTAAAATGAGTCATAGATAACGAATCCTTATTTATATCTACTTATCCGTTTTAGTTAGGCCTTCCTTATGTCAAATGTTTTGTTAAAAAAATAACAAAAATTAAAGCTCTGGTTATTATAAACGTAAAAAAATCTCCAGCTGATTTGTACAACTATTTATAAATTAACCTTATTGCGACCCTAATATCGTAAAATGGCAACCAAATTCAAAACAACAGACTATTTTTCTCAAAGTCGTAAAGTCATATGTCATATCATTTACACTCTCTTTTTGGAATTTCAAAATGACATTTAGATATTAAATAAGGTTTTATCCAGCTTTTATAATCCTATGAATACTTCTGTATTTTTTTCTATAAATAAGCTTGGAGTAATTCCGTCAAAAATACGCGTCAAATAAGGCGTATCGATTTTGATTTAAATATAAAAAATTAAAAAGATACATTTAATTTCACCACACATATACGAACCTTAAAAATTATAATATAAAAATTAATGTTTGTCTGTATGTCCTTTATAGAATCGTAAACTATGCATTTAATCATGTGATCATCTTTATCAAAGTTGTTGTGCGTTAATCCACCGTTTCTGAGTCGACAGATGGCGCCACTGTCATTCCAATGAATTTCATTATGATTTGAATTGAATGGAAAATAGGCAACGAATGATGACGTTCCGAGTTGTGGGTGACATAAGAATAAATTCATGTCCGGCTTACAACAGACAATATTGTCACAATATTTTCGAAATAACAAACAAAATAAATAAAATGACTAAAAATTATTTGAAATTTGTGTTCATTCACATTCATACAGCTAGTATAAAATTTATTTTTCTCGGAAATATTTCCTTTTTGCAATACGTTTTTAATTTTATTTAATTTCATTAAAACCAATTGTATTATAAAATTTTCATAGTTTAAAAAAGTAAAAATAAACGTTTCACTGAATTCGTTCATATCAAATCCGCAAAAAAAAAAATCCCACCATACCGAAAAAATAAATTTCCCCTCAAACTTCATGTCATGAATTTCCTTTCTTCAACTTTGTCAAAAATTTGTGGTTGCATCACAGGTCCCAGAAAGTTTCCACGATTATTTTGCTTTTCTCAAAGTAAAGAAGGTAATATTCAACTTGAACTACATAAAAATTGATTCACATATTAATAAGTCACATATTCAGCTAAAATATCTGATTGGACAACGCCTTATTTATTAGTTTTGACGTTTTTTCTCCCACTTCATAGCATAAGCAACATGGCCAACAGGAGTTTCTTTGGATTTTTCTCTATGCCTTCCGTGCGTGCGGAAGAAGAAGAGGAAGAAGCTGAATTGGTTGATCCCCAAACAACCCTGAGGGTAAGATAAAGTTAATATGGAAATTATGAACCCTATCTCACGAGTACTTTACCTTCTTTCGAATGCAGGAAAAGTGCGCTAAGGAAGGACACATTGAGGGTCTGTACAACAAATACCAGGCATGCAATGACCGTGTTAATAGTCGCACTAAAACTGCCGAAACTTGTTCCGAAGAGCTATTCGATTACATTGGTGAATTAGATCACTGCGTATCGCACAGCTTATGGAAGAAACTTAAGTAAAGAACAAAAAAAGAATAAATAAATAAATTTAAAAAACCCTAACCAAATTAAAGATGCTCTTTCAAAAATATTACTGTTTCAATTATTTAAATTTTGATAAACTTCAGTCAATGGTGGTGGTTCAGGTATCCATTAATAAAAAGTAGATTTTTTTCAGTCATTTCAGGAAGACGGTAAAAGTTCATCGAGTCTATAAATTAACTGACTTAAATGATAAATGACGATGTTATTATATTTTATAAAAATTGTTTAGTACAATCGGAAGTTTAATAACATAGGCAGCTATGTTCAGAGGACTGCAACTGCATGTCTAGATATAAAAATACAAACAGAATCACTTTCCTACATTTCCTTGTCAATTATTTTGACTTTTTGGGAGCCCCAATTTTGAACCGACTGGCATGCCGTAACAATTCTTATTTACAGAACACAAAATTCATAACTGATATGTTAATTAAATACTTGACTTTGTATGACCGGCGAAGTACACTGCTGCACCTGGTTGTTTCACAGATATCGTGGCTATTGAAACAAACGTTTCGTCATCACGGCTCATAATTAACATAATTTTCAAAAACAGTTCAATATAATAAAATCACAAATGACTGCAATCTATTATAAGTCTGCCAAGTGTAGTACTAATCGTGTAGTTCAGCTTAACTTTTTCAATTTGCTCTCCTTATTATTACATCAATATCAATGTACATCCACAGGCTAAAGATAAATATTTAATTTTCGCATGAGGAGTCAAGCGTTCTATATTTTCTGAATTTAACTATTCCCAAAATTCAGTAGTTATCAAAGAGTTCGTTATTATTTGTTAAAAATACAATATATCTAATTTCATTTCACCATATACGATAAAAATTAAAAAAAAATCTAGCCATTGTATGTATGTACATACATACGAGTTACTTTCTCCAAGCCAAACATAAAAATTGGATATGCTTATTTTGTTTTCAACGCATTTTTATCTAAATACTAGAGGACCCGGCGAACTTTGTCCCACCCCAATTGACTTCTATAACAGCACGCCTCTGCCTGTCTGTTAAATTGGTCGATATGTCAAGAACCGATATTCATTACTCTCGGAACTTACAAAAAAAGTGTATCGACTATATTATAATACAATTTCTGAATTGTATTGAGTGGAAGTTCGTCTTTTCCTTCCATCAAAAATATTTCTTTTTTCAGGTAGAACAATTTGTATTTGAAAATTAAGTTGTTTTTTTATTACTGCCTTCCTAGCAATTTTTTCATATTTTCTCACTTATAAAACTTTCCTTGGACTACGACAAAAAATTCAAAACCAAAATCAGCCCAGTTGGCCATTGCCAAGCTGTTCTCAAGTTTTGGCAAGACAAACAGAAATAGATTTTTATATACATATTGTAGATCTGATGTTTCAAGATTTCAGCTCTCTTAAGTCTTCTTCCAAGTAAAAAAATGATTACTGGTATTAAAAGAGAACTTAACAATCAAACAAAGAATATTGAAAGTTTTCTGATTATTTGAACTTAACCGTTCAGTAGTTTCGAAGCTTACCTGAAAACGTATGTACCTTAAATTCTACATAAATAAAATATATTTTTTTTTCTCTCGACATGAGTAAAAAATTTAAATAAATAATATTATATATAGATTTTATTACTTTTAAATTGTATACTAATTAACATTTCGTATATATTTATATATTTAATTACATTAAAAAAGGAAACTGCTAAAATATTGAATTAAATTTTGAATATAGACTTTAATTTTAAACAATTTTGTAATGACATACATATTAAACAAAATAAAAAAAGGAAAAAACAAACGAAGATACTCTTTGAAATAGAATAACAGTTAGATTTTGAATATGAACAGATTAAAATATTTACAAAACACTGCACATTTTGTTTTAGATAAAAAAAACCGTTAATAAAAATTAATAATGTTGCTCGAATGGAAAAATACATAAAAAAGTACGAATATAGAGAAAAACATAATAAGGAATGAATTAGAATAAAGATTATTTGCTCTTAAGTGGCGCCAATGCACCTCACTCTTCATCTCATGGCATTAAATTTGTGCCTACCTGTAACACACCGAAGCAAACACTACAAACGCGGACGGGTTTGTTGATACCAAACTTAAGAATTGGTATATCATTGTTGGAGCATTTTGCACAAATAACCCTACCACAATGGCGGCTGAAAATTTAACGATTAAAAATATTGAAGATAATAAACAACAGCATCTTGAACTCACCAATGATGTTTTCGCATAGTGAGTGAGAACTTAGATCCACACTCTTGACACAAATCCGATTCAGACCATGGTGACTCCGCCGGCAGTTGGTCCAACAATTTGTGCAACAATTGATCGGTAGCCAATTTGAAATTAAAAATATTGACTCCGTCACGGTTTTCAGTTCCCATGCAGGCTTTATTTTTAACCAAGACCTTACATAGTGGTGCTTGACCACGCATAAAGGCCAAAAGGAGAGGAGTGTTGCCATCCATGTCGGGGACATTTATGGGATACCTTGGCATGCATTCAAGGAAAAGCTCACAAATGGTAGCCGCTGTATTATCTTTTCCAGTGCGACAGAGCTCATGTAACGGATTTCGTCCTTTCAAGTTGAAGACCTCGGCTTTTATGCTGGATTCAGTAAGAAGTTCTCGAACTACCGTTAAGTGTCCTTCGCGAACGGCAATGTGCAGTGCATTGTTTCCGTCGCCATCGGCTGCATCAAAGTCAGCGCCATTTTGAAGTAAGGCAGAAACAGCTGGTAGATTTCCACGTTCGGCAGCAATGTGTAGTGCTGTTTTTTGAGTTGCATCTCGATCGTTGATTCGGGCACCAGCTAATATAAGGTTCCTGATAATCATTTCATTTGTTGACGCAGCGGCTAGATGAAGTGGGGGTGTTTGATTGACGTCTTGAACACGACTGTTCACATCGACCTGAATTGATAGCAAAAAGAGAACGCTTTCCAAGTCATCCTTGATGATTGCTGTGTGAAGGAAGTTTTTTCCCCTTTGGTCCATTTGTTCGGCGGCATTTGGAAGGCGCTCAAGAATACTTTGGGCCGCTTTGTTCATACGCATTGTTAGTGCCGCTGCGAAAGGTGTATTACCAGCTTTGTCGCGAATTTTAAGATCTATTCCCGGATGACATAAGAGCACCATTATAATGTCATTGTGTTGGTTTTCAATGGCAATGTGTAATGGTGTCTTATTTTCCCAATCGAGCATGTTTACATTGGCTCCGTGATCGATAAGGGTTTGAAGAACTTTGGTAAGGCCCCACTGACAGCACAAATGCAGTGGGGCAGCTTTATCTTTCGACTCCTCACCACCTTCTCCGTTCATACCTGGTTGACGTGGTGAATCCAAATCACAGCCACTTTTGATTAAGAAAATTGCTGCGGCTTCTTTGTTAACGTCGATAGCCCTATGGAGGAGTGTTTGCTGACATCCATCAGGGCCTGGTCCCCAGCAGTCTGTATCGACCCCGTGACGCACAAGCACATGAGCCACATCTTCGTACTCGAGCTCAAGAGCTGTCCATAGCGGAGGATCTCCCTTATTGTCTGGGGCACTAAGGGCTACTCCCCGGGTACAAAGCGCGTCTACGACTTGAGGTAGGTGGCAATGAATGGCCAACTGCAAAGGAGACTCCTGCTCTCCAGTGAGAGCAATCATATCGGCTCCCTGTTGAAGCAGGAATATAGCCGTCTCCGAATCGTGATTAAGAATAGCTTGATGGAGCAAAGTCATGTCCTGCCCATTACGAGCATTTACATCAGCCCCACCTCTTATCAATATGGGAACCAGTTCAGTGCGGTTAAGTGACAAACTTAAACTCAATGGAGAGTCTCCGGATGAATTTTTGCAATTAAAGTCCGGTAATTCCTTACTATCGTCTTCACGTTCTTTAAAATCGGCAAATTCAGTTATGACCTCAGGACAGTTTGCTTCGACTGCCATGTGCAAAGAAGAATTAAGCTCAGCTATACTTGATTGCAAATTGGGTGAAGCCCCAGCGTTAAGAAGCTTCCTGACCAATTTCGGAAGATTCTTTTGACTTGCAATGTGCAGAGCCGTAAGTCCTTGTCCATTGATGTGATTAAGATTAGCATGATCGGATAGAAATATTGCGGCTTCTTCAAGACCTTGTGAAGCCAACTGTTGCAAAAGACTGTCATGTGTATCAGATTTGATTTGGTTTGGTCGAGCACCTTTTTTAAGAAGCTTTTCGGCCAGATCAAATGGTTCACCCTCGCATTGAGGCGGAGTCAAACTCAAAAGCAAGGCACACTTATCGTTGTTTGCTCGTATGTTTAAATCGATCTGAGGGATTTCTAGCAACAAATAAACCAATTCTTTGTGCCCCGATATTATGGCGGAGTGGAGAACAGTTTGGCCGCGCTGGTTTTGAAGATTTACATCAGCTTTTAGATCTAAAATCTTTTTACTGACTTTAAACATGTTATTGAAAGTCTCGGAATCTACGTTCTTTGAAGAATAATTGCACGCAAGGTGTAATGCCGTATCCGAAGTAACCCTGTTAAGAGAAAAATTGTATTTAATCAAATACATAATCAAAAAATAAAAAAAACTTACCTGTGTGGAAGGTTTACCTCACAATTTCTGTCCAGCAGGAAGTTTGCAGCAAACTCATCAGCACGCTTGATTGCGTCTATAAGAAGTGTGGAGCCCTGAAAATAAATTTATAATTTGAAAAATACATAGAGCTTAAAACCACGACGCCTCTACATACCTCTGCATCATAAGCATTAATATTTGCTCCTCCATTTTTAACCAATAGCTCAGAGATTGCCAAATTGCGAGCAAGCAAAGCCATTTGCAGTGGTAATTGACCTTGCAGCGATAAACTGTTCACTAATTCTGGTAGCTGAAAGTGGAGAGAAAAATTAATTTACTTACACCTAAAATTTAGAAAAGTTTACAAAGTTTAAAACTTTTAGCGAAAAAACAAGTTGTTTATTTTTTTTTTTTGATTTCGGTTTCGCAGTCGAACTGCACTTACATAATGTTTTTGGTTTTGGGGACTGAAATAAAGTTCAGTTGAAATATGTATATTTTTTTCTTTCTGCCCACCACTTTAATGTAGCTTCCCATTTTTGCAAGTTATTCTAAAGTACATACATATGTATGTTCATATGTACATATATTCAAGTAATACATGTGTTGTATTTTTCTGATAAAAAAAAAATTAATTAAAAGAAAAAAAATTGTTTTCAAATTCATATTAAATCTTCATTTCGTCATAATGTGTAAAGTAAAATCAATTTGAAGTCGATATAAGGTATGTTTTTGGGCCGACGAAAAATAGGTCTTCGAACCCACGAACGTAGGATTTAGAATCTAGAGAACTTGAAAATGAAATTGAAACATCAAAATGTTCAATTCGACAAATCAGACCACACGATAAGTGTAAATGTATTAGTTAACTGTGCATCACTTTAAAAAAAATTGGTCATGTGATTCAACCGTTAATTTTTTATTTTATTAGTCTTATATTTTATTTTTTAATTCAAATTTCTTATCTTATTTCTAATTAGTTTAATTGTATTTTAGTCAACATTATTTGTCATGTTTCACTCTGAACATACTTCTTTTTTTTAAATATAATGTATGTATGATGTTTAATATAATCCAAGAGTTATATTTTAATATTTATTCCCACACCCACATTCATTGAGCACACCCAAATGTCGGTAATTTATTACACACGCAAAAGTTAATAAAATAATTGCTTAGCTTTAATTAAAAAAGCTGAACATTAAGTGCCTTTACATAATATCTATATGTATGTTAAAATATGATACATTATAATATAGAAACTTTGATATGGCGAAACCTTAAAAATCGACTTAATAAAGATTAAATTTCAAAACATTTGATTTCCTTGTTACTTGTTAATATAGAAGTTATGGTAGAATGATTACGCATATAGGAATATAATATTGTAGTTGAAAACTGAAATTGAAAAGTGTTCGCATTTGAAAAGTTCAAATATGTTATCAGACATAAAACGTAATTAGATCTAAAAATGATCCAAGTTAAATATATGTATCTTCTTGAAGGTGTAATGTCAATATATTTCAAAGAGCAAGTTTTCCAAATAACTTTGAATTATGAAATTTTGAGCCGTTTAATAGTACAATATTGCCAACGTGTAAGATATATCAATGTGACAGCTGACAGTTTAATGTAAGTAACGCATTTTAATTGCTAAGCAATATTTAAAGTATTGCTGAAAGTTAAGGAACATTAATTAAACACCAAAGTCAAGAAGTTTAAAAAAAAACTCTTTCCATTGAATTCTCACGAAAGACTTGAATTTTCATGCTTCCAAAATTTGATTCACTCAACAATTGAAGACTACTGACAATTCAGCGCCAAGATAAGATTCGTTAAATGAATTTTGGAACATGAGCAAGTGGATACTGATTATTCGAACAAGATTTTATGCAGTCATGAAGTTTATGAAGCTAAAGGAGGAACCGAACTAGACATCGTCAGCCGCATCGGAAAAGCAAAGGCTGAGTTCGGGATGTTGTCCAATGTTTGGAGGAACAAATCTCTCAGCTTGAACACAAAGCTACGACTGTTTAATTCCAACATCAAATCAGTTCTGCTATATGGTTGCAGCACTTGGAAAATAACAACTACAATAACCAGTAAACTGCAAACCTTCGTTCATAGGTGTCTTCGAAACATCTTACGGGTTTTCTGGCCTAATCGTATCTCTAACGAGGACTTATATAGGCGAACAGGTCAGGAACTCGTCGATACCATTATACGAAGGCGCAAGTGGCAGTGGATTGGACACACACTTCGAAAAGGTACTGACTGTATATTGCTGGCCAGGCAATGCAGTTGAACCCACTCACACAAGAAGGAAGAAGAGTTGGTAGACCGCGAAGTACGTGGAGAAGAACAGTCAAGGAGGAATCTGCGAGATTGGGAAAGAGCTGGAGGGAGCTAAAACACACCGCTGGAAACCGGACACGACGGCGCGTAGGAGTAGTTGAGGCCCCATGTCCCGCTAGGGAACACCAACGGACTTCGTAGGTCTGAGGACCTAAGTAAGTAAGTAAGTGTGAAGCTCATTTATTGAAGAAGTGTTGATTGGAGGTTTGTTAATAAAATTCAGCAACATTTATGGGAAATTGAAAATTGCAAAGCAATCTTAACATTCTTTATGATAACGCAAGCCCTCACAAGTTTATAACAACCGAGTTTTTGAAGTCTGAAAGCATTGAATTCATGGGTCATACGCCGTACAGCTTTGACTGGCATTAGGTACCAAACAATTTTATCTTGTTCCCAATCATCAGCAAACAAATTGCGTCAACAACGATTTCATACGAAAAGGAAACTTTAATGCTTTAAAAAATCGAGTTTTATACAAATATAGGTCTCTCACGTGGAGTTGCAAAAATGTTTTCAAAATTGGGTCGAAAGTTGGAAGATATTTTTTCTGTAGGTATATCCATTTCAAACAACCATAACTTAACAAATTATTCACTTTATTGTTTTATCTACTTTTTTATCTTGTTTTATTTCCTTGATTTCTTTTGAAAACTTTAAGTGTGATTTCTAATTAAAAATTTGATTTAATTACAAAAAGGCTTCAAAATGTTAAAAATGTATGTATAGTATGTGATTCTATTTTGTGTCCCCAACTGTGTATCTTCTTCCAAAACTGTAAAATCATCTGTCAGTATTACAATAGTTTATTTCATTTCATTTTTTAACAAGTTCTTAAACTATCGCAAAAAAAAAATAGTGACTTTCCAGTAAATATGACGTTTCTGACGCAATGCGAACACAAGTTACTCATTGCTTTCGGGGTTTAATTTTTTTCCGTTCTAGCAAAAATTTTTACGACCCGAAAAAAAACAAAAGAATTACATAAACTGGATACTTTTATTTCGATATGACTAATATTAGAATTACTTGGAAATTTCACCATTACAGTATTTTGAAAATTACAACTGCAAATTTATTCTCGAATTTGACTATGGACTTAAAAATCAGGTGTATGCAGTACAAAAAACAACAAAATGGACTAAGAGGATTTTAATAGAACGGCAACTATTTAGTCTTAGTCTACTTATAACATTAACCGATTTCATTCGATTTAAAAAAAAAAAACTTTCGTATATCAAGAAGAATCTAAAACCCGCGACCCAACCGTGCATTAATTCTTACAAGAAACCCACTCTTGCTTTATTCAGTACAAATATAGCCCTAAACTTTATATTCATAAACATGCGAAAGTCTTCGCTGGCCTGTAATAGGCAAACCAGGTACAATAGGATTCTTACAGAAACAACAAAATACGTAGTTATAACCACTTGTGTTGCCTTTAGTTAGAAGTTAGTCAAAACCCACACACGATAACGCTGGCATGTACTTTTTTGTATTTCAACAAAATAATTAGTATGGATTCCTGCGCAGTAGTAATTTAATGTCAGATGAATGATTGCCCTATAGTCACTGACTTATACCGCTAAACTCAATTTTATATGGCATGCCAAATAGTATGCCATGACCCATCGCTCTCTTAAAAGAGAATAAGATACTTTTGCCACACCACCAGAGACCACACGAGCTCAGTGCCAGTGCCAACTGCCACGCACAGCAGAGCTTCCATCAGCTGGTTAAAAAAATAGTAAGTTCAGTTATAATTCTGTCCTCAATGCGGTAGCAAGTATTTTGCGTTAAGACGAGGGCACTCAATCAAAAACAAATTAAAAATAACATACTTCTAACATAAATTCCTACATTTCATCAATTCGCTATCGCCATCGCTATCGCCATCGCTATCGGGTGCTAAGTTACTATTTAGATAAGTTTTATTGATTTTTTTTTTTGTAAATATCTAAGACGAACAAAATAAAGAAGGAAACATAAAAAATAATATTGTGCCTTGTCCAACTCGAACTCGTTTGTTTTTTTTTATTCACATCTAAGTTCGTCCGCTGTGCATCTTTGTGTTTAACCAAGATATAAGAAACAGATACGTTTACGGAATACGTACATATCTCAAGCCAAATCACATTGCTCTTTTTCTTTTTGCTGAATCCGGATACTGTGAATAATATTTAAATATAAACAACAAAAAAAAAACGACAGTTAAAATTTAAATTTATAGAAAAATAATTTATTCTTGCCAATAAAAAAAAACAAAAAAGATAACAAAAATAATATGCAATTTTTGTGCTACAGTGATTGAAAATAAAAACAAAACAAAAACGAAAAAAATAATAACGAATAAAATTTAAGATAAAAATAAAAATATAATGAAGTGGTATTTTAGAACAAAGAACAGCCTAGGCAGTTGTTTTGGCTTCTTATCGCTTAGTTTAGCGGTTTTATTTATTTCAATAGGTTTGTAACGTTTTAGTATGTACATATGTACGAGTATACATTTGTACAAATTCAATATTTTGGATGCAATGATCTAAGTTTTAAACAGCTTTATAGGATTACATATTAAAATTGTGGAAAACTTGAGAAAAAAACAAAGTAATTAAAATGTAACTTTCTACTATGGGAATTAATTATTGGGCGCCATGTTATTCGCTAATTAGTTTCACATGGCCGCCGCACATTTGGGGCGGGTGAAAATGACACTATTAAAATTTTTTTTTATGCGGTGAGTGATGATGATACAGTACAGCTCGCTTAATAGAGACAGACAACTATTTTTGGGCAGCAGATTGTTTGGAGTCTGTATTTAAGATTAGAATAAGAATTTAACAATGGCAAGTAAGAAGGTTAAACAAAGCTTGTAGATCATTTTTGAAAAGAGTTAGCTAAAATCAAATTTTACAGGAGAAGGTTTTTTTTTAAATATTTGTACGCAAAAATGAACCAGAAAGTTAAAATTTTACATTTTTAATTATGATTTTAAAAAATTTAGAAACATATTATTTTGGAGGAAAATATGAACGAGATGGGTCTGTTAAAGCTCAAATTAGTAGTTTCGAAAAAAAAGCATTTTCGACAAAAGTGTCGCTTACGATAATTTGGCGGTAAAGACTCGATATTATGGTAATCTTTTGTTAAGTGTCAAAATTGAACTTTAATATCGAAGATTTAGGGATAAAACTCACTAACAAAGAAATAACACTTAAAAAGGAAACTATAGACATTTGACGAGGTTGAAAATTAAGAAAATTTTTAATATCTTTAGTTGATGCAACTTCTTTCAATTTATTACTAAAACAATTTAAACAACGAAGTTATATAACGCTTTATCGTCAATAGAATCCAAAGCTGATTGTTTAATGCAATAAATAATTTTCTTGACAAGAGATTTTTTAAGGATTTATCAATTGTTAAGTATTATTTGTTTAATTTGTTCAAACGATTCTTGAAAAAAAAGAAAACGTTCAGGATTATATAGATCTATGTTTTTGTCGCAGTGAGTTGACTTAACGAAAAAACTGAAGTGACATTTAATGAAATTTTTTAATTTTGATGTGCACAGTTTGTAATCCATTTTAAAAGTAAAAATATAAAGCTACACAACTTAATTTTTAATGAGTGTAATAGCAGAGTTATTTTAAAACTCAAACAAAATCATCGTCAGATTATATTCGTAAGCGGTGGATTTGTATACTCGCGTTGACATAAATCTTATGGTCAACACGTTGGTCTTAATCTCAGTCAAAAAAATAAATTTGATTTTGTGGCACAACTATTAGATCCACTTCAACTATCAACAATTAATATCAATTGACAAGGAGTCAAAATATATCTTCGATGACAGCAAGCGAACGTCAGAATTTTTTTGTAACCTTTTTTTCTTGTTAAATGTAACTTTTTATCAAGATATTTCTAATTTTATAAACTTTTCAGTACATAATTAGGCTAACAAATATTTTCAATGCTTCAACGATTTTCAAACTTAAATTTCTGCACTGCATCAAGAAGCACCAACTTTTTCCAATTAATTTCACAAACTAGCTCTTTATAACCAAAAACATTAATTGAGTATTGTCTGTGTACATGTCTAACCAACTTAACTAAATTGAGCTTCACGCAATCAACATAAATACAAGTTAAAAACAAACGTTATGCTCAATTATTATGATACGCTTCATGTGACCATAACCTTAATTTGTAGGCGTTTATTCCTTGTATACAAATGGCCGTTTTTCGTTGTGATCATTTGAATGCATATGAAAAAGCAAAAGATTTCAGCTGATGATAAATAGTTGAACGCATTCATAACCACACAAAAATTCAAAACTTATGTCAATCTTTCACGGTAGTGCAAATGTAGCCTTAGTAATTGATTCAAAGCCAAATATATATGTAGAATATGAGTAGAGGGAAAAATTACTATAAATACTTATTTTAAACAATTGGATTCTTTATAAAATCTAAAAAGAAAAATATTTATAGAATTCTGTACTTGAAAGATAGAAAATGTTGAAAAGTATTATAATCTCAAAAATATAGAATTAACGATTGATGTAAATTTCAAAAGGTACATAATCAAGCGAACTGCACTGTATCAAAACTGTGTTTAACATTATTTTTGCAAGATCTAAACACTATCATATAAAAACATCATTGACCTGGAAAATGACGTCGTCGTCGTCGATGTGAGCTGATGAAGATGATACATATACATATGTTGGTGGCAGATTAGGGAAAGGAATGGAAACAGTGTTATAGGGAATTGGATAACTTTCGAAAGATTCTGTAACATTGAATCGAACATAAAAACACTCGTATTTGTATTTGCAGTTGTTTAAAAGAGAATTGAAAAAAAAGATACGTTTGAAAGTTTGCGAGCTATTTAACGTGTTGTTTAAAATGTCCAAGAAGTACACATAAATAAGTTAAGTATGTACCAAGTTATCAATGATACGTTTCGTTGGTCTGACTAAACTGGTTTTGATGAAATTTAGACCAACGGCAACGTCACAAGAGAAAGAAACACTTTTATCTGTAGGTACTTTGTTTCTTTCTGTTGCTGCGAAGTCGAAGTCGATGACTAAGGGAATTTTCCAAAAACAAAAAATGAATGTAACCATAAAGTTGAGATGTAGTATCTTTTGGTTTTAGTATACTTATACTGGACATCGACCGGCAAGCAACAAGAGCCGGTTGGTTGTAGGTACATTATGATGTGAAAACGCTGTATATACATTTATTATGAGTCATGACATGTGAGAGATTTATAAGATGCAGCAGATGTACCTATAGGCATAAGAGTATACGAAACGAATCTAGAGAATGTCCGCAAGTTTTTTTTGTTTAATGTATTTTTTTTTTTCGGTTTTCAAGGAATGTGACTGTGTTTTCCATGAAATCGAATCGTGTAGTTTAGTAGTTGTGTGGAGTGTGAATGGATATATTTTGGTTTGAGATGTAGAAGAGGAAATACATAATAGTGTATTCAACAAGTTTTTGGCATTTGTGTTCTTTTTTGTATATTAAAAAAGATATGTATGAAACGTGAGTTTTAATTTTACTTCAGTAAAGTATGTACAAAGAGTAAGAATCTCCTATTATACTTCGTTTTATTGCTGAGCAATTAATTGGATTTTTTTTTTTGTTGGTAGATATTAGCTTTTTAGACTACAAACTTTGTTAACTTATCTATGTGCAGCTATTACTTTTGGGCTTACTTAAAAAAAAAAAGATGGTACAAAATTAGACATTAGAAGTTTTAATGTTGTACAGAGTGGGGCAGAGATTTTAGGTACACGTAGCAGTACCATGTTTCGAAACTTGTACATTTATTTACCGGATACTCATGTTTCAAGGTATTTGAGTACTTGGAAGAACTTTCCAATGATATAGGAAATACATTCTATTTTTAAACTGAGATATTTAAAAAAAATTACGATAAAGATGCTCTACAGAACTTGAAAGTATTGATCAAGGACTTAAATTTTTTATCGAGTACTTGTGGTAGTTGCAAACTATGAACTTTAAGTTTCTGCTGCTCTGTTTAGAACAACTATTCTTTCTGTTCTATATTCCTGTTTGTTAAGGTAATCTAGAACATTTTAGAGCAGTATTTTCTACACTTGCTTTTTAAGTAGAATTGAGAAAATTGTCAAAATCATCTGTCATCATTTGTAGTTGATTTTCATTTCATCTGTTGTGTTTTTTATTTCTTTTGTCAGTGAGCATAAAATAAATAATATCAGATGTCAGATATTTGACTGTTCTAAGTTTTCTGACATTTATTGTTCTGTTCTACTCCGTTCTGTTCTAAAACTCAGTAAACCGACACATTGAAAGAGTTCTTTAACAGTTCACCAACTGTCAAGTTTAAATTTGAAGACATTTGGATTTGTTTGTATAGTTCGTTTTATAAAAATTGTTCCACCATCAATTTTGTTAGAGAAATTTATTTTGCACTAGAAGAATTCTCAAATGCTCATTAGTTTATGAGTCATATCGAAATCATTTAAAAGTGACCATTAATGTCATTTCGGTTACTCGTACCAATAACAAAATCACTTAATTCAATAAGGAAAATATTATCTTGAACATAATTAAAAATCTCCTACTTTATATTGTTTATCTCTCTCGTCATATTAATGTGCACTATCCAAAACCGGAAAGGCTCCATATATATATGTACATACAAATAATAATATTACAACACTACACAGATTACATACATATATTATGCGTATGATTGTACTTTTATGAAACATAATCCTACTCAATCACATTCAAAATAATATAAAATGAACTCATGGTAATCTACTACTCGTATATAGTACTTCCACTCATTAAAATAAAATGTCAACAGGCATAGTTGACGGACGACGACGATGATGATGATGATGACGTGACATGACAAAGCGTATGAGTATATACTCTTACTTGAATGAGGACAAGGAGGTCTCTTTTTTCTTAATTGGGGTGGTCACTTTTCATAACAAAACAACATGTAACCTAGAAATAGAAAAATTGGAAGAAATACCCAAATGGATTTGTGTGTATGAAAATTGGAGCAAATTAGATTTACCTACATATAAACAAACATTCATATATGTAAAGAGAGGAAAGTGATGAAATTCCCACTCGCCTCGAATGTACATAACTGATAGATTTATTATCGTGCATTGCTTGTTTCAAAATAAACAAAAACAATAATGGTGTGTACACTTTTTTAAACACTTTTTTGTTTAGAATAGGAATCAGTATTTTAAAGTAGTTATTTTCTGACAATTTAAATGTCAAAGTGTCATAAAAAGATGGGTTTAGCTTGATTTTTTGAATTAATACATACATACATGTGTCTGCAGCTTCTCTTTTAAGTAAAAGAAGAACTTGAGAGATGTATGCCAAATGATAAACTGTTTGACAGAGATTGTCATAACAAAGATAGACATTTTTCTTTTCACATTTTAACTAAGGTCTTATATTTTATGAAGACCTTCTAAATTTGAGAAAAGTAACTATTTGTTCATGATATCAAATTAACTAAAGTATAAAAAACTAGTGGCCGGATAATTGTGTTCAAAATTGGAGAAAACCTTTTTTTTCAATTTCTGGAAATTACTTTAATAACCCCAGCTAAACACGCCAAAAACAATGATTATTATGCAATTTAAAACTAACAATTATGTGACTCGGTAGTTGTTATTCTATTTTTTTTCAGTCATAAAGAAACTAAGTTGCAAATTAATATAACATAAAAAAGAACGTATACGCCAGAGTGTACCAGAATTATTTTATTATAGTTTTTATAAAAAAAACAAAGTTCCCAAACATTTACTCAAAGTATATTTTAATGAGCTATGTTTTTTTTTTTATACGACATATGTATGTATGTATACTAAGTTTGTTGCTAGAAAATAATGGAAAATATATTATGTCATTGGTCCAAAATCTCTGAAACTCCCAACAGTCGCGAAAATTTGGAACAAAAAATCAACGTTTAAATGTAAATGGTTAAAGCACTATGACAAGAAGAAATTGTTTAACCAATTAAATTTATTAATTATTTTTTAAAGCATACATAATTAGTAGTACTCATTACTAATTGTTATTAACTTTACTTTGTATCTATCTCATATATTGTATGAAAATACTGAACTTTTAACGATTTCTAGGTCAATCTATAATTCAAAAACCTTAAGAAATACATTTTCCAAAAAAAAGTAAGAAAATTTGAAAGGTTTGTTTTTAATAAGTATATTTTTATAATATACATATGTGCATACATTTATTATTATTTCAATAACAGCTGAATCGAATTTGCACAACTTATACGGTGATATAAACAATGCGAAAGATGAAGAAAACAGCAACAAGATAATTAAAACATTTTCTAAATTAAAATTCGAATTTTTGTACCTAAACATTTCACACATCTATCTGAAGTTTGCTCTAAATTTTTTGATAAATTTATCACATAGGAATGTACGTATACTTGAGTGTGCCATTAAATCTAAATAAAAAAAAACTGTTTCAATTTCAAAATTTTTCACAGCTGTATTTATAAATTTTATGCAAACAATAAAAACATTTTGATTAAAAAAAATATCATAAAAAGAAAACACCAACAAAAAATTAATAACAACTCCCCCTTATTTTGTATGTTTTTCTATTTTATAAACACCAGATAAAAAAAAGAGAATTTACACAAAAAAGAGAGAGAAAAAGAAGAGAGAAATATGCACAAAGCTAGCTATTAGAAACTAACTAAGAGAACTCATATTGAATTTCCAAACTTTAAGTTCAAGGTCGAATCTAGTTAAGTTAGGAATTCTTGTTTTTTATAAGAAACATAACATAACATAATAAAATAAATTGTTTGTGTCGCTGATTGCACATATTACATATACATATTTTATTTGGCAGTAATAAGTCAAGTAATGTCATCATGCTTTTGTTGGTCAATCATTGACTGATTAATCATTCTTGGAAAATGTGGTCTCTCCATTTCCAGAAAAGAATTGGAATTCTCTAAAAATTAACCATATTTTGAGTTTTACGAATTCATTCTCAGAAAATCTTATCGTTCAGTTAGGAAAATTATAATTCGATTGGTATGTGACTTTTTGAGTTCACATACTAATACCTACGCTAAATACCATGACCTTCAGCAATACAAGTATAATAATTTAAACTTGAGCTATCGATTGAATATGACCTCGACTGACAGTCACGCGTGTTCTATTTCTGTCATTCTATTGTGATGAGCTTTGTATCTTGAATGTTAACAAACTCGTACCTTCCTAAGTAAACAGAGCGTACCAATGTGCTTCGAATTTTTTTTTGAGAGAAAATCAATTTATTGCATACATTTTTTTTTTTTAATTTAAAAGTCGAATTAAAATTCACATGTTTTTTCAAACTTTCTTTATTCTTCTGAAAGGTATTAAAGTAGAGCTTAGTGAAATTTTTTTAATTTAAGTCGAATGTTTTTGGGAAGAAAGATTAGGTGAGGTGAATTGGATTTTAATAACACACATTACAGTTTGGTAGTTAACAAAGTACAGAGTTTTGTTTATGGAAATGAAATGTTCTTTTTTAGCCAATTACATATTTTATGCTAAGTTTGAAAACATACAAAATTATGAGCTTTTTAACTTAATTTATTAAGTATACTCGAATGAAATACAATCAGTTTCTTTTGGCTTAGATCAAGCTTTTTAATCTGTGTTTAAAGAGTTAACTAAGTTTCTTAATCACATTCTGAGTTAATTCTCTAGTTTAAAAGTAACCTACTAAAAAACATTTGCTGGAAAAGCAAACTGACATAAGTCAGAATTCATACATTTTCAGAAAAGCTATTTAATGTTTCTTGTTATTTAAACAAATCATTTAAGTTTTCAATTTAATTAAAAACAAAAATTTGCAGAACAAAAAGTATTTTTGAACACTGTCACATTATGAACTGTCAAAAATGAAAAGAATTTTTGTTCCAAGTTCAAACGTAAACATCTATTGTATATTCAATAAAAAAAAACTTTCTATTGGGAACTGCTCAAAAAATGTAAACATACAGGAAAAGAGGCAGACTATTACTGTCACTTTTATTGTGTCAGAGATCTGATCGAGATCAAACTCCGTTAAGGTTTTTTTTAAAGAAATTCATTTCCAGGGATGAAGTAAAGTTACTCATTATGTATTTTCATAAAAAGATTAATTATAAAAACACAAGAAATAGATGCAAAGTGAGTTTATAGAGGCGATAAGCCGGTGTAAAGCCATTTTCGTATCTAAATGTCATTTTGACATAACATATTTTGAAATTCACAGAAAGTGTTACCAAATTTTTATTTCATTTTTTTTAACTATGTATGTATTTTGTGTCAAGGGAGTTGTCTGATAATGCTCTAATTTTCACAACTGACATTGTCAGATCGTCGTCGTTTGACAATGCCATTTCATGCAGTAATGTCACACGAAAGTCTATACGATTGAAAGACATTTAGGAAATTTTTTACTATACCTAGTCCTTAATTTTCATGCTCATGAATTTTTATTCTCAAATATCGTCATATCCCAATATAAAAACTAAGTAATAACTTACATCTTTTTTTTTCTTTTTTGCATTTAAAATAGGAAATTATCATTAATCTCTTTTCATGTACCTTAAACATGTCTATATTAAGATACACACTTTAAACATAATTCTTATTCCAAGCATAACTGTTTGTTAAAAAAAAATAATAATAATTAATTTCAGACAAGAATAACCAATTTTCTTGGTCTATTCGAAAGCGCGTTGAGAATAATAAATCTTGAAAAGTCTTACTGAGTAATTATAAAAAAGAGAAAACAAATTAATTTGTGACCAACGCACTTAAATCGGCCTTTTTTTGTATTTCTTTAAGTTCGCATACATACATGCATATATGTATGTACGTATGTACATACGTTTGTACATACATATGTATGTATGTAAGTAGTAATTTAAAGATTAAAAGTGATTCAGATGCTTACACAAATTTATACAAACATATGAACGTGACCATTATGAGTTTATTTATTTTCTGTTTTATTGGACGAACAAAATTAGCACAAGATCATTCATATAAAAACTTTCATATGAGTGTACATGTACATTATTTTTTTTTCTTTTTTCAAATACTAAATAATTGTTTTTAATTATTTTCGATAATAACAATAAATTACAAAACAGATGAAAGTTCATTATACTCGACCACCACACTAACGAATCATTTTCGTAGGAATTTTTGTTCTATTTTTTTTATTAAAAAAAAAATTGGTTTTAATGGGCGATTCTTGTCGGAAAGAGGAAGTAAAATGAATAGGAGAACAATAAAGAATAAAGATAAAGAAATCGTACACGGTGTATTGTTATTTAAAACTTATTACACATACTTTTAATTTTATCAACATAAATAAATAAACATAGTGGAAGCCTCACAATCTAAAGCATTAAAAATGTATTTATAAAGTGCTTATATAATATACATTCGGAATAAATTAAAATTTACATTTAATGCAAATTGAGTTCCATTTTTAAAATTGTACAAAATCGAAAACACGCACAGTCGTAAACGGCGGCGTCACTTTTACAAATCTCAAGCTATGAAAATGAAAATATTACAGAATGTCAATTATGTGGCAAGCAAAAAAGAAGAGTACTCAAAACAGGACTGAGTCACCGGATCGGTGAAACGTTTATGATTCCAAAATGTATTTGATCTCAATCATTAAAGTTTTAATTCTGGTTTCATCAAGCTTAATTTTGAAGAATCAGGACCAACCTTGAGACTTACAACTATCAACACCTTTTAGACCTGCACAACTTTAACTAAAACTAATTTGATAAAGCCAACTCTTCAATTCGGCAACCATGATTAAACAATCAATAATCATTCTCCTTCTGGCAATAATACAATACAATCTTCTACTGAAAATTTTGATGAATGTGATTACGTTTAAAATATATGTATTTCATTTCATTTTCAATTTCAACTAAAATTTATTTGCCATATAAATCAGTTTTTTTTAACCTTTTGATTCAATTAAAACTTTTTCATATTCATAATAGAATTTATGATAAAAAAATCAATTTTCAATACAGAAAAATAAGTTTATTTTTTGGGCTTCTACTGTTCTTGGAACCACATACCGATTCAATTGTTTTTCTATAATGCATTGTGCACTTTAGTTCTTATTTAAAATTTTGTAAAATCGATATAATAATAAATTCTTATGCATGAGTTTTTCTAGAGATTATAATTTCCATTTGAATTTGTTTTTATTGAGGTAGGAAGATGCGGGTCAATGATCGACAAGTGATGCATCAAGAAGAAAATTATATATAAAGAAGACAATGCAAAATTTACTTCTTCTTCTATGTGTATGAGTTGAAGTGCAGCAGGAACATCAAAAAGTATTTAAGAATTGATAAAATATTCTAGTAGCATATCATTGTTTCAGTCCAAATTTTGAATTTAAGACGTATTTTTTTAATACTTTAGAAATCATTATAAAAATGTTAAGACAACGTTTGCTTTTCTGGTTTGAATTTCTGTAATTTTTTAAAATCCATATTGATCTCTTTCAATTGGAGAGTGCACAAAAAATAATAATAGAAGTGACTAGAGAATGATTTTTAATAATAGTTAAAAACAATTTAAACATGCAACGTTGAGGAAACTATTGTGTAAACTTAGAATTTATTATTTTTTTTAATGCATTTAATTTGAATAAGTTTGAAAAAAAATACAAATTTAAATATAGGCCTTTCTGTTACTTAGATCTTGTATATCCAAATACAAACAACAAAAAACTTTTTGGAGTGAAAATTAACTCAATTAATTTAATTTCAGAACCTGGTGATGCAATAAAATGTTATACATGCCAAGTATCCCCATTTATATACAAAATAGGCAATAAAACAAATTCCAAACCACTGTGTTCAAAATTCGATGAATCAGATAAATACATAATTGAGTGTGAATACTCAACAATGTGTGTTAAACAAATTTCTAGATTATATTTGCAAAATGGAACTGTAGATACAGTGACCAGAGGATGTGCTAGCCAGAAGTATACCGATCAGGTAAAGAATAAAAAAAATAAACCCCACAACTTATCTACAGTGTAAAACAAGTTATTTATTGTATTCTTTTTCTTTTTATTTTTCTTCAAAAGGTTCTTAAAAAAGGTGCATGGAGTGTAGAGCATAAAGTAGAAGAGCCCTACACAGAAGGCTGTGGCGAATTCAAGGAAAATAGCCTGTCAGGTACGAGTTCAACGTACTGCTATTGCCGTGGCAACTTGTGTAATTTTGCAAAGAAGAATGACCCAACGAATCAATTGCTTATAAATGCAATGGTTGTGATATTTGTATTTAATGCAATGAAATATTTTTCAAATCGTTCCATAACTGCAATTTTGTAGAAGGAAGACGTGGTCGACTAAAACTAATTAAAAACGAAAATATTTATCTAGAATACGATAATTAGGGCAAATGCTCTGATGTAGCCTCATTTATCAAAACCTATTTTTTATTTCCTTATTATTTTCTTTAAAAAGTTTCCAAAAACAAATTAGTGAACAATCGGTGCCTATTTATGTTTGTTTATTTTTATAAACACGATTGGTTCTCATTCCTTATTCATTTCATATCCTCAAATTTGTTAGTTCAATTTAAAACCACCATGCCCTTTCATAATAACAATCTTCCAATTCAATGGATGGTCTCCATATAAGTTTCTAAAATATTTTTTTGTCATTCCATTCGCTATATCGGAGGAAAATCCTTATTGCACTGCACTTATTACTTGTACTTTAGGATTTAATTTAGAAAAAAAGCAATGTGAATGTGTATTATTCATAGAAACTAGAAAACAATCAAAAATTATTTGTAGGACATACATAAATAATAAATATTTAAATGAGAAGAGTAAAGAAAGAAAAAGCTTAAACTACATTATGAGACGAAAAAAATGATATTAAGGAGATAAAAAAGCTTTGAAGACTTTTCAAAGGAAATTATTGTGATATATTAAGATACTATAAAATATATATACCTAATATATATACATACATATATATTCATACATGTACTGTTATGTTTAAAACAAGAAATATATCATTATTAAATAAATACATTTAACATTTTTGCTTTTATTTGTTTTATTTTGGACTTTTGGACGATCTGCAAGATGAGAATCTAGGATATTGCAAAGCAAAAAAATGGACCTCTTGATTGATATTCAAGATGTGCAGATGAAGATGCGAAGAAGAGCATATCTCACTCTTCTTGTGAATGTCCCAACCTTGGTAGGAACACAAAGAGAAAAAAATGTTTTTGATAACTTGCACCAACTTCTTCAGACCAATCTAAGTACTTATCAAATTCTGGGGAGTATAATGGATCAATGTAGATGCTTCTAATATTACTCATACAGATCTGAAGTAACCTACAGAGTCTATCATATTTAAATTACTACCTTGCACTATGGAAAAACGAAATATTTGTATAAAAGTAAATAAATTCAGTAGCGAAACAACTCTAAGCGCATCGCACTAGGTTTTTTGCTTCCAAATACTCCTGCGTGTGAATAATGACCGAAATGGAGGGACATACAAGTGGATGCTTTGAAAGGCTTTTTCGCGTCAAGAGTAAATTTGTTATTCCTCACAAAAACCTAATAACTAAATAATTTCAGTCATTATTTAATTCCGAAAATGCACGTTAAAAGTCTAAATGGAGTAACATAGAAAAAAAGTAAAACAGAGTGTTCAGTGTCATTTTGATTTTTGTATTATTTGGTGAAAGAAAGAATGTGGTCATAAAAGATGCAATTTCAAGATCTTAAACTTGAAAAAGAATTTGCAACTTCTATTGTTTTTAATGCTTTTATTTTTTTCTTTCATTTATCAACAGAAGGAAATCCACTATACAAATTAATATCAATTACAATTTTATGTCTAAATGAATTAAAGTGCTAAAAAAACACTAGAAGCGGTAATCGTACGTCGTCAAAAAAAGTACTTGCAAGCAGTACAATCTCTTCACAGAAGGTCGAGAAGAGATGAATGACAACGCCAGCCAAGGACGGCCGTACATATGAACAATTAATGAAATAACTGAAGCAGTAGGCAAAACTTTAATTAAAAATAGTGTGAAGCGTGTCACTAAAGTTCATTCCAAAATTACTCAATTTTGCTTCATTGTTTGCTCCTTACCATCCCGCAGCCTTTTCGTTGATTTAGCCCCCAGTAGCTTTTAGATATTCCCAAGATAGTATAGACTCATGAAAGACGGCGGTGTTTTGTCATTATTGATGGAATTAAATTTGAATCGCTGAGAGAGTTCAGTGACATATTAAAACGTGAATATCTTATTTTTTGAGTAAATCTCATAAGCTACAAAATCAACATATCATGATACTTAAAAACCTTTTCAGAAATTTTTCTAGAAAAATTATGTACATAGGTATGTATCTTTAAATTCGGAAAGAAACGGTCAACAGACGATAAACATACATGTAAGTTTCCAGAAATTCATAATATTTCTCATTTCCACTAATGCGACAGCGGATAGCAAAAAATAGAACGCATCTCAGCGAAACTTAATTTCTTTTCTTGATTCGATTAATGGTACACTAGATAGAAAATGAATAAGACTTACCGATCCATCGTTTTTGACCAAACACAAAAACACAACGTCCTCCCTCAGCAATCGCACAGCAGCATGCAAAGGATGTTTTGTTTTGCTTTTCAGCATTTGGTACAACAAAGGTCCAGACATATGTTCAAAGTCCTGTGGCGTCAGATCGTCCCAGTGCGTCGAAATCAATCCTGAACAATAATCCAAAAGACTTGCAGCGCCCACTTCTTCCGCGACACAATAAAAACGAACACACGATCGAACACCAACCGAAGCCACCAATGCTTTCTCACAGAGCCCCAGCAAGCCGGGTAGCTTGAATTTATGTGCAGCCCGTAACAGACCCAAAGCTAATCTATCATGCTGTAAGTCAATTACATCTGTGTAGATCCAACGCAACAAGGCAAAACCAATGTCTTCTTCTAAATCAGTCCAATCGAGTTCTGACAAATCGGCCAGAATTTCTTCGCGCCAATCCTCTGACCTGGCATTCAAAACAAATTTATGTGCCGGCATAGATTTTCCACTTAATTTAATTGTAAGATCAGAATAAGTGTTGCGGCCATACAAGGAAGCCACCATCATTACGAGACGCGACACAAAACTACTAAATTCCCCGATTTCCGAAGCATCTCCCGATGCAGCCACAACTTTGCTATATTTTCGCTCCAAATCGGCATAGTTCCGTTGCAATTTGGTATATTCTTCCTTGAGGAGCTTTAGATGTTTTTCCAGCTTCACCGATGGAGAATCTTTTGTATCTAATATCGTAAAATTAAATAAGTTTAATTGAGATTATTAAGAAGTTAAATTGGCCGTAAAGTTCTACGCCCCCATACAAGTAAATTGGAAATTGTTTCCAATTGGTGTTTTAGTTTTGGGAACGTTAGATACAATAGTGTCTTATTTAAACTTACCCATTTTTAACGGATTATTATTTATGTTTCAATTCTTGACCAAATTTTATAGAACTCAATTTTTTAATGCAATATTTTGAAGAATAGGTTCATAATTTTTATTTTACCAAGCGATTAGTTGAATTTTTTTAATTTGTAGCTGTCAAATGTCAGTTGTGTGTCAGTGGAGATAAAGTACACTAAGAACTAAAACACTGAATGGATTTTTGTTCTTGGGTGATCCGAAAAACACGGATCCGTGTTTTTGGATTCAAACAAAAATGGGAACAGTTAATTTTAGCAAACCATTAAACATAAGCACAAAATGTCTTAAAATTTGGATATTTCACACGTTAACACTTAAAAAAGCGAAGTGAATAATGTCATTTCTTTCAATAATAATAATCAAAAGTCAAGATTGTGAAGTTCAAATTGCATTCCACCTCTAATGTGTACCTACAAGCTGATCTGTATGTGTACTAGGCAAGAAAGACTTTATAAAAATATTTTATGCAGATTCAAACAAACTTAGCAAAAATAGTAGCAACATTATTTTTTCTAAGTACGTACGCTATAATGGACACAATTAAAGAAATATATAGTTTACGCATTTACTCTGCATTTTTCGCACCTACCTTCATTTAAACCTTTATGACAGTCACTTTCAGAAATTTTAATGTTGTCGGCATGCTGAATTTTTCTGAATAATAATTTCCTTAAAAAAAAAACAACCGGAAACATTTTTTTAATTCTGTTATATTATTTAAGCTTGGTTGACTTCCTAGAAAAATATAAGTAAAAGAAATACTGGCCGAAAGGAGACGGACAGATTCCCGAAAACCCAGAATCACGAAAAACAAGAATAAGGAAAGCCCAGAATCCCGAAAACAAAGAAATAATTTAAATTCCTAACGGCTAGTTATTGACTGGTGAGTTAACTCCGAGTTAACTCTGAGGTTAGTTAATCCTGATCCCAGAGTTAACTTTTGAATCAGTTTTTCAGTGAAGGGTTAATTCTATCATCAAAATGTATAAGTTGCTTTGGCATCACTGAAATTTCAAATATACATATATGGCGGATCTTGCTCTGTATTTGTTGTTTCCATAGCTATTTGTTGTGGTTTTCTATTCGTTAAAAAAATTTCAAAATTTTAAATTTAAAAAAATGTCTAAAAGAGAATTAAATTTTGTATGTGTAGCCGAATGAGTTCCAAGTTCCAAGATACTGCACGCTGATGCCTTTGAGAGGTGGAATGGGTCATACATGTCGCTCTGACCAAACAAATGAAAATAATTTAGTCGAAGTCTAACCAGTCTTTTTGTCAAGTTGTCAAAATATTTTTTTTAGTCCCAGAGTTAACTCACATAACATCCAGGGTTAATTCTTAGTTAACTTCGGGACTAAATTGAACTGAAAAACTGAAATTAAGAGTTAAACCAGGGTTAACTCTTAGTCGAGGATGATTTCGAACTGAAAAACTGGCCCTAAGTAACTACAAATAAGAAAAAAAAAAATCACCAATTAATTGTTTCTGTTTGTTCAAGGTTCAAGGACTTATGCAATGACGTATCTCCACTTGACATTAATTAAAATTCCGTTGTTTTAGGTTAAATAATGAAAATGTTACAATACTATGTATACTTAAATTTACTTTTTTTTAAATCGAAACAAAATTTAACTTTAAAATTACACATAATAAATGTTTTAAGTAATATCTCTTTACTTGTCAATCAACGACCTGTGGTGATTTAAATTTGAAGAATCTTTAAGGAAAATCTTGGAAAATAGTTTTGCCTTCAATCAATCGATCTGTCATATCCGTCTAGTTTTAGTTTTATTAAAAGTTAAGGAATTGATTTGAATAATATTGGTACTTTATTTTTAATTTCGTCAGAAGAAATGTGTTAACAGGAAGAAGGAGTGTAGATAGAGTCTAGAGAAAAGAAAGTCTAACTATAATAATAATTTATTATAAAGAATTCGTTGTTTTGGTTTTTTGTTTTGTTTCATTTTTCACAAACCGTTTATTTTGTATTGGTGTTAACAAAATGTTTAACATATATCTTCTTTTATTTTAAGTTTAACAGCCAATAATTGCATTTACTTTTTTGTATGTATATTAATTAATAATTTAAAAATATTTAATGGAGAGACACATAAACGGAAAACACATTCAACATTTTTTTGTTTAATATTATATTAAGCCTCATGGTTTACATTGGTTAATGGTCCCGAAATAATTCTCATTTAAAAAGCTCTCGATTAAAATTATGAATTTTAGATATTCTTTAATTTAGGTTTTTTTTTTATACTTTCAAATTTGAATTGCTTGTATGTAAAGCTTTTATTTAAGTTTTTGTTTTGCTTTCTAATATATTATTATAATGTGATATTTTATACTACATTTTTTAGTACCAGTTTTGATAATTATTAAGTTTCAGTTATAATAATATAAGTATAACTTCTATAGAAATGTAAAGTTTTAAAGCTTTAGTTGTTTTATAATTTTTAAAAATTTTGACGAATTTTTGTTCTTATATTTAGATATAATTTTTGATAGGAGGTTAATATTATTTTCTTAAAAGTAATTTGTGTTGGTTTTATTTAAAATTTGAAACATTAAATAAGGGTACGTTAATAAATTTTATTATATAAATTTAAATTAAAATACTTAATCGATATGCAAAACTAAATTAATATTATATTTTTTACTAAAAGAAAAAATTTTGTTAAAAGTGAAGCGTTTATTGCTCTTAAGCCAAATTATTTCCTAAGACGTAATTGTTTCAGTTTTTTTTTTTGATTAAATGATTTAACTTTGATTAAAAAACTGCATTAGGTTTCCTCCATCACTTGTGTTCAGATGATTGAGGTTTATTTGTTTCTTTTAGAGATTGTAAATTAACAGTTAGAAAGATAAGACGCAACCGAAAATTTGTCAATATGAATAAAAAAGGACAGTACGATTACAATAAAATTTAGGACTATAAATGCGCTCTGTTTCATGCAGCAACAAAATTGTGAAGGATGAGACTCTAAAGTCCAAAAAAAGAGAATCAAAGAAATACCGCTAAGTATAGAAATGCTTCCGTTAAATTTAAACATTAGGGCTTCGGACAAATTTTTTTGAACTCTATATAGACCTGTATTGATTTTATTCAATTCAAAGGAAAAAGTGGCGTCCAGGACACGTAGGCGATTGGAAATAAACATGCTTTTTTAATGAAATACATTTATTTACATCCATTCTTTCCGTCGTAGTATTTTGTTATTGTAAAAATGTTTGTCTAAACTGTTTGAGTAGTGTGTAGCGATGTTGAGTGTTTGCGAAAACGGTTTAAAAAAATGTTCAAATAAATAAAGTTGAGTTTTGCTCAAACAGCTGTCAATTTTCAAGAAATAAACATGAATAAAGACGAAGAAAGATATATTTAAGTTGAATTTTCATCAAACCAACTCTCATTCTACTCTTGTAATAACTTATAACAACTAGGTACATAAATCGAAATATTATTTCATTACAGACCACTTAATTATTATGATTACGAAAATAGAGGCGTAATTTCTGTTCTAAGACAATACATAATCCTGGTTCAATTATTTACCCGTGGTTCAACAATTTTAATTCAGCGATCTTGGTAATTTAACTAGAGTTTAACCAAGCCTTAATTGTATAATTTGACTTTCATTTTATATTCCAGTTTTTAACCACGGTTGGACCTTGTTTAACCCACAGAGATCGAAGAGTTGAAATTATTGAACCACGAGTTATGTAAATATTTTATCATACTAGTTGCTGTGATATTTTTTGATATTAAAATAACTAAGTATACTCTACCAAAGTAACTCTTCTAAACGGAATAATAATGAATTAATAATAGTATTTTCAAAATTGTAGTTTATATTCATTATTTTTACTTAAAAAAACTCTAACCTATTTAACGAATCAATATTGAATCTTGTGGAAAAACATTTGCTAGAATTAATTAATTGTTTTGTAAGCATTGAAGTCAGTTTTGAAAAATATTGACATACATATGTATGTATATTTAATTCCACATCAGCTTTTATTTCGTACCTTTGCGTACAGTGCTCATCATTAAATCAAGTAATTAATGGCTATATAACAGTAAATGAAAGCAGTTTTGAATTGAAGATAAGATTATTTAACTTACTTCTTCCGGGATAGGTACTTCGTTAAGTTGTAATCAAGTTTAGCAACCTTCCTTTAATTTCTTTCCGATTTATGACTTGAAACTCATTTAAATTTAATGTATAACATATTATCTACCAAACTAATAAACATTAAATATAGAACAGTTAGCCTTATTTCTTGAACTAACTTCAAAATGTCACGAACTTAACAAAATGTCTATTAAATGACGTCTCATAAAGTTGAACCACCGCACCGACAAAAACTGGTTTAGTGAAGTTATAAGGAGCAATATTTTTAATTATTTTGAGTTGAATATATGCATGTACATACATTATGTTTATAATGAAATCTATAATGTTTTATAGATTTATCCGTTCATTAAATTGATTTTGGTATTATAATTATTCGGTAAATCAATTCTTGGGTGCATTTTTTTAAATAAACATTTTACGTAAGAACCAAACATGGTGACGTTTCAAGTTAGTAACAAAGGGATGTAAACGTCAGAATTCAGAATTCGACGAAAGTTTGTTTATCATTAATGGTGTATTTTATCCCGTGGCTAAAAATGTATTTTATAGTTTAGTTAACCCGTGTTTAAATTTGAAAACCCTCTGTTTAATTCTGTTGTGCGTATGTCATGGTCAAAAAAAAAGAATGTTCTGAAAAAATCCTTTATTTGTGTTTCTTGCGCGATATTTTAAATTTAATTTATTTTACTTATTTTAAATGGTTTACACAACCAAAGCCTTAAAGACAGCAGCATTTAAGTAAATGTTAATATTCTCTTAAAAAAAAACTTTTTAAACATTAAAAAAATATAGTATAAAATAAAAAAGAAAGAACTTAAATAACCACATACATACATAAATATAACATTTAACTACAAATAGATAAAATATACACATATTAAATTTGTAGGAATGCATGTGTATACATAGTATAATATATAATTATTTTTTTTTTTTTTAATAACACTAATAATATCAATATCACAGAAAACAATATAAGGGTATTACAACGAATGATTGCAATTTAGCATTTGACGTTTATTCAAAAGGTTTGTATTAGTGTAATCTGTTTTTGCGTGTGTAATAGAGTATATAGAGTATTTGAATTACATATACGAGTATGTATGTATGTATGTATGTTTATATATATGGTATGTGCAGTTATTATAAATGTGCATTTTAAAAAACTACATATTTCTAAAGCTTTTAAAAATTGGAGAGACCGTTTATGTTACTGATATAATAATATTATTAATTATATATAATAAAAGAATATTTAAATATTAAACCCGTTTTATAAAAGATATTTCTTAAGTATTTTTGTTGTTAAATTAAATTTATAACTTATTTAACATATATGTATGTATGTATAAGGAAATTATTTAATTTATATATTTTTTTTTTATAAATGCAAATATTATATTATGTGTGTTTAGTTTAGTGTGTGTTCGCACGAATTTATTTTGGCAATATGTAATTATAATTTTGTGTTTTTTTTTTTAAAGCCTTTAGGAATCTTCAGCTATGTCAGAATTTGAACTGACAATGTGTTCTGATAAAGCTGGTAGGATGTTGTCAGCAGAGAGTTGTCTGTCAATTGGCAAATGATAGGCTCCAGGAGCTGAATTTGAACGACCAGCACGTGTAAATCTCTCCAAACGGGATCCACCACGCTGTGGGGCACGTCCGGATATGCCTCTATTGAATGGATTCAAGAATGAGTGGTTCTTAAGCATTGTCTTGATTAGGATCAATGTGTCTAGTTTTGGAATGCTTTTGACAACACTATTTATATCTTCCTCGCTGATTTGTACGAGTCGGCAATTTTCATCTTCCGTTGGGAGAATACTGGCTCCATTAGCTGTTACCCAAGGATGTTCCTGTAAAGATATTAAAATGATATTTAAATATTTTCACATTTTTCAAAAAATATGTAGTACTGTAGTTGTAGTTATATACATTTACATTTGATGAATACAAATCCTGACTGTTTCCAAAATATGGAAATAAAAAATGTTCAACGTATGATCAAAACGCCTGTAAGTGTTGAGTCAATTTCTTTTCTTTCTTATAATTACAAGAACAAAATCAGCAAATTTTCGTTCCACTTTCAGTTTCAGAATTAAAAACTTCAAAAACATTTCATATGGCATTAGTACGGTACGTTATAGATGGCAAAATTCGTAACTGACAGATCAAATTCAAAATAAAAACTGAGAGCAGTTAATTTGACATATCCATATACAAATCAGAAACTTGAAATTTGCGGAAGCAAAAAGAAGGGAAATTGCTAAAAAAAAGAGTTGGTAATTAATGAACGGGATCTTAAGTTTCATTTCAAGAATTTATTTATCTAATCTATTAAATCCGTTGCCGGAAAAGCTAACTGACATATGTAAGTCAAAATTTGACTATTTTGAGTTTTTCTATGGAGCTGTCATAACTATAACTCTTATGTCATTTTTAATTGGTAATCCGGAATTGGAATTAGAAGCAGAATCCCAGTTGAACAGTTTTTGTGAATTCTGAAAAATTTGAAGTTTGGTGTGACTACGAAACGCTCCAAATTTAATTTTTTTTGTCTTGTAAACATGGAGGATGTAAATATGGATAATTTCGATGAAGAAGATGAGGAAGACGACTCCAAAAAAGTTTCTAAAAATTAGGAACAATTGTTAAGATATTTTCAATATTATTTTCCATTTATTATATCTTAATTTTAATTTCAAGCAATCACTCACAGTTGACATCATTTGTTAGACTGCTATTACACGATGACTCATGAGTCGTGGCTCTTTTCGAACTACATACGTTGGTGCAAGAGAGATACAAGAATCGAAAAGATGAAACAGAAAATAAACTGCCCTGTGAGTCGCGGGCAAATTTTGCACGACTCATTTTTGACACTTTTTTTTTCATTCGTTCGTTATTTTGCTTTTCCTCTTTATTTAAATTCGTCATACTCGAGTTCACATGTATACCCTTATAGTTGAAAAAGCGAGACAGAATGTATGATTTCCTAAACAACGAAATTTGAATTAAAGAGAGCTGTCAAATTAGAGTCATGACTTAAGAGTCAAGGTGTAATAGTGTTCGACTCAAAGGATGAAATTTCAAAAGAGAATTCAAAGATGAGTCACGACGCATGAGTCAACGTGTAATAGCAGACTTAACTCAAAAAACATGACATTAATCAAGTATGACATTTAAAATCTTTGAATGTGTGAGTGATACTGTTTTGAACGTTTTCAGAATGCTTTTTTCTGCTTGCAGATTGCCAATTGAAAACGCCATTAGACTTAAGGCGTTTTAATTAACAAAAAACTTATAATGTCTTTTCTGAAAGTTAAAGAATGTTGACGTATGACCATTTGTTTATCTGGTTTATCTACGTTTTCTGCAATTGCATAAATAATCTCAATACCCATAAGTTTTTACCTAAAATGACAGGAGTAAATAAAATACCAAAGCGTTAAACCATAACATATATACATAAATATTTAAATGACATCTTATTGAAAATTCAAAACTCACCTTTATTTGCGGCAGGGTAATCCTGTTTGCCGGATCCTTTGTTAGCATTTTCTCCATAAGATCAATCAACTCACTGCTAACTCTTGGCTTATCAGGAATAACAAGAATCTCATTTTTGATTTTCTCATACAGAAATGGAACTGAACTTGCCACGAAAGGCACATTGCCATACACCAAAGAGTAAAGTGTTGCACCTAACGCCCAAATATCAGCTGCCTTTCCGCTATATAAATGCTGTAATGTATAAAATTAGTTTCAATATCAAATTTATCTCGTTAAACTCATTATATGTTGGAGGAGTATCTCGTGACTATACTATACATTTAAACTATAGATATAGAGTATATATTGTTGTTTCAACCCCTTCGGTGTTATTACAGGGTAACAACCACCAAAACCAACCTGTCCCGGAAATAGAGTTTCCGGTGCCCGGAATGCTGGTGTTCCAGCTGTAGAACCATTATTCATAGTAGCATCCTCTCCAAAGAACTCATTGCACACCCCCAGGTCGGCTATTTTAACGTGTCCACATTCGGTAAGGAGCAAATTACCTGGCTTGATGTCGGCGTGAATAATGCGTTGATAATGCACTGAAATGATAAAACAATGAAAACAAAGTTATACGAGGAGAATAGCGATTCAATTGAGAACTGAGGAGTCTGTGTGAACGGAAAGGAGCAATATATACACAGGACTTCCTTGTGTCATCACAGAAATACCAACCCACAATGTATATGTATTTAAAAAAAAAAAGAAGATAGTAAAAATATCCCTATCAGGAAGGATGCAAGCAACTGAAAGTAAATGGATTAGAAATGCTCAGGAGATGAAAGCAGTCATCCCTCTTGATGGGTAAGTAATTGGGAGAAAGAGGTCCCTTGCGTGTGGGGCTATATTTGGACACGGATGATGTCCACTTCAATGGACAGCTTTGTTCCGAGTCAATAAAGCATCCAGGTTCACTTTGCTATATTTAAACAAATAGGACGCTCCTATGCATGTTGCCAACCGCGATCATTTAAATCTGTTACTGGATTTAATTATTTTGGTCGTCACCTTTATTCAGTTTTGGTCTTACCCATTTTATAGATGGATTGGATATTGCTTCAGTTTCAGGACGAAGGAAGTGAAAAGGTTCCCGATGTGCTCGCCTAGAGAACTGAAAAGCATCGTTAGCAATGGAAAATTGGGATTTTTTTTCTGTCAACGATTGTTGTATCCGGTGAAAGAGGGATTTTTTTTTTGTTCTAAAGATGACCTTCCGGAAACTCAAGTACAATCCTTTTGCCTCTGACCATTATTTAAGTGGATGAAGTTATTTTTTGCATCACTTTAGGGGTGATTCATTTAGACGTTTTTTTCATTCTTTCATGCCTTACTGAGCTCGTTATTTTATTTCAATATTGGGTACCTACGTTTAGGAAACATAGGAAAACTCCTTGACTGTTTACGCAGTCAAGTTAATGTCAAAAACGTCAAACTTTTAATTAAAATGATTTTGTTCGAAAATCTTCTTCCAAAAATAGCTACACTATGAGAAGCAATTTGTTATAACAAGTGAAATACTATTTGCTGAAATGCTGACCGTTAAATCATGTAGTATTTATAAGAAACTAATTAAGTCAACTTAATTGCAAGACAAGTTTTTGACATCTGATCAAACTAGAAACTTGTCTTGTTTTTAAATTCTTTTGTAGTCTCATGGGAACCTCTCATATTTGTCAAAACACCATAAACAGAATTTCACAGTTACGAAAATCGATGAAATACTCCATTAAAAAATAACTGATTGAGAAGTGTCATGTTTTTCACCTTTTAACTGTCATCCAATATGACTTCAAAATTAAATGGGTTTCTTCTTTGGCGGTGATCACAACTTGTCTTTATAGACCGCTATTTTTTTTTTGAAGGCTTTTGTATTATTTACAACTTCTAAAGGTGTCGGCTTCCCTGATAGTTTAGTATCTACATACTAATCACATTTAGAAAGCCTTCAAAGTTATGTCCGTACAAAAAGAGAATTTCTTTTTTGATATAAGATTTAAAAAAGTGCTGCCAAATAATGTTTAATTTAAAGTTTAGAAGATTTCTTATTGATAAATAGTTACAACTTAGAACGGTGTTAATATTGAACACTTTTGAGTCGACTCACTTTGACATCTCATCATTTTATTTTCTCCTAGAATAAATGATGAAATGTCAAAATGAGACGCTGCAAACATATGTATTTTGAATTATAAAATATTGAGCACACATCAATTTTCAACTTACAATATTCCAATCCTTGCACAGCATCCCGAAACACGCTCCATGCGCGTTCTTCTGTCAGTGGTTTGTCAGTTGGTATCTCAAGAACTTCACCCTGCTTAACGAGTTCAAATACGAGGTATAATGAATCTTCCAATGGATCATCTAAAACTTCAACCAATTTAACAACATTCGGATGATCGAGTTTCTTTAAAACTGCAATTTCCCGATAGACTCTATCCAGCGGTGATGTTGTGGTTTTCTTTGGACCACGACTCATGAGACCAGCTTTGCGCAGAAGTCGACGTTTTGACAGAATCTTCATCGCATAATGCGTCGAGTCTTCCTCAGAATATGCCAATTTAACTAGGCCATAGGAACCCTATGAACAAAATCAAAGTACATACAAATCAAAGATTTGTATCAAATCTAAAAACCTCACACCTGAGCGTCTTACCTGTCCAATTTGGTCCATGAGCTTGTATTGATTCAACTGCAGAAAACTTCCCGACTGTTCAATAGATATCCTTCGCGATTCCCTGAGTGGAGTCTTTCTTCGGTGACTTCGCGGACTACCGTAGGGACTCGCATATGGGCTGTAGGGTACATTCGGGTAAATTGGTCGGGATTCTAGCGATTGCACACTTGGCAGATGACCTTGTTTGGCAAGGGTCTGTTGTCTCGGATGGTTAGCGCTGTTACGAATGCCGTCTGATAAATTTGCTGCAAGACCAGCGGAAGAAGTTATATCAAGACTTCCGCGTGGTGAATGACGATGACTCGGAGGGACAGGTCTTTCCTCATCCAAAGTATGGCTTCTAAGCAAGTTCGCTGCTAGTGGTGCTCGCCTGGACGGCAATTCTTCATCGTAATCCTCGTCGACATCAGCGTCAGCATCTTCCGTCGAAGGAGCTTCGTTCGACTTACGCAATACTCCCTCGTCTTGGGACAGGGACTGTTGTTGCTGGTTAGCTAAAGAAGGACCTTTATTATTTATAATTAACTGTTTCCTGCCCAACAGCGACGATGACGTGGGATTGTATGAATAATTGTGAAAACTATGAAGATGCTGATTATGAAGGTGGGTACGGTAGTTAAGGTTTTGATTTAACACATAATGGTTATTCTGGAGGTGGGGATGGATTGGGTCAACTGATTCATCGTCACATGACAAGTCCAAGGACTGTGCCTTGACAATGGGCAGCTGGCGACGTTGTATCACAGTTGTGCTTACTTCTGTCCCAATGTGGTTACTCAATAATTCTCTGCCATTGGACGCAATTATTTTGTTGCGAGATACATTTGGAATGGTTGGCTTAATAGTCTCGGGTAATGAGGATGGTGGAATATGGTGGCATGGTTCAGATTTATCACGATTAAGTATTATGTCAGTGCAGGATGTTGGAGTGGTTGACGTGGTTGAGACGCCACTGGTTCGATTTGGTGCGATGGAATATGATGCTATTTGAATTGGATTGCCACTACCTTCTGCAGATGGTTCCTTGTTATCACACTGATTAATTTGGTTCGGATTGTTGGACTTAATTTCCCCTTGGATATATAGACTTCCCATTTTCTCGGTAATGTTGCTTGACTCTTGACCTGGTTTGTTACTGTTAAATTGATAATTACTACTACCATATTCCCTGACAACAATAACATCCTTATTGTCATCATCGCAATCACCGGCACCGTTACCGTCACCGTCACCGCCGTCGCCAACACCATCACCGGTTGCAGTTTGTTTGGGATTTCTTGGTTCATCACATTGTCGATGATTTCTTGTGGCCGTGGGTTGACAATGGTTTTGCTCTGAGGTGCGATTGTTCTTCTGAGAGCATTCAACCGGCGGCGCACTCGAAGGAGAAAGTATAATGGGGCTAATTGGTTCTTGGTTGGTTTTGTGCATTAGTTTTGAGCGTTGGTGTTGTTGTTCATTTGGATTTTGCCCGCTAGTTAGTTTCTTATTTTCTATGCTTTTTTGGTCCATAGTTTCGATTAATGGGTCCATTTTAATTGAATAAACCTGAAAGAAATATAAACCGAATTGTATTTTTTGTTTTGCGTTATGGAAAGAGATAAAGGTGTCTATAGAAAAGATATAAAAAGATAGTTAAAAAATGGAGGTTGGATGATTGAATTAAAAATCATTCAGTTCAAATATTTTAAAGAAGCTTCAACTCTAAAAATCGTAACAAGTTTATATTAAAAAGACATTCTGTCATTCAGACATTTAAAAAGTCTGAAGTCGGACACTTAGAAATTTCGAATTTTACAATCAAAATTATAATGTATAAGGGTTTGTGAATAAGAGCGTTACAAAAGTTTTTTTTTTTAAATAAAACAAAAACGGTTTTGGATATCAATGAAATTCTTTATTCCTGATGGGAAAGTTTGATGCCATTATGGGCCAAAAATATTCAGTTATCATTGAACGGTAGCGATCCCTATTCACAGTAACATTCCGGTCTTGATCATCACGGAAGAAGTACGGCCAAATGTCGCCGAAGCGCCGCGCCGCGCCACCGGCCCACAAACCACACCAAACCGTAATTTTTTCGGGATGCAATGATGACTCATGGAGTACGTGTGGATTGCTGCCTGACCAATACCGCATATTTTGTTTATTGACGAAGCCATTCAGCCAGAAATTATGACGATCATAAATTGGAAGTAGCGCTCTTAACGTTAACGCCACTGACTCCCAATTTCTGTAGTAAATTTTAATAATTTCGACTCGTTGTTGGCTCGTATATCTTTCCATCATGAAATGTCAAAAGAACGGCAAGAAATATGGCGTGCGTGTTTGCTGTCCCTATCGCTCTACTTTTGTAGCGTCCCTGTTGAAAAACCCGATATATATCAGAATCTATTGAAGAAGTTGGACCTGTTCATAAAAAAGGGAAATACTTCTGAATTTCAATAATTATTTTAATAAACTAATATCTGATTTTAAAAGTTTAATTTTGAAGTAAAAGTTTTAATTTTGCATCCTTAAATGATGATGTGAGAGATAACGAAGAAATCAATGATAATGTGCAACATTCGGAAGATGTTTCCAAATGAATTTGGGAGGTGAAATTGGGTAAGAACACACATTTGATGATGTATGTAAGTGTTCAAAAGACACCTGGAAAATACGGTGATTCCAACAGTGCATCAACATTGCCATGTTTTCAGAATGAAATACCAAAAGTAATCTAAAAGCCATCGCATTGAAATTTGGAATTGAAAGCAAATTATTTTGGAATTTTGTTCTTTTCGGGAATAAATAGAGTACCCCAGTTAGATCTATATTGGCGTAGTAAACCAGTATTTCGCTGTCATGTAATTAAAGATGTCATGAGCCCAGATCAATTCAAAAACATGAAACCATATTTAAATGTTATTGATAACAGTTCAATCGATTCCTGCCACAAGTTTGCTAAGCTTTCCGACCTCAACAATTTGCCGAACGCAAAATGTATGCAACTTGGGAAATCTACCCATCATCATCTTTCAATCTGTGAACAGATGATTCTTTATTATGAACGAAATTTTGTAATTCGGATATAAGGAAACATGAGTTTGTATTGTCAACAAAAGCAATCTTATTGACAGCCCCAACAGAAATGAATAAAAAATGACGTGGGTATCGATTTCGTATTCGACAAGGAAAGACAAATTGTTACTGTTCGTTGAAATGATATTTCGATAGTGACAGTTGTGTCAAATCATTTGATTGATCTACCAATCAAACAAACAAAACAGTTTGATAGTAAAAAGAAAAATTATGTGATGTCAAATCCAATCCAATATTATAGTATAACGATGGATGGAGTTGACTAATTTGATAACGCCACAAGCAACTATCAAATCAGCACTAGTAAATGCATGAAAAATAAATTGATTCAACAGAAAATTTGCCAAAGAAGCACCTCTTTCGCAAACTTCAATTCAGAATATTTGTTGTCTTGTTGAGGTCGGAGACAATCTGCAGTCAACCTTTTCGAAAGGAGAAAACACTAATGAAGTGGTTCGTTTCAATGACATCAAGAGGCCAGTTATAGCTATGTATCATTGGTTTTCACCATTGAACATTTTATTTCGCTATTAAAAGCGATAGAGAAAGTCAAATTTGTCATTGGAGGTATCAAAATGAAGCTAATGACTTGGAGAATTTTGTTAGTGAAAAAAAAAAACATTTATATTAACCCATAATTTTTCTGTAAGTTAACTTCTAATTTATCAATGATTAAATCGTTTTCAATGAACAGCTGATTCGATTTGGAACAAAATCGTTCCAATGAAAGAATTCCATTTTCGTTGTATTCCCACATGTCAGTTTTTCTTTCAATGATCAACTCTAACCTCAAATGCTTACAACATGTTTGTTTATTTTTTGTTTTCTTTTAAATTGTGAAGTTGTACGTAGTGTTTAAAAGAAATTTATCATTTAAACGGTTTAATTTAATTTGTTAAAAAACAGTTTTTTTTAATTTCAATGATAGATATTTTCAATAGCATATTTTTCATGATAGCTATAACCAACTTGTTGAAAAAAATCCAATGATTGGTTTCAATGATGAAAACCAATGATAGCTATAACTAGCCCCGAAAAGTATAAGTAAGGCTGCATCGAAGATGCTATATGTTAAAAAAAAAAAAACAAATTCCAAAAATTTGGCATTTGGCTGGTATTTCGAAAACGCAACTTGAGTTTTCCGGAAAACTATAGGATTTTCCAAAGAATTTTCTTCAGATTTGCTCTTATTAGACAAAAAACAGGTATAGTGTATGAAATTCCATGTTCCTAGCACACCTGGAACTGGTAGCCACCGGAAATGGGTTAAGTAAAAGGTACGCTTTGGGAGCTACTTCAAAGCTTCTTTAGAGCCCAACAGATGACCCTTCTATACATACAGAAGTGCTTGACTCTTAAGTCATGACTCTAATTTGGCAGCTTTTTTTCATTCAAATTTCGTTGTTTGGGAAATCTTTCATTCTGTCTCGCTCTTTCAACTATAAGGGTATACATGTGAACTCGTGCACGCCGAAAAAAAATAAAGAGGAAAAGCAAAATAACAAATGAGTGAAAATAAAATGTCAAAAGTGAGTCGTGGAAAATTTGCCCACAGCGCAAATTTTCTTCCGTTTCATCTTTTCGATTCTTGTATCTCTCTTGCACCAACGTAGTTCGAAAAGAGTCACGACTCTTGAGTCGTCGTGTAATAGCAGACTTATTTGCAATCATGTAATGTCGAAAAATTGGCAATTCTTTTAATTTGTGTCAGCTGTCTAAATTTTAAAGTTTTAGTCTCAATTCTTGTTTTTAAAAATGGACTGCACATGCACAATGTTGCTTTCTTTTTCATACATATATTAGTAAACTAAATTATTGTTTATACATATATTTACTGACACAAAATTTTGACAAATGTAAACAATGGATGATTGATTTGATGATGATGATTTCTCTTTCATTAAGCATAATTTATGTCAAACTTTTTAATTGTATATTTTCGATCCAATAATACATAATTGAGTTTTACATTTGAGAAAACTTGACATTATTATTTTGTTCTTTAGTAATGACATTTTTTTCACTTGAACTTTTTTTTTCACGGGTACTGTTTTTTCCAAGAATTTTCAAATCTTCCAAGAGTAATTCTTGTAATGAAAAGTACGTTCTCAAAAAATAGACGTTCGGATTCGTTGGCATAAAAACAGTAGGTCCTTTCCATCTCTGACATTATGTACTCGAACACAGAAATGGTTGAGAATTGTTATTGTAAAGTCACTAGGCCCTGGTTCCTTGCAAGCGCAACCAAATTTACCACTTTGAAATTCAATCTTTTGAATTCAACTTATTATTCGACATTTATTTATCAATTGGGTGACACTTGTCATTTAGACAATGAGCTCGTAACTTTAATGTATTTTAACTCACTGTTGACAGTTGTAATGCAAATTGCAGTGTATAAATTATCACAAGTTCCTGAATTGCCTTGCTCATAAATATTGACTCTTTCTACATACAAAACAACTCTCTACATTATAATGTTAATTTTGAAAAATTCCTTAACAAATTTGATGATGTGCCTTTGGAAGGTATTACTCAACTTGCCTTATTTAAATGTTAAAGAAAAGCATAAAGCAGGCGTTATTTATAAGATTTCCAAAAGTATACCCCTACATACTTCCGTTTCCGCTTTTCAAAGACCTATTTTATAGGGGTCTTGGTCTTTTTTTTTAGGTATATCGTGTTTGATTACCATTAATTTGAATGTTACGAATATAACTATTTCAATTTGCATTTATTTTGTGCCTATAAATAAGATGTACATATGTAGTTAGCATACATTTATACCTATGACTTGAAGTTCGGCATAATTTGTTCATTTTGTTGTAAAATTTCAAAGTTCTTGGAGCTATGCATGTTTAAAAACGGAAGTGATTGCGAGGATTACGAGTGCAAAAAAGTTTGGCCGGAAGTTGTATAAAAATAGAACATACTACGCAAGGAACGTTTTGTTAAGACAATGCTGGTTTTATTAATATACATACTTTGGATAATAAATGTATGTAAGTATTTTCGTTAAATCGCTTTATTATGTACATATGTACATATGTATATGAAAAATAACTATGTTTTCAGTCAATCTTTCTTATCTTCGTTTGGAATGAATAGTTTATGTCTTAAGGCGAAATAATTTGAGATAAAAAATGAGGTATGTGTACGTGCAAGGGCAAATCTGTTGAGGGTGAACTTCATGAAGTGTAGTCGGCACGATTGAGAAATCGATTGACTCTAAGGAATTTATTCAGAGAACATTCCTATATCCTTAGGAGAAGCCCAAGGTTCTGCGAGTATACGTGAATCAATGCTATACTATGAGAATTGATTCTAATAGAAATTTATAGTAAATCTACCTAGCGGATAAACTGTCAAATCAAATCAAAAAGTCAGTTGAGAATTTGCATCTGAAAATTTATAAAAAACCTGTACAATGTCGATGACAGATTGCAGAAATGAAGTGGGATGAATTCAGAGTGAATTTTCGATAGTTTAAATTGACAGATGTTTTTGCATAGGATTATATTTATGGAGCTAAAAAACGTTAATCAAACTAAAAAATCACAAATACTCTTGAGAAATGTCACTTTGTTTAGATGTGTCTGTAAATGATTTCGAATCGGGATTCAGTCTACAAACTTATTCTTCCACACATTTTTGTCGAAAAGAAGATAACATAAATGTCAAAGTGTAACTAACTTTTGATGACAGTGCCGCGTCTGACATTTCAATAAGTGGTTCATTGAATGAAATGACAGTTATCTATCATAAAATAAATTCTGACACTTCTTTCTTTTCAAAATAATTACTTTATAATTTTAAATATGTGCAAGTTAAATATGAAAGTTAGTAAGTCTGATCAATTGATATCAAAGTTGATATGTCTACGTTAAAGATATTTGCTAGTCTTAACAACTCACAATTAAGTAGGTTTATGAATATGTAAATGAAGGAAAATTTATTTGTATAAGATTAAAACTACAAACCGTACTTAATTCTCTCTATCCGTTTTCTTTCCTTCATCCATTTTTGTATTTGCTACCAATTTCTGGAGAAGTATCAATAAAATGATGGAAGGGTTTTCCTTGTTATCACTCCTCCCTTTTTGATATAACCTTTGTACCTATGTAAATCGTTTTATTTGAACGAAATACTTACTGCTTTACCACGAAGCGAAATAATCACTCTATTACCACTACCCCAATTCCTCAGATTCATTAAATCCGTCCGGAAATAAAAGTTTCCAACTAAATACCACTTGTTATAAATATTAGATACCAAGAAATAAGGTCTTAAAAGCTTCACTCCTAGTGGAAAGAAAATTACAACAAAATTAATTGGCGCCCAAGCAAGAACCTTTTGATTGAACTTTAGGAACAAATTAATCTAGCTTGTTTGAGTAAAAAAAAAATGGTAATCAGAACATAGGATATTTATAGTAAGAGATCAAAAGAGAAATACTTGAATTTCTAAAAAAAAACAAACATAAAAAACGAAAGCAAAACCACTTTTTACATCACTTGAAATCTTCACACTGATTTTATGTCTGAGCTTACTTTTTTTTCGTTTTTATCTTAAAAATCACAGAGGTATTTGATGTACCTATCCTACACATAATGATGTTTTCATACTTCAATAGAAACACCCCTCTAATAAATGTGTTATATTTTTACTTCAACCCATTCAACAAGGATTAAGGAACGATTTAACATTCTTTGTCTGCCACAAAATTGATTCTATAGCCTCTATCAAACCATTCCCTTTTCTCCCAACACTTTTGCGCAACAATTTTAAAAAGGTCCTGCCTAAGGGTTAAAGTGAGGAAGAAAACAAAGTTAAAAAAAAGAAAAAAATTACAACCCAACAAAATACTCTTTGTGTCCTATTTAACAAAACTCAACCGAAGGCTTTTCTTTACCATATACCATATAACACTTTTGAACATTATTTGATGTTTCTTTTTACCTCTCATGAAGCAAGCAAAAAGAAAAACGCCCCTGCGGAGTCTAATGCAAAATTAGAAACTTGTTCAAGCTTCTAATCAAAAATAAAATAGCCTGAATTTTGACAAGGAGGGGCGACGAGAACCGGAAGCAATAAAAAACAGTAGGTATACACTTTATCTACATCCATACGAGTACGAGTATAAGAAAACATTGCCATAAACTCAAAACCTACTCCAACGTCATGCAAGGAAAGAGCGGTAAACATCATGTTTTGAGCTCCCAAACAGAGATGGAGTACGATGATGGTGCAACCAACCAACCAACAAGCAAAAACCAAGAACCCGGGTCCCGGACCCAAAGCCGAAGCCGGTAGCACTAGCGCCAGCAACACAGTTGGGAACTAATTAATAACGAGCGTCGAATAAGTTTATAAGAACTTTGTTGTGGAGTCGGAGTAACAATTGGTTATGTTTGTGTTGTGTGTAGATTTGTGTATATTTTCTACTCGTGAGCAAGGGTGGTTTAGGACTTAAATCCTTGAACTTTTCGGCCAAGGTAAGAGGACTACACTAAAATTGAGAAAGAATGTAAATACACACAGTAGTGTGCGAAGATACTTGACATTTATATTCTTGTGATGTCAGTTCTATCTTGACATAATTTTATCGTAACTAAATTCATTGAAAACGCTTTTGACAATCGATGTTATCGATTCTGACGTTTATTCAACTATTTTGTTCTTCTATTTTTCGTTTTACATAAGTTTCTGGACAACCAATCTGAAGAATCCAACGTGAACACCGTATTATTTTATGATCCAAATCTGATCTGGAAATTTTATCCTTTGCAATTTGACATGTTTAAAAAAGTTGACATTTAAGGATTGCTTTTAAATTCGCTTTTAGACGATCAGTTTTCAGTTCAGTTATCAGGTCATTTTTCAGTTTAACTGTCAGTTCAGTTAAAATAAAACTCAGTTCGGTGTTAAGTTCATCAGTTTAACTGAGAACTGAACTGACTACTTATGGGAATTTCATCAGTTTCAGTTTCGGTTAAACATTTCAATTTTTGTGTTTAAACATCAGTTTAACTGAAAGCTTAACTGACAGCTCACCTGAAACTGAACTGATCGTCTAAAAGGGGCTTAAAGCATTACACATTCCATCACATTTGAAGGTTTGAGGTTTTAATAAAACTGAATATTTCAAATTATTTAGGTTTTAGGTGTCAAAGAAAATAAATGATTTTCAACCAAAAAACTATTTGAAGAGTGGATGAGGTTTAAATTGCTGAATACAGGATCTTAACTAAATATTAATTTAATGCTATGAACACAAAACAACACACTGGACCTATTTTATACAGAATTTTTGACATTTAAAAATCACAAGCTAATTGTGATAATCCATCAATGATTTGTGAAGGAAAAGGTTATGCGAGACTCGAATTAGCCGCCATTTTTGCATTTGACAGTTGACATGTTTGATGTCTCTAATTTTGGCAGTTCTAAACAATTTTGCTCACAGTGCTGTTTGTGTTGTATGAGAATAAACAAGTTGCTCTTGTGTTTGTGATTTCCAACATTAGAGAACGTTGCGATACTCGCTCTGTATCGTTTGTTAGAATATGCCGTGCAATTTGTGCTTATCACTAGCACATGCCATGCAAGAATTAAATGCACCACTGACTGTGTCGAATGGACTTGCTTTTTTGTATGATGTGTATGAAACTGAAACCATAAAAATGTTTAAGAAAATGTGATCATTAAAAATGATCATCTAGTAATGACATTTCTGACAAAACTGTCAGACTTCAGATGGTACGAAGATATTTGAGCCATATATGCATTTGATAATGACAGATGATAATAACGAGACAATGACATTTCTGACAGTGAAAACACGAGTACATTTAATTTCCCAACAAATGGCCATCCGACAATGACATTTCTGACAATATTGTCAGACCTCAGAAGGATTTCAGATTTTGAAACTGATGACAGAGAGGATTGTCAAAAGTAAGTTATGATTCAAATTCATTTATTTTTTACATCACGAAACCAATACTTAACCTATGAGACAAGTAAAGAGCTAGAAATAAATTAAAGTACATAAAATTATAAGGGCAGTTTGTGTACATACATATTGTGAATGTCATCATGCAAAAAACTTTGGAGATGGAAAAAAGGGACTTTGGTCGATTTGGCAATAAGGAAAGTTGTTCACGTTTTGATTTTGAATTTATTGTTGTAATTAAGTTCAAGAAAGCAATAATTTGTTCGGTAGACTTAGATTAACAACCATACTACTCGTATATAAGCATAAACCAAGGTCTAAGGTTTATATAAAATAAGATTGAAATAAATTGTATGTTAAGCGATTTACTTAATGATTATGGATAATATACAAAATGAGATGATTAAACATTAAGCTTTGTACTTTGGATTTACTTGTTCGTGATTAATTTCACTATCTTTAGAGGCTCTTAGCAAAATTAATCTGAATTCAACATTAAATACAGGCATTTTTGGGATGATGCGAACTTTTCAAAGATGAAAATGACCAAGGGTTCAATTGTAAATTAGAAGTGATTCATATTACAAAATGATTAATTTTTAAGGAGTGACTGATTTATCTATCAGAGTATTAAGTACCCATTACTTAAGAAGATAATCATCATTTACCCACTATTTAAAACAAGACTGGATTAATGGAATAGAGCTGTGTGTATATAAGTTCAGAGCTGTTAAAAAAGCCCTGCGTTTCTCCATTAGCTAGGACACACGACAGCTCTGGTTGTGTTTCATTTTTTAAGCTACATATCTCGTAGTAAAAAGCTGAGCGCATCTAACTTCATGTCATACCCAGAGAGCGAAATCTTTTGACAGTGTGTTTCGTAGAATACCTCTAATTAATCTGTGCTCAAGCTTGGATGAGCCTAAATAACAGGCTAAAGTGTTCTTAAAAACGTTTGAACAAAATTACTAATTTGTTCCCGGGGGTTTAATCCTTGCATAATCCTTATAAAACTTTTCATTGTAATTCTTTATAGTCTTATCTTATAAAAATGAAATTAAAATTGAAATTCAGTTTTGTGTGCCCCATTTTTTAGGTCTTTTTCACTTTTAGCTATTATCACTTTAAGAGTTTTTCTTTCACTGAACTGTCAAAAGCCGACAGGGATCACAGCTTCACAATTTATAAGCTCAGTCATTTTATTCTGTCAAAAAAGACATTTGTATACGTATGTATGCACTAAATAGTTTAAAAAATATTAAGTTTCGGAATTTCTTTGTCTTTCCAGAACCAGGCTTGTCAAATTTATTTTTCTATATGTACATAGATCGGATTAAGCTTTAGTACAACCGATTTTAAATTAAAGTAGGGAGGTATGAATTCTAGCACATTTTTTCTCCTATTCACATGAAAACTTTTTGCCTTTTCCCAAAAAAGAAATCAACTCCTACAACCTTACAATCAGGTGGTTCATTTATTTTATACAATTTCCCAAAAAAATATTAGAATTTATCGTTTATTAATTTGTTTATTTTATGATTGTTTTCATTTGATCAAACATAAACAAACTACATTTGAAAATACACAGTTTTCGAAAATAATATCCACTTAAATATTGTTTAATTCTCTTTAAATTATTTTACTTTTTTTATGGTGGCGCTTAAATCATACGGTCGTTGACATACATTTTCCAGAATCCTCTCTAGATTATAATATTGTGTTTCAAAAATAGATTCACACTTTTCTCTGATTTTTCCCTCAAAATCCAATCACCAAAAATTCATTTTGTTTAGTTGCACGTAATTGCTTGGCAATGAAGAAAGTTGTCTGTATTTTGTCGATCTGTCTGTTTCTAGTGGTGGGGGCAATTCAAAAGTTTGATTTTTATAGTGTGCAAATTTCTGTTGAATTCTTTATTGCCGGTGAAAATGCTGATCGAAATCAGAATTCACTTAGTGATTTTATGGATAAGTTTAACGAGCATCTGCAAACCAATCTGACACACGAGGTGGAAAATATATTCTTGTACCTTGAGCAGAGTCGAAATATTTCAATGGAATTCGCTGTCAATGTGGAAGAATTCTTTGATTTGGCGAAGAACGAAAGTGACAGACTGCTGGAAAAACTTCAGAATGTATCAACTTGGGAGGATCTCACGGAGAAAACAAAATACCAACTATCAGATTATCACACCGAAATGGAAAATCTGAAAGAAGTTTTCTGCGGAATTCTAGATGATGTCACAGAATTTACATTGGACTCGGTGAGAATGGTTCAGAGCACTATGCAGCAATTCGCCGAAGTAGAAAATATGATAATTGAACGACGACGACACTTTGTGGAAGATGACTTCTGTCACAATGATTTCACGGAATTTGTATGGCAATCAGCTGGTGAAGTGATGCAATGTGCAAATTCAAGATTGCATATAACTTATGATATTTTTTCAATTACAAAACTAGCAACATATCATATTTTGAAGATGCTCGAACATCGTATTCAAAAAATTTACAATTGCTTTATGTTTGGAAACTATTCTTTTCGTTGTCGATTTGTGAAAAATGCTGAAATTGATTTTGAGAAGTTACACACTAGATTGGATGAACTGCAGATGTATAATGAGAAACAACGACGGAAAATCTATCGAAGTCGTCAGAGGGGAGGTTTTATCAGATGTATTCCATTGAATTTCCCCGATGGACAGATGACGGAATCTCTTAGATCGTGTTATTCGTCTTCACTTAATATAATTGTTCCCTAATTGCTTAAGTCGTATTGGTTCGAAAAGAATAAATTGTATTATTGAAAAATATTTATCTGCTTTTATTTTTCATTAACTGTGTCTATTTTTTGACATTAGAACAACCTTAGAATAGCCTTGCAACTTTCGTTAAGTTTTTTGTCTTGTGTAAAGGGAGTGAATTATAGTCAAAATGACATCAGATAAAACAACGGAACTGTCAGTTTTAAAAGATCAAAAGTTTCTCTTGTTACAGTTTAACAGTAACAGTATTGAAAACCAGCATTTTGGCCGTTTAAAAATGTATTAAATGGAAAAATATCATACCGTTTGGGATATTGTAACTCTCTGATTTCGGTATTTTAAGTGAGGCTTCGTATTGCATGGATATTCTATAAACTCTCAGTTGACCTACTTAAACCACAGATCAAATATTGAACCACAAAACTGCAATTAAGTCAATTAAATATTCTTTTTTACAAAATATAAAACAGATTAACTTGATTCACGACATAAGAACTCATTAGGTAAATGTTGAAATGTAAATTAAGGCAGACACTTTGTTTTTGTACTTTTGAATGTGGACTCTCCAAAATATTCAGATCTGTTGCCGAAATGATGCGAAATTTAAGATCACCGTCTCAAAAAAAAAAACAATAACAAATTATAAAATACGAAGTATCACTTATTTAAATAAAAATAAAAGCTCACAACTTAAAAAGATTCCGGCACTTAATTCTATTTGAAAACGCAGAACTCTCCAAATAATCTACTACTATCACAAATTTTATTCAGCGATAAATGTAATAGAAAATAAAAATGATTTTGATGTTTTAAAAAACTATTTTGTTGTGTTTCTTACAAAAAGAAGTTAAACTTATTATATGAGAAAAAAACACGTTATAAAAAAACTTAAATTTGCAACACTCACCAAGGCGAAGTTAAGTGCTGAATGCCAATGAAAACAAATGACAATGACTTCAACTTAAGTTTTTCTTCTCTGTCAATCGATATCAGTAAACTCACAGATGATACCCTTTTAAAATCGAAGGGGCAAATTAAATAAAGCATCGGGAAGAAAAAAAACTTAAACTCCAATAAATTATACAAAAACAAACAACCAATCAAAATAGATAATGATACATCTCAGTTCAATTCTCTTTAAATCAAAAACGATAATAGATGATCTCTGTCTTATTTTGCGCACACTTTAATTCATTGTAGACTAAATAATCTTTAATTAATTACAAACAATTGCGACGCGCAGTTAACTGTTATAATTAGCTTGAGAAACACGTTTCTCACCGTTTCCACAAACAAAAAAATATATATACAATGCAGCTTTCAATAATTGTAATAATAACAATTTACTTATCGGTAGTTTTAGTTTCAATAGTTGATTCAAAACAAATCAAAGATACGAGTAGTTATGCTGCTGGAGTATCCGCGGAGTTTCGAAACAATGAACAAATGTTGTCAGAATCTAGCGTTCTAACGCAGACTTTAAATGATTTTAGCACACTTATTCGCACAATTTTGGACATGTTCTCCTCTTCTCCGATCCGAGATGACACACATATCCTGCTGCACAAGACAATTAATAAATTAACCAACAATTTGGAGCTATTCGGAGCGAAAATGCTAAATGCCACTGAAGTTGTTGCCAAAGAAGTATTCATCAATCTGAAGAAAAAATTGTATAACATCGAACAGGAATTCCAAGACTTGTCACGCTTAACCGATGAAAAATTCGAACGTGTCATTATTTATGTCAACAACACGATGATGGAGCAGTCACTGAACATGGAGGTTTGGGCAAGTAAAATCAAACGTCAATTACGTTCAAAGAATGACACGACAATTTACCGGAAACTCTGTCCAGCCATTGATGCCCTCATTAAGGAAACAACCAACGAACTATCCGGATGCTGCAATATCGTCATCAAACCGGTGCGATCGATATGCCGCAATGTGCGGACTATTTTGCAAGAAACCTTTCAAGTGGTCGCAGATGTTGTGGACACCGTTGATAATTGTATATTCAGTGAAAAAAAATTTGACAGCATGGTAATATCGTGTGTGGAGGATATATACGATGACGTTAGTGCATTGACAGATCGAGCGGCGGCTTTGCGACATGCGCTTGTTACAAAACTGCCATCGAAGATTATGTTGTCGAACTTTTGCATCTCAATGGTGACTGTGTCGATGGCGACTAGGAAGAGCAATGTTGAAGAGCAAATTGAACGTTTTAATCATTGAGACATAAAACGAAACTTTGGAAACAAAAATTAGTGATAAATCAAAAGCAGATTAGAACTGTGAATAAAAAAAATGTATGTTGACCTTTTTTATGTTCGAATATTATTATTTATAAAGAATAAAGACGAATAAATAAGATTGTGAAGTGGGATAAGAAGTTGTTGTTTTTGTGAAGATTAATGGTGGACTTTATTCTGTTGCCACTTGTACTGGTTAATGTTAAGTTTAAGACTACTCAATATCAATGTCAGGGAAGTGTCAAATATACCACATTCTGAGAAACATCCACACTAAAATATAATTTTAATCATATATTTTATATGTACATTTTCTTTTTTTAAGTGCCAGGTTACACGAGCGGAAAAAATTATTAATTCACGAAAGAGAAAGGACGATTTTTGGAAAGAAGAAAAGGGGTAGACAAAAATCTATCCTTTTCCTTCTTTCTAAAAATAATCCTCTCTCTTTCGAGAATGTATTCTTTTTTGCGCTCGTGTAACCAGGCACTTAGTTAGCATATCTAAGAAATAAAATTTTTAACCAAAAACATCTGCTTCCTCTTTCCTAAAAATATTAACTATTAGACAGTATATTCTACATACATACAAGTATGTAGAGATTTATTTAATATTGGAGCACCTCGTTTTTACAACGGCATAGTCCATACTTACTATAATTGACATTTGTCGCCATTTGTGAAAAGTAGATTGTAGCATGACGTACATATACTCCAACTTGTGCAGTTGTGTGAAATGTGTTGTATTTTTAATGACATTCCGGGAATTTTTCATTAGATTTTATCAACGTTTTTTAAAATTCTTTAAGATCTTAAATTAACTCTTGACGATAAGCTTTATTCATGAATAAGTGTTCATGTTACTTCAAAATTTATTTCGTGGAAATTTAATTTGAATTGAAACATTGAAAATTAGTTTTACTTGTAAAATTTAACGAATTATTTTACGAACACGCAAGGAATGTTCTTCGAACTATAGAAGTGAAAATTGCTTTGAAAGAACATAATTATAGGATATGAAATGACATAAGGGTATCATCAAATTAATCGTGACTAGATGTCAAATTTCTATTATCTTCAAATGACAGTATACGATCAAAAGTCGTCACTTTATGAATGCCCATGGAACTAGACATTTTTTTTATTTATGTGCATTCAACGGTAACTATCGTTAAAATGAAAACAAAAAATTTGTGACTAAGTCGCAAAGTATCAAATTTTCACCTTTTGTACATAATAGTTCATTCCAGTTACCTAATTACACGAAAGTGATCGAAATTGAACGAAACAAAGAGAAATCATAAGACATTGTGCCTTTGTTTATGTCAATGCAAGTTGATGGCAGCGTTCAGTAACAGTGACGAGACGGCCCGTGAAATAGTCGTCAAAGTTTTCCTATCTGAGTGAGAGAGAAAGTAAACAATTAGTTTTAAATCCTTGTCCATGGCCATTTTAATCACTCCCTTTGATTTCTGTCCTTTTCGTTAAAATTAGGTATCTACTGTCAATTTACTTTTATCGCGTAACAGTACTGAGACAGTGGATTCCTTAACGCAACTTATTTTGACGTCTTATCATTTCATCTCGTTTAAACTAGATCATTAAAAAGAGATAGAGTGTGATACAGTAATTTTCTTAAGAAGTTAAATAATAAAACGCCAAAATGAGTCACCAAAAAAGTACCAGTGGAAACACTGTCATGTGGCAAAACAACACTGACAATTGTTAAATACAAATTTTATAATTGTGTAGTTTCTTTCTAATGAATCTTAAAAAATATTCTCATAACATTCGACATATATTCGTTTTTGTAACATAAAAATAAAAACTATACTATACACGTACATACATACATACATACTCATATGTATTTACATGGAGAAAGAAACGAAAGCAAGTTCAACTCAATTTCATTCTCATGAGATTTCGTATCTCTTGGCATCATTTAAAGAAAAAAAAGAAGGACATTTCAAATAATAGAAGCCATAGCATATGGTCCGAGGCTCTTTTGTAACATAAGGCCTTTTCTTCGTCTGTTATGTCTTGCAAAAGAAATGAAATATAACCAGAGTCCTATATAGCTAGTCTTTTCCAAGGAGGATCATATGAAATGAAGTTTATTCAAGTCCTTAGACTATGGCACAATATATTTTTGAGACTTCATTGCGATAGTACTCATATGTTACTTGATATTATATGTTCACATACAAACAGACATCCATTAATGTGTGTTTGTTCTCATATATAGAAATACGCCACAGCATCCTTATACCAACTTACTGTACCTATATGTACATATAAAAATGTTTATAAAGCTACAAATTCAAGACAAGAATTATTATCTTCCTTCGGTGGCTTGGCGCTTCTTGTTCATGTGCCATAGGCAGAATCAACGTTTAAGGACATGCAATAGAAGACGGAAACTATAGAACTGACGCACCATACGTATTATATTACGTTACACATCACCGCTGCGCCGACACTGTTGAGTCAGACTGCTGACACTTCTATAAATTGGCCTGAGACTTCTACGATACCGCAACACTTATGCCGCACCTCATCATCTAATTAAAATGCCAATCAATTCAGTTATTCCCGTCTCCACCACCGCCGCCGCCGCCGCCACGCCATCATCTCCTCACAGCCACTTGACACAATGTTACTCTTCAAATTACTGATTAAGATTATAATCACTGATTTATAATAATTATTATTGTAGACTTTAATAAATGATCAACACTCTCTAATGTATAGTGTTTGTATCTGTGTTGTGCAGCATTCATCGTTACAACACAAGAGTTTTGAAGATGAAGTATATCTTATGATAATGATGATGCTGAGATAGTGGGAACAAAGATTAAAATACCGACAATAATTAAGATTGAATTTGACGTTTAGTTAGAGTCTGCAAATGTTAAATGAATGTGACAGTTTGGATATTTGATTAGGAACATTTTAATTACACATTCAATACAGATTTCTCATGCTCTTATGATTGGGATGATACTTAATGAGTATAGTGTATGAGAGGTTTTTGCTTGTAACGCAAAGTCTTAAACTCATTTCGAGTCTCTTGCTTTGTTCAGTGATTTGCTTTGTTTCTATTAAGGTACACGAGTTTGTTGGTGATAAGAAAAAAGATGATAAGTAATGACGTTTGTGACCTCCGAGTCATATTTTCCAACAAAACAATATTAGATTTCTTTGAATTTCATAGTCTTACGATTAAAGTTGACTCACGTGCAAACTTGACAAGTTGCGATAATGTGAACAAAGTCCAATTTACAAGAGCGTCTTTACACAGCCATCCGGGGTCTTCAAAGTGTTTTATTAATGAGAAGATGTACACCAATCTACTGAACTTATTCAGATACATTCTTAGTAAAATGCAACTTCAACAGCAACTTTGACAACTTTGACAAATCATTCATTTTAGAGCCAGTGGTTTTAAATGGCTTTGAATACAATAACACATCCAAATCGACCTAAACTATTAATTCCGTGCAAATTTTGCCAATACAGCGAAATTTTTCAGGTTTTGTCAAAACTGAAAAAAAATTAATGTCAAAAGCGCAGTGTGTTTTTTAACATCTGTTTTTTTTACATATACACATACATATTTTCCATACTTGTCAAAAAAAAAATGAGAGTAGTTGACATTTCTGTCATTGAAATATAGTCACCGAATGCAATTAATTGCGTTATTTCTTGTGTATAAAGGAGCTTAGAACAGATTAAATATATTCACTAAAAACCAACATCGTCAACTGTTAACAGTCCCCTGACCAGAAAGAATATTGTCATCTGTTTGACATTTCGCTTTAGAAAAAGAAATGCCTCAACAGCAGAAAATATAAAAATTTGACACAACGATGACGCTCTTGACGTTGTTGGTGCGGGTCGAATTTAAATAAAGGTTGCAACTACTGTCACTGGCACTGACAGTGCTGGTGAATCTGTTTTTAGCAAAAGAAACTAATACGTGAACGTCAAAAATATTCTCTTTCTTAAGTTCAATTTAAATATATCAAAAGGAGACAAATCGAGGTATCACTTTTTATCAAAATATAAAGAAAAAGTTTAAAATATCTGGAATTGTTTTAAGAATATCTTTTTATATAAATCAAAGAATCTTCTTCTCAGAAAATCAAAGTCTAAGCTATCTCTTGACTTTTTATTCTAATTTTATTTAACTACGTTCATCTAGTTTGGTCAATTTGGTTTTCGTAATAATTAACCATTTATACAAATTCAGCATTACCTTTCAATTCTGAGTATTTTGGTTGAAGACTTTCCTAACGTCTATCTAATTGTGTTGGGCATAACTTACATTCTCTTATTTACCCAGGCGAGGCGGCGCAACCATTCTATTGTTCATAAAAACAAAAGCCCATTAGTTTATGTAATGTTATTGTTATCAACTTCAATTTATTTCTACACAAATTTTTTGACAACATAAAATAATTTTTCTGCATAATTAAACAGCTGTCAATCTTTTGTCAAAATATCTGTCTTAAAATATACTTGCATGTGTAAGCCCATAATAATAATCAATTCACTTTTACTTTGCCTGTTGGAAACTCAATCAACTAACAAAATTTGTTTTACTCTCTGTTACAAACCGTTAAAGGAAAAATGGTTATTGTAAAAAAAAGAACCATTAACAATAACACACAATGCACAAAAGCAGCTGTTACAATTTTTATGAGTGTTGTTTACCTACTAGCGCCAGTATTTATGGGTATTAACGATTCTTTATTCAAACGTTTCAAGATTGACTTGATTGATTTAAATGTTATAAAATTTAGAGTTCGAAAAAGTAACAAGACGAAAGGCAACGAATTCAAATTATTGTGTTAGTAAAAGTAATATATGTAGTGCATAAAACTTTTCAATTTCAAGGAATTGAAGTAGGTACTGGATATATTAGGAATCTGATATAAGATTATACTACCAAAAAAGCTTTCGGGACGAGTTTGTTAGACTCCTTAACTATAGACTCTCTCCAGTTTAGTAAGTGACATTTGTCTTTTCAGTTTCAAAAGTTTCAGTACACAAAAAACAAACGTTTTCTTTTGTTGTTGTTTTGTACTTTTTATATGTGCAATTTTATATATTTCCTACTTTTAATCCAAATTGCGTTTCTTGTAACTTCAATTCAACTTCTAGACATAAGCTATCAAATTTGAAGCAACAACTTCCATGGGTTGATAATCCCTTTAAAATCAGATTTTTTTTAATTTAAGAACATATTTTTTCTCGAGAAAAGAGTGATAATATAAAAATATTTAAATATTGTTCGAGACGAGGGGATACTAAAATTTAAGCTATTCACAATAAAAAACACAACTTTTATGGGAGAAACGTACCTAAAAAAAAATACGTATACGCCTCAGTGTATTTTTTTTAAATAGTCATCTCTCAAACACTTAAATAAAAACTAAAAGTTGACTTTTTGTCACTTAACCAATAAACCATTATTTTTGGTATCCGATAAAAAATATCGGATTATCATAATTGTATCCTGAGAAACTGTCATTGAATTTGAATTGAAAATTCAAAACCAAAAGTTGGACTTCAGAAAACCAGGGAACTATTTATATCAAAAATTATTTTTCTATAGTATGGTAAGTGTAAAATGCGTTATTTTTTAAAGGAATTATTTTTCAAACATTTGAACTTTTAATTTTTAAGTTTTTATCGAATAACAGATAATTAGTAGAATTTCAGAGTTGTTTGCGCATTATTTTGTAAAACAATTTTTAATTGATATATGTATTTCCTATTAAAAATGGTTAACCACTTACCGGTGTCTTCTAAAAGTATTATTTTCAAATATTTATCTAAATTGTAAAGCATTTATTTGTTTTCTAACTACATTTAAATTGGGACGTTCAAACTTTGAGAGTTTATAGCGTTATTGAAGCTATATCTGTCATAATGACAATTGACACCCAATTGTCATATAATTTATTTACGTAAACAAACTGTCAAAATTAATAACTTGTAAGTATTTGCTCCAATTTTAATTTTTATTTAATAAAATTAGGAATAAACGAAATTTTGCTCGTTTCGTTCTTCAAGTTTCGGTTTACTTATTAACTTCCCATAGAGAGTTATGTATTGTAATCGGTCCGATTTGTCAAATTGAAATTTTTGACAAATCTGGACGTTTTATGGTTTCTAGAATCTAAATTCGTTATTTGTAGAGAGATGTCTGTGTTCGTACGTTCGTACGTTCGAGATACCCTTTTTCGTTAACGATATCTCAAGAATGAATATGGATATCGACTCGAATTAATTAATTAGGTTATAACTTCAAAAGAAGCTGAAAGGACTTTTATAAAAATTTGTCTAACGGTTTTTTCACCATAGCATAGCAGTTTAAAAAAAGTGAAAATTTTAGTTTGTTGCAAATATCTCAGGAACGGATGATGCTTTTGACTTCAAATAAATTTTATTGTGTAGATAACAATGTAATACAGGTTTGGTATAAATTTGGAAATAGTTCAACATACCGTTATTTTTTAAAAAAGTAAAAACTAAAAAAAAAATTTTGGAGCGCAACTATACAATGACGGAAAAATGATATCATCTTCAAAACAATTTTTTACTATAGAAAATACTGTCCTTAACTTCTGGTAATATTTTCAAAAAAATTTAATTGACACTTTTTTACAAAAAAAAATAAGACGAATATTAAATTGACAGTTTTGTACACTAAATACAAAATGGGAAGTTATCAGTGTGGGTCACACCCAGCCTCTTTTTTTGTCTACAAATTTAATCTTAATCCGGTGTTCGGCAATACCATTTAAAAATAATTTTTAGGGCTATTTCAAATTAAAATAGATTATTATTATTATCAAACACTTTGTCAATTGCTCAATTCAAAATACTCATTTGTTTTTCTAAATTTAGGCTAACCTCATAATCTGGAAAAAAAAACGAAAAAAAAAAAAATCAAATTTTGACCCCGAAAATCTGACACTTAAGTCTGAAATTTTAGGTCTCATCAAATTGAGGCGATAATCGTAGGCCAAAAAGGTTAACTTTATCGGTTTAATTTTAGCTCCTGGTTTTGAGTGGTTCTGGGGTCCAAAGTTTGTTTAATTTTGTTTACTATTTTTTTCTTTATTTTTTTTAAGATAATACTTATGGAGAGCATGTGTAATTACAATAATCTGTCTAAGACAATTTGAAAAATAAATTGTTTATTTAATTACATAGTTTAATGATTCTTCTTCTTTTTCTTTTTTGTTTTTAAATTTAAACTCAAAGTAGGGAAGGGTGTGGTCGTAGAACACTCTGGATTATTTAATTTAAAAGATTGAACAAGTTTTTTTATTAAATTTTTTGTAATTTTTCAAATAAGCTAACATAAATGTTTGAACTATATCTGTCACTGTATGAGACTTTTTTGGTTAAAAATTACCTCGAAAGAATACATTTTTGCGTATTTTTAAAAAGGTGGCCATTTGGATTATATTAATTTTTGACAGTTAATGCTACGTCTAAAATTTAAAATGTATATTTTATCTAGATCTATTTTTGAAACCAAAAGAATGAATGGCCCTGTAAAATTTTAAGATTCTTCTTAATTATCTTTCAAAAATAAATTAAAAGAAAAAATTCTTCCAATAAGCACAATAATAAAGTGTAAGGTTTAAAGTTGATAGGAAAGTTGATTGAATGTTTACAATTGTAACTTAAAATGATATTGAGCAATTTTCAACTGTTATATTTTTGCAAATTAAATTGTGTAAACAATCATTTTTAAAGAAAAGAAAAGTCTTTGGAGCTTACGTCCTCGAACTGCAGTCTTACTATTTCACAATCCATTATATGAAAATCATCAACAATCCTAAATCAAATAAAGAAGACTGTCCAGTTGACTCTGAAAGGTGTCAAAAGCCAATGCTACCAACTTGAAATTCTTTTAAATAGCTATTTTATATTTTACTTTAACTCTTTATAAACCTAAAAATTCAATCCTAATTTAACTCGAACTTCGAATTGATATATATAAACTAATTGTGTAAAAGATTCTTCCACGTTACATGCTAAAATATGAAGAAATAAAAAAGTTTTATGTGGTTTAGAGTTGACAGTTGTACGAGTATGTTAAAATGACATCTGCAAACATTCAACTCTTAAAATTGACAAATTTAATTTTCTTCTCAACAAAAAAGGAAATTTGAACTTGATGCTCATCATCAAATCCCAAGGGCGTCCTTCAACTGGCTAATATCTTATTACACCACATTATAAAAAACCATCAACAATCCTAAATCAAGTGAAACAGAGTGTCTGAGTCGAGTGGATGGCGTATAGTGTATCATAAGAATATAATTTTTTAGCAAATTTGCCAGGAGCGTTTTCTTCCTTTGTCAAGAAACACGAGTATCTACAAGGTACATACATACATCATACAGTACAGATACATAAATATCTACAAAGGTGGGTATTGTAGGTACTTACGTGCTCATGCACAATGACAATGTTTTAACATGAGGCTCTTATAAATATTTATGTTAAGTCAAAACAGTTCCAGTGTCGCAGTCTCGGGCAGGTATTTCAAATTCGCCTTTATGCAAATTGTTGGCAAATTACTTTTCACAATATAATGTACAAAGGCGGTGCGGTGGTGGTGTTATGTTGGTGTTCGTGTTGGTGATGGTGAATGTAATACTTTATTGCATGTAACATTTTGGAAACTTTAAATGCACATAACGTGCGGGGAGGACAAATTTCTTGAAATAATATAATTTTGCAAACATGTGCTCCTTGAAGCAAAAACCAAACAAAAAAAAAATAAAACAAAATGTTTATGCCATAGGATTTCTTGAGGGCGAATATTCAATAACTTAGAACATTGGGTACAACTTAATTGAGGATAATTATATGGTTTTATAAATAAAGTATGGAGGCATATAAATGCGAGAGATTGCGTTGACAAAAAATAAACAAAATTTACTCATGGCATTTTTTTTTTTTTTTTGCAAATTTACCTAAAATATTTTGCACAATTTTCGATAATTACACCAAAATGTCTGTAGGTTATAATAGAAAGGCTGTTAGCTGAATATTAAGTGAGGTCATGTATATTTTTGTTAAAATAAACATATTTTGTATCGATTAAATTATAGTAAAACAAATAGAAAAAAATAAACGAAATTTATTTATCAAAACCTTTTGATATTGTAAAAATTCGAATTTAAATTTTACAAGTCCTTAAGTCCAAATAATTAATTATTTATTTAATCCATTTCCAGATATTGAAAACGTCAGTTTGAATTGATGGAGCAATTTTCGGAAGTGTTGCCTTCAAAACCAGAGGGAAATTCAAAAAGGATAATAATAATAAATATTTAATTTGGGTTTTGGGTTTGACAATGAATCAACAAACGAGCTACACAAATGATTCTCGTGGTATCATTGTTAAAAAAGAAGTGGTTAATTTATTTAAATCTATAAAGTACTCTATACGAATATTTATTCATGATTCTATGATTCAAAAGTTAAATACATAATTCTTAAAGCCGATTAAATGTTTTTTCTTGTGAGTTACTATTGGCGTTTTTGATTGGTCGTTTAGAGTCCTGAAATCCTTAAAATGAACGACAGACGAAACAAAACTTAAGGCTGCCAAAAAATTACCTAAAGCATAGTGTACATAATTAGTAGATCTCACAATATTGTCAGACCTGACAATGCCTGACAAATGAGTTGAAAATGATTTGTGTGTTTACAAGAATGGTATAAAATTTACCAATCTATTACAATTTATAGTCAGACTTTGACAAATAATTTTTGAAGAACTTTAAATTGCGTGGAAATGAATAAATTTAAAGGTGTTCAAAAAAGTGCGTGTTGCAATTTTTTACTCTCAGAAACTTGTTTGTATATTCTGTTGTCAGATATGTGACAATTTTTCATCTTAAAATTAATTTCTTAGATACACTGTTATCAGATAGAGTAAGCACTCAGATCTCGGATCTATATATATTTATGTGAGTACTGGCCGGACCATCATAGTCCTGAAACGCATCAGCTTAGAAACCTTGACAGATTATAGAAGGCTCTGTTGGCTTTCAGTAGCCACCTGCGTATTATAATAAAGGGTGTTTACATTTTAAGAGCCGACGTCAAATGTGAACCACATCTAAACGTCAAGTTTTTTTCTGCATTTCATTTTTGACGTTTCTTAATTTCAGCCTAACTTATTTTGAACCATGGAAAGATACACAATAGAGCAACGCGTTAAAGTTATTCAGGCTTTTTATGAAAATGGGCGTTTAAATCAAAATGCACATTATCTTCAGTGATGAGGCACATTTTCATCTCAGTGGATTCGTAAATAAGCAGGGGGGTTATTATGAAAAACGATACTCGTTCAAAATAAGGCGTATTCGTTAAATAGCGATTAGGAAAAACGATTGCAGTAGCACTTAATCGTCAAATTGCGATTAAGAAAAACGAGAATCGTAAAAATGACGATACTCGTATTTTTATTTACGAGTGCCTTCAGCTCTCTTTCAGCTTTTTATATTTTGACATTTGTTAATAGGAGTGAAGTTAGTTGCGCTTTTAAAAAAATATCATTTTTCGTTTTTGCCTGGCAACTTTTTTTGCTTTCTATTTTCGTATCTTGTAATCGCTCTTCGCCATGACTTTCGTTTCTTCGAGTTTCGTTTTTTCTGCCGTTCGTTTCGTAATTCATAATAAGGGTCCAGAATTGCCGCATTTGGGCGAATGATAATCCAAGAGTGATTCTCGAAAAACCAATGTACCCACAAAGAGTGAGTGTTTGATGAGGTTTATGGACTGGCGTCATCAACGGGCCGTATTTTTTCCAAAATGAGGCTGGTCAGTTAGTTACTATGAATGGTGTTCGCTATCGTAAGATGATATCAACATCGGCCCTTAAAATTTAACCACCCTTTATTACACTTTCACTTTAATATTACTGATGCACTTAGGCGTATGTTTACTCTTATTTATTTATAAAAATGTTTTGTTTATTTTCTCGACTAATGAAGATATTGTTTGTACGTTAAGTTATATTAACAACTATTACCATAAATAATAATTATTATTTCTGAATAAAATTGAATTGAAAAATCATCAAAAACGTTTAAAGGGGTTGCTATAATTTCATGAAATATATCGTCAAACAAATCTAAATTCTGCCCAATTGTGGCGTCATTTGTTAACTCTATATAGATTATCACTTGTTATGAAAAATTCTCGTCACACAAACAGTTTCAGTACAAAATTCTGAACCCTCCATCTTTTTCCTTTTCAAAACATATCAGGAAAAGTTACAAAGTTTAAAACTAAACTGTCATATTGTTCCCACACAATCCGGGTAATTTATTTTGAATTTATGTTATGTTGTTTAAAATTTTTGAACTTCGGTTCTTCGGTAGATATTATTTAATTTGTTGTTCCACACAAAAAAACTTTTTCCTCGAAAGAAAAACCTTCTTTATCAATTATCATTTCTGATTAGAGTAATTCCCATGCTTCGAGAATTCCCAAACTATATTTTATCTTTATATCCTCTAGAGACATAAAAATATTACTGGATGTAGATTGCTAGTACACAAACTTCAAAGTTAAAATGACATAAGTTTTGCAAAAAGTTAAAACAAAAAGTTTTTCGTTTAAAAGACTTGCCATCAGGATGACACAGTGACGAGACCAACGCACGACGAAGACGAGGCTTGAAGTGGGTTTATTAATAGATTATGATATAATGTATGTATTATGTACATAAGCAAAAACGAATTAAATATCAATTTGAGTTTAATAAAATCAAAATGTTTATGTTACACTATGACTATGCAGAAGGAGAGTTAAATTAAAAGTTTATTTTTTTGTTAAGGATTTATGGGATCGCTTTTGAAAGGTAAGAGAGATTTTGAAACTAAAATAATTACTAAGTTTTAAAGTTTAGTTTTTGTAAAGTTTTATTCAAATGTTGACACTTAAATCTTTCTGTCATTTCTTTTAAATCCATAGAGTAGCTTATACACATGCAGCTATTCATATTTCATTTCTGTTATACATTTCTTATGAATTTCAAATAAATGTCTGAATTTTGACAGTTGATTGCTGCCATATTGTTGGAGCTTCATCTGTCATTTGTGTATGCACGCCAATTGTGAATAGTTTTATGAAAATTAAACCTTTCGTTTAATGCTTTATACGAAATTAGCTATGTATTTCTAAACTCTAAAGTCCAGGATACGATAAATTCAATTAAATAAAAAATAAAACAAAATCATCCAATTTGCGTACATACTTATGTACATTACTGACACGTACTCGTGTGTCGTGTATGAACTGTTAACTGTAAATTTGAATTTTGAATACCTTTTTTAAAAATACACATGTACAAATTATTCTCTAATTACCATTATTATAAAGAAACACATTAAATGGCTGTGAGAATGTAACAACTGAGAGTAAAAAAATATGCACAGAACAAAATAAAGTCTATTTTTTTTCATTTACCAATTTATATGGTGATTTACATACATGACACATATGTATGTACATTATGTGCATATATTTAAGTAAAAAATATTCATCTACCAGGAAGAATTCAAATGGGGACTTGACGCAAGGATATTCATAAATGTATACAATCTATCCTCCACACACACACACATACAAACACATGTCTTCGAACAAAGATAGGTCAACGTGTCATTATCCTAAAAGGAATTCTTTAACTTTGACATTTGAAATTCAGTCAAAAGAAGCATATCTACGAGGAGATATTCATAAGTATATCTTTATAATCAGATCTAGATTTTTCCTTCTTTTTTTTTTTTGGTTTTTGGTTGATATGTGTGTCCATTGCTTAAGTTTTTAAATTATGACAGGATATGTGCATTCGTAATAAGGCAATCATAATTTCATTAAAAATGCAAAAGTATGTGTCAATCTACTGTGTCAGTTTACTTAAATTTGCATAATATCGTCGCATGTCACTTTTTTGTGAACCTTCAAGAGAGTACAGTTAATTTTGAGTCATCAACAACTGACATAATTTTATATTCTAATGTGAACTTTGTACGTTCAAATTTAAATTCTATTGTTTATTTAGAATATTCTACTCTTAACCAAATTTCAAATTTAAGAAAAGAATCGGTATTTACATGATGTCATAGTATTTGACACTCGGTGACAAAGAGGCTGCAAAATGAACTCAACTCAAATTAGAACAGTTTTTTGTTGTTCATTGATGCAATCTATAACAATTTGGAACAATTTAGAACAGCATTTTCTACGCACTCTTGCTTTTTAGGTGGAACAGAATTGTGAATAGTGTCAAAATCATCTGTCATCATTTGTGATGGGTTTTCATTTTTTTATCGGAAACTAAATAATTGGTTTATTTATCACAAATTGGTAATAAATTTTCATAAAACGTGAGTCAAAGCAAACCAATATTTTGGTTTACAATTTCAGATGTCAGATGTTGTCTGACGTTTATTGTTCTGTTCTATCCTATTCTTCCCTGTTCTGTCCTACTCTCAAACTCACTTAACAGACTTATCTACCCATGAGGGAACTGTCGGAAGCATTTTTTTTTAAATTTAATTTGAAGTTATTCAAACTTAACCATTTGACTGAAAGTTTTTGTACAAATGTACATCTTTTAGTTTTTCTTGGAATTGGAATTCTTGTGGAAAGAAGGGTAATATTATACGGGTTTTTATTTGCATTTGCATTCTTGACAATCATTTTTTGAAAACGCTATCAGCCCTATCGAGGTATTCGTTTGGAGAATTTAAAAAACGAAGGTGAATTCCGACCGGAACTCATATTACTTTCGAGGTATCCGTTTTGATATTTTACTTAAAATTTTGTAGTTTAAATTGCCGAACAGATTCCGCAATGATTTTTCATCGGACAACTTCTAAAGAAAATCAATTCGATTTCGAACAAATCGGAGAAAATTTTCTTCAGAACGGATACCTCGAAAGGATACTTTGGAAGTACATATGTAGATGTAATTGTTTTGAAAGTTTATTTCCATTAAAACCATGATATTTTTAATTAAAACATAAGTTTTCAACAAATTATTGGTTAATATTCATTAAGAACACAATTTTTGGACATGTCATTGGTTCAAAGTGAGAGCCGGATAAAAGAGACTAACTTGACTGAAAAAAAAATCCAATTGACTTACGTAAATAAGTAAGAACACTTTTATAATTGACTAAATAACTAAGAAGTAGATTAAAAAATACTTACTACTAGTCAATTGACAGTTTTTAATAAAAACGCGTTTAAATTGTGCACAACTTTCTTCCTATAAGTTGAACATTGTTAAATTTTAAGTAATTTTTAAGGGGAAGACGAAGATGTTTTTAGCTTCAAGAACCACGGTAGACTTTCCAATTCTAAGTCTATAAGCCTATATGCCAGCTCTAAATCCAGTTTACATCAATTTTTTGTCCCTTACAATCGAAATTTCCTTTCGAAATTTAACTTTTAAGTTAATTAATCCCCCTTGAGTGTAGTGTGAATTGTCAAAACTTTGATCGAGTCTCAATCAAAACTTAAAAAAGATTTAAATAAATAAAAGCAGAAATATATGAAAAGGCCTAATTTCTAAAAAAAATCTTAGTTACCAAATCATCAAATGTAATTACTTAATAAATTATTATAGAAATCATTCCAATACCCACCACGTGTTTTTTTTAACCTAAGCAAAAAAAATACTCATACGCCACAGTGAATACCCTTGGAAATCAATAAACTACGAATCCAAACAAATCAAAGGAATCCAAAGTTCTTCCAATATTTTGATAGATTCTGATTTATTATTGACAAAGTTTTCGTTTTCGTAGCCCAATTCCCTGTTTCCCACAAAAAATAAAAAAAACGAAAACTATGATTTATTTAGGTTGTTTTTATACGAGTATAGTTCGACATTTAAAAATAAAATTAATTTTATTCAAAGACTTTTTATACATGAAAATTAATTAAATTGGTTTCGCTTCGTTCAAGCTTAACTGAACTGAAAATTTATTTGATGTGTATGTGTTATTTTTTGTTGAAATGATATTGACCCTTGTAAATATACAAACATTTTGTGTGGGAAACTAGGAAAATCGTTAAAATTCAAATTTCCAAATTATTGACTATCGGCACCGTGAGAAATTGTAACTGATTTTTTAAAGGTTGGTGTTAATTTTGACATTGGTCATCTATTTAAAACAACGTCACAAATTTATTTAAGGTTTTAGGAAATTTAGCTACAAGGTTACATTTACAAATTTGGTTATTTGAATGTCAAATATTCAAATTAATATAATTAATTTTTTTAAGGTAATATTACATTATTTATACTGAATACTGATAGCTCAAAGTTTATTTGAATTTAAATTGTTAATCGCATGAACTTCTTGATGTTTTTAGAAGCATTGAAGGTAGTCTAAGCTATAAATATTGTAGGAAAATTAGTTTTTTTATAGAAGATAAAACTGTAAAATACTTTTTATTATATATTATTTATTATACAGAAACCAAAATATTGATGAGACTGACAAGACTCGAGAGAATCTTGAAAAATATCAATGTTAAAAATCACTTATATATTAAATCAATTAATCTAAAATTTTTACTTACATACTTTAACCTTAAAAATGAGTTTAAAATCCTTTCCAATAATTTAATCAAAAAATACCGCTAAAACTTTCGATTAACTTTTTCTTGATATACATATCTTTACATTCAAATTGAAGACAGTTGAGGTTTTCTTATCTTCAGAATAAGTCTTGAATTACATAAGTTATTCTTTCTACAACGCTTTTACCGTATGAAGAGTTCTTAAGGGTTGTCAATTAGAGTCACTACACTTTATTTTAGATTTTAAATATTGTAAGTTATGGCAACATTTTTACTCTTGAAAATTACATTCAAATCTTTGAAAAGCATATCTGTTTCTAATGCAGGAGGTTATTAACAGTCTTCTCTTGTAAAAAGAAGGAAATTAGCACAATTAAGTGCTAGTTTATGACGTTTTTTACCTACCTACTGGATTGAATAAAAGACCACAGTTCTAAGTTCCTTACAATAATACAACTCTCAATTATTAAAGAACTAAATAAAAACCAATTTCGAAACATAAAACATTTACCCCCAGTTTCACATTGGTAGTTTAAACTCCAGTTTTAGTTTAAACTTCAGTTTGTGAATTTATTCGGTTTCACAGTTTTGTTTAAACTGTAAACTCAGTTTATTTCGCAGTTCAAGTTAACCGAGCGAGGGTATTCTGCCGTTTAAACTCCAGTTCAGCAAACAAAACTGACATTTCAATTTAATTGAATGGGGTTTGTGGGGAAAAAGTTTGTAGAACGTCGCGAAATATTAGTTTTTTTTTCAGAAAATATTATTTAAATGACCTAAAATAAATCTATCAAGATTATCAGCAAAAAAAACATTTCTTATTTATCGTAATTTGTTTACCTAAGAGGAGGATAGAATGATAGAAAAGACAAGGATAGATAGTTAAAAAACTTCATAAAAGTGATGTCTGAACACGTTACGTCACATTACGCATTTGAACGAAGTTTAATTAAACTAAAGTTTAGATTTGACTGTGAAACCGAAAGAGTTAAACTAAAAAACTCCGTTTAAGGTTCAGCTGAACTGAAGTTTAAACACCCACTGTGAAACTGGGGGTTAAAATTTGTTTTAAGTTTCAAACTTAGTTTTGATCTTTTTTTTTACTTTTTGGTTAAAAAACTGTCAGTTGAATTTTTCTTAAAAGAAGTTAAAAACGTCATAGAAAACAATTCATTCGATTTATTTTTAAATTCACAATCAACCCTATAAAGGTATTCGTTTGGAGAATTTAAAAACGAAAGTGAATTCCGATCCGAACTCAGATTATATTCGAGGTATCCGTTGCGGAACTACAAAAATAAAATGAAGCAAACAATCCCTTTCGTTTTAATATTTTACTTACAATTTTGTAGTTTAAATTTCCGAATAGATTCCGCAATGATTTTTCATCGGTCGACTTCTGAAGAAATTCAACGCATAGCTTTCAAAAAATTCGGAAGATTTATACGAAATGCTAATCGGAACGGATATCTCAATAGAAAATCCTCTGGTTTCGAACAAATTGGGGATACTCGTAATTTTCTTCCGAACGGATACCTCGATAGGGGTGATTAATTCTTAAAGTCCGAAGCTGGCTTCTAGTCTCTTGTAATTTTGTCAAAATCGGAAAATGTAGTCTTGTGTCATACCTAACATCTGTCTCAAAATATGACTTCAAAACTCTAACTGGAACTGATATACATAATCTTCTTTGATAAACAAATCTAGTAGTATGTCCATTTAAGATGAAGCATATTTAGTATTTTCATATTCCTCGAAATAATTTATACGCTTAATATCTTAAAAATATGAATTATAAAGTAAGCCGTTTTGAGTAAATTATTTACTTTAATTAAAAAATTAATTATAGATAACTAGCTAGTCCGCATAAGTTTTTTTGTTATCTCCCGGCTGTAAGTCCCCCTGCAATAATGTCCCACTATCGTTTTCCGGTCCTCAACTTCACATCAAAATTTGTTCAAAAGCAACCTAATCAACCTGACACGATCATCACGCTAGATTTCCGCGGGAATGAGGTTTTTTACCGCATGTGCCCGTGCCTAGGATACTATCTTTAAATTAACGCCTTAAGTACGATAGCATGAATATTAATAGCCCATATCCTTTTCTAGGTTACTATCTACCACCTAACTAAATTTCATCAAAATCCGTTCAGCCGTTTAGGCATGATAGAGCCAGCAAAAACCATCAAAAATCACTAACGCAAATCATTTTTTTGCCTACTTTCTACCCCCTAAGTACGATGATGTGATCATTTTGATCTTATATCCGTTTTTAGATAATCTATTACCATACCAAATTTCAACAAAATCCGTTCAGCCGTATAGGCGTGAAAGAGTTACAGACAGACATACAGACAGAGTTACTTTCGCATTTATAATATTAGTATGGAAAAGTATGGATAGTATGGAAGTATGGATAAATTATTATCAATGATAAAAATTATGTTTTTTTTTTTTTGAGTAACAAGAAAGATTTTTCTGCATTAAATTCAGAAGTTCTTTCTCTGATCCTTTAATTCCTTTTAATTGAGGAGTACCTCAAGGTAGTACTTTAGAGCCACAACTCTTTGTCCTAGATTTCAATTACGAACCATTTTTGAATACAAATTTTATCTAGTCACACTTTACTGCAGAATTTGAACACCCTTATGTTACTCTTGATTCTGCCATATTTTGAATATTCCTTCTCCACTAATATACAAAGGTTTCAATAGGGTATTTAGAAATTTACCTTGGAAACATCTGATGGATTTGGATTAATTGTTGTTGTTATATAATGCACTGTCCTCAAATTATAAGAACCTAATTAATTAATAATTATTACGAGTAAACTGTTGTAATTATAGGCTCAAATGAAATCCATATACTGATACTCATACATAAGTAAGTTGGCCTTTACCACGTGCAAACTATTAAACCATTCAATTCATATAATATAAGCTGTTAAATATAATTGAATCACAATTCTTCATATAATTGATAGAAGTCATTAAACTAATATTCATATCAAATACATATATATGTGAATACGAATATCTAAAGGTTCAAGGGTATATATACATACATACATGTGTATGTAAATGTATATAAGGACAAACTCATACCCATCATCGGGCTATTTTGTAAGGAGGTTGTCTTCTCTTTTGTATTATGTGGGGAAAGAATGTCTGTTCCCAACTAAAAGTGGTTCTTTTACCTATTTTATTATCCCTCAATATAGCAAAATATATGTACAGTACCTCATTTCCTGCACAATGTCAACTATTTCAGAATATTCACCCCACTTTCCTTCTCTTTCTTAAACTTTCATATCTTCATGCATGCATATATCTATCTGTTTTCTACACATATCTACAAAGGTATGTGTAACGTGTTTAGAGTGGGTTGAATATAGAGACACGCCATGCTCTCTTCTTCTTTTATTTTTTTTTTTACTTCTGTGACTCTTCAGTCAGTCTTCAGTCTTCACGGTATGATAGATAACCCATTCATTATAAGCGTCTATACCTAGATCATAGTCATAATTATTGTCACGTTTGCTATCATTTCCTATTTTTTATTCACTTTACTGCCAATAAAAACCATTAAAATACTTAAAAGCACTCCACTGACAAATTATTGTGTTGGAGAAGTGAATGTTTGACATTTATGAGGTAGGTATAAAGAAGGTAGCCGTAGCACTATAGCCTTAAGCTATGGTGTACTCGTATATTGTGTGTGCTAGGTACATATAGACTGAATGATATTCAACTCGAGTGTATTAATAGTCTAAGAAGTTGCGTTAGAAACAAGTGTCAAGTTTTATGATAGATTCTTGAAATATGTCAATATTTAACTCTGAATTGATCGATTTATAAATTTAATTAACTTAATTTTCATTTTTCAATGATGATCTGCAAAGCCATATTTCTAGTAATTTGCTTCTTATTTCTAACTTCCCATTCTTTCTGTTAGGGTTATTACCTCCAGTTTTATTTGCGAACGTAGCAAAATAGAATCATTTTTTCCATGTCAAACTCCTTAAATGCTCTCTAAACTGCCCGAAGCGGAAAAATGAGGATGTTACCTTTACCAAAAGTAATCAAATTTTGACCAGAGTTTGACATTTTTTTTTCAAAATCAATTCAAATATGATTTTGATTGTAGAGAATATGCTTTGAACATGATACATTCCATCGATCATGACGGATGAGACTGATTCATTAAGAGGGAGAGAGAGAGAGAGAGAGAAAGAGAGAGAGAGAGAGAGAGAGAGATAGAGAGAGAGAGCCTGTCACTCAAATGTGCATGCTTGTTTTATGAGAATGTCAAAGAAACGTCAGTTATCAATCAATCAATTGTTAGGTAAACATTAAACTAATTGAAAAAGACATTGCACCTATTTCACGATGTTTAGTTTTAATTCATTATAATGGGGAACTCAGTCAAAGTCACCTTTTCAAAGTCTCCGATAGTTTGCATGTGGTAGAAAACCATGGTTTTGAGCAGCACATTAGAAAAAAAAAATGCTACTCTACTTGATATAAACTGTCACTCCCGTTTTTTGTCTTCCTTGTTCAGCTCCTTTTCTTCTAACTGAGACTGAGAGGTACATATTTGAAGGATTGCCTTACTTTGAATAAATGTTCCGCTGCTTTAGTTATTTAACCAAACTTTTTAATTATAAAATGGTGCTTAAAGTTATCCGGATCAAACAGTTGTAATATTCAGGAGTGGACTGAGGATTGAATGACCTTATCATACTAGGGGTCCAAAGTTCTCACTCTTCCAAAGATCCTTATAAAGTTTAACCTCAAAATGCCTTAAGTCAAAAATAAAGGTCTCAATTAACTTCAGGAGTTACCAATTTAATTAAAGGAACCTTAAAAAATCAATTTAAGTCAATTTTGAAATAAATTTTCGTTAAAGAAAAAAGAAGGCTTCGTTTGCTTGGGAGTATTTCGGGAGAAATTCTAGTTCCACTGGTTCATGCATGTAGAAATTTGGGTGTCAATTCGTGCTTTATCCTTGAAATTTAACTTTGAAACTCAATAAGTTTTTTGCAAAAATGTGTGGATTTTTTTTTTTATTTAAAAAGTTTTAAGAAATAAGGTCTCGAAAAGTATTGGGTGCAAACTTCTTGAGAATTTTCAATGTTTAGACTATGAACCTTAAACCCTTTGAGAGAATTTTATACCTTATGTGTGTGTGTAAGTATAGTTGCTGTTGTTGTTTTTAACGATGATGATTTGTCTTGTCTATTCTACTCAACATTTTTTAAACAATTTATTTTTTTTTTGTCCAATGAATAGACATCAAAACTTTCCACCCGCCACACTGCCAATCTCTTGCCGTGTTGCTGTCTTCTTTTTAAAAAAGGACAAATGTGAATACTACTATAAATGCACGCACACATTTCATCACATCAGGACAAACACACACACTCATCCAAAAGAAAGTCCAAACAATGAAGGACAAATAATAATATAAAAGAAATAAGAATCCTTGAAGAAAATAAAAATGAAAAACTTTCAGCAATTTACCTTCATTGTGTATAGGTAAAGATGCACGAGTGTATGTGTAGTGAGTGTAGTCATGATTCAATGTCAAGTTCAAAGGAATCCAACTCAATTAAATTTCATCACTAAGAATTTTTATAAAAGTGATGATGTACGACAACGAGAACAAGTTCCTAACTTAACATCGTATAGTTTGGTTTTTGTTGCATAACATTAATTCAGGTGAATTAAGTTTAAACTTTTGCTTTGAACATCAAACATTCTCAACGTGTAACTATTTTCAGAACTGTGTGCAAGAACCTTGCCGATGAAAAAAAAAAGGACCTTACCAATGACAAAACTTTCACTTTATCGAGGTAAGTGATTTAAATGGGAGATCTTTGAAATTTATCATACCAAGGGCGAATTTAGAGGGACCTTGAACCCCTTTGGACTAGTTCATTCATAAAATTGATTTTAAAAATGTGGTTGACATTGGAATTAAGTTCAAACAAAAAAAAAAGGATAAGTACAGAATATTGTGTGACACAGAAATTTGTCAATGCGAGAATTCAACAACCAAACTACATAATTTATTCTTATAGTTATTCATCTTTCATTTTGAATTCGAAAAGCTGTTAACAGCGCAGCGGTGTCTTAAGGACCAATTCAGTTTCTGTCAAAAAGGGATGTTTTTTTTATTTATGTACTTTGTTAAAAAAAATCTAAAGAGTTTTCATTTTAAATAACCTTTTGAAGTTAAAATTACTTCATTAGAAGTGGAAAAAAAACTGTCAAAACGTCATTTTACGAGTATGTTCTTAAAAGTCGGAATACTATTTTGACAAATTTTAAGATATTGAGCCAAAAACTAATTTTTATTAATAATGTAATACATAATTCTTTTGGTACTTGTATTGTAAAATAACTGTCAATTTTTTATATTGTATACCTGCCAATTGTTATCAAGATATAAACAAAATTAGAAAACCAATACTGTTAAGATAAGGATTTCGAATGTGAGATTAATAACGTTTAAAAATTATCCTACAGCACTGTTAATATACTTCACAAAATAGATTGTTGCATTAGTTAGATTGTATTTAATTGTATGTAATACTTTTTCTAATGTCAAAGAGTTTCAACACTTTGACTTTTGACATTATGCTTATGAAATTAATCAATTGGTCTGCAAACAAAAAACTATCGAGTTAACTATAGATCGTTGACTTGATTGTGTGAAATTGATGCCAGTAACTACACTACCCTACACTGTCTTCATATTTGCGAATGTAGAATATTTTCGTCAGTTTTAATGTTGAAAGTAAATTTAGAAACAGCCCTGAAAATAATATAAATAAAAGTACCAAAGTATCGAATCGATACTTAGAAAACAATCTTTTGTCATTTTGAAGACAAATAAATAAGGATTGATTTTATCTGTCACGGTGAAATATAATGGATGAAATTAATAAATTAAACACTTGAAATAAATACATATACACATCAGAATATTCATAATTATTTGATAAGAAAAAACAAACACAGTGTATCGAGTTATTACATTATTATCAATTTCTGCACCTTTATCGTTAAAAATATCGATTAGAAAGAAAATGCATTAGCAACATCGAGTGTTTTTTGAAGAAGTTTCATACAAAAGTTTTTAATAAAATTAACTAAATTTTTATCGAGAGTATGGTGATGGGTGTTTGACATTTGATAGGATGCTCTTTGAAATAGACACATCGAACAAACCTTAATTTAGATAAGTGAATAAGTAGCTGTCATTTTATTTTTCTGAAGTCTGAAATAAATATCTACTTTTTATTTCTAAGTTCTTATAGAGACTTCCGAAATTAACAAAATTCTCAGAAATTAACAAAATTACTCACTTTTAAATTCGATTTCTCAAATATTCAAATTCAAAAATACAAGGCTCATTTCACTTTTATGGATTATGTTTATATTTAATATTCCTTATTTAACAATTTGACTGAAAAAATTATCTGTAATCTTAGAAATATAAACTGGCCCAAACCTGTGTGCAAATAATGTTAGGGTTGAAATATTTTGAAAAAGCACTTTTCATGACAAGTATTACTCTTGGAGGATTCGTCAATTCATCGCAAGCTGCAGTACCTGTGAAAAAACTTTCAGACAGGCAGGGATTGAACCCAGACTTTATTTTGTAATACTATTCCGATTTTTTATTTTGAAGTTTCTTTTGTAATTGAATGCCTCGTCGAATTATTCTGGTAATGAAATCTTGAATAGGCTTTTTGCTTTTTTAGCTGAGAGCAGAGAATTAAGCTGTCAAAAAAAGATCTGCGTTTCTTTTTTAGCTCAGAACCATTAGAGAGCACAGGTTCAAACTCTGCTCAGGCTCTGCTCAATACTCTGCTCAGAGCTAACAAAGAAAAACGCCTAAAATGTTAGTCTTGAACTCATCTTTATTTTCGTAGACGAACAACTTGGTGTATACAACCCAGAGAAATTTACAAGCGTCTATGAAAAGATAACGAAGTCGCTAAATTTCTTTACCACAGACAACAATATTTAGACTTGCTTTAAGTTTGTCAGGTGTATTAAGGGTTAGTCTAACTCTTGTAGATTGATTTTGCCTTAATAACGGTAATTTTGTTTGTTGATAATTATTTATTGATCAAAATCTCTAGCACAGCTAGATCAATTAACGAAATCAAAGCATATTGTTTTTGGCTATATTTTAATTACTTCGAAGTACAATTTTTTTTGGATTTACTCGTGGTTTTAATTTTAACAGCTCTGACTAATTGTTTCTCACTTGGAAAAATTTGGTTTTTAAACGCAGTTTTAATCAAAAGGAAAAGATTATTAAGTATTTTGACAGCTAGATGTTGTTGGCGAAAATGAATTTCTTAAAACAAAAGCATCCTTCGATAGATACTCTATATAAATTCAGGCAAATAAGATACTTGAATCTTGGAATCTCGGATTGGACATCTGTCAAAAAGCACCTTCCAATTTCTTCACTATCAATAGTCATTTGTATTTCTGTCAAAACATCAGTTGATGATGATGTTTGGTACTCCATTGTTATTATACACATTGACAAATTTTAAGTCTTATCTAAGGAGAGTTTTAAAGGTCTTCAAAATAATAAATATACTCAAGTGTATTCATTTAAATGTAACACAGTGTATTTTCTATCGAAGACAACTTATAAAGCTTAACTTGTATGTATATTTCTTTATAAAGTCTAACAGCATCTGCGGCGGTGGCATAATTCATTTATTTGTCACATCTGCTTATCGTCAAAATATCGTGATTTCTTAATCATCTCGATATTATTTATAAACATCATCATTATTATCTTTTAAATGTATTACAAAAAAAAAAATTTAAACAAAACAATCAAATTGAATGTAAACAAACTCGAATTTTATCAAAGTTGTTAATTTTAATGCATTTGCACATCGATGTTTAATTTCAAATTAGAAATTCAAATATATTTTTAAATTCTTCGAAAATATAAGAACAAGATTTTGCGGATTATTTTGTTTATGTTTATTGTCAAAATATTAGAAAACAACAAATTTAGTAAAAAAAAAAACTTTCCGTATAGTCTCAACTCAACATCTGGTTAGCAGAGAACTATGATAATTTTTTTAATTTATTTTTCAAAGTCCATCTGCTATTTATTTAAATAATGTATCTAACTACATATTATAAGCTTGACAAATAAACTTGAATCGAAAGGTTCAAGGTTCATTGATATACTATAACTGCTTTGTGTAATGTAAACAAATTATAGGTTTGTATTTTGTATTTTTTTTTTGTTTCTGTTTTGAATTATGTAAAGGTAAACAAATAACGAGACACCAAACTTCAAGTTTTCTTGTGTGTTAAGTTTTAACATTTTGTTTCTAAAGAATCGTAAATAGTTATTTTGTATTGATATGGAACTTGATATACCCACATGATACTAGAACCCAAGACATTACATACAATTTAAATTATAGGAAATAAAATATCTATCGAAGCATTAAATTAAAATTGTGTAACGGTCGATAAAGAAAAAAGAGAACAGAAGATTCTATAATGTGAGGTTATGGGTTATGGGTTACACCATTTGCAAGTTACAAAATGTGTCCTTTTATGAATAATGTGTAAACACTTTTTCTTAAGAAATTGCTTTTTTAATTTTATTGCATTATATTATACAACAGTAAAATTATTTTGTAGATGTCATAAATAAATAAAAAAAGAAAACTATAATAAAATAGATCATTCTACCGTTTACTGTCGAATCTTTTTCTTCATGAAGTTAGAGCTTTTAATGTCACCGAACCGAAAAAATTATACAAGGAATCGAAACATGTATTTGACAGTTTAACAGAAGAGAAAAGTCATAAGGTTTTAGAACAGCCAAAAATGAGTACCATATTACATGATGTTTCACGAGACACAGGTTCACATGAGTGCGAAAAGGAAAGCAGATGATAGGAAATAAAAGTAGCGGACTGATTTTAATGTGTAGTCTTATTTTGACGTTTCTTTTTACACATTCGTTTAATGTTGTGTATTCATTCGATTTTCTTGTTGAATAATTAACAGTAATCGATGTACAGTTTTCAAAATCCTATTTACATATGTACATATTTTGTTTAGGTACTCAATTTGATTGAACTTCAAAAATTTTATAGAAGAGTACACTTAAATTTAAATTCAACGTGTAATACATTTTGCCTCACGGGATAAAAATTTTAAAAGGACTGTCAAAAAATGAGACATTTCTCATGAGGCAACGTGTAATAGGGGACAAAGAGTATTTTAAAATATATATGTACAAATAATTGAGTATCTGAAATTTTCTTTAAACTTTATCTTAAAATCTAAACAAAAATTTAAATAAACGAACAACAAAGCAACAGAAAAAAAGAAGAGAATTCTTAATTTAATGACAGTTTGAAAGATAAGTGATGCCAAATTGGCATTGAATTTGATTCGTAAGACGATGTTCATCACATCTCATCATCATTACATAATCCAACTTCTTGACGTTGAAAAAGAGAAAATGAAGGTGAAGCAGAAACTTTTAAATAATTTAGAAAATAAGTAAAAGCAAAATAACTTGATAAAACGTCAAAACGAGTTACCTCAAAAGTTCAATGTGAATACAGTGTAAAAGATTTTTTTTAAAGTATAACCTAGCACCTTGCTGACTTTTCATGTAATCAGTTATACAAATATGTATGTATGCTAGGAATACGAAAGTGAGAAAATGTCGAAAGTAATACAATACTGATATGGTAACACTTTTGGCAACACTGGTATAAGACAGTCTTGTAGAAGAGTGCAATCGTTTAAAGGAAGTTCAATTTAAAGATTGCATTTATTGACCATTTTGACTTTTTGGCTAAACAGTTTGTTAGGTGATCTATAGGAATTTAAAGACTCGACTTGAATTAATGACTGGTGTCTGGCTAAGTCAAACTTGGTTTATTTTTAATAATGATACTGAAGATACATCTGTCAAATTGGCTTTCATCTATTTAGTTTGTTCTGCCAAATTACAAGTACAATTAATAATACTCAGAGTGGTTGATAAATGTAAACCCACTGGTTCATTAAACTTTCAACTAACAGCCTTAAATCGACTAAATAAAAGTTCTGTCGAAAACTTCACCGATATCCTTACAGGACAATCCGAGGGTTTTTACGTGCCGTCGCTTACAAGAATTCGGCTTTTTGGAAAACATAACTTGTCGATTTTTTAAACATGGCTTGGCCTGTGTCCTTACAAAAGACTCAACTGTTTCAGAAGCTGATTAAGGCAAGACACTAGACTAAAGACATCGAGTATTTTTTCTGTGGCAGTTGGAAACTTAAAGAAATTTTCAAAAAAACGATGAAGTCCATTTTTAGATGAATGAGTATGTGCATCAACAAACAAAATTGTCGAATTACGGATGATACCAATCCACCAGAGATTAAACAGCGTCCAATGCACACTGTCTGCTTACATTTATGAGTCACAATTACCAGACCAACTGGATTCGTCTTTGATAGATTATCAGGACCATGCTACTTGCAAAAGACATCATCCAATGTTAGAAATTCTGTACGAGAAGTTTCAGGGAATTTTCAACTCGATTAATGGATATGTGAACTGTCCACTGAGATCTTTCGAACTGACCAACTTACAAGTTACAAATCTTCTTGTGTTATTTTCTGTAACCGAGAATCTATGCGAATAAGTCGACTCGACATTATAAGTTTGACACTTGACATATCGCATGTATGTCAACTTGAAAGTGGACATTTGAAAGATGTTATATTTCCTAAATAAGGGACATTACTTTGTTTAAAAATTGTAATTCAAGATGGGAAGCACTTAAATAAAACCCAAGTACAGTACGACTATAAAAACATACAAAAAATGTCAATTGTTTGATTCTTCAAACTCCTAGCCACTTGAACTAAGAAACCAATCTCTGGCAAATCCTGCATTTTATTTAAACAATCTTTAAGACTTATTTGCACGAAATATTCAAAGCATTTCGCATGCAAGCCATTATTTGTATTATGTTTACTTCTCCGATGTTTTGTTTTCTAGTTTCCTTAAGTTAATTTCGCCACAGCTGAGTAAACTGCCAAGATAAACAAGAGCTTAAAGTTAAACAATATTATAAACATATATAAAGTTATATTATACACAAATAAAAAAAAACCTGACCAGGTATTTGAGTTAGCTTTAATGGCTAAATGATTAAATAAAACCCATAAACATTTTTTTTTCTTTTCAACATCATCATATTATTATATAAACAGAATCGAAGAAATATTGACAAACTTGACACATTGTGCACAGCAGCCGGATTCTTTTCCATGTACATAAACTATACATATACAGTTAGTATATGAGGGTATAAAATGTATTCGTAATAGGAATAAATTCGATTTGTTAAACCATTAGGTATGTTCGTTTAGTTCATAACTTGTGTTGACGTGGGTCTGTACAACACTCTTTGACTCTGGCCTAAAACAAAATATAAATTGCTTGATAAACATTGACATTATGTGTAGCAGTTCTTAAATGATTGATGACAGATGATTAGCTCGGAAACTAAATGGAATCAGCAGTGGTGTACAGTGGTCAAATTAATCAAACAAACTGGAAAAAAACACAAATTCGTTTTTTAAATTAGAAATCAAATTAACACTTTCTTAAGCCCTTTTTAGACGATCTGTTCAGTTTTAGTTGAGTTATCAGTTAAGCTTTCAGTTTAACTAAACACAAAACCTGAAACGTTTAACAGAAACTGTAATTGAAACTGATGAAATTCCCATTAGTTGTCAGTTCAGTTCTCAGTTAAACTGAACACCGAATAGAATTTCATTTTAACTGAACTGACAGTTAAACTGAAAAATTAACTGATAACTGAACCGAAAACTGATCTTCTAAAAGGTGCTTTAGCTTTTTCAGTAAAACTGAATTTTACCTACTTTTTATTGTTTTTTTAATGATTATAAATATAAAAAATCACACTTAAATTAATCCCCTGACAGTTCTGTCTTCGACTTTTCGTTAATTTGAATACAATACATATTTAAACAAACGAAAGTATTCTGGATTACACGTTACTGTAGTGCCATCTCTTTTTTATTGATAGTGATGGGAACTTCTTAACCATTTCAAACATATAACCACAAATTAAGAGTTTGAAGAGTAAGTCAACTTTCAACTTTTACAATTAGTGCACCAAATAAGCACATTTAAAGCATCTTAAATTTTTTCAATCCTACATATTATTGATAAAAAATTCTTTGAAATGGTATTCCAAGGCTACTTAATATTATTTTTATTGAATTGAATATTAAATAAAAATATTTTATTTAAAAGAAAACTATTTATTTGTTTGAAACGAACATTTGAAACGATTTGATAAGAATAAAAATAAATTTATAAACAAATTTTGATGGATACAGAAAAACAAACTTAATTAAACAATATAAAAGTTAAGTTCCAAACATGTAAAGTAAACATTACCATTAAAAATCATAGAACTTCAATACTTAAGAGTTTAGTTAACAAACCTAATATAATAATATGTACTGTAAGAAAAACAAGCATTTAAGAAATAAAATCTTTTAAACCAGAAAATTATCACTGGGCATCGTGCTTTTAACATTATAAAATATAATAATTGTTTTAAAATTTCCAATTCTTTCCACAAAAATTTGCCAACCGTACCACTGTCCAAGAACGACAGTTAAAAAAGCCAAGTGCTACCCGTCATCTTTGGTCGTCGTCGGTCGTCGGTGGCGTCGACGTTGTTGTCACAAAGTGTTATATTTTTATGTTTATGGATAAAAACTGATGAAAGGATATTTATATATTCCTTGTAGATTTAAGGTAGATCTATAAATTAAGTTAGAAAACAATGGTTATTGCTTAAAGATGATAAAGTTTTATTGCTCTCGAAAGTTTTGATGAATCTCATCAAGGAATCGAAGTTTATTTTCATATTGATTTATCATTATTTATGGAAATTTTAATTGTTTGGTATACCGTATACTGGTATATATTTCCACTACCTATGTATGTTGGTAAAAAGTTATCTGTGGTGATGTATACAAGTATAGAGGTTATAAATATACGTGTTAAGGTTAAAAGATTATTATTGGGAATTGTTATTCTTGAAACTTGAAGGATAATTTTATTAACAGACATCTAAATATAGAAGTCAAAGAGATTGATTTAATAAAGAAGTTGTTATTGAAAGAGTGAGTTTTGAAACACTTAATTTTTTAACCAAACAGAAAGTTGTGTGAATAAATTAGTTAGATATTTTGAAGCTTTCATTGAACAAGCTAAACCTGACTAGTAGATTAAATTGCAAGACTTTAGTTATGCTAAATGTGCACATGGTTCCGAGGACTGTTAACTGTCAGTTAGTCAGATTTATTTTTTGGTGCTGAAGTTCTAGATTTTGTCTAAGAAATTATCATCATAGCAAATCTCCAATTTTTACAAGGCCTGTACAATAGACATCGATTTCAGCAAGATGGAGCTGCATGCTGTAAATCAAGAATTTGAGAAGGAGAAATTCGGTGACAGAGTCATTTGGCATATGAATCAAAGCATAAGGATATTCATGTGCAGTCAACTGTCAAAGGCTCGTAGTTAACTTTTTAAATGTCATTTATTTAAACTTGAAACTTTATTTAACAAATCTGTACCTCCACTTAATGATAACACCAGATAAAAATTAATTACGAGTTGTATTTTTTATAGTAACGAAATTCTTTTTTAAAATTTTACTGGAACTTAAGTTATAAGGATATTAAGTTACAAAGTTAATAACTTTTAATAGTAAAAAAGTCTTTCTTGACCTAATCTCAAATGAACTTTCCAAAACAGTTTGTTTAACTGGTGATTTTTACTTTAAACTTTTTTTATTTTATTACTCACACTAGATTATTTAAAAGAAGTAGGGGATAAAGGAAGAAATTTAGACTTTTGTTAATGAATACGAGCGAAATGATATTATGTATCAGATAAGATTATGAAATGTATCAAAATTAAGCAAAGAAGTCATTCTTGACAAAAAAAAAACAATCAGAAGCTAGGAACTTGCCGTCAAGTTCTTTTTGTCATCTGAACGCGTTCATTAGGTCTGTTCGTTTACTTTCTTTTTTTAATGTATGATGTCTGCAATATTTTAAGCAATGAACTTTCCACCTAGAACCTTTTAAAAAAAAAAAAAAACGACTTTTAGTTGAGAGCAACCATTGAGATTTGACAGTGACAAAAATATGTAAGCGGGTTCCTAAGCACTAAAAGAACTCAAGGCTAAGAATTAAATTCATTATTACATGCATAACAAACTTTGTCGGTGTGTGTTTAGTATTTGTGTAGATGTTAATTTTGTATTCAATTTTAGTTTTATTTGAAACTGCTTCCACTTTTAAATGAGAACTATATATTTTTAAATTATTCTCTACACAAATTTAAAAAATCGAAAATTATAACTGACTGTAATTTATTAAACTGGCACGAAAATTGCATTGCTTCTAGTGAAAATTATGGATAAGTTTTGTTTTCAAAATGAAAATAGGAAAAAATAGAGGTTTTGATAACAGCTGGTAACGATTAAAGATACCGCATTAATTTGCTAATACATAAATCTGAGTTTTGTGAGAATTTTTCAAAAAAAAAAAACTGTCAATCTTATGTGTCATCTCGATTTCGTGTTTTGTATTTGTGAATAGTTTAATTTGTACTCTCGTTAAGAATTTTTCAAATTTCGTTTTCAAACTCTAAATTTATAAACAGCAAATTATAAAAAAATGTTTTTCAAAGCTGCAATTAAGAATTTTTCAGAGGACTTTTGATTCATCTAAAATCTAAATTATGTAATTTCCAATTTAAAAAATGTAGCACCTTAACAAAGACAAAAAACTAAGTAGGTACTGTTTTGATTTAAGTATTATGTATATTTTTTATTTAATCTGACAGTAAATCTGTCAATGTCACCCTAGAAAAAAATACTATCTGGGAAGAGACTGGTCTCTAGTTAATCTTTGCTATTAAATTGGTTTCTTTTACTTAAAGATAAAAAGTTGTGTTCTAATGTTTGACTTCAATCAATCGATGTTTGATGGAGTTTTAATCCACTTTCTCACACTGTCTGCCTGTCTCTGTCTGACAAATGTTAGAATACAAAATATCCAATTAACCCAAAACATGAGTTAAGCCCCTTTCGCTTATACATATCAAATCATTTGTTACAAGATTTTAAGAAAGTTTACTCTAAATTAACTCAACATCTTATACCTACTCCCACATATTCAAAACTCTTTTCTTAAAATCTCCCAATGCTCTTATTCATCTCACTTTTAACCATTGATTGCTCTCAAAAACCGCGTTAAGACATAGCTCATAAACAATAAAATAAAATAAAATAAAATAAAATAAAATAAAATAAAATAAGAGAAGCAAGACTAAAAGTAAAAAAAAAAACACAAACGGATGAATAAAAAGTTCAAAGATCTTATACCATGTGGACAACTGGTATTGTTACTTTGTTGGATTGAATTTAAAATCAAATTAGTATGCCTCTAAATAATTATGCAGTACTTATCTAGATACAATATAATAGCAACAACAACACTTAAGTAAAAATGTACACTTATTAACTTTTATAAGTTAAATGTTAATGTTAATGTTTTCGTTATAAAGGTGCAATTTGAGATCTCACAGAAGATACATAATATTAAGTAATTGTGAGATATGTACATACTTTATGCCTGAGCTATGAAATGCACATTCTTCACGTATTTAACTTCTCACATTTTTTTAAGTTTGAGTTTGAGTAGTACTCCTACTTGACTGGGTGTATAAAGTGACATTTTGATTTTGACTTTTTTAACCGAAAAAATGTTTTATTTATTTTTCTATTTCTATAAGTGCCTAGTTTTTTATAAGTTTTTAACCGAATTGAATAATTGATTCATAGTCAAGACACTGAAGATTTCTATCTATGTATGTATGTAGATCTACTTGTATATTGTATACTTTTTTATTTATACGTATTTAAGACAGTTCTTTTTTAGATATTTGATATTTAAACTTTGATCATTTTTAGTTCCTTTTTGTAGGCAATTCTGAATTTGACAGATGACAGTTTACAATAAGTAAGTATTACATGAAAGCTTATTTGCTCTCCCACTGCTGAGACATTTGAGCTGTCCGTGTCCAGTAAGACCTAGATTCTATATGCCTAATCGTCAAATAAATATTAATTTACAGAATTGACTGTCTTTTTGACAACTTGAAAAGACAACTTGATACAAAAAAAACCTAGGATTTCCCGGAAAATTATAACAAAACATATAAAGACTATTAAAAGCAAATAAACTAGTTTAGTATTTTCATTATGAATTTGAATTAAAAGTTCATTTCAAAAATGTAAAATTTTAAAACAAACATTTTAAATTTCTTTAAAAAAATAAGAAATAAGGTGTTAGTGTTAAAAAACAATCGTTGTTGGGATGTAGAAACTACATCTCATGTACAAGATCTCTGTCAGGTAACATTTCTGGAGTCAAATTTTGAACGCAAATTCTGTCTAAAAGTTAAATCACAATGAAACCCTTTTTTTATTATGTATAATAAAAACATTTAGTATTCTGTTTTTGTAAACGCGTTCCATTTATCAGTACAAAAAATTGCCTCTACAGCGGTACTATGTGTAGAATCCGTGTTGGACATGATAATTAACCCTAGTTCTATTTAAATTTTTAATTTTAAAACAATATAAGATATATTTAAAATGCTTACATTATTGTTCAAACATAGAACTGATTTAAGTATTTTAACTGTCAAAGTAAAAAAAAAAACAGTATTGGTTACAATAACTGACGCTTGTTTAAGGTGCTGTCTTTCAAGAACTCTTTTAAGGAAATACATTTTTATGTTTTCTTTTACCCCAATTTGTATTTTTTTTTTATAATTACATATTTGACACCTCATTTTTATATCTCTCTTTAACCAATAAATGGGATTGTAATAAAGTATGTCAAAAAGTACGTCAAATTGAATTGCCCGTTTCAAGAGTAAAATGAGCTATATTCACAATGAACGCATTTCAAAGATAATTGTTAAACTTACAGCTAACTTTATATTTAAGTTAAAAAATTATGACAAGTCAACTGTTTTGTATTGTACACTTGGGCGTATACTCACTTTTTTTATTGCATGTAATGTATTCTTTTAAACTTTTATCGTTATACTTTCAAAAAAGAGTAGAAAAAACGTCAAGTTAAAAAATATTTATATTTTTCAAGTTTTGTACATAATAAACTGTGGAGAGTTCATAGAATTTTATAGGTTAGACCCTCAAAACCCATTTTTAAGGAATATCTACTGGCTTTCAGTCGTTCATTTATTGCTAGAAAAATTTGTTAAAGAAAGTTTTTGAAAATACATACCTTGTCATAAAAGTAATAATTTTGAAAAGGATTTGAATTACTTAAAAAAAAGTTTAAAGCAACCATCTCGAAATATGTAAAAATTTTAATCGAAAAACGGAACTGAAAATAAAAAGGGGTTAACTATTAGAGCCTCTAATTTGGCTGTCTTTTTTTTACATACATACATACATATGTATATATGTACATAATATGTACTTTCCGGTATAGTATCTGTTTAAAATTGTCTGGTATGTAATTAAAATTTCCGAATGAAAAACTCCATACGATTTTGGGGATAAAGGGAAACCACTTGATGGTACACATTGGTACAGGTATTTTGGGAAAGCGCTCTTCTTCCAGCACAAAGCCTCAACATTTCCCAGAAAAATTGCATCAAAAGTACACCATTTCCGAAATTTAAAGTGGTGAAAAAAAAACATAATTCCATTTAAAAATTCGACTTCACCAATTGCGCGGTTTTTCTTTCTCGAATTCAACAAAAAAAAATCCGAACATCCCAATCTGTCTCCTTAAACTTAAATGACAAAACTACTGAACTATTTCTCCAAAATAAATTCGAAATGACGAAAATATTCAAAATTTACATAAAAGTTGTACCTGCCCGCGGCATATTAAATCAAGGAATATATTTTCAGTTTTAGCCAGTTTCCAAATAAAGACAAATCACAATCCCCCCCCTCCCCCAACCCTCTCAAAAAGAATCAACATAGTGATGCATTGCAGGAAACTCATTAGTAATTCAAATGACGACGCAGCACATCACCCCATTCAGGCTTTCTAGAAACCATACGTTAAAAATTGAAAAAGTAACAAAACCCTAACAAAATGCCTCTCAAAACTGAAACAATTATTTCTGCTTCCAAAAAAAGAGTTAACAAAAAACTTTGAATAATTTAAAAGAAAATCATATTCCGACTTACCTTAGTTTTGAAGTAAATTACAAACAGCTTTGACGCGTTAAGACTTTTCTTAGAGGAGTACTTTCAAGTCCCAAATCATTCTTTACTACCTCGCTTCCTGATGGATGCCAAATTTTGGATGTTATTCTTTCAAACACAACGCTTACATCATTAATTAAATAGTGACTTATAAAATCCCCCTTAGTACTGCAGGGTTAAGAATTAAACTTTTAAACTGTTTAATATCGTTTTTTTTTTTTTTTTGGTTTGTTTTGTTTTTATTTAAAAATCATTTAAAAACACGCTTGAAAATACATATACTCGCACTCTCTCCCTGGAAGGAAACACAAAAGACAAATATTTACATTCGACCCTTCACTTCCGTTCCAAACGCGCGCACTCCTCACTATCAATCCAAAACACATACACATGTACTACTGCCTCGTATGTGTACATACTCGTATAGCCTTATTCACAAAGCTGATGGAATCCCTAAATCTCTAAGGCGCACATACACAAACAATCGGGGGCAGAGCATAGGGATTGGGATAGGAATAGAAATAGGGATAGGGATGTTCCTTATTCATTATTTGTTTTCTTCCTTAAGGACACGACACACGAATATGTTATTAAACTGGGAGCATGCAAGACATCGGAGATCGGAGGCTAAGAGGGAAGGAATAATGCCCGATGGTGTTTCCCGAATTAAATCAATACAATACACAGTACGAGTATCATGGCCAAGTCTCTGTCGGATGTCGGAAGCAATTTGGAAGCTCCTCTAATATCAACCCATATCGGGCAGGGACAAAGAAATTACTATAAAACAAGGTAAATTTTTTGTATTGGTTTTAGCTAGATATACGGGTGAGGGAGAGGTCGCAGGCGAAGGATTAAAATATTTTTAATTGCTCTCGGAATTTAATTAAACGAGCCAAAATACAAAAATTTCGTATTTTTGTTTGTTGTTATTTTTTTTTTCTTAATTGATTCTCGAGATTATAAGAGAAAGTTCAAAGCAATCCCGGATTTTTCAATACCTAAGCAAAAAAAAAAAATAAAATAGAAAAATAAAACAACAACAACAAATAACAAAAACTTCACTTATCACAACAATATAAATTCTCTATCTCTGAACAAGAGTCCATCGAGAGAATGCGGAGCAAAACCCACCGAGCACCGTACAACTGTGGTCTCTGAAGCTGCTGCTGATAATAATATACTCCACCGAATAAAAAATAAAAAAAAAGAAATCAAATGATATCGAACAGTGCTGTCGCTGTGAGTACAAAGGGAATCACATTTAATACCTTGGCTTTAAAGTCTGTCTGCGAAGTTTTTGTGTTATAATAAATTCGGTATCAAGTAACTTGTTTTTTTTTTTTTTTAATTTAAACGAATTACATATAACAGTTTCAATTAATTGATTTTTACTACCTTTTAAAATTTTTGTACTAACATATGTATATGCAATTAAATAGACTCGAGCCAATACATATCAAATCTTTATCGAATAAAATTTCTTTGACACGATAGCATTATTTGTTTGTAAAAAATAACAACACATAAGAAAGCAAAAAATATATAATTAAATATTTGAATTTATAACGATTAAGTAAATAAATAGTTTAAAAAATATATTGATGCATAATCAATTAAGTTAATAAATAAATTAACATTAAAAAATGATTGAATGATTGTTAAAAATCCAAATAAAAAATGTCTGTATCCAGTTTTTAAAATATAATTTTAGTGTTGAGGAAACGTATTAATAAATATTATTAAGTTGATCTATGATATTATTCTCAGAACATTAAACATGTAATAGGGCAAATTTAAGTGGGTTTGACTGTCTTTGAAATCAGAAAGTTCAAAGTGCTTTATTATTAAGGATTGCAAGGCTTGGAAGCTCGTGTTGCTGGCCAAGCAAAGTTTGCTCTGAAAACTAATTTATCGAATGTAATTGGCTCCTTCTAAAAATACACCAAGTTCTAATTTTATGAAAGTCTAATGCAAATGTCTTTTTTCAAGTCTAGAGTTTTCGAAAAAAAACTTCTAATTCTGAAAAGAAGTAGTTATATGTATACAATGTTTTATTGCTTTGAATATGCTGAAAATGTTTGCACATTAGAAAACTTGGCTCTATTCTTTCATTAAAAACTGTTTCAAATTGATTCTCAAAATAGAATAGGTACATATTAAGTTTTTTTCATTCTACAAAGATCAAAAGTTTTTCAAATATAGCAGTTATTAGTAAAATGGGTGGCACGCAAACTTTTTCTTTTATTGCACTCTATTCGAAATTTCTAGGATATCGGAAAGTCTTAATAAGTATATTTACGATTTTTGACCTTCTGTATCTCAGAAACAACTTTTGCTAAAGGGGGCAGTATTTGGTTAACATTATTGACTAAATAACCAAATAATGCGGATATGATTATACATACTTTCAGATTAAAAACCTATAAAAAGTCTTGGATAAGCCGAACAACGCAATTTGGTAAAAGTAACTATAATCTAAACCACTTAAATGTCTTTTATTGTAACACTTAAAATTTTAAAATCTAAGGACGTCACATCATAAAATAAACCTATCCTATCTAACATCAAAACACAAGTAAATTATGATTTTTTAATAAATGATAATTTCTTTAAGTTTTCGTTAATGATGATTTTGAAATGCAAACCAACTATGGAATGGTTAAAAAATCGTGTTCCACTTAAGTGCAATATGTATGTCAATCATTCTTGAATTCTGGATTTGCTAACCAAACTGAGATTCTTGGATTAACATAGTATGTATACATATAAGACCTAGAATGATTTGTAATTTTGATTAAGAAACAAATATTTTATGAATTATACTCTATGTGAATTCCAATTCATTTAAATTTATTTTACAAAAACGACAGCCCTGACAAACATCAACATACAACTGACGCGCAAACTCTCCAACAAAATTCTCCAGCTAGAAAAATCACAAATATAAATACGGAACCGGACGGGCTTCAATGCTCTTGCCTTTACATTACGACGAAGAAGAAGGCAGAAAAAAAAACAAGAAAACAGTACCAATGAGAAGATGGAATTATCACGGTCTGCGTCTGACACTGACTGGGCTGTTGGCCGAGGAACACCATGCTGCAAGATGCCACAGCCACTGATTCATGTTAACATTCTGTGACGTATCTACTCGTATACAAACCAAAGAAAACTCTCGTTTTCCACGTTCCATCCTAACTTGTTCCGTCCGGTTATTTTATCTCTAAACAAACGGAAACACAACCTCTTCGTAGCTCTACTCTCACTTGTACCTAACTACCTACTCACCGACGACGCACAACCGACGACGGCAGCGGGCACCAGCAGCACCAGATGTTATGATTCATGATGGGGCGACTGTGGCGTATACTTAACAAAAAAAGAATTCAAAACAAACCAGTGATGTTATAGTTCATAACCGTTGGTTCTAATGCTCGGTTACACCATTACTTGACATTTTTATCTGTTGTTAGTTTTTCCAGGATTTACTGAGTTTTCAGTTACAAAAGTTTTGTCAGTTGTAGAAATTATTTTCGAATTTTTATCATTTTGCTTGTTTAAAAGTAAAACTTCTTGGACGTTTCAAGTCTTCTCATCGGAAAAAAGAATATTCTCATGCTCATTTTTCGCGTTCGAATTTAACAAATTAACTGTTAAGCGTTAATAGGCCTTCAAGTGCAGATCATCCCTCTCTCTAGTCAGCCTAAAAATTGATCTAGTGAATGTATCATATTCTCTAAACATTATCTTTTTCTTCACAAGGCTAAATCGCCAAATCGACAATAACTTCTCTCGCATAACTTAATGAGATTCCTTTGCTGATTTGGCAGAAAATAAATATGTATGTATATTGGTTTTGAATACGAAAGGATAATTGGTTTTCCTACGGAATTACTCCATTCGTCTTTTGAAAATTACATTTGTATCTAAAAAATCGAATTATAATTCTGCTTGCTTATATACTCCTTACACGCAAATATCAAAACGTAAATAAAAATAAGAATTACATCCTCGCATCGAATAATCTTTGTCATTTTTGCTCAATTTTGTATAATTAACCAATTACTATCTTATGAAAGTTTAAATCTTTCAATTTATTACGCAATCACTAAAAAAGAAATAAGTAAATAGCAATTCAATTGCTAGAAAAAAAAATAATCCTATCTGTGGTGGCGATGTACAATTGTAAAGTAAGTTTGATCGTTTCAATCACTTGAATGCTGAATTAGCTGTACAGTAGTGAATAAAACAGAACTAATAAAAAAGCAGTCATTAAAATTCTGATTTTCAAAGTTCTGGCTTTCAAAATATTTTTTTTTTTTTCAAAATTATCAGACTTTTTATATGCCCTCAATAGCTTCACGAATTCCATCGTTGAGGTCTTGAATCGACGCTGGGCTGTTGCATTTTAACCATCTCTCAAACTTCAACACATTAATCTTAAATTATTTTTAGATTTTATAAAATTTTTAATTTCAAAATCTGCGATAAAAAATGAATGAACGACTATAAATCTTGCTAAGAAAACGTCTAAACCTCTGTCAAATACTAATTGCACGATGCATTGTAAAGGTTAGATATAAGAATTAATAAATACGAAGCTTTAAAATTATTTTAAATAATATAAATACAATTTTCAAAGGCTAAAATAAATATGTACGTAGGTTTAAAATAAATTCTGTTATCTATTCTTTTATTTTTAAAATATTAGTATATTTATTTAGTAGGTACTCACTATTGTACTGCACAATGATTCTACAACTAAACAATTCAAATAATAATCAAAAAATACTATTTCAACAAGATACTGTATAACTACATATATGTACATATCCTATATACACATTAAACTTTTCACTAAATACATTCAATTTCACTTATAACGATATGCACAGCACTACAGAACTAACGTGTCACAATATGTCAGCTCAATGACTGGACTAGATGAATTCATTGAAGTTTTCACCAATTTTGTTGTTGAAGAGCAAAAGAGATTTCATACATCCGTGTAACGCAAAAACGTGACGATTTTTATTTTTACACTGCTATACAAATTTCTCTCATACGTCGATAAAGAAGTTTCACTTCAAAAAACTAACTAGTAACTAGTTAGGAAGCAATTATTTTATAAATTTAAGTACAAAATTAAATTATTGTTATTACTCTGTAAGAACATTTTATAAATACATGGGAAAGGTTCAAGACAAGAATTTAATTAATTGAGAATAGTTAAATTAGGAAAACAACAAATAAAAAAAGTTAGGTGGGAATATTTTGTCTTCTTTATTCTGATTTTTTACTCAAAACATGTGCATACGTTAGTTTTAGGTTTGAAAATTATTATGTATACTAGTATATGTATACAGTTTCGAAATTCGTAACCTTTCGATTTTTAATTTCAAAAACAATTTAATCGAAAATATTGAAAGAGAAAACATTGTTTCTATATATTATATTATAAGGCACAATAGATCTAACAGGTCGCAGTGCACAAACCCCAAAATTATTATTATTATATTTTATATTTTTTTATTATTATTTTTTTTTTTTTTTGAAATTGTACAATGTTCGCCAGCGCAAAAACCAAAACGGACCACAGGTGTTAATCCGTGTCAAAAGTATATTCTGCACATCTCCACAATTGTGGCTTTTCAGCCATATCAAATTTATCGAAATCGGTCCAATACTTTTTGAAAAAATGGTACCACAAAATTTTCCATAGCCTATTTATATATAGATGTTTTGAATAAACAATGTAAATACACTTAAAAAAGAACAATTTAAACGTTTGAATTTTTGAAAAACTTTTTTTTTTAAGTACTGAATGAAAAAGAATTAGAAAGCAGAATCAGCGGAATTCTTAAAAAATCAAAATTTTGATAAGCGGACCCGAATGCCACAAGAAATTAAGATGCTGAAGTTTGTAGTAATTTAAGTTTTAGTAATAACTTCCAACATGTCTTTTCTTACCTAGAAATTTTTATATTTCGCCGTAATTATTTTAAAAACCAAGTAAAAGAACACATTTTCAATTTTTCTTTTAAACCTGAAATTGTATACTACGAGTATATAAAGCCAGATGACCTTGTAGGATGAAAAAAGAAACCTTGCATCAAATGTGACAGATTCTGATTTTTTTTAATAAATTAATGTATTGATCTTAAAAATAATCAAAATCTAGAAACATTTGGTTCTGTTGTATTCCTTAATTATTTATTTTAAATTAAGTCAGTACAAACTTATTTAATATGAGTTTATTTAAACGTATTAAACATAGTTATAAATTATAATCTATTTCTTTACAAAATACTTGATAGGAATGACCACCAAAATCAATTTTATACATCTTACATCCGCTCTCTTGTCAGTATTCTTGCAGGGATGTTCAACAGGTTCCTTTTCGGAGATATTGAGAACAAATATGTTACTGTCATATACATATGTATGTTAATATATACCTATGTATAAGTGAAAACAAATTCTCAATCGTGGCAGAGAAAACCTATAACTTGTTTTTACAATAAACAAATTTTTCGGGAAGGTCAAAAATAACTTTTGCTTGAGTTGGAGCCGATAGCCTTGGCTGCTATTGCTCTTGATTCTTATTTGTAACACATTTAAATATGTTATTGATAAAAAAATAAAATAACTTTCACTGGAAGATTTTTCAAAATCCTTGATAATTCTTTTAAAATAAAACATACTTTCTGCTACAGGACCAAGAATGACAGGGACTTTTTTTATTTTTGATGTTTTGGAGTGAAACATCACGAAAGCACGTCTTTGAAGTAAAATACAAAATTAAAAAGAATTTAATAATTCTAAAATGTACATATGTGCTATGTTATGTTTTGCATGAACCTAAAACTTATCAAATAAATACATCCACAAGTTAAGTCCTTAATGTAAATATTATAAACTATAAAATTAAAACAAATATATGTAGGTAGGTGAATGTGTAAATTTAAATGATATTACAAGGTCTTGTCAGCCTAATGCCTTAAAATTGTAAGTTAACTTTATGAACTGCTTTTTAAATAAATTTAAAAAAAATATATATCGCTTTAAAATAAGTTCTTACGAAAAAAAAATTCAGTTCGTTAAATATAAATTATTTAATTAAGTTCTTAACACATAAAATTCTATAGAACACGTAAATAAATAAATATTAAAAAAAAAAACATGTTTGGAATTGGCCTTTCAAAAAGTGGAAAATAAAAACTATAATTACATCATGAAAAATTTAATTTTTAACAAACTAGTATTTTTAACCTGCAATTAGAACTTTTCATTCATAATAATTAATACACATACTATGTATGATTCCAGCTTCAGAATATAGAAAGCAAGTATTGAGTTTTTCAACTAAGAAGGTAGTTTGTTTATCTGCATACAAATTGTTTTGAAATTTAAAAATGCAATTCATACACAATCTTTATATGTCTACACCTATTCTCCTTTGAAAACCATAATTGAAATTCATAAATTTCCCTGAGTAGTAATGCAGTCGGCGAATATTTTGGAATTATAGTCTTTTAAAGTTTCACGAAATAGAATAATTATATAAAAGGTTGACTCTTTTAAGTCTGTTAAAGAGATAGACTTCCTTCCTTTGATCTGTAGGTACACTGTTTATTTTAAACTATGTAAAACTATTTAAAAAATTTAAATTAACCACACCTATATATGTACCAAATTTTGTGCTTATAGATCCGATAAATGCTTAGCTTATACAACATCTAAGAACAGATTTGGCTTTTTCTAGAAAATATTAATATTAACAAACTTAAAATAAATATTTCTAAAAGAAATTATTGCGTTGGGCATAAAGATTTACTGAAACTTCTAAAAACGGGTCACATTCCTCTTGTATGACATCTGATGTTCTTTTTAGATTTCCCATGATATTATTAAACTAGTATCAAATCTGGGCAGTAAATAAAAAATAATAACACAACAATTAATATTTTACCAAAGTTAAAATTGCATTTTATTTTCTATGAAAAAATACATGTTTTCACTACAATTGCATATTTTTATTTGTGTAAATTGGTATATAATAATTTTAAAGTTTAAAACTTCTATCAATATCAAAGTTTTTTCTTTTAAATTTCATTTTCCATACAAAAAAGTTTTTATTTCTCTCCAATGAAAAAATCTTTCATCTTCAACTAACGTTGGAATAAACGAAACTAAAGGTAAAGGGCACATTCAGTTTCTCATTTAACAAAACTAAGTATAAGCAAATGTTAAAAATGTGATGTTTATAAAAAGATGAATATGAAAACAAAAACAAAAAATCTAAGAAAAACTTTAGTTTATATCACAAAAAAAATAAATGAAAACAGATTAATAATAATGTAAACTACAAAAGAAAAAAAAAATATAAAAACTTAACATGATTAGCGCATAACATCAATTCATTCTCACATTATACTAAAGCTATGAGTTACTCGGTCCTTAACTGCAAAACTTAATAAGTAATAAGCTCTCAAATTTTAGTTGATTTGTGGTGATGTAAACTTAAATGTAAAAACCAAACAAAACAAAATTGATCATTACTTAAAACGTTAACGATACTGTGCATTTAAAAATTCGTTTCTTGAAACTCTTTTGACTGTAATCCAGAACCAATTGTATAAGCCACGACTGTAGCATGATCCAGCTTCCCTGGGAGCGATGAAAATGCACTACTATCAACTACACGTTTTCTGGCAGCACGATGTTGCATCCGGTTCAATTCAACTTCGCGTTTGATTCCATCCGGGCCGGTTGCCAACTTGTAAAATAGTTCACGTTGCTCCAGAGTCTTTCTTCGGGCAGTGGTTATCATTCGAACAAAATCTATCAATAGATGGCACAGTCGACGTGCCGACGAGCAGGGACAGAAAGTACCACTTGTCCCATAACTAAGCAGGTCTTCTAGACGGTATAAAGTTAGAGCGTGTCTCTGTGGACCAGTTACCAGGGGCAAACCAAGTATTGACTTTGGTACTTTTACAATCGGTTGTATCTGCTGGGCACGTGACTCGATAACGGTATGCGAACGCATATATTTGGGGCGACTTGGCACACTAGAAACACTTGAAGATTTTTCAAGTTGTCCTCGCGGAGCTACATTTTCCGGTGAGGAGCTTTTCTTTGAACGTGGTGGGCGAGAAGGAATCGTAGATTGACCGGCATTCATGCTGCACGACATCTTATTAGTAGTCGGTTCGCCACGATGCAAGCGGGAATAAATAGCTGACGCACTCTTATTCTGTCGCTTCGGAGCAAGTACTCCAAGTGAACGTTGGCTTTCGTATTTGGAAATTTTACTCTCTGGTGTCCATGCCTCGGCAAATTTCCCAACAACCGGGTCAAAATTGTCACTTATTCCATCTGAAGTAAGAAAAACTATATCTCCAGCATCGACAATTGTCATAGAAAATGTGAGATTGCTAAGTTCTGGCTTATTGCCATCGGCAGGACCAAGAGCACCCAATGCATCACGCATATCACGCATGGAATGAATATCATGACAAGCTATTAAATAGAAATATTTGTATAATACTTTAAACAATTTAATAAAATATATGTAGTTAACCTTGTGTAAATTCTCGAACACCGTGCTTCTTTGAATATACATATCCCAGTGAATCTCCAACATTACACGCACATACAACATATTTGCCGAGATTTGGTTCACCTAATGGCAAAACAACAGCAATTGTTAATGTACTTAAGGCCCCACCAACTTCTAAAATGCACCCGTGTCCTTCCCAAAGGCTTCTTAAAAGCGATACAAAAACTTCTGTGGTATTAGTTGCTATGCACTCTTGAGCCATGCCGAATACAGCTCGGTCCAAATAGTCTAGGCATCCTTGTACTGCCGAACGAGCGGCTAAACGAGCACCATCACCTTTGAAAAAAAAGAAAGTAGAATTTTTATAATGAATGGAGTTTTCAATTCAATATCCTAGACACCGAATGGCATGTCTTATAGGTAGATTTTAAGTGCTTTATTTTATGAATGACTAAGATATGCAAAATGACTAAGAGCAATGAAAAATATTGTTTTTGAATTGGAAGATCAAGCTTAATTGTAATTTAATCTTCATGAAGTTATGGTTAGACAACAAATACTTTTCGAACAATTGGTTTTGTTTTTTTTTTTCTATAATATTTTTTGAGAGTTTTAAAATGTCAGATGTTTTCTGATATCGAAAGTAATTTGAACCTACAACGTACAAGTATTGAACTAAAAAGTTTACATTGAATAAAGATTTCGGAGAATTTTCTGTTCTCCTTTTTTGAATTGTGCAATTGAAAAATAATTTAGAAATCAAATCCAAGAATTGTATTCTAAGAACAAATGCAATATATGATAAAAAATTTAAGATCCATTTTCTTTATATTTCAGAGAAAATGAAATCACTGAGATCCTAGAAATCGTACTGCCCTATACATTTTATTCTCAAAACAACCAAGGCATGTTAGTGCAATTTACACTTTAGATAACCAAATAATAATGATACGGTATCAGTCTACCACAAAGGTCAACGCCAATTTTATCCCAACTTAGATCAAAAAAACAACAACCATCCTAAGGATTATAAAGACATCCAGATTTTAAAAATAATGTTTTTTAAATGTGATTTATATACATATTGGTATTGACCACTCATTTATCTTTCAGAAAGGGAATTCAATTATTTAATATTTTTTCTCCTCCGTAAATAATATCCAATGAACTAAAAATAAACTTTAATTTATTCGCTTTCGATATATTTTTTTTTTGTTTTTTTAACTGTTAATTTAACGGTTGGGGCTTGATGTCTACATTTTTAACTGAACTAAAATCAATGGCAAATTTGTGTGATCTACTTGAAGAAGATTTTATTTCAAATGAGCAATAATGCATCATTTAGTGTACACTCGGGCGTATGAGCACCTTTTTTATTTTGTTTAATTTTGAAGATTGAAGATTGTTTTTAACAAAAATCTGTTCGCCTAAATTAAATAAAATCTTAAACTTGAGACGAGACAAACAGTGAAAGTGATTTAAGTTTATTATGTACGTTTTATTTTGGAAGCTTTTACTAATATATCGTCCATTTTCCATTATCATTCAGATAATGTCATGACGCATTTATATAAAATACAACATGTTTTTGGACCAGGTACAAATAAACAAACAAAAATATTGTTTTTTTGTCTAGTTGTATTTAAATTAAGTGTAGAATATATGTATGTTAGTGTTAAATTAATTCTATTCACAGTGATTTATCTTTCGCCCATAATCATTCCTAGTGGTATATCCTCAAATACGCTGTTAAATCAAAATTTTTAAAAAGGGAACGTTAATTATGGATTGATCTAAAATCAACCGATTCGTATTAATAAGCGCCATTTAAATAATAAACTAATTATAAAAAAATTAAAAAATTCAAATATATAATTTAACTAACCCCAATTAACACCATCAGCTAAGGCCATTGCAGCAGCATTTCCACGCACTACCATGCCATAACAATCAGCAATTGGATTTCCCATCGGTTCCTTTGTCAGCATATTATTTTCATACAAAGACACAGATATTCCATAGGCACTCTCCGATTCCATTTTCCAATTTGTGACTCCAGCAATTGACTCTACCAGCGAGCCATTTTCTGTTATTAAAGCTTGATTCGAGACGGCTTCACGTAATAAACGTGATGCATCGTCGAGTTTCTTCTCAGCTTTTGGTTTTGAATTATCAACCGACGACGACGATATCGTTGGTGTTTTAATGATACCATTATGGCCATTCGAGATTTCCGTAAAATCAGTCTTTGCGTTAACTATATTCTTGTTGTTGCTCTGCTCTTCGGTGGTGGTTTGAGCGTTGGTGGTGCCATTCTGGCCGGCAGTGTTCGATTTTGTTGTGCTGACCATACTAACGACAATCGTTGTTCCTCCTTTGGTGTGATTTTCAGTGATGGTTGTGCTGGACTGTTCGACTTTTGAATTCCTTCTGGATCGCGGGTTAGGAATCCCACCACCAACTGCCATCTTATTAGCATTTTGATCCGATCGATATTTCGATGCATTAAACTTAAATTTATTATGATTGCTTATGCTTTTGCGCACTTCCATGGCATCATTATCTTGAATAGTGTCAATGAAGTCAATATCAGAGCCAGCACTTAAATGCAACTTAGATCTCTTGATCCCTGTTAGTCCATCATCGGGACCGGTACAAGCTGATGTTATGGTATTCGCACCGGTGGGATATACCGAGAGGGTAAGTTGAGGCATGTCGGACGGATTTTGGCCGCTGCTGACCTCTGGGCCAGGTACAAAAATTCTTTCCATTCGGCTTGAAGAAAAAAAAAGAATAATAATAAATTATAATGTTTAAGAATCTTAATTTAAAACAATACACTCACCCTTCCAAGTACTTCGTAATGAAACCACCTTCATCTTCCTCGGTCTTACGAGGACTCCGCGGGCCATCTCTCGAGTCGGCAATGAAACTCAATTGACGAAAGTATGTTGTGACCTTTTGTCTGAGTGATGGCATCGCTAGGCGGTCTTTATAAATGGTTGCTTTGAGTTTGCAGCCCTCTCTGATGATTGATCAAACACTTGGATTCGAGTTCATTCACATGACCGGCATCATAGTATACTTAATTGATTGGTTGCATTGAATCTAAAGCGGGACAAAGAACAACAAATTTCGATTTAAACAATAAACGATTAAATTTTCTTCTTAAACAGAGACTACATACGTATATTTTTGTATATAGTTTCAAGTAAAGCTTTTAATTATTGCCCGAATAGAGGATGAGCAATTTAGTCACTGCTACTGCGGGTTCTGTCTTTTCAAATATACCATATTTCAAAGTTCAAAGACAATACAAAGGAGAATAATAATAATAATAATAAAAAAAAAATAAAGACATTCAGAACTGAAGACAGTCTAATTAAAAATGAGCAGCAGTTGGAAGTAATTGGGATGTGGGTGATGCATTAACTTACAATGGATGGAGAGATGTATTGTTTAGTTTAGTACATAGATGTTCTCTGCAATTATGGTCTTATTTTGTTGTTTAGGCATTCAATTTGAATTTATGTCCCAGTGAGGGTTCAAATACGTAGCTTGGGGCAAAATTTAATTGTTTGTTTGCATGATAATTACATAGGTTCGTAGTACTTATGTACATAACATACATACCGACAAATTAAATTTTTACCTTGCGTGCTTGGTCGAGTGGAATTCTAAGGGTAATTATTTTGAAATTGTGCCATGATTTGCATGTAAATTCTAGTATGGATGTATTTTGTGCTGGTCTTCTATGATACTTATTTTTTATTATTGGCAGCATAAAAATACTTGGTTGACTTTAATTTGAGTTCTAGATTTTATTTAGAGCAGACTTCATCCAGAATGTTAAGTCAAGTATGGGAAGAAATAGAATTAGGTTCTGCAAAATATTGTCTTAATTATACATACAATCAATATAAATGTACATATATGTACTTAATTTATAGAACCATGATGTTGCGTATAGAAGGTTCTTTTTCTGTTTTTAAGGTATAGAGACTTATTTATTCGTCATTTACGGAAAGCCCACTCGTTTCAATATTATAGAAAGAAAAGAAACTATTATTTATCCAAATGGTTACTGAAGATTTGCATTAATATTTTATACAAAAATCTATTGTTAAGCTTCAATTGTTTTTGATGCAAATCAAATGACAAAAGAAGTGCACAGAAACAGAGAACAGATGATGCAATTTCATCATCAGCCACTTAGTCTTGGAATTATAGTAGGATTTCTTTAAAAATGTCAACTTTTATTTATTTATTTATATTTTCAATCTTATCCAATGGGCTATCCAAATTTATTCCACACAAGCCACTTTCAGTCTATACTGCTTGAGGACGTGGGTTGATGGCCTACAAGTCATGGATTGAATGTTTTCTGTTAAATGCAGATCACATTGAATTTTTATTTTTTTGCATTTGATTATATTTGTGATTTACTTTCGACAACCTACGTCAACAATATTCTATTTGTAAAAATAAAGAACACGAAAACAAACACGTAGTTCACGCCTAGGTAATAATTGACTGCTGGCTGCAACGAGTTTTGTTCATGACTTGGAAAAATTCTCGAAATAGGTTTACAGTAAATAGTGATTTTTAATACACTGATACAGTGATTTTATAAACAAAGATTTATATGTGCATACAAATAAGCAAAACACTTAACACATATTTTCACAGCGTTTCAAAAAAAAAAAAATTTGTAAGTATTTTAGTAATAGAAAATTTTTAAAGCTAACACATATTTGAAGTAAATACAAAATTGTTTTAATTTTTAATGATTATAAATTTGTTAAAAATAACGGTGTACTTAACTACTTAGTTATAATAATTATATTATATTTTTCATTTTTTTTTCTGTAAATTTTTTTTTCTTGTTATTTTAACTTGAACCTGAATGTAAAATGTTGTATATTGAATGAGTTTGTTTAGTTGATCTGAATAAAGAGACACCAAATCCAGCTATCTTTCCTATGGGACATTCTCTATTACTTTGGGCTAAAGGTAATTATTATTCTTAATGACTTTTTGGAAGCTGCAATTAATTTTCTAATAACGGCCCAAGGGTTTTCCATCGGCTCGGAGTTAGGTGATTGGGAAAACCAGTCAATAAAAGATATCGTATCGAATCGAAACCACTCTTCCTGTTGTTCTTCGGGTCATTGCTTTGCTGAAAAACTACACGAATCGACATCGAATCGACGGTATACACATATAAGGGCTATAACTTCTCGTATTGCCTAGGCAAGTATTCAGTATTTTGTTGGAAACTTAACTGCAATCTATTGGCAATGTCTTTTTTTTCTCAGGAGTACAACTTTTTTAGAGCTTCTCGCTTACGTTCTTTAATTCAATTGGGTATTTATCCTAGAAGCCGTTAAATTTAATAAGTATTTTGAGGATCTCAAAATGTCTTCTTTTTTTTTTGGTTATCGCGTAGGACTATCATGTCAAAAAGTTGGGTTCAATCCCTATGCCTATGCCACGTGAAAGTTTTAACATACTGCGTCTTGCGAGGAATTGAGAAATCCTCAAAGAGCAATTCTTGTGATGAAAAGTGCTTTCTCATAATTAAGTCATTCGTATTCAGCATTGGTCTCATTCATCCCTGACATTACTCACACGCAGGAATGGTTCTTCAAGCTATAGCGCAACCTAATTTCATTTAAATAATTTTCCAAGTAATGCAGGGGTACCAACTTTAGGAAGTTAAATTAAGAGTGAACTATAAAGTGCATGATAAAGATTACCAATCAAATTCCAGCTATTGAAGCACACAAGGTAAAACACAAGTTAAAATAACACGCCCTGAATTATAAAGTTCAAACTCTCAAAAATAATGTCTCCAAATCGAATACCATATAAATTTTACAGTTTATTATTCAAGTGTGAAATTACTTGAAGTATTTATTTTATTTTTTGTGTTAAATTCTTCTTCAGGGTTTCTATAATAAATTATTTTCGTAATATAGTCGTTTCTTTTGTTACATTAATTATATCCTCGTGTGGAAACACACTCCTTTCTCGGTTCATTAATTCACTGTCCTATTTAAGAAAAATCAATTGTTTTTCCATTTGCGTTTATTTTCTGAAACTGAAACTGATCACTCCAAAGTTTTTTGTTCCATATTTTACTTCTCAGGATACATGGCGCTATGCCATAATCTAGATATTTACGAAGCAAAGAAAAAAATATAATCTGGAACAGGAACCCAAACCAATTGTGATTTTTAAGTTTTTTTTTTTGTTTTTTATGTTATTGTTTTTGGTTTTGGTTTGTTTCGGGATGAAAGGAAATTTTCAACAAAAATGTATCCTATTTCGTATTTTAGTAACAAAATCTAAGGGTTCTTCAATAGTTTCAATTTTTTCTGCCAATGAATTTTTTTAGTTCAAACTATGCCTACACATAAAGATACTCGTATTCGTATAGATGGGGAAAAAGAAGTACATGTGAATTGGATACTTTTCAAAATCCATACCTACCTACCTTTAAATGTAAGGAAACCCACTTCATAAAAAAAAAAGAAGGAAAACAAAATCGAACCCCAAACCCTCTGGTACTATCGTCCATTCGTCTGTTAACTTTGTGAATTGTAGACGAAGCAAGATATAAGCGTAAACAACACAGACCAAGGTTCAATGGAGAACAACAAACCCCAGCAAATCGAATTCGAAGGGAAGGAATTTGTGAGAAAAAATAAAAACATTAACAATCCCATTGCATGTTTACGGAAGTTTCTAAAAAAAATAAAAACAAAAAAAAATGGAATTTAATTATTTATAGATTCTGAAAAATCAGCACTAAACAAAATAAAATAATATGTATAAACCCAGATGCATATAAATTAAAATTAAATCTTTTAAAATATCAACTGGTAACCTAGATAAGATAAGCGCAACGCAACTAAGCAGACATCTCAACTGTTGGCGCAATCGATGACGGACTAGCTGGTTGGCGGCTAGTGGTTGTGGCTGATAGCTGGTACTCAGCCAGAAGCACATTTTCACGGATTTTACTGAAAATAATTAAATTCATATACTCGCAGTAGTGCAGCGTTCGTGCTAACTATAAATAGTGCGTCCGGCTGCGGACAGAGAGGAGCGGGGCGGTGCGGCAGGTCACCAAGCCGCTTAAAGCCGACATACATACATAACTAGTCTTTCAGCCTGATGCACTATACTGAAATCGAAACTGAAAGCACATTGTGTATAATGTATTATGTTTACTATAAAATTATTTCTTGTGGATTTATAATTTAATTAAATTTCACTTTTATTATCCGGTTAATTTACTTTATAAGCGACATTTTAACCATATACAATTAAATAACCCATAAGAGATTTTACTGTTGATTAAATTGGTCGCCAAAGCCTGATAGGCGGTTATTTCGAAGCGTCTAGCTCATAGAACATTATGTTGAATATGAATATATGTTTGGCGCCACCGCCGTTTAAATAATAACGAGTTAAATGATTAATTAGTTCTCATTAATAAGAAAACCTCAATTTAAAAATACAACAATTACTTGACACATTATACGTCAAAGTTCTTTTTAAATAAACCGGCACAGTTTTTCCGTCAAATTAAAATAGACACGTTCAGGAGACATAACGAACTTCATAATTTTGTCAACTATGGAACTATAATTCACGTTTACTGTCAGTTTTCAATCAATAACAATATTTTAAAATAAACAACAATCCAATTTAACAACGAATCTGAAAAACATAAAAAAACGTGTTCGAATAAGCATCACCAAAGCTAAAGTTGGCTTAATTGTTAATTGGAATACAATTTTTGACATCTGACAAATCATAGACCAGAATCTTGCCACTGTGTCTTTTGAATCCACCCGATAACATGTTAATAACAGAAAGACAGATTATATTACGTTGAAGTGATCCCTTGTGATATTAAATGAATCTAGAAGCTTTCTCTAAACATGTTTAAACTACCTTATAAAAATCAAAGACCGTTGGTGACTGTTGTTTGCGCCAGTTCACTTGGATCATTTTAGTACAATCCTTCCAGATGTAGCCAACGTCTTTAATATAAAGCCTTTAATGTACAGAAAAAATTATGATTTTTTAAAATCTTCTTAAAGATATCAATCACTCAGAAAGTTTAAGATACGAAATTGTTTCGTTGACGGACAGGTGGCGACACTGTTCCACTTTGTGTAAGTTTATGTGATCATCAGATCTTACAATTACCTGCAATGTTTTTGTGAATCTTCATAAAAGACTATTGAAATTTGTGTGGTATCAAAAGTTTTTTCATATTTTTCCAAACTAGGAAAAGATATTTTTAATAACCACTTAATAAAACACGCTTCGTTGTAAGGAAAACAAGCCAAGTTTTAAAAGTTTTGAGAAAACTTCTTCATAAATTGTTGATATATCGGTCAAAAAAAAGTGAATTCGTCTTCTAGAAAATCTAATTCTCCAAGTAAGATCTGTAAGCTATATATTAGAGCTTAGAAGTTTTTATCGAACTTCAGGGAGTAGTGGACAATGTTCATGTAAATCTACTAATATGAAGTTTTAATACGAACAGTATTGCTTGCATCTAACTCCTCGAGTAAAACGTTCAGTGACTCTGCCGTAATAAGTATAATCACAAAGTAAAAACAAAATGCGCTGTTTTATATTTTAAGTAAATAATTGATCCGTTAAGGTTCAATCCAGAGAGATCATCCGCAAATGAATCGCATTCCAAATAAAATCATATGTCAACGATCTGTCAATCAAGTCAATCACTCAAAGTCAAAAGATTTTTATCCCCTACTGCTTATTTTTGCAAGCATGGAAAATATTTGCTCTATTTATACATTTATATTTTCCATTTATCGACAAATTCTCACCTTTTTACTAGGTACCATCGGTCAAAAAAAAAAAAAAAATCACAGTAATTATAAAGAGTTATCTGACGCTGGAAAATGTCGTGCACTAGTTGCTCGAAATTCACAATAATTTTTCTTCCTCCAAAACGTTAGCATAAAGTACCCTTACAATTCTGCACCGTACTCAATGTCAAACAAATATCCATCACTTCTTCAATTGTCAATAATTCAATTACTTCCAGTCACACTGTCATCAATTATAACATCTTCTGTTGCGTCAATTTCACTTTATCTAATAATACGCAACACGTACAAAAATAAACACAATTTGTTTTAGTTAAAAATCAAGTAAATTAAATGCTTTTGAACATCAGCATCAACATTAACGTAAACATCAACATACATACATTAATATTATGATGGAGATGCTTAGCTGATGAGTTCTTAATGAAGAATCACTTCAGCTGGTATTTCTGTTGTGAAGAGAAATGTTAATAAATGGATATCATATTATCATATCTCTCAATAATAATTGAATCATGTGGCGCCATTCAGCCCACCAAACAAAACATCTTTTCAAGCCAAAAAAAAAAAGAAAAATCTGACTAACTACATAAATTTGTGGTTTCTCAACTTGAATTTAAAAAAAAAAGTAAATCATGTCCATTCTATTTGTATGCCAAGAAAATTGACACAAAAACGAGTCGTACGAAATTGCTGATTAAGATGGAAATGATAAATATTCCTGCACTTACTGACAGTGTCAAAAATGTATTAAAACAAAAAAAATTTTACAGATCATCAAAAAAAAGTCACATGAATGACAGCATGCACAAATCGAAATGTTGTCATACTTTTTTTTCGTCCTCTATATGTAGGAAAGGGGTTTTTTAAAGATACAAAATTCAGGCACTAATATTTCCAATTACATAATTATGTGGTTTTGTATGTTCGTAGTACCTCGTCCTTACATCAGTACCAAACAAAATTGGAAAGCAGTGAAAATTCTTAATATTTTTTAGCACCTCCCGAATTTCAACAACATAATTATTTATGTGTTGTATATGTTGTGTGAATTTCCCAATGACTGATTAGTATTTTTTCGCCGGAGAACAGTGTGAATGATTAACTAATTAACTCACCGATTTACTGTCTAAGTAAATAATCAACTCACTGATTTCACTGATTAACTAACTAACTGACTAATTAAGAAATGATCAACTTAGTGACTGATTATCTAACTAGCTACCTGATTAAAAAACTTCTGTCTTAAAAATTGTCCAGCTATGCATATTTTAAAAAGACTGATTTAGAATTTTTTCTTAAATTGAATCCTTAAGTTGTGTACCTTTATAAAAAATTAATAAATTATTTTTTTATTTCATAATGAGTTTTCAAATGCTCAAGAGTGAACTTAACGCTTTTTTTCTTTACTCTATTTTTCATAATTATGACAGTTATGATTTTTTGACATTTGTATGGCTTTCAAGATTAAACTTATTTTTTGTGCTTTAATACATCAAAACATTTTTTTCACACCCAAATAACTTAAAATACATATGTACATCTAAAAAATTGTGAAATTCATCCTGGAATAAAATGTTAACAACTTTCAAGTTGTCAATTTGAAAATGGTAGCACATTTGAATTCTTATGAAACGCAGTAAATATACAGATAAACGGATTGACAGATAGAAACTCACTTTCTTCGTTTTTTTCTATGTCATAATAGTTTTGTCAAAATATTTTCTACGAGATTTACATAATTATTACATCATTTGTAATGAAAAAAAAAAAAAAACAGAAGCTTTGCCAAAGATAAAGATTTATGCATTGTGATTTTCGTTTAACAAAAGACATGGATGAAGTTATAAGGAATTTTCTTCTCTGGTCGTACATGATAATGGGATGCTTCATAAATTGAATGTGATTCTTGAGTGAAACAGACTCTTGTGTTTATATAAAAATAAAAATATAAAGCATGCAGGGCGACACAAAAGCGAATCGATAAATGTCAGAATTACTTTTATTTTACTATATGAAATGAGGACAAGGAAAAAATAAAGCGTTACAAGAACAATAAAAAAAAAAGAAAAGTGAAACAAGAAAAAAATAGGTCATTTATTAAAAATATGTTCGCCATGCGTACAAATTGACGTTAATAATTTTGGAAACAATTGATTGAAAATAATTTTTGTTTTGGAATTCGCCGTTTAATTGAACTGCATCTAGTTTTGAGAAATTTTTTGTTTTTGTCATCATTCTAGACCTAGAGAAATAAAAAAGTGTTTATGCAAAGTAGGCACCTCGTGGGTAATTTTCAACGAAGGATCTATTGCGTAAATGTGGCAGACATATAGAGTAAACCATTGTCAGCTGATACAGCAACGGCCTTCGTTGATGTTTATTTTCTTCAAGGTTTTAAACAAAACATTTTTATTTTAATTATATTGCATTGTTTTCTTTAAAAATACATCGCATCTCAACCATTTAAATATAAATAAAAAACGTCTGTTCTTGATGTTCTTCGATTTTTCTTCAAATTTAATTACTCTAAAGGGCAAGTATTAGTTTCATGTGTAAAAAATACAGAATTTATTTTAGTTATTTCCATCAAAATTTTGCCAATTTTTATGCCTATGCAAAGATCTTCATCGTGCATCTAAAGATTTGTAACATTGCATACGAGATGTCAAAAATGACAGAAACAATAAATTTACTTTGCAGAAATTCATGTCATAAATTTATTATGACTTTGAATCTAAAAAAATTGTAGTCAAAACATATGTATGCATGTATGTATGTATCAATGTTGAAAACAATACAGATTTTATTCATCAAAACTGAAGTTTGTTCAAAAATGTATACCTAGAAGGACAAAGAAAATAAAATAAATAGAACTAAAAACAAGAAAACAAACGACTCAAAGTTAAAGAACACGCTACACATGTTATTGCCTTGTTTGAGGCATACATCATTTATGAAATTTCATTTAAGACAGCTTGACAGTTCTTCTCATACTTTTTTACATGCCTTATAACATTATAATTTGTTCACACAATAATTATTTGAGAATTTAAGTTATGGTCAAACTGATTCATAAGATTATTATTTTCTCAGAAATTTAACCGTCCTATTAGATTTCTTAAAATTTTCAATTTGACATATGTACATGTGTGTATGCTGTAACTCCGAGTGTGGAAGGGCCTTAAGTTCGTCTGATCTGTAATATATTTCTTCGTTGTTATTTGCAAAGTTTTTAACACAGACAACGTCATATTAATATGACAAGAAGTTTTCCACGTTTAATTAACCGCATTTCGTGTCATAAAAGTTTTGACAATTCTTTTACAGCTTCGTGTCAGCTTAACGACAACGCAAAAGACATAAACATAGATACCCTAAGTGATTCATTCAAGTTCAAAGTTATTTTTTTTTACTTTTCATTACTTGTCCTTAATTTAGAGAAGCACTTTTATAACATTTGCAAAATGTAGGTAAGATTGACGACTTTCAGTTTAAAGCGAACTGCGAACTCCCACCGAAAGCATCAAACGAACAGGCAGAAGAAAAAGACGTGTTTACATTTTTTGTTTTTGTCAAATCATTTTCAACATCCAACAAGAACCTCATGTCATTTGCTGATGATGTGCAGTGAAGCTGGAAAAAACATTTTTGTTTTTGTAGTCGTTTTTACTTTGTACGATATTTTTTTTTTTTTTTTCTTTATGAACACACATCTGACACAATTACGTATCTACACGATGCAGTGCATAAAGCATTGGCGTGTCGTGTCGAGTCGTCTGCCGTATAGACCGAGCGTTGTTTGTATACATGTTAGTTTTATCAAGCTGTAGTGAGTCAACAATGTTTAGATTATGCAAACGGTATCTATACGTTTACACATACGGTCTAGGTATATATTTGCGAACATCAAAAGATATACATAGGAGTAGATAGGTTTATATTAAGACACTTTGTACAGGTATTATAATCAAATAGGAATCTAATAAATGTGGTTAAGATTGTCAATAACATGAATAGTAGTTATTTACTAATGGGGCCACTAGATGGGGAAGGTATGTTCCATGTATGTAGGTTGACGTTTGGCGGTTGACGCTTGTTGTTTTGTTGTGGGTTCTGAAATGTGTCCTTTCAGTTTCGATTTTCAATTTAGAAGAACTTTCCTAGTTATTAAAAATAGGATTAATCGATGACAAGGAAGTTTATACTTTCAAGGTCGTCCATCTATAAGGTCTAGACTAATCTATTTACATATTTGGACAGTATATCCATTTAAAGTTATCGAAATTGTTTTTCCACACGAATGGCAATAAAGAAGTTATCCTATGATTGACTCTTTGATGTCAAATTGATTGATTTCGGTATGTTTTCAAGGAATTCATTGATTTTTTTTATTTTGGTTGACAGCCCAGCTTGGGAGGGAAGGCATCTTTTTTAGATGACATTTAAAAATGTTTGAGCTTTTATTCCTCAAAAATGTTGGTTTAGGAAAATCGACCAACTATTGTTGTATTGAAGAAAGACGTGAAATTATTATTTAGTTAGAGAGTGACTACACTAGTTGTAGTAGTTTAGAGAGTGACAATAAAATATTGTAACGTAACGACTGTGACTGTTAATTATCTTAAAAGAGCTTAATTCCACAAGTATAAAAGATTTTTCATTTTTTTTTTTCAAAATTGTTAAATAAAATGCTAAATTTGAGGCTTTACGTTCAATTCAGAATTGAAAGTGACATTGAAAAAGCATTAAGAACTTCATTTCCCAATTTTGAAAAAAAAACTTAGCCAAATCTTTTTTTTATTTATTTTTTTAAATAAAAATTTCGAGTTTGCATATGCAAATTATATCATTTAAATTAAGGATCATTGAACAGTCTTTAGACTTGCAAAGCTTTTCTACAAGAAACCGTTATCAAATCTTATGGCCCTCGTTATCGTACTCTCCCCTATTTTGGAAATGTCCTTTCATTATAACTTCTTAACTTTATATACCACTTAAATACATTTTATAAATACTCATAATTATTGAGTTCGATAATAATTAAAGCCTTAAAAAACTTACACGAACCTGCTTGCCATATTTGCAATTGTACGACAGATCCCTTACAGTTCAAGTACCATGCAGATTCGCTGAGTGTGGTTTTAACTTTAAACATCGACAGCAAAATCTTTTTTTCAATCATGCTTTACATGAGCAAATATTATTAAAATGTTTAATCAAAGACTTAAGACTTTATTATATTCGGTATATCTTACCAAAGAGCATGATAAAGTAGTAGGTATAAATGTGCTGCATTACTTTGTAGCATCAACCCCAAATGCACACATAGTACATCAACCAATATAATGGAACTCAAATGAAATGAAATGCAAACTCACAGTGCATCCGTAAATGCAATGCATTTGATTGAATTAATTCGCCCCGACTTTTTTTTTTTTTTCTTACTACACCCTATTTGGATATTTTAAAACAAGGCATTGCTCGACAGTGCTACAACCTACAATACATTATTATGTTGAGGGCGATTTAAAGGAATACAAGAGAGAGCAAGAAAGGAAGAGCCAGCCCATCATTATCATCATCATCATCATCAACTTGAGTAATGAAAAGTTTTCCTCCTTACTTGATTTGCAGCATACCATTACCTAACTGTATGTATGAATTATGTATGTTCACTGTATATTATTTTCAAAACAACAGTTAATGCATCGCTCTAGCTCTTAGAGCCAAATTAAAATAAGGGAAAAATTCAATGACAACAAAAAAATACAACCCATTATATTTCAGAAAACAAATACATATCCATATCAACAAGCTTCACAATTTATTGAAATTTAAAAATGTTCCCTTATTTTGCAATTTATAAAAAGTCTAATGCAAATTTATATTACATATTTATAAAACAATAGCTACCGCAACTCTTTCACACAACGTCATACTTCACACCACTAGTCCTCCACTCGATTCCCAAAGTGTATACATACATATGTACATTATGTAAATATGTACGATGATATGAGCTATACAAACTCGAAATTAAAAATTATACATGCCAACCTAAATTACTACTAAATTGTATGATGGGTTTGCCCGGTAATGTGAAGCACACTTCTCTAATATTTTTTATGAGCGGATAACAAAAAGTGCAGTTTTTTTTATTTGCAAAATTTAATATTTTTTTAAAGATGAAATCAAAATATAATGAGTATAATATACTCGTACGTTATGTCAGAGAATCAAATTCGGATTTTATGGATTCATTTAGTTAACTATAGCCGGAAGTGAATCAAGACTAATATTCTACAATACTCTTTTATTTTCAACTACTTAATCCACAGATAAATTTCTCAGTGCCTAGGCAATACTTCACACCTTGAAAAAGATTGATTCTGATTAGACAAATTTGGAAAACACAACCAGATACTGAAGATACGCTAAACGAGAACAACTGCACCTGATGTTAAGAGATCAGCTAGAAGCCATTCATGCCCGCGTAATGCAGATAACAACTGCCACCACGATGCTCTCACAAAGGGACCTACCTCAAAGACAGGGCCAAGCTTTATGCAGATTGATATCAAAGATAATAGAAAAATTGAATAGCTAAGTGGGATCCAGGCTCCCGTGGTACCAGAACTTGGCTTCCAGCGGAGCTTCGCAATCGTGAGGGTCCCTTAAAAATTGGCTCCTTAAAACCCGAGGCTTGGTAACCTCAGTGCATGCGAAACTTACCACAAGTCGAAGTATAAACTCATGACAAGAAGATACCCATTGATAGATGTTATACTTCATTATACTATATTCAATCTCATGAATTCAGAGCATACCTCCCAGTCCGCAGGGGACAATAAAAGCTTTTTTTAAAGCAGCTTCGAAAAAGATCGAAACGTGTTGATTGGACGCCACTTTTCAGTTCGATTAGATATTGACAAAGAACCAAACTGAGTTGAGTTGGTTTTCAGTTATCATCCGACGTCGGTCAACTAATAACGAAAACTTGGGCTCGCTAGTTGGGTGCTGGATATTATGACGTTATGACGATAAATCTAGCTTTTCGGACGGAGCTAAACACCTATGTATGTACATATGTCAAAAATCCACAAGTGTTCGCCCAAACTTTATAGAATTATCGTTGGACTTCATTTCTTGAAGATTAAGGCGTTTACCGTCAATGGTATGAGCGATGTTAATTGGCTTTATATAGTCAGGGCTCAACAACAATCGAGTTGAGTTTGCGAAGAGATGGCACTACATACCATACAGGCGATGCATACGCAACGCTCGAACCGGTGAAGGAGAAATTTTGGCCACTACTGTCATTGTATTGTCAACGTAACATAAAGGGATACCATTTAAAACGGAAATAGTAATCTCAGATTTTTTGTTCACTTTTCATGTTGGTGTGTGATTCTTTGAGTATGTCCAAAGTCAATGCTATCATAATTATCATGACATCATTTACTTAAATCTGTGCTTGCCTGAATCTGAATTTGACAGTTATTCACTAGCTAGCTAATATTTCCTTGCCTGACTATAGGCTTTAATCAAAACCTTCTATTCGTACTTAATAATTTATTGTGAATGAAAAGATCCAATTTTCCATAAAATGTTTAAATTAACATCAACTTTGCACTTATCTCTAGAATTTCCACAGTAATTATTCACTTTCAAGTTGAAAGTTTAAAAACAAGGAAACCAATCTGATTCCTTCAAGTGAAACAAATCTGTTTCGCCTATTAACCTACGCTAGATAAATTTCAAATGCAATATGCAATCATACTTGGTATAAATTAATATTACACAAGACGTTCTTATAATTGTCTCTAGTTGTCACTGTAGCACTTGGACTACTATTCAATGAATATCACAAATTTGCCGTTGTCGAGTTGTCGTAGCTTAATATAAACTTATATTAGATCGCATGGTATCAGAAAACGAAAACCACTTGACACAATATCCAATGACGACCGCATGGGCATCACTCGCATTTGTAGGTACTGTTCAGTGCAATTGGCTTAACGAAATCTTTTCATCTGGCCATTCAATAGGATTGTAGCAGGGATTTTTATAAAGTATGTACTCGGACTCGTACTCGTACTTGTACAAGTAGGTACATCATCACACAACAAAAGTGGGTTACTATGAAGAGAGTATGTCGTCTCTGGTGACATCTACATAAGTTTTCGTTTCATCCATACACCTGGATCAAAATAATTTATCTGGAACAGCAGGAGTGGTGTTATTGATGTGAAGGAGGTTGCGGGCTTGTAGTAAGCCTCGATTTAAATTGATTCGTATAGTCATTGTTGTTGTCACTATATGACAGCAAGCAGAAACGCTTTTGGTGCATTGCAAGGAAACATCCATAGGTGCATATATATATTCATACTTGAAAGGCACTTTCAAAGAGAATATTGTTTAATTTAGCTGCCTTGTCGACATTGTTGATTTAAATTTCTATTATTAATATAAACTTCTTGCCTCAAGCCGTCCATACATGTCTTTGGATAAACACGTCGCTGATGCTATGCCTGTAGCTCTAATGAGCTGATGTTTGATGATGATAAGATAGCTTTATTCGTGTACAACAATAACTGAGGCAGATCATGCATGCGTATCTTTATCAATATTTGTTATTTGTGCATTTTCAAGTACTCGTAAGCGAGTATGTCGTATCTCAGGGGCTATAATTAAATAAAAAGTATTTATATTTAGGTTGAGAAAATTTATTTCAATTTTAATTACTTCCTAATAGATAAAAGTAATATAAACAAAAACTCTATATTACTATTCCTGTCTCCGTTGTTTATTTATGCGATTAACACAGGGTATTGCATTTGCACGTACGTGTTACTATGTCAAATTATTATTCTATCATATTAAATCTACTTGCAAGTTAAAGAAATAACCATAACATACTAAGTTTGTTATTTATATGTTACTTTAATTCTCTTGTAACATGAAACTTTCTCTACGAATGAGCTTGGTACTTAGGAACTGCATTTGTTTGTATTAAAAAGTCAGCAAGTCTAGGGGCAGTCGTCAATGATGTGTAACATTGTAATTTGTAAAATTGCTTTTGTTTTTATTACTTTATTATTTGTGTTTTTCTTCTTTTTCTTTGTTTTTCTCATTCTGGAAAATCAAGAAACACTTTTAAATAACTTGTAGTCGACTTTTTTAAACAATTTTTATTTAAATTATCTTGTTCACAACCAGTATTCTTTCAAATTCGTAAAGCTCACAGCCTTAAAGCAAATAAGGAAACTGACATCTAAAAATACTCATTAGAAACTACGTTTTCGTCTTGAGTAATGTGGGTTATTATGCTTTTATTAATTTTTCACAGCATAGCCCCCCTTGCCTTAACATGTGCAGTGCATTCACATGTTTGTTTTTTATGATGTTCAAGTCCTCAAACATTCAGCACGTCAATAATTGCTTGAAGAGTGTACTGGTGCACTATCTCCATCACTTTTCTTATAAATATTGCTTAAAGCTCCAGAATGTCTAACACCATCATCATCGGCTCGAGAACCTGGATTCGGTCCTAGTCTCCACAAAACTCCCCATTTTTCGAGGTCGCGAGTTGATGTCATCAAGTTACACACTCAATTGAATTCCATGTATACACCATCGCTTTATCGATAGAATGTGCTACAACCTCCTTTACAGAGTTGTTTTTTTTTTTTCTTTTTTTTGTCGTTTCGATCACAAGCGAAAAGAATTCTCTTTTATTTGAAAAAGCAGCTACATATGTATGTACATATATTTTCTTAATTGATTTTTTTTCTTTTTTTTTTTCATGTCGAAATTAACACGGGAAATTTAGCCCTGTTTTGTGTTTCAGAGTAAATTACGAAAGGTCTCTTTATTCAAATAAATAAAATAAAGTAAATTTGCTTCCCCAAAAACTCAAAATCCCATACTTCTTTGCAGAAGAATTTTATGAACTGAATCACTTAAATAAAACTGTTTAAATACTGCACAAAATATATAAATAATTATAAAAAAATAAAAACTATTTCAATCTCCATATTGGAAGAATAAATTTCAAAAAACACTTGCCCTAATCCAAAAGGTCTTTCCATTTATCCCGATCGCGACCACAAGACTTTGGACACCTGTGGCTAATACGAACTGGGTAACCTGCCTACACACTATTTATGCAATAAAACGAAAAAGCCTTTTGTTTCTCTCACTTCATATTATTCAATACTAATTTAATTTGCCTACACTTGATCTGAAGCATATATAAACATAATTTATAAATAAGAACATTTAAATGAACATTTAAAAATACCAACAATAAAAACGAGCTTTTGATATTTCCATTCATACAATTATTATTTATCTTTAAATACTTTACACTCATTATCTGTAATGTGTATCACAATCATCTTACCGAATATACATACATATGTATGTAGTGTTTTTTGTTCATAGAAAATAACCAAAACATTATGCTGATAAGAAAAGCTGTTCAAAAAATCATACCAACGACTGTTTCTTCTGATAAATTTTATTAATATTTAGGCGGTGTTTTTTTTCCATTAACACTTTTCGTGTCAATGAAACCCAAAGCAAATTATTGTTATTATTTTAGGACCTAAAATTTCAAAAGATAAAAATAATAACTGACTCCTCCTTGCTACCCCCACCCCCATCCCCTTTCTCTTCACCAATGGCCCAGCTGCCACAATCTAAGTTTATTTTTACTTTCGGTTTCATTATGCAGAACGTGAAAGAACGTGAATCGTGTAATTCAAGTCATTTAAAAGGGTTAAAGAACTTTCGCTTGAGCAAACATATTGCCTTGCCATGATATACAGACAACTGCTTCACCATTAGACAATTAAGAAGAACGCGAACAGTGTGCGAAGACAATAACAGGCAGATAGGAAAGAATAATATTACTCATATACATAAAATACTCTTACATTAATGCTCGGGATATAAGTTTCATTAAGAACTCTTTTTTATTGTACACCCAAACTTTAATCCAAAGTCGCGTTCTGACGTTCCTAGGCGACAACAAAGCAACGAAGAAGATAGACTTGGCTACGTCAGCTATGCCACCGCCGCCGCCGCCCATTAAACAACACATCCACATGGTAATGCATATTTAATTTCTTTGTTGCTCGTTTTCTTCATCATTACTCACAAAGTTTTGAATAAAACAGCATGCAACAAAAATTGGTTTGCTTTTCTTCATACATTCTACAAAGGAGCCATATACTCGTAGGGATCTTGATATAAATATAAATGTATCTGTAATTGGACGCAGGGAAAAAGGATTTCTTTGTCCTTCCTTGGAACAACCTCAAGTATCGATTTATTGTGAAGCATTTTAAACTTTAAGTTTAAGTATATGCTAGACTTTTGACCTTTTTCTATCCATTAGGTTCTCATCTCGTAAGAATGAAATCCCTGAAACTTTCACATCAGATCAGACATCATACAAAAAAATTTAATTTTATTTTTATAATCCACTTTGATTTTGCTATTCCCCTTGATGGATATACTCGTACATATATGGGAAGGATATGTATAAAAATAGAACATGAATGATGAATTGATGATGATGCAACCATTTTTTTAAGTGTATGGGTACATCTTAGAGTTCCAATCAATAAAAATTTGTTTTGGGGTTAACGAAGGTGCTGATAAGAGAATTTTTTCTCTTTGATCTTTTTTAAAAAATAGAAATACATTATGTATGTAAATGTAAAGACAAAGTAGAATATTGTAAATTATCTTATAAAACAGATATAAGTTTTTTAATGAAGACTATTTGATTGGTATTGGCGAAACGAACAAATTTATAAGTTTTGCGAATTTTTAGATGGCAAAGTGAATAATCATTCAATGATAAATCCAGAAATGATCAATTGCTCATATCAAGCACAATGATTGTAAAATATAAGTCCGTTCAAATGTCAATATTTAAACAGTGCGTTACCATTGGAGTAAAATATTCATTATATCTTTCAAACTGTGGCCGATAAAACCTTAAATAGTGTTCAACAATAATAGATGTTTCAAAGCCTTAAATTGTCACTTGTCTTTACTTATGTATGTACAATTACAATTACTTTCTTCCCAGGATTTCAAATATTTTACACAACACAAACTTCAAATCTCGAGAATATTTTATATACTAGAAAAGTAATTCTCTTCAAACAAAATCAGAGAATATTTTTAAAATAAAAATCAATAAAACAATAAAGAACACAAACCTCTGATTTATTGTCCAACCACAAATTTGTTGACTTAACATGAAGTAAACACTGACACCGATGGTGAAAATAAAGCGAAATTATACAAAAATCTTTCATTTAGGGTGAATTCCCTAATTGGATCACTCTTAACGATTAGTCAACCAACATAATATGAATATGAGTCATTTTTCGGAATAAATAAAGAATTTGTTAATAATTTTACATTCACCCCACATATTATTTATTATTTGAAATAAAGATTTGGTAAAGAAAAAATATTATATTTTTCATTGACTTCCTTATAAGCATTTTTAGAACATGGCTATTCAATCTTCTTTTTCTTATGACGTCTTGTTAAGTAGCAGGCTAAATAGATGCAATTGCTCGGATTCAATTTGATCTGCGCCAACACTGAACGAAGGAGCAGCTAAAAAGCTTCACAAAATACACTTGACCATTGCACTCAATAAGTTGAACGAACTTTAATAAGGAATAAAAACGATTTGAAAATAATTTCAACTTTATTGAAAAACTTTTTAAGAAACTTAGAAGCCGGTTTTGAGAAACATGAAACATTGTAAATTTTTTCAAAGTTGAAAATAGAAATATTTAAGTGGAATGTTCAAAAATGTAACTAAGCTTTTGGTTGGAGCTTTTGTTGGTGAATGTATGTAGTTGAAAGTTGGAATAAAAAGACCAGTGATTTGTGAATTCCGGTAGAAAAAAATAATTCATAAGTTATTGCAATAGAAAATTACGTCTTCGTTTTTGTCGCAAAGATAATAGAGGTTACGGAAATAACTATTGACTGTCTTCAGAAAGCTGACTTATTTTTTGTTTACGTTCGTTTACGTTCTCAATATTTTAAAAAAATTTCATACGATATGAAAGACATGAAACAATAATTTAAGTTTCTATTTTTTACACTTTGCAAAAAGTTTTATTAATAACAAACATACTTATTTTTAAGCAATTCAATGTCTAATCAATATAACTCTAGATTTTATTGCATTTGCAAAGACACGGACAAAGCAATAGAATCACTTTACTTTAAGATTTTATAACTTAAATATTTCAAATATTTTTTTTTTTTTCATAATTAATTCATATTTTATAATTCTTAAAATTTGCACAGATATCGAACAAAAAACAGAACGTATGTATGTATGTATGTAGTTAAAAAAAAAATATAATAGAAAAATTAATCCATAAAAAAGTGGACCAGGCACAGACAAAAGGACAATTTAGAAAATATTTTATCAAATGGCTCAAATCTTAACTGAACTGTACTGAATATCGAAGCTTTTATTTTACTATTCTACATAATATTAACTAAAGTATTTTTTGCAGATATTGTCTAGCATTTTTATCGCCAACAGCTTGTCGTTTTTTATATTAGTTTAAGAATATTTTTTATTTAATCGTTGGTTTTTGAATATTTCGACCTTTATTTGTGTAGAAAATTAAAATTGAGCATATTTTCTAGGTTTCTTCAACATCGACATAAGGTTGTCAAATTTAAAATCCCAGTAACTTAAATGTATAACACTTGTGAAAAAATGACTTTGTAACGTTTAAGTTCTTACATAAAGATAAATGTTAAACGTTATTTTTATAAACAAGTGTCCTTAACATCAAGTTTTAGATAACTCTATCGATCGAATGAAATTGAAATTGACGGTTGCAATTGAGTTGAGAAATTTGAAGGCCTACTTGTAACTACTTGTGCTTTCATAATGGGGAAAAGCCTCTACAAAAAATATTCATAAAAAATAAAATCCTACCTATTATCCTTGGTGTGGTTTCTACAAGCACTCATATGTGAGCTGCACCCGAAGGTAATCACACACAGCATCTATTAACCATCTGGCCTTCCCACCTTAGAATCCGAACGGCATATAAAAAGTTCTGTTCTGACTTACATAATTGCCGTTTTAAAATTCTCTTTTTATTTTTCTGTTGGTTACATTTAATACGTTCGTTGTCGTATTTACATCATATCTCACGTCATTTACACCAGGAGCTAGGACTCGTCGTCGTTGCAAGCTTTGTTCATACGATTTCTTTGTTCTTTCAAGGTTTCTTATAATTTGTACGCAGCACTTTTATCGATCCATGTCCCCCCCATACTCCAAGGAACCAAGTAATACGGGAGTCACAAGCTGGTAGTAACATACACTCGGGGATATCATGGAGTGGGGTGGAAAAACTTTGAACTTACTGAAAGTTTTTGTTTTTCCTCCTCGTTTATTTACAAAAAAAAACTATCTGAACCGGCGACGAATGTTGTTGGTTTCTATGAGGTTTATGGGAAAAAGGACCATTTTATGTGAATTTAAATTGAAATAAAGATAAATTAACAATTAAAAACAGACATTCGAAGGTAGACAGCACTCCAGCAGAGACAAACAACAACAATAGCAATAACAATATACCTAAATATTAACAACCAAAGGTATGTAGATATGAGACATGAGTAACCACCAGCAACATCAACCATTTCGAAAAGAGCACGTAAACAAAAACAACAACGACTGTGGCTTCGAGCTACGAGCTACGACAGCAGACCTCAGACGAAGAGGAAGCTAACCAGGTTCTCTAGCGAAACCTTGGTAGCTATGGAAGAGTGAAGTAGGTGTGTACGAATTTATTTTTTGATGGACTTAATACAAAATTTAGGAATTCATTAGAGAGTAGATTACAATAACAATGAAATACCTTGTATATTCTATTCGATGAATCACTTAATCTAAGATCTGAAGATGAACAAAACAAAAACACTTTCCGTATGAAATATAATTATTTTTCACTTGCACTTTTTCTTATTTTACAGGGAGGAAAGAAATCAAACCGCGACGATAAATTTCTACTTCCAGACGAAACGAGAACTTTTGACAATCTAACAGAATTTTGTTTTGCTTTTTGAATGCGCTGCGCGACGACGTAGGTCGACCGACGACAACGGGTGGAATTTAATTTTTGCATATAATTATGACATTTGCTGGATTTCGGGGCTGAATCTGTTTTGTACTAGATGTGATGTGACATGACAATGGACAAGACTTGCGAACAGACTTGGAGTATATTTAAGAGCACATTATAATGATGTTTTTTTTCTGTTTTGAATTTGAAGTCAGGAGAAACCATTAATACATTTCTTTTACCAAAAACATTTAATAATTTATTATTTTTGAAAATCATGTATTTGAACTAAAAAAAAAACAAATAATATATAAACAAATATCCACCCTAAACCGGTTGATTAAATATTTCCATTTTTCTTTTTAATTTTAATGTTTTGGCTTAATAGCTCATTAGATAATTTAATAATTATAAAAAGTATGTGGACTACAATTTCCTCATACTACAGTTAAGTACAAAAGACTAAGGATTCAATGTATGGATATTAAAAGATAACCCTTTCTGAAAAACTAGCAGCAGTAAATGCATCACTAAACACACATTTCCCAATTTAAAAGTCTGAGTTTATACGATTTCCAGCGCCAAGAGTTGATACAAATTCAATTGCAATTTTTCTCCACTATAGAATTATTGAGCAACAACAAACTCTTTAATTTTGTTGTGATTACTGACCAATCATTGGTAACGATGAAAATTAATGTGTTTAGTGTAATTGAAGCTTTATTTTGCAAGTCTTTTCCTTCCCAAAGGACTTTAAAAAAAACGGATGGATTTTCAATTTCTATATAAAAAAGACAATAAACTAGAACTTCTCACAAAACTTGCCTCGTATAGGTCAACCATCTAAACAGACCTATACAGACATATCACATCACCTGATCTGCACATCTCCAACAAAGTTCCGTTTTATATTTGGCATAATCCAGCAAAATTTAAATGTCATCTGAGTTTTTGTACTTAATAATTTATTTTTACATCTGTTCAAGAGCCGGTTTTTCTTGATTTTTTTTTTGTTAACAAATCATCCCAAATGACTGCCGTATCAAAACTAGTAACTTCCCTTAGAAGATCATCTTTTTTCCATAATCGAATTCATTGCAAAACTTTTTACAGAAAAACAAAATGCGCTCACTCTTTCTTGTGACCACTGGAGCCGGTGTATTTTTTGCCGGATTCAATCTACTCAAGGGCAAGGATAAGTTCTATGATGATTTTCTCATGCCACTTGCAAGAAAATGTCCGCCCGAAACATCCCATCGATTGGCAGTACTAGGTTGCAAATATAAACTTTTTACTGGCCCAACAAAGGAAGATCCCTCTATTTTGGTAAAGAATCAGATATTTTTTTCAAACATAAAAAAATGATTGTGTTTCTTTTGTTAAGTCTACTCCGTTTTTTAATAATCAACTAAAAAACCCCATCGGAATTGCCGCTGGTTTTGATAAGCAAGGCGAAGCCATTGAAGGCCTGGACAAAATTGGTTTTGGTTTTGTGGAGATCGGTTCAGTGACGCCAGAAGCACAGCCCGGAAATCCAACACCTAGAGTATTTCTTTTGGACTCTGACCAGGCAATAATCAATCGCTACGGTTTCAATAGCGAAGGTCATCGGGCTGTTTTCGATCGAATTAATGAAATAAGGAAGGATAAGACTTTCAAAGGAATTCTTGGAATTAACCTGGGAAAGAATAAAACATCACAAAATGCCTTGGAAGACTATGTCAAGGGAGTAAACTTATTCGGACCAATTGCCGATTATTTGGTCATAAATGTTAGCAGTCCGAATACACCTGGTTTAAGAGACTTACAAGGCAAACAAGATCTCGAGAACTTACTCACCGGAGTCATAGAAGCACGCAATAAACTGCCCATCAACAGTTCTGTTCCAATTTTCGTTAAAATCGCTCCAGATCTAACAAAAAAAGATATAGAAGACATATCATCGGTAGTGCAGAAAAACAAGTGCAAGATAGATGGGTTGATTGTTTCAAATACAACAGTTGACAAATCAAAAGTGAGTGATGTAGAACTCGCCAAAGAAGCTGGCGGTTTGAGTGGTGCACCATTGAAGTCCAAATCCACTCAACTTATTGCCCAGATGTATGCTCTGACAAAGGGCAAAATTCCAATTATTGGAGTTGGAGGTGTATTTAACGGCCATGATGCTTTTGAGAAGATCGAGGCTGGAGCTTCCTATGTGCAATTATACACTGCATTTGTATTTCATGGTCCGCCTATAGTTACGAAAATAAAAAATGAACTAGCCGATATATTAGTTGAAAAAGGTCATAAAAGTGTTTCGGAAGTTGTAGGAAAAAATTACAAGAAGTACCTTAGTAATTAGAAATATTTCTGTTTTGTTCTAATTGAATGCTGCACATGCTATGTTTGAATCTTACGTCCTCAGCTTAAGTATTTTTGTAAGTTCGTTAAATAAAGTTAAAAAGTTAAAATATAAATCGAATTTTAAAGAATGTAAAAGCTGTTTTTTTGGGTATAGAGAAGGTAATAAAGTTAAATGAAATCGCTTTGTGCAATTGTAGCTCGGCTGATGTTTATGAAGTTAAATCTTTTGGACAAAGCCAAACCCAAGGAGGATCACAATGATATCAATCCTCATACTCATACCATTAATTTTTCCAAAAATATCAGCCTTTTGTCTTCTGTAACTACTTTTTATAGTTTTTGAACATATTCAATTATCGCTAAGTGAAAAAGTGGTGAAACTGCGACATTTAATATTTTTTGTTTTTAAATAATCTTCATATCATTGATTTCATGTGTAGAACATTAGGTTATGTCTTTTTAAGCTGATAAATTGGTTGTTTAGTATTAAAAAAGTAGATAAGATAATTTTAAAAGAATTAATCTTAATATTATGAAAACAAATGACAACGACAGCAACATTTTCCATAACTTAAAAGTTTATTTATTGGTAAAAGTAGCTTTAATGTGCCTGTTAATAAGTTTTTTATGTTGTACACTTGTAGAGGTTATCTAAGGTTATCTAAAACACCAATAATTTTGTTTAGTATTTAGAATCTGCAAGACTTTTTTGTAAGCATCAAAAGTCATGAAAAATTTATTTGGTATTAAAGAATATATTGGTAATCTGCTTTAAAAAAGACTGAATTGAAACTCATACTGTTTTTTAGGTGGGGACCAGCATAATTTTTGTGTGGGCGATCTTAGCTCGCATGACATGCGGAAAATTGTGCCCACTTTACCAGAATCAGCATTACTTAGAGAAGTCAGATTTACATATTTATAAAAAAAGATTGATTCATACCTACAAAGAAATGAAATTAAAAAAAATATATCCCTAAACATATCTCAGTCCTGTTTTATTTTTAAATATTTCCTGTGGGAAGTCTTGCATTTTCCAATCGGAAAATATCTACTTAACACAAAATGCACAACAGCAACAAAATATTCAGAATATAATTTCTTAGCTTATTTTCGTGCCCCAATCTCTAACTGCGAAGTTTTTCGAAGCCAAATCGTTTTATTGTTAAAATAAATTTTAGTTCTTTAATATTACAAAATGCAAATATCTATTATATATGTTATACTATTGTATTCAACTTCAATACAGTATTTTAACGGTAATTGTGCAAATTGAAACATTAATGAAGCTACATTAAAAAAAAATTATTGTGAATTATCAATATCTTGGTCCTGTGAATTGAACTTAAAATGCAGTGAATACATCCAAATGTCAAAAATTTGCAATCAGCTGTTATTTATTTTAGGCTGCCACGAAATTGCAAATTTTCTTTCGTCTTTTTCAGTGAAAATATTTACCAATTTGTTTATACAAATGTTCTAACTTATAAAAAGAACAGTCTCTTGAACAGAAAATATAAATGGATCGCTCAAAGCGGGACCTTGAGTCATTGGTCACATCCCAAAAGGAACAACTTATTCGCTATGAAACCAGATTAAAGGGTAAACATTTTTACATCATCAAAGATTTTATGTATTTTAAACTTATTTTTATGGCTAACTTTATTTCAAAACAGATGTAGTTACTGCTTACAAGGGCTTACTTAAAGAAAAAGAAGCCCTAGAATCTAGCTTATCAGCTGTTACATCAGCAAGGGAAGAATCAACTGAAAAATCAGCAACTAAATCTGACGATGCCGATAACCAACCCAACAGGGCCTCCAAGTCTTCCAGTGACAATAACAATAGTACAAATGAAAATGCTACTCAAAGTCAAGTTATGACCTTGATGAATTCATTGGCAACTCTGTCTGCTGAAAAATCTCGCATGGAAGCATCTTTCCAAGCCGATAAAAAGCAGCTGCGCATTCAGTTGGCACAAAAAGACAGTCAAATTAATGATTTGCAAGAGAAAATCAAGACAACAATCAATCAAGCCGCACTTGATTTGGAGAACTACAAAGCCAAACTTATAATAGAGCGTCAAGAGCATGAACAGGAAACAAGCAATCAAATGCTTATGATACGAGAGCTGCAGAAATTGTATGCAGACGAACGCCATTTAAAAGAAAACATCGAAATGCAATTGAACAATCTCAAAACTCAATTTGCAGCCAACGACAATTCCAATAGTCGAATAAAAGAACTTCAATCACAGCTTAAAGAAGCCAAAACTAAACTTAAACAATTCGAATCACAAAAAGAGTCCAATGCGGCTTATGACAATACATCATTTCTTCAGCAGTTGCAAAGCGAGATGTCACAGCTGAAGGAGCAGCATGCTGTAGCCATCAAATCCGAACAAAAGCGCGCCCACATTGCCGAAGAACGTAACAAAAAACTAGCTGCTATTCATGAAGATCGTGTGGCCAATCTGGAATCACGCTTGGCCGAACTGTCAGCAACGGTTGGCACATACGATCGTTTACGCCACCAAGACCAAGAAAGTATTCAAGCCCTGAAGAGAAAACTTCAAAACCTCATCCCACCCAGTGGAGCTTTGGCTGATAGGTCTTATGATGTAAGACGTCACTCTAAGTCCTCAATAAATGATTTGTCTGCAATAGTCGATGAGATAATCCGGTTGAAAAAATTGCTTCTAGCTGAAAATGCCAATTCATCTAACCCCATCGATATATCCAAAATATTCACAGTGGGATCTAATCACAGACAATGCGAAGAGGATGCTAGTAAGCAACAAACGCTACTCGACGCAGCCAGAAACGATTGCTCCAAGCTGCATGAAGTCATTCAAGTTCAAAAGTCCCACATCTCAACTCTGCAAGACAAAGTCAAGGTCCTTAATCGAAACATAGAAGAACAGGAAATGGAGCTCAAACAACAAGAAGAGCGTCAAAGGCAAGCTGTAAAAGAGGAGAGAGATAAGTGGAAAAACTCTCTGAGTGACATTGAGAACGAATGCCGTTTCAAATTGAACGAAATGGAGCAACAGCTACAAAAGCAACGCGTTCGGTCCCTGCAGCTGCTCGACGAAAAAGAAAACGAAATCAAAACATTACAAACATCCTTTGATGTATTCGCACAACCAAGGGTTGTCACGAACGAAAGCAACAATGCCGAAGAATTCGCTTCTACAAAAATGGGCGGTGAACCTTCAAAAGTTTCGGAAAGGAAATTATCTTCGTCGAATGCCAAAACTTTAGGAATGGGTGAGAATTGCCACATGCTCCACTATGCCAATGAAATCGCTCGTAAGGACATAGAAATCGCTGGTCTTAGGAAGACCAAGTATGCAGCTGAAACTGCCCTTCGCAAAGTTTTGCAGGACAAAGCAACAAGTGAAGAGGAACTAAAAGAAGAAATTGAACAACTTAAACAAGAAGTTGATCGGTAAGTAATAATATCGAATATGATATCGAACTTTATACCTTATTTATTTGTATTACGGTTTTTCAAGTTTGGAACGCTGCAAGACACGAGAAGGTGCTAATTTGGAGTATTTGAAAAATGTATTCATTAGCTTTTTATCGACCAAGAGCATTGAAGGCAAACGTCATATGATAAATGCCATCGGTGCGGTTCTGCAGTTTACACCTGCAGAGATTCAAGACATAAATAGTGCATTCCATAAGAAATAAGTGTGTTTGGGATTTCACGCAATGACCAAATGAAAAATAATAAAATCAATACAAATTACATACATGTTCCCGTATTGTTTTAAAATAAATATTTTATTTACCTATTTATCGTAGACAAAATAAATTGTTTCTTGTTTTATTTAATTAAACCCTGAAACGGGATATTTTTCAAGGTGTTTTTTAAGAACAGCTGGGAAGATCGAAAGAAATTTAAATCTAGAACCCATTTCATTTGGATCGGTGAGCTTTTCGTAGCCGGTTCTAATATTTTCCTTATTCTCTGGCAGTGCGTTTTCCAAGAGATGCTGGGAATGGGAAAAAAGAAAACAAGTTTTTTTTATTCAAAGTGATCATTTGTTTGTTGAAGGATGTTGTAGGAAAAACATAAATATAACAAATCTGAATTTCAGGTTTATTAAAATTAACAAGTTTCTAGAAAGAAAAAGTCTTCAAGGGTTAAAATAAAACGAATTAGCAAAAGTTAGATGAGTAATTTTTGTCCATTTTTGGTTAGTGTTAAAAAGTAATGAGAAACATAAATAATTATAAATGGTTAAAGCAGATGAACGCTGAAGTCTTGCAGGATAGAATGGCTACCAAGTCATGACTTATCTATTTAATATAAAAAAGTACCCATGCATCGGTTATTTTTATGGTTATAATCTTTTACAAATTCGGAAATTGGTACTAAAAACATACATATACATCAAATTTATAAATAGAACAAGGATTGTATTATTGTACTGTACTGTACAGTGTATCAACTCTGACCCTAGAAAAAATAGGTGTACAGTACAATGTATTTTTTAAGATTCAAAAAATTTAAGTCAAATCGAAATAGGTTTTTACTATATTAGTGCAATCAAAACATATATAATTGAATTTTTCACGTACCTCAAGTCGAGTATCCCCTTCCATTCTCTTAAGAAAAGTACCTTGCTCTACTGGACCTATCGTAATAGCCTGACCATTCTTTTCAGCAATGTACTTGATTCTCTTGAAATCGACGTCAGCAGTTAAGTCTGCAGTTCCGGGTTCAATCAACGGATCATGCAATTTATGTTTTTTAAATGCCTAACATAATAATGTATTAAAGTAGTTGAAAAATTAATAAATTATTTTTTACCCTAAATGTATCAGTTTTTTCTCCAAAGTGTCCATAGTCCATGATAAGGCTGATTCCTCCATCAGTTTTCGTTCTTTCAGCCAGTGACTCAATAAGAGTATCTATTTCTGTTGAATATTCCAAACAGTCACGGGTTTCGTCTTCTACCGGTTGGAAAATTTTCGAAATTGGTGTTTCATTTTTCGACAAAACATATCGAAAACTGTTGTCGTTGGCTGTATCAACATCAATAAGAACCTCTTTCCATTTGCCATCTTCCTTTTGCAACTTATGAACAGGCAAAGCATCGAAAAATTCATGAGCAAGAATTATTGAAAAACCTCTGTGTACATCCTCGAAACGTTTATACCAATACACTTTTGTACCCGATATAGTTTCACCTTGCAAATAGCAAGGACCATCATCAACTTGATTATGCTTGAAACATAATTTCGATGCTTGCATCTTACTAAGATGAGGGCTAACCTCAACCAAATGCAATGAGAATTGCCCTCCTAGGTTAAAATGGGTTAAAATTTGGAGTACATCTACTGAGAGAGTTCCTCGTCCCGGTCCGAGTTCAATTACTTGAAATGGTGATGGGGCAGAAACTTTACGCCATTCATTCAAGCACCAAACTGCAACGAGCTGCAAAATTGATAGACAAGTTCTAACAAACAACAAACAAAATTAAAGTTTTATACCTCGCCGAAGATTTGAGATATTTCAGGAGACGTTATAAAATCACCTTCTCGCCCAAAAACATCTCGGTTCATGTAATAACCAGCATAGGGATTGGTTAAAACTTCTTTCATGTAATCAGCTACGGTTATAGGACCTCCGGCAAGAATTCTTGCTCGAATCTGGGCAGTTAAATTGAGATGTTTCTTTTTAAGGTCTGTATCCGAACCTTCCTGGGGTGCTGTTAGTTTGCGCTTTGATGAGAAGTCCGGCCTTTTGACTTGCTTATAGGAAAAAGCACGAATTGACAACTGACTTCGGAAGGCTGTTAGTATAGTTTTATTCATTGCAAATTTGTTTTCCTTACAAATCTACGAAGGGAAAATTCTTTTTTGTTTGAAATTATCAAATAAGAATTGCAGTGGAAGAGTTGTGATGAAATTCGATTGAAATTTATTGTTTGACATATCGACCACCAATGCTTCAGTTTACAGGCAGCTGCTATTCACAATAATGATTTCAATAGAAGGAATTTGATTCACAATTACAGTGCGACGAAAGGACGATACGAGATCCCACCGAGATTCTCGTCAATTTTTTTTAAGGTTTTAATTTTTGAAGTTCTTTTTTAAATTTTTTTAACAAAATTTTAAGATTTTTTGTAAAAGTATTTTAGGCAAATAAATTAGTATTAAACACTAAAATATTGACTTTATTTAAAAATTACTGTCAAAATTATTTTACGTGCTATGTCTTGGTTATTAAAATATGACGATTATCCCACGACTTGCTGTTTGGAAAAGGGGAAAACTTATTGCATTTTTAGATTTAGGTTTTATTTCATTGTAGATCAATTTTAGTTTCTTTTGTTTTTAAAAGTTTCTCTAAACGAATATTTGTGAAAATGGATTTTATGATCAAAGTTAATCCATGATTGAAAGTAAGTTTCGTCCGTTTTGCACTATGTTTTTCATTGAATGAAATATATTTTTCTCCATATCGGTTGTTTAAAATAATAACACTGCGTGCAGCCTCATAAAAATTGCTCAGGGTTTAGATGCTGTTATCTGTGTTATATCTAAGTTCTCATGTCGGATCTTTACTTATGGCGTTTTCAATTGGCAATCTGGAAGCAGAAAAAATCATTCTGAAAGCGTCCAATTGGGCAAAAGTGACAGTTCTGTTCAGAAGTAAAAACAGAATCACTCACACATTCAAAGATTTTAAATGCCACACTTAAATAAATGTCATATTTTTTGAATTAACAATTGTGCTATCTGTGAAATTGCATGAAATTAAAATTAAAATACCTATAAAAAAATGGAAAATAATATTGAAAATATCTTAGCAATTGTTCCTAATTTGTTAGAAACATTGTTGGAGTCGTCTTCCTCATCTTCTTCATCAAGTTCAAATGATGACGATGCAAGTGGTGCAGTTAATTTTCTATTTCAGGAGTTTTCCAAAAAGCCAAGATTGCAAAACTACCAATACAGTCACACCAAACTTCAAATTTTTCAGAATTCACAAAAAGTGTTCAATTGGGATTCTGCTTCTACTTCTCATTCCGGATTGCCAATTCTTCTAAGTAAATATTTAAAAATCGGTTGTTTAAATGGAAAACATTTAATTAAAAAAAAATAATGTAAGGATGTCATAGAAAATGAATTTACACAAATTTATTGGCATTTCCAAGCTTATTCTTCACTTCGTTAAAAATAAAAAACACTAAACACCTGCTAACGGTCCTGTAGACGTTGTAGTTTTAAGTTAGTTTGAATTTTTAGAATTCGTGGGTGAAAAGAAATAAAATATAGCCTGAGAACCAGTACTGCAGAAATACATGCATTTAAAAAAAATAGAAATATCTAAACTGCCTCTGACGACTATGAATGTTTATCTCTTTTCCAAATAATTTATTTACATTAAATAAAAAAAGAATCAAAGAGTCTTCCTAACTTCTTCAGATAATTAAAGTTTACCCATATACATATACATAATATAAATACATATACAAAGGTATATAAAAAGTATTTATTTTGTATTTGCTTCTTATCAAAGCCACATGCGAATTGCATTTGCATATATAATTATAATTACATTTGTTTTATTTTAAGTTTCGCTTTCAAATCGGAAACAATTGTTTGTTTTTTTTTTATCTTAGCGGAGAATTTCTTTTCGCGAATTTGACTGAAATAGGCCTAAAATAGATTATTTCGTCAATTAATTCGAATGGATGAGTCGCTTTACTTTAATTGAATTTAGTGCAAAGTTTTTAATTTTGCATTTCAGCAATTAAATAATAATACATTTTTTAAAAAATGTCCGAAGTTGTTTATATGGAAACATGCCGGCTGTGTAAAGAAATTGTGCCAGTTGAAAACAATATTTTTCAAATCTATGACATCACTTGCGTGAAATTCTTAGAAGAAATCAAAGAAATATCCGGCGTAGATGTAAGCCCCTATACCTACATGTACATACATAAATGATGTGAAACATTAAAAAATACTTGAGTTATTGTAACTAAAATTGTTATTTAATTATGTATCAAGTTTAATGGAGTATTTGAACAACCATGGTACATTTGCATGAACTGTTATACAGCTCTTTTAACAGCTCAAGTATTTCGAAAACGATGTATTGAATCTTATGAAACTTTCAAATCTAATCAACGATCAGAAGGAGTTCTTAGTAATGAAGATCTTTTGGAGAAGGTAATAAATTTGAATATTTAATGAACAACTTTCAGAAATATTTTTTTTTATTTCAGATATTGAACTACCCAGATGAATTGCAAGAAGAGAGAAACGATTCAGTTGAGAATGAGGTTTAAGAAAAATTATACGGCCGAAAAGCAAGGAATATTTTAAAATGTAAGTTTCTCCTTCTTTTAGTCCACCGTCAATGATAATCAACCAATCATTCAAGAAAAGAGAGTGGAAAATGTTCAACCAGTTCAGAAAGTAATACAAATATCAAGAATATGTGAAATCTGTGGTAACGTGTTTGAAAAGAAACGAAATTTTAAATTACATTTGCAAAGACATACCAATAACAAGCGTTTTGAATGCGAGTAAGTAAATGCATTCTCCTTAACTAATTCCATTACAATTAGTGTTAAAAGCCAAAATTATATTCGTTTCTGTATGCCTTTTAAATTCCTTGTTTCAAAAACTTATCACATGAATTCAATATTAACAGAATATGTCTTCACAAATTTCATACAACTTCGGAACTCAAATGTCATATGAGAAAGCATACCGGCGAAAAACCTTACGAATGCAAATTTTGTCATCGTAAATTTTCCGATTATGGAACACATAAAAACCACGAAAGGTATGTTTAATCTCTGTATATGTATGTTATGTAATGTATAGAATTTTGTTGTTAATATTGCAATGGTTTAAATATGGCAGTTTTGCTGTAACAGAGATTCAACAGATTGCTCCTCAAGCAATATGAACATTTTGGTTTGTTTTTGTATTTGTTAATGGTTTGATTAAAAAAAATTAAGAAAGAGCAACTAACAACTTTACAGAATTAATATTTTTTGATGAAACAATAAACTGCCTTTTGTGACCTGAGCCCTTTATTATTGAACATTTTTGTAATTTGCTTTTAGTGTTTAATTTATAGCACTTATCTTCAGTTTTAAAAACTTTTATTTCACGTAAACATTTATTGTTTGTTTTTTTTTTTTTTTGCAGAACGCATACAAACGAACGCCCATTTGGTTGTAATTTATGTGAAAAGTCGTTTACAAATCAATTTATGCTAAAAAACCATATTTTAATTCATACTGGCAAGAGAAATTATAAGTATATTTGATTATATTATTTAGTATTTGATATTAAAACTAAATCCAATTTAATTTTAATTTACAGATGCCAGACTTGCAATAGAGATTTCCTCTATCCGGGGCATCTATCAACTCATTTTAAATCATTGTTTCATAAACGAAATGCTAGACTTGCTCAATTAGAAGAGAAATAACATCTAATATTCAAAATTATGTGCGAAAATCTGTTTTAATTTTAGTTTTTTAAATAAAAATGTAAATTAAAAATTCAAAAAATGTTTGATAAAAGAATATTATCGAGCGATATCTAAAAATGAAATTCACAATTTCAAAACTCTCGGAAGGATTCTCAATCACCTTAATTTGTTTTAAACAATTTCAATCCGATAAATAAGAATAAATAGAGAAAATTAATTTGATATAAGTTTAATGGTGATTGGAAAAAATAAAAAAAAATTATTTCTAGATTTTAAGTTGACTTGAGGAAAAAAGTAATTTATTTGAAGCGTTTCCAAGACATTTCTCCCAACGTTTTAAAATCCAAGAAGTATTATGTGTTTTAAAAATTTGTATATGCTATAACATTTATAAGATGTACTATTGGCATCTTAAATTTAACCATTTCAAGTACATGTTAAAAAAGAAACGGAATTTTAAATTACATCTGCAGGGACATACCAACAACTTTTTTTGAAGGTTAGCATTATTATGATAGTAAACTTATTAGCACTTTTAAAACAACTAACATTTGAGCTACATGAAAGCATTTAAACAATATAGTGCGATGTACTGATTAAAGGACACAACAGTATTTTGAAAAAAGTTAGATCATAGAAAAAAAAAGAATTTTTTAATTAACATTTTAACAAAAAAAATCAGAGACGTGACCATCTGTAAAATTAATATAAGAATATAAAATTTTATACTCTGAGAATGAGTATTGGACTTGAATTTTAACTAATCCAATTTTTCGCCCCATATTTATTTGAAGGTGGATCAATTTAAGTTTAAATAGTTTGAATTAATGTACACTTGTGTCCAGAACTGATTACGAAAGTATAGAAGAACTTATAATATATTTTATTCAAAACAAATTTGTTTTTTTTATATATTTATGTATTTCTTATATTTTTAAATTAAAACTTTACATGATTATACCTATATATTAATATTACCATTATGAATCTAACTTATCGCAATTTTCTTTTTTAAGAAGATTATTTTGATGGTAAATTGATTTTTCATGTGTTGTTAGGTTGTGTTGACGACCGAACGACTTATTGCATACCGTACATCTGAAAGAGCATAAAAAATATTTTAACAATAAAATTAATATTTATTTTTTTATTCACTTTTCGTATTTATAACTTACTTATAATTACGTTCACCTGTATGAGTTAACATGTGATTTTTTAAAACGAAACCACAAGAGAAAGCTTTGCCGCAATGTTGACAAGAAAACGGACGGTCATTTGTGTGGGTTCTGTAAAATTTTAAATTGGTATGCCTTTACACCTGAATGTTTGACCAAGTCTTTTAATATATTTACATGGGAAAGTTGTGTTAATTTTCTAAGAATAACCACTAAATAATTTTGGGGATCTTTTTTTTTGCAAAAAATATATGACTCAAGCACTTGACATTTTTTTTTTTTTTTTTGAAAAAATTGAAAGTGCAATATATTTTTTATTTTTTCACAGTTTTTCATTAGCACACAATTATTTAAAATATTTTATATAAAAAATCATAATCGATAAAATTCACGTAGAGTTTTGCGGCAAACTAAACGGGGGTGGTCTGAAAGCACATTTAAATGCAGTGGGATGAAGGCGTCAAGACACTATGCATTTGTAGTGGTTTGCCTAACTTTTTCTATTGTTGCTGCCACTAGGTGCTGGCAGGCATTAATATTAACTAGTTTCCTTTCACACCAAAAATAGGCTCCCAGTTCTCGGTAAGACTAGAGAGTTCATGCAGGTATTAAAGTAGTTAAAGAAATTTTGTTTTTACTTGAAAGTTTTTGAAAATAATTGGGATTTTAGGACTTGTATTATTTATCTCAGAATCGCCAATGATAAAAATTCTTTACTTCCATAAACATTTTTTGAGTTATAAGTGATTCAATCTTATACCAAAATTTTAGAAGTTAGATTTAAATGGGATCTTATAAAGTAAAAGATATACATAACTAAGATTCTGAAACAAATTATTTGTAAATGCCGCTCGAATAAAAGATTATGACATTAGTAAATGTGGCCTAGAAAGAGGCTAACAGCCAAATAGACGAAATGATAGGTTCATCCCTACTGAATCTACCGTAGTAGCTACAATTGTTGTTTATTTCTATACAATTCTACAAATCAGAATGGTTTGTACTTCAAAGTGGAAAAAAGAAAATATTTTAAAAAATTATAGAAAAGTTAGGTAAACTAAAAAAAAAAATACCTTTCGTGTTTCACGTGAGTTCCATAATCAGAAAACTTTCTATGACAATATTGACACTCGTATGGTTTTTCTCCAGTATGTCTCCTCATATGGCGTTTTAACTCTGAATTTGTAAAGAATTTACTCGGACACAATCTGAGGACGAGAAGAATATTCTTTTCTTTTAAACCAGAAACTCCACAAGACTTCTTTAAATAATAGGTACTCACTCGCAGACATAAGGTTTATCATTGCTATGTCTTCGCTTATGCAGTGCGAAAATATGTCTAGCCTTGAATACATTGCCACATATATCACAAACAAGGGCATGATGTTCCTTTTGTTTGCGATTCATCAAGTCCCGGGGTTTTGATTGTTTTTTCTTTACACGCTTAACTGATTTGTTTTCGGATTTTTTGTGCTTCCCCGAACTTTGGCTTGGTAAATCTTCATCATCATTGTTTTCATTATCGTTATCCTGCTTTGGTATAAAGTCTGGATCATGATCATTCCCAGAATCATCGTTCTGTTGGTGATCGTCGTCATCGTATTCCTTGAAGAGTGAACTCTCTGACACTGGTGCAGGTGAAAGTGGCTAAATAGATAGATTATTAATTAGATTATTTCAAACCTTTTAATTTGAATGTTATTGAATATTTTACTTACGATGTGTTCTATCTTTGGGACCACATCACATCTAAGAAGATTGTTGTCACATTTCGTTTCATAATACTCGTTGGATTCAATACACCTCCGCCTGAAATCTCGTGCCGTTTCAAAGTCTACATTGCATTGGTTGCAAATTGATGTTGGTATATCACCACCTTTTATTAGCTTTTGGAATAAATAGTCGAAAGGGATTTTTGTTTTATAATTTAAAAAAAAATAATTAAGTGCACATAAGATTTGCTTTGAAAACTCACTTCCACACCAATAAGAAGACTTATTTGTGATTCAATTACACACATATCTAATAACTTGGAAGGTGAAAAATATAAATTACAAATTCTACATGGTTGTAATTTTGTTTCTGCCATTTGTGTAGTTGTTTATTTTTAGAAACAAATAAACAATTTTATTATTGAAAATTGTAAACAAAAATAAATATCTTTTGCAGAAGATGAAAAGAAAAATGTCACTTTACACTTTTAACAGGGGTGATGCTGAGGCAATACAATTCGCTTTGAAAAGATCCGTTTGCTACAATAATTCAATAGTGAACTTCAAAACAGCACATAAATGTACTTGACAATAGAATTTTGAGAATGAAATTTTTGTCCTTTCTTGTTATTTTGTGGACATAAATATATAGAAAGGCAAGTGCAAATTTATATATTGTACAATTTTTTGAGTGACAAAAAATAAAATGTTTAATTTAAATAAAAAAATCACACTTATGTATACAAAAAAACAAAAAAGAAAAAAAAATCACAAAAAAACTCTATAGTTAGACCTTCTTTTTGTTTTCAAGTTGTTTTTTACAAGTCATGTTGTCAATTTTTAATAAAATCACAGTTATTTTAAATGTTTTTAAAAATTGTAAATGGCTCTCCTCAAATCTGTGCAACACTGCGATGATTTGACAGTATCATAAATTAAATGTTCGACTATACTTGGCGTTTGCATTGTTATTGAACACAAACACAACCATCTACAACGAAATTCAAGTCTCGAAGCCGCTGTCAAAAATGTTTCTGTCAAGATAAAAATACGAATAAAAAATATTTACTTAAAAATATTAAGAGAAATTTCTTGTAATAGCCATATAAAGTTGAAAAATTGCATTAATACACTAATTAAAAATGGAAGTTGAGCTCAGCGATCAATGTAGAATATGCTTAGAATCCGCTGAGGCCATGATTGATTTATTCGAAGACTCAAAACTGCTTTATAAACTCGAACTCTGCTGTGGTGTGGAGGTAGGCTCTTGTCTAAGCATACAAATTATATTATCAACAATCCTCAAAACACAAGTTTTTGTTTACAGATACCAAACATTGTCACTCTGCCATCAAAAATCTGTAAAAAATGTTCCGACATTCTAAATGTTGCATATGGGTTTCGAGTTCTGTGCCAACGGTCGCAGGAGTACTTGAGTGACCCACAAAACACAATAGACATTTTGGAAATCAAAACAAATCTGCCTAAGGAGAATATTGGCTCGACAACACCCAAGCTAGAGCTCGAAATTGATTTTTCAAACCACGAAGAGGATAACTACAATCTCGATCAGGGAAATCTAGACCAAGATGATCACGATGATGGAGGCCATCATGACAACTACGAATCTGCTGCAGATGATCAGTGCGAACAGAACGATAAAGAAGTCAAAGTCAAAGACGACGAAGACGACGACAAACCTCTGATAAAATTCTTCCCTGCCCGACCTGCCAGGAAACCCAAGCCACCGATAACACTTATGTGCAATATATGTGGTAATTTATTTAAAAATAAGGCAACATTTGGCTACCATATGAAACTACATAGAAACGATAAGAAATACGAATGCGAGTAAGTTATCACTAAAATTTAATCCTATTCGATAAACTTATTTGAATAATCATGATCTCGTTTACAGAATTTGTGCTAAACGGTTTATGCAAACTTGCGAGCTTCGTGCCCACATTCGAGTGCACACCGGAGAAAAGCCATATGCTTGCTCCTACTGTGATCGCAAATTCCGCGACCGAAGTGGAGTCACACGCCATGAAAGGTGAGTCTGATTTCGTTTTCCATAAGTTTCATAAAAGATTCATATGTTTAATCATTTTTCAACTCATTTTTAGAACTCATACAAATGAACGACCGTATGGCTGCACAATATGCGGAGCTCACTTTTCCTATTCGGCCACATTGAAAAAACACGAACGAGTACATACGGGAGAGAAACCTTTCAGGTGTTTGATTTGTGACAAAGGTTTCTCAGAGGCACACCAAATGAAAGCACATTTTGGAACGATAAGACATGCAGAAATGGCAAAAGAAAGAAGTAAAGTTGAAAATTTAGAATAAAAAGGAAAAGATTTTTTTATTTTAGAACTAATTTTTAAGAAAGCATTTTGCGTGATAAGAATTACTCTTGGAGGATTTGTCAATCTCTCGCAAGAGGCAGTACGTGTAAAAACTTTCAGATGACACAGTTAGGGTTTGTCTGCTTCGAGGTAGATTGTATACAGTTCATAGTTTTAACGTCTCCTCAGAACCATGTTAAGGTTTTTGGATTGAAAAGCTTTATCAGTCTAAAGTAGGCTCTGTTGGCTTTGAGCTTCTATATTGTTATCGGCTGCTACTATTGACGCAAGGTCTCACAAATTACGCTTTCTAGAATAGGCTTAAGAAATTTTAGGGTTTGTATGGTGAAAATGTTTTATTTTTGTTAACAAAGTTATAGGCAGTGAGACCGGATCGTCAACATTTCAATTTACCGAATTTCAATTTCTTTTGTATAAGAAATTTTATGTAGTACAAATAAATAAAATAATTTCAAACAGTTGTCGTTTGTTTTGGGAAGATTCAAAGCCATCAAAAAACACATATGTACATATGTATATTTTCTTGTTCCTTTCAGTTTATCTATTATTGTAATTACATAACTACTATGTACTTCGATTCGAAAACCTAACTATTTTTTCCAAAACCAGAGTTATTCTTTATTATACTTTATGTCTCTTCAGTGTTTTAAACTGTAGACAAACAACTTAAACAAGAATTAAAAAAGTCAAATTAGGCGTTCAAAAATTTGTATTTTTAAAACCATACAATTTACCACACATACCTATGTGTGTGTGTTTAATATTCTTAAATTAGACATTTTTCTAAAATTAGTATTATCCTACAATCAAAACTACAGCTAAATTTCTGTTACAATACGATGCATATTGGTTTGCAGGTGAGCTTTTAATTGATGAGGTAGTGTAAATGCTTTCGAACAAGGTTCACATCTAGAAAGTAAATAAAGTTTTTTTTTTGTAATGTTAGAGAAATTAAAAATTGCAATTTTTCATACTTGTAAGGTCTCTCTCCTGTGTGCATTTTTTCATGAGCTTTAAGTGAAGTTGTAAGGGAAAATGCTTTTCCACACGTTGTACAATTATAGGGTTTCTCATTGGTGTGTATTCTATAAAAATTACAAATTTTAATTGTAGAATAATGATTTGTAGGAGGGAGAAGAAACAAGAAATTTACCTTTCATGTTTTATTTGCGTGCTGCGATCTGCAAATTTCCTGTCACAATACTGACAATGGAACGGTTTTTCTCCAGTATGAACTCTTATGTGTGCCCTTAAGTTGCAGGGTGAGTTAAATCGTTTGGCGCATATTCTGAAATTGAAAAATATTATAACTTACAACTTTTCGAAACAATCAATACAATTTTTGGTTTCCTGCTTTTTTGTTTTGTTTGTTACAGTTTTTTTTTATAAATAATTAAACGGTCAAAACTTTTGTATTGAGCGAATGTGTTTTTTGTAGAATCTAGGAAAAACAAATAGAAGAACGAAGCCAATGAGATGAGAGACACCTAAAAATGGTCTTGAATAAGACTCAACTAGTTTGTTTATTTATATTCATTAGGTGATCTGTGTATGCTCACTGCAACGACTTATTTGACTTCTAAGCGTGATAAAACTGAGGATAGTTAAATTCATGTTCGTTTAATAAGCCTAAACTGAAACTTTTTTTCAAACTTACTGTTCCTGATTAAGTATTATGTTATGTGTGGTAGGTATCCTTTTAAAATGCTAGTAATTAAATCCTGAGGCAAAATGGTTGGTGTTAAGATATACCTTACAAGAGTAATTATTATCATGAAAAAACAAGTCTCACACTAGTAATTACGATTTGCCATACAGAAAACACATAGGAATGTTTGAGAGTTGTAATTAACCAAGTCTTCGTTCTCTAAGACCTTTTCTATAAAGATATATTTTGGCTTTGAGTTTATTGTCCTAGAAGAAATATCATAAGAGCCAATGTTTTGCCAGAACTCCGCTTAGCACTACTGCAACAGTGCTAGACCAAGCAAATATACCCAATCTATTGATAAACAAAAATACTGCAAGTTACTTTTCTATTGGAAGTTAAGAAAAACCCATCCCACGAACTGAATAAAGTATTGCATTCAACCTAAATAAAATTAATTTCAAACTTACTCGCATGCGTAATTTTTTTCGTTTCGATGGATTTTCATATGAAAACTGAGAAGACATTTCTTTTTGAAATGGTTCCCACATATGTCGCATATAAATTGGTTGGCCTTGTTGGGTTTCGCTCTTTGAATATATTTTCTGATGGTTGGTTTGATTTCTTGCTTTATTTCTGTTGTTTCAGATTTATTTTGTTCGGATTGAATTAGTTCACTTATTTGATTCATGGTTTCAACGAAGTTTTGTGATTCATCATCTTCATCACAATCACCTCGATGTTCTTCTGGTTCCTCTATTACTTCTTGTTTAATGTCCTCTTCAGACATGTATGCCATTTCATATTCTTCTTGATCGCATTGATCAAGATCGCTACCCTTAATGGAAACACCATCCGATTGCAACTCATTTGTTTGGCTATTTTCATCGAAGATCGTATCTTCCTCCACAAGATTTATTTCTTCTATTTCGCTGCCCTTAAACGGTGAACCACTTTCTGCTGACGAAGGGATAACTTCCACATCTTGTATAACGTATTGGATGTCATTAGAATCAATAAATTGGGTGCCATTGCCATCGAGGGTCATTCCATCGACTTCAATGGTCTGATCCTCTTCAAGGAAATCAATATTTTCAAATGTCGTTTCTGATTCTGGAGCGACCTTATTTGATTTGAATATTTGTGAAGCCGTTTGTGTTTTTAGGATAATGTGATTCAAGTATTCAGTTGTCCTCTGACATGTTTCGCGAAATTTGGTGGCATATCTTAATATAGAAAGGCATCTTTGGCATATTTTGTCTGGTAAGTTATCTGTTTTTTTGAGCTGATTTTGTAAAAGGGTAAAATTTTTTGATTATTGAAAGAATATTAAATTTAGGCAAATATAATAACATACCTCTATTCCCGAGCATAAAAAGATATCATTTGGTAGCGTAGGTTCTTCAAAGATAGGACACAACACGACGCGTTTACCTTCTTCCTCCATGCAAATTCGACACACATTCCATTTGATACTTATTTCCATTTTGTATTTGTTTAAATTGCTATGCTTTTATCTGTAAGTTTTATTAATTTAATTCACTTTCAGGATTAAATTAGTGGATTTATATTAAATTTGTTTCGAAAAAATGTTTTTGTATGTTTACCGAATTGGTTGCTGTGAAGTTTGACTTTTAATTGTGACATCTTCGAGTATCGAATTAAAATGCAATGCATCCATAGGGTCGAAACACAATGAAGATAAGCATTAGGCTCTGTTATAGTGGCTGAAACAAGATTGCACTCCAGTTAATAGCAAGTTGTACAATCGTTTCCCATTCAGACTGCGTTTTTCTTTTTTAGCTCTGAGCAGAGCCTAATCACTTCAAGTATGCTCTGAGCAGACTTTGATTAGAGTTCTCCGATATATTTAAGAAACACACTTAAGCTCTGAACTACCAAATGCAGTCTGTCTCTGTCATAACACATGAAAAAAAGTGAGTTAGCCGCACTCATCTTTTTATTCCATTCGCTTGGTCATTTTATTTAGAGCTCATAGAGTGCACTCCAAGCTAGCTCCGATTCCTATTGAAAAAAGAAACACAACCTGAGCGCTCTGATGTGTCTGAGCTCAAAAAGAAACACAGATTTTTTTTCAACAGCTCAGTTCTCTGCTATTAGCTTAAAAAGAAAAACCCTTTTAGTTGATGATTCGTTTTTAAATTTAGATTCACAGATTTCAACAGATTAAGTAAGGTTAAATCAATTGTGGTTGAATCTTTAGTTCATGGTAGAGCAATTTTAGCAATTCTTTTTGGGTGATTGATGGATTTCAAGGTTCGTTTATAAAGTTAGAGTTAATGATCTATGATACAAATTTTGAACCACATGCGGTAAGATACACTACTTGTCAATTATTATGGGCTAGTTGGTTCGTTTTTTAGTAATTTTCCTTAGTCCAACAGTTCTTATCTCCCGAATTTTGCGGGTTAAATGAGGTTTAACAATGGTTCAATTTTAATCAGTCTGTTTATCATACATTATTTATCTAAGCATCTGTTGAAAATAAATTGATCCATTGATAGGATTAAAAAATAATAAATTGTTGCATAAGCTAGCATTGTCAAATTGTCAAATGGCTGCCCGTTTTACTCAATCCTCTTTTTTCTTCCGAAATGTCTGTTAAAAATAACAGCTCAATGAAAAACATTTCATACAACCGACTTAAATAGATTTTCAATCGAACAGTTTCAAGTGCAAATTTGACATCCCTGTAAATATTACAGAATACTCGATTCGTTTGTCGTGCATTGAGTGACAGCTTTTTATTTGTTGTTAACAAGAAGAAAGAAAATTATTTCTCAATTAAAAAGTTTTGAAATTTTCTAATCCAGGCTCCAACGCAATCAGTGATTGAAAATTTGAAAATAATGTTTACCTAAGCATCCACATATTTATCGAATATTTACGTAGTTTAAGGGCAAAACACCGAATTTAAGCTTTCTATAACGCGGAAACAAAAAAAATTCTTTATCGCACTTAACTTGAAGTGAGCCACCAACCAGCCCACCAAATAAGTAATGAGTAATTATCGTCACGGCTACTGTGGAATTGAAGTACGCGATATGCACCCGAGAATCTCCCACAACTTTACTTATGTTAGTTCGTGTGTCAAATATATGATATTCATGTTGAATTTTATATTTTGGCTATTCGGGGGGCTTCTAATGGGCATTGGTCTGTACGCCTTCAAAGAGAAATGGGAATCTACGGGGTGGGTGCGTTTGGAGAGTTTCTATGATGTGGTGCTGAACATCTCTCTTGTGATGATGATAGCTGGTGTTGTCATATTTGTTGTTAGCTTTGCTGGGTGTCTTGGTGCTCTGCGGGAGAATACTTGTTTGCTTAAATTCTATTCGATGTGCTTGCTTCTGTTTTTCCTGTTCGAGATGGCAATTGCTATAATGGGCTTTGTCTTCCCGCACAACATGAATTCTTTCCTTGAGGATTCCTTTACTGACAAGATCATACATACCTATCGTGACGATCCAGATCTGCAGAATCTCATTGACTTCGCTCAGCAGGAGTTCAAGTGCTGCGGCCTGAGCAATGCAGGTTACCAGGACTGGAGCAAGAACGAATACTTCAATTGTTCGTCGCCCAGTGTTGAAAAATGCGGAGTGCCGTATAGCTGCTGCATCAATGCTACCGATATAAGCTCGGGCTTGGTAAACATAATGTGTGGTTATGATGTACAAGGCCAATCAGTTGCAGCAGCCAGCAAACGCATCTGGACCAGTGGATGCATCGAAATCGTTCGTGTTTGGGCCGAAAGGAATCTCTATACAATTGCTGGTGTAGCCCTCGGTATTGCCCTCATCCAGCTGTTCGTCATCTATTTGGCCAAGACTCTTGAGGGTCAGATTGATCTCCAAAAGTCCCGCTGGGCGGCGTGAGTAAAAACCTAGCAATACATCGCACACACTGGTGACAAATAATGAACGAGCTCGGCAAATCCAAATTATAAGTCCCACACACGACTTGACTGGCTTCAACTCTGACGTGCTGATAAAACAGAGGGCTGATCTTTTTTCTACATTTGCATTTTATTATATTAAGTTCACTCAAAATTTTGTTTCTTTTTAAATTCAACTGTTTAATTATGTAGATTGAAATTAAGACTAGAAAATATGAATTCAAACAACAAAACGAACATTGCCATTTACAATGAGATAAACAACAACTACAAAAAAAAACATTGTATTGTTAGTAAAACTTTTTTTTCGAATTTATGGTGTGGACGCATTGTTTTGAAATTTAAATTTTTGAGTGCTATCGACACAAAAAGTTCTCTTTTTTATATTATATTATGTATTAACTCCACTATTTATAATCTATAATCAAAATATTAAGACAAATTGCTACAAAAACATTACTCAAAAATAATAGATATTTTTGTGATTTTATACACAATTATTATTGTACTCATGTTTATGTATATAAATGAACAAGAATAAAAATATTAATCAAATTACATGCATAGACAAAAAAATACATTATACTTGTAACCATTTAGTAATTAAGAACATAGTTGGCAAAAAAAAATCCATACATACATACAATACATACATACCTACAAAAATCTCCAAAACTTTATATATGGTATATGAAAATAAAAATTTGTATCATCCTATTGAAATTAAAAAACAAAAAACAATAAAGTATAAAATATTTAGGTCCCAAATTTTATAAATAGTTTATTTTTTCTATATTTACTAAACCCTTTGAATTATACACTTTTAAATATTTAATTTGTACTTGTTATTGGATTATCAAGTCGTTGCTAAAAAAAATAAAAAATTGTGATTCGAATCTTCCTATAACTTAACAAAGATCTCACAAATATAAATTAAATGAAATATGTCTTGAATGCTAGCAGTCGTTTTCCCAATTTTGATCAAAGTTGGCTCTTGTGTAGTAGTGCATAAGTGTTCAAAATGTAAATATGCACTGACAAGAAGTCTCTTGGATCTGCAATTTGTTTTGACTGAATTTCACATTATTTTCTAAAGAAATTAAAATTTATTTTTTAACTGGCTCTCTTTCACTTCGTAGTAACTTCATTATCTTATTATGACGCCAAAAAAAATCCCCAACTAAACAGTAAACATAAAAAAGGAGTACGGTGGCGTATGAGTAATTTTCAATAGCATCTTGATGTAAAGATTTAATATTTTATATTATAACTTTACGGGCTACTTGTATTTTAAGAATATAAACACCAGCACCACACCAGAAATAAAACACCAGCAGTTTTAATAAACTAAAGGATATGCATGAGAGGTGGATTTTAATTTTTAAAAGTCGTATGCAAATTTTTCTTCAAGCTTGAATTTTATTATAATTCTCCATAATTCTCGTTTTTTTCTTCAATTTAACCCATTTAGCTAGAATTCTAAAAATTCATTTTTAGTAAAATAACAGATGTTATACTCGTATTACAAACATTTTGCACATTACTAATAAATAGGGTATATGTTAAACTAACATCAATTCGGTTCCGAGAAAGGCGTGAACAATGGTATTAATTTTCATTTTACGTTTTGATAATAAAAATTGTCTTGGATACAAAATAATTAGCACCTCAATTGAGCTTTTATTAAAACAAACATTTAAAAAAAAAACTACAAGAACACATACAGTTTTATTATAAAAATGATATACATAAACAAAATTTTAATTTACATACATATGTAGTTATAAAGTAAACTTTATCGCTTAGATTTAAGCAATTTCGGAATTAATCTCGATTATCGCAATTTTAAATAATTTACGAGTACATAGTTTTATAGTTCTTCGTGATGTGAAGGGAATTTCTTTAAAATCGCATTGTATAAATTGTAGAATGCGTAAACTGAAACTGTGACAATTACGAGTAAAGCACCTCCGAATGCTACACTGAGAAAATTACCATCAATTATTCCAGTCGAAGTTCGACGAGTTCTAGACCAAATTTCTTCGGTACTAGCTGGCGAGGATTGTTGACTATTTCGTTCTGCCATTAGTCGTTTCATGGAACTAAGGCGTTCACGAAGGACTTCTACTGATTCTGAATTTAGATCTTCTGAAATAAATAATTTATGTATGAATATTTATTGTTATTTTGAAAAACAAAGTTTACTCCTAGTGCACACCTGCAGATTCAGACATTATTATCTATTTTTTGTAATTTTTTTTTCTAGGATGCAAAACTTCCAGTACCACAAGTATATTTTCTTTAAAATGATAAATCTATTTCTTTAAATTTGAGTTTGGGAGTGAAATGCAACATCAACATCCATTGCGCAGGAATTGAATCAATAATTTTGGGATTAGCTCACAATATATTCATTACGTTTTTTCAATTCACAATGATTAAAGGAGGTTTTTTAGGATTGCATCCTGGAAAAAAGGAACTATTAAGATACAACAATCTTAAAATACTCTTGAATTGAAGATGACGCAAATGGTCCTGGAAGCAAAAACAAGTAATCAGAGTGATGATTTTAACTGATGGAATAGAAGTTCAAAAGTTCAATGTTTTTAATGCACCTTCGCTATCTTACATGATAGCAATGTTTGAATTCCTATAGTGTTATTCGAGATTATATTCTGCACATTTTTTGTCATATGGCATTAATTCCGCCCGGGAGATGCAAATTGACCGTCCTATAGGAACAGAGCTTGATTTTATAGAATAACTTAGATGATGGGGTTAGAGATTTAACTGTTCGTCAATCGAGAAATCACCACAAAGCATAAAAAAGATTAAATAAGCTGTCTTTTTTGGACCGGCCCATCTTGAGGAATATAAGGTTGATTTGTTGCCAAATGAAGCATACATTTGTACCAGTTAACAGAGAAAACATAGGGTTGTCAAAACAAGTGAAAATAACTTGCTATCGAAATTTATTGTTAAAAAATTTCAAATCAACAAAATTAAATATTTTCTTTTTACAATTTGTTCATAAGAATAAAAACATAAAAATTCATAATATAACGAGTACATTTTACACGAAAGATACAAACAATTTCAAAAACTGAAATCTTTAACTTTCTTTAATTGATTAATGGTCATTAGTGATGAAAACAAGTATTTGGATATATCTCTCTGCAAATTTCAATCAATCAACTCTGTTTTGACCATGATCTTTTATAATATTCCTTCATTTTTAAGTTTTATTAAAACCAAGATAAGGAAAAATGAGTTTTCTATTTGTCTTATTTGTCTTATTTATTTTTTTACTTTTGTTGTTATATTTGAATGACTGGAGAAGTTTTTTAAATTCTTCTTCAAATCTTTCTTTGCTTGAATCATGCGACCGATGGCAATCAAAATGAAACGCGGCTGATGCAATTTTACGGTGATTTATTTTCTTAAGATTGCGACGTGAATTCTTTGCTTTTGTTGGTGGAGCTTCATTAACCTGATGAAGATTAGACATTTCGTGAAAATACGTATGAACTTCAATTATTTAAGAAATTGATTCAAATACTAAACCTTTATCTTATCTGTTCCGGAGCCTCCTAGGTTTCTGAGTTTTAATACTTTCTTTGGTCTCAACTTACAAAATTTAAATTTGTTTGATGATATTACTGGTTCAGAGTCTAATTTCTCAAATATATTCAAATCATCAATTATTGATAATTTCGATTCACTAAAATCTTCAAATATTTTAGAAATCTCATCTGATTTTTTGAAGTCCAATATATTTTTTTTGGTCCTAGAATCTGTAAGTGATAAGTGGTGTAAAAAATCCCAAATTTGGAAGATTTTTTTTTTCATGACTTACATGAAGTACGGGGTTGTGAACAAATTTCTTTTGGTTCTTCGTGATCTGCAATTTCTTCTTTAAAATCCATAGAAGTAGGTCCATTAGCAAGCTTAGAACAAAATGAAGGTTAGTCAGAAACCTGGTTAGAAAACTAGTCACCAATTTTTTTTTGTTTAAACAGAACAATACTTTTACAAATTATTTTTTTTTTCTGAATTCGAATCCAACCTTATTTTTTTTCTTAGATTTTAGCTATCAGTTCAAATTAAAAAAATACCCGTTTTCAACATACATACATACATACATACATACATACATACATCACTTTTATATTTTCACGAAGTCGATTTGGCTAAAAAATTATATTTTTTGAAAGTTCGATTGTGGTATTTAAAAAATATAAATGTATGAAATGGGAGCACCTAAAGATATTTTTAAAATCAACTAAATCCAGGGAAATATAAATGAAAACCATAAGTAAGCAAATTTCAGATTCTTTTAGATCATTCCAAAATTTGATCCTCACCTGAAATGATACACCATTTTCGAACGACAACAAAAATTGACTACTTTCATTAGGATCTTCTGTTCTCTCGATACTGTCGAAAATTTTCTTCTTGCATGTATCCCAATCAAAAGCAGATTCCGATGTTTTTTTTAGAGCTTGTTTTTTGAGGTAATCTGTATACGATTGAATGGTTTCATTCACGTTGTCATTTATTTTGGATTTGGGATCAATTTCAAAAATTAGTTGTAAGATTTTTTCTCTATCATTTAGGTCTTTGATTGCGGTGGTTTCAAAAATTTGTCCCAATGGCTTTTGAAAAGAGTCACATGATTCATAAGAAATACTGCACTTAGGTTTCATATTACTTCTTGTAATACTTTTTGTTTTCAAGCTTCTCGATAAATCAGGTTCAAAAAAGCTGTTATTTTTCTTATCTGTCAATGAAGAGCTCCCATCTTGATTTTGTTCTGAGAGGTTAGGAATCTGACCCATAAATTGTGACATTGTAAGACGAGATGCAGGCGGCTGTACTGCAATCAATGGTGGTTCGTCAATTATTTCAAACGATTTTCGAGATTTCTTTGGAGTGGATGTACAAATTGGTTTGAATCCAGATGGTATGTGAGGTTTCTTCTATAAATAATTATGTAGGTACAAAGAAAAATATTTATTTATGAATTTATGAATAAAAATTTTGAAAAATTTCACCAATGGTTCATTAAGTTGCGGATTTGGTTCATTTATTAAAACCATTTTGAATTTATTTTCATTAATATCATATTGCAGAAATTGTTGAGGACCTATTTTGTTTTTTAAAAAAATAGAATTTTTTTTCTTTTTTATTTTATTTCTATTGACGTGAATGAAAGGCATTTCGCTTTTTTGGTTTTCGAGAAGTCTGTTCATGCTGGAGTGGTATGTATAATGAGACTTTTCTTTGGACAAAGACAAAGATTATTAAGAAAAAGACTGGAGGGCTGTGATGTCATCACTAAGCTCAATTTTCTCAAAACCAATACACATTACCCACACTCAAGGAATTTATTCATTTACCGTTAGTTTAGTTCCTTGGCTGTCATATTACAGACGTCTTCTACAAGTTATACTTGAGAAGTGTTGTCGTGACAATGTGAATTTTTTAATAAATTTGAAAAAAAAAATTCTTTTCAACAAAGAGCATATTGCTTTGCAAAACTCATTTTTAATTAAGATCATAAGTCCTATGAATCCTTTTAATGATAAAACATACTTCTTTATGTTTATTAAATAAAGATTATATAATCGAAAAAACTTATAGATGGCAATTTTAAAATTAACATTCATTATGAAAAAGTATAAGAAAATGTGAAAAACAGTACAGCTATGCATTCATGTAGGTGATCAGCCCACTGGATTCTAATTTATGCACAATCAGTAAAAAGCTATTTCAGATCGCGCTTCCGGAGGAATAACGAAAACCAAATTCTTGATTCATCAATGAAGAGCAAAATATAGTCGATTTTAACTGCATCATTATATAAAAAGAATAATCTACCATCAAGAAATTGCCTAGATATGTAGGTACATACTAAATATACATAAACGTAAGTGGTACATAAAGAGGGAGTCCAAAATACTTCATCTCAATTAGCATACCATACATACATACCAAATGATTTATGGGTTATGATTAAGTTATAATGTCTTCAAGTGGTAAATTTGAATTTTAATCCAACAATAATTCCATAATTCTGCGGACGCACAACTCATTGTCAAACTATTCTTAGAAATTAGACCTACTGAAAATCCAGAAATTTATTTCTGGTCAACTCAAAAGTCATATTACTGTATGCCCATTCAAAACCAAAAAGAGAGTTATTCGGTAGTTTAACATTGGAGACAACTCATCAGCAAAGTCTTACTCATCAATTAATCCCTGCTATGTTTTTATTTAATTTAAAAAAAAATATTTAAGCACCATTAAAATGCAACGCCGAATATGAATTACATATGTATTAATTTTTATTTAAGAAATTAGCTATACACCGAAGCTGAAGTATAAAGATATTAGATTTATTAAATTGAATGTCTAACATATTTCTTTATAAATTTAGCAAATACGAAACTATCATCCAGTACCAATTTACAATTCGGTATGCTGTGATGGAAATTTCTTCAAAACGGCTTGATACAAGCTGTAAAAAATATAAAAAGCAACACTAATAATTCCAATTAATGTAGCACCAAATGCAAAACTCAGAAAATTTCCATCAATTATTCCGGTCGATGTTCGTCGAGCTCTTGACCAAATTTCTTCAGTACTTGCTGTTGAAGACGATTTTTGGCTGTTGCGCTGTTCTGCCATCAGACGTTTCATTGAACTCAAACGTTCTCGCAGAACTTCAACAGATTCAGAGTCTAAATCTTCTATAAAATAAATAATGTTATGATTTAGTGTAATACATCATTCTTTTGTGTTTTTTAATGATATTTAATACAAAACAACAATATAAAATTTGTTTTACTTACCTGATACTGGTTCAGGCATTTTTAATGGCAAATAATTATTTTATTCAGATGCGAAAAATTAGAACGTTGCAAAAAATGGTTTCTCGAATGCCAGTGAAAAAAATATAAACAAATTTATATAAGAAAAAAATGTATCATCTACTGCGCAGGTACAACATTCACAATCGGCATTTTATAAAACTCACTTCTTTTCCAAATGAAAAGGTTTTTAAGTATAAACATTTTAAAGGAGTTATTCATGTCACATTTAAGGCCTGGTTACAAGAGTTTCTAAAAAGGGAAAACTAAAACACAAAAAATGTTTGGTTTCGAAGCCATAATTACTTGCATACTCAAAAGTTGTAAATTTATTCTTACGAAAATAAACTGTATTCCTTTGGATTCTTTTATTTTAACTTAAACAAAGAATATCGTCGGTAATGGAAGCAAAGTGTGTAACTTCATTGTACCAAACATAGCAGGAGAAATTAAACTTCCCATTTCCAAAGTTAGTGGTGTTATTTTCTTGAAACAGTAAACCCCTGTTATGTTCGAGGGATTATAGTACTATTATGCTTCAATCTAACTGATGACATATTTTTGACAAAGTGATGCGCACCAAAATATACAACCAACTATTTGCCTCATTTTAGATGCTTATACAAATGGAGGGAACATTTTTTACAAAGGTATGTGTTTCATCAATAAAAACGGAGAGAAGTTATATTTTGCATACTTTGATACTTTGCTTGAACCATTTATTCAATTTTAAAAACAAAAACAAATATTAATTTCGTATTTTATTTTATTTTTTATCACTTACTTTAGGACAGAATAGGAAAGAAGAATGAATATCTATCAACTTACAATACTTACATTAGTTTGTGTATGTTCTTAAGACATTTAATTTTTAATATAGTAATAATAATAATAATAAATATAACAAATAAAAGCAAAAAATAATAACAATATATTTGAATGTGAACAAGTATTTTCTCTTTTAATTACAAAATCCATAAACGTTTTGGACTCTTGCTTATGGAAATAAGAACCAAACGCTATTCATAGTAATATTCATTTAGGTATAAACTTCATCATCGTTATTAGCAATATTATAGCAAACACGTGAGGATACGTTAGTATTTATGTATTTAGTTTAATTTTCCGACAAAAAAAAAAAAAACGCAACATTCAACTAATTTCAAATTTCGATTCTTTCATAAAAAAAATTACAATGAAAACGTAGCAATACAGAAAATAAATACTGGAATCTCTCATTAACAAATAAAATTTTAACATACAAAACACATCATACAACTTAACTTTAGGTTTTCACATTGTAAATTATAACTTTCTTTATTTTTGTGTAAGTATACTGCTAAGATTATTATGAGAAATATTAATTTGTTTAATTTATCAAAAGCTACTTTCAATTGTGTTTAGCACATTCATATCGCAACGTCCTTCTACAGTGCAAATTTCACTTCCGTATCATGTTCCTCCTTACACTTTAACTTCTCGATATAAAAATATATATAATTATACTTTAGTAGAAAATGTTTTATAAATATACGTATAAATTGTTATGTATCAAAAAAAAAATCAAGCTTTCATATATGTATGTACGCGTAAGGAGAAAAAAACTTAAGGCATTGGTATGTTTTCTGGTATGTATTCAAGAAAATTTGCCGGAAATTGTCCCTGTCTTCCATCAGAAGTTTCTCCAAAGAGCCAGTCTTCGTTTATTCTATATAAAACAGTTACATAATCGTTTTCCTGCAATTAACAAAAATAGTTTGAACAGAAGTATTTATAAATTGATTTTTTTTATAAATTACCTGAAATACTAAATCTCCAGGTTCGCCAGCATCGAAGGTATAGAGGCACCGTACTTGATTTGAATTATTGTTTGCATTCGTTGTTTGTGCCTTGGCACTGCTACTAAAACTGTTGACTACTTCCTTTTTCTGCTGATGATAGCTTTGAGTATATGATGAGGAACTGCTTAGTGTAAAAGAAGAAGTTGAGAGAGAAGATGTCGTTGTTCTTGAAATATCAGTATAATCCTTTAGGGGTACTTTGATCTCAATATAGTTAGTTGGAAATATTCCTTCACAACCACTTCGGTTACGACCTCTCAACCATTCGTCGTTGAGCTTTTCCAAAATGTAGATTTTTTCGTTTTCCTGATTAAATAAAATGTAATGTTTAAAATAATATTTTCATAGTTTACAAGAACAAGAAAACACAAAAAGTTTAAGAAAACCACTTACCCTAAAACTAAGATCACCTTCGACTGCACCATCGAATTCATAAAGAGCAATTCCGTATGCTTGTTCATTCTCACTATTTTCGTAATAAGTCCCCAAGCTCAGTGCATCTGCTCCACCGGTAATGACATCTAGAATACTAACTCCACCTGGTGGAGGTGGTGGCGGTGGACAATTTGGCATTGGTGGTGAAGGAGGTGTAATTGTATCCTCGCTTACTGACTGTTTTGCACCTAAGGCAAGGTTGTATCGTGACTGTTCCAATGTTGGTGGTTTTGGTGCTTTAGGTTTTTGAGAGATTTTCGGTTTTATAATTGTTGGCATGTGTAAAGCCGCAGGTGGAGGAAGCAAACTCTTGCCATTACACAATTGATTATCAGTATTTTGTTGTATTCTATTTGTGGCCACACTATAGTTTCGAACTGGTGCACTGCCTAGTGTGGAATGACAACTTATTTCACTACTACCCCCACTGAAGGCATCCCATGGATCGAGGGGACTGGTTGTGGCACGACTGCTGCTAAAATCATCCTCAAATCCTGACTCCGGTTGCGATACACTTCCATTGTTTGGGGAACTGAAATTGGAATCCGAACTGAAACTATCAACAGAAACACAATCACTGTTGGACTTTTGTGTAAATGTTGGAGAACTGGGAGGCGAATCAAAACTTATCAACTGGACATTGGTCTCCGACGTTGTTGTTGGTGGCGCAAAGGATGTTGGTGGAAATGAATACAAAGAATTTGAGTGCGATTGTCCTGAGTTATTGCCATAATAAGAATTAGAATGTGAAGTAACGATGGCACCTGGTCTCTGAGATGGCCTTTTTGGTGCTTTGGTTGACTTTTTACGCCCAAATATGTTCGATAGAATATTCACCGATTGGGTTGGTGGCGTTGTATGACCATTATTTATTTTTGGTGGCGGTGGTCGTTTGGGTGGTGGCGGCCTCGGTGGAGGTGCTTTTTTTCCGTTGCTCATCATCGGTTCAAAAGGCGATCCATCCCAGTTAGTTGTAGGTGCATATCTAACATTAGCCGCAGGAAATTTTCTCGTAATTGACGAAGAATTTGTTGTGCCATTAGACGTTAGGGAATTGTTACTATTACTGCGATATATTGATGAGGTGGATGCGTAATTGTGAAAACCACCTTTGTTGACGCCTTTTGTAGGCGGAGGTGGGAGTTTTATTGTTAACTTAGGTACGACGCCCCCATTTTGCTGTTGTCGTTGGTATTGTGATAAATTATTGTTATTGCCGACGTTCGATGGTGGAGGAGGTGCGGGACGTGATGGAATTGTCATGCTATGGGGTTCCTGAAAGAAAAAAATATATAAAAATTATAATTATTATTATTAACGCAGTATAGACGTTTTTTAAGGGGTAAATGTGTATATATTTTTTAATTTTAAAAAGTAGCTGCATTATCAAAGAAATTCTTATCAGTTGTTGATTTTTTTTTTTTGCTGTAATATACATCATTGTCTGAACTTGCTTAAAGCGATAGTGAGTCCAAATCGAAACAACTAAGGAAGCAAAAATAGTGTACAAAAATAAATATAAACTTTTGAAAATAAAAAACATTCATTTCAGAGATTAAAACTGTAAATAGTTTCTATTTACATATGTTTTTTCCAATTTATAAATACGACTTATGCATAGGATTTAACATATAAAAATATTACTTAGAATGAATAGAGGAACAAATTTCTTAGTCGCATACGGAAATGATGAAAATGAATGAGTAGAATACGCCTGCAAAATAAACAACTTTGAGTACTTGAAGTTGAATTTTCAAGTTAAATTTTTAAGAACTGGTTCTGAGAATTTCGTGGATTCACATTGAATCATTCATTAAAAAATTGAATTGAGTAAAAGCAAATGACGAGAAGTTAAAACAATACCACTGTTTAGACACTTCATCAATTCTCGTTAATAAAAAAAATTGCTTAAGCAGAATTGTTGGCCTCGTTTGTGAGGCGACGATTCTCGAGACGCTGTACTGTATGCAATCGATGTACCTCGAAGCACATCGTGAAAAAATTAAGCTCGGTAGACTCCGTTGGCCACCTAGTTCGCATGAGCGAAGAAGAACTAGCTCCGAAAGTCATTTTTAGTACATTTAATGATAGGCGACAGCGTGGCAGACCATGCGTAAACTGGGCTGGAGTGATGGTATACACCAGGACGGCCAAAGCCTTCGGGTGTGCAACCAGGATAAATGGTAACATTTGGAATCCAAAAATGTTGGAGCTGGTTTGATCCATGCTCTTGAGAAACGTACTTCTTACATCCTATAACATCGAATCCATATTTTTGAAAGAATATCGAGATTAAAACTAAAATACATACATGAATTTTTGATCATCGGATTTAAAATTAATTTAAACGAGAGGTAATAAATATTTTGCACTTCGAAATGTTTTTTTTATGAAATTTCTTGTCTTTTTATTATTTCTTAAATAATATCTTGCTGTACATTTCTTCACAACGAAAAAGAAAGTTTTCAATAATATGATTCATATAGAAATAATCAAAAACAACTCATAATACAAAAGTTCTCTGTCTTATACCTATACATACGAATTAATATTTTATAACAACAAAAGGAAACAAAAATCAACAATCGACGACGACACGAACGAGAATATAAAAAGGAATATAATAAATAAACAACACTTGTTTTAATTAAAAATAAAAAAAATGAAGGTCGTCAGCTGCTTACGTACAGTCGATAAATAATCTAAACAAATGCTTATATGTACATATATGTACTTATTTATGTCTGTATGTACATCTTAACAATTTTTTTTTTTTGTGAAACGTGCTACATTTTAGATTCTTCATAGAATTTCACTTGAAGTTCATTTATCGCTCGTATGCAATGTGTTACATTAGACACATAAGTCTAATTTTTTCTACCTTCATTGACGCCAAACAGCCATTTATAAGAGTGCCGGTGTATGACTTGGGTTTGTCAAATAAAATTTTGCTTATTTCTTTTGTTTGTTTCTATTCTTTATACACAAACATGCATGTACATATGTATATTTCTTTTTATTAAGTATTTACATACTTTAATGGCAATTATTGCATTTGTAAACAAAATACCACATTATATTCGTTTACTTATTATTAGATATTCTAGGATGTAATAATAAAAGCTGTTTCATAAACATAACATGAATTCTGGATAGTTCATCAACTTTAAAAGGTCTTAAAATTTACAATGTGGTTAATTTTTTTCACTTAACATGACACTAATAGACGGGTTTAGGTCAAGCCATCTAATTCGTTGCGTTCACACCTTCAAAGTGAAAACAAAAAATAAGAGTTGAGGCGCTCATCCTTGAAATATTTCATTAATCCTAAATTACTTAGATTACAAGTTGTCCGCAATGTTATTTGAAGCTACCATTTCGACTAAAGAAAAAATTAAATTAGCTCCATTATAGGTATTTTCATTGGACTTACAGAAAGCTACTTATACATACATACATATATCAACTCGGAGTTCCTGCAAATGAATTTATTCAAAACAAACCTTTGCAATTTATTTAATGATGTTAATTTATAAATGATAACTACAATTTTGTATGTACAACACGAACTACAAATATGCACAATTTTAATATTCTCTGTTGTTTGGGAAGTGCCTCATACATTTTACGACCTGTTTGCCTTTTTTAAGTAAGTATCGCCTAAAAATTTGGCTACCAAAACCCTTTCATTCAAAAGATTAATATTTATTTAAAATACTTTTATTTATGAAGATAAAATAAAGAAATAAATAAGATAAATAAGTTGGTTAGCAAAACTGTTATTTTAAAATATGAATACAAAATTTAATAACGTTCGATTCGATTTAGCTAAGGAAATTAATTAATTTTGGAGATGTGTTTTGCATAACAATTTCGCTACAAGACAAAAACGCACACTTCTTTTTTCCAACACACATAATTTTTTGAATATCCATGCTATTGATGAGTTCAAACCTAGCATTATTAAAAAATTTACAAACCAAGGTTTGATTTTCAATTGGTTTGTTTTTGACACATCACGAGTGACTCCTATCATACTTCTTTGATATTTTTGTATAATATCAATATCGCAATTCATCGCGAAAGAACTCACACACTACAGCGTCATCTTGATTCGATTCGTCACTTTCTCAGCAGTTTGGCTGCATACATTCAACTTGTGCAAGAATTAAAGCCTGGATGCTTGAATTTATTCGTTTTTTGTGAAGGGGCTCTGGAAAAACTCGATTAAAAACCGTTATTTCACGTTAAACTTTGTTTAGTAATGAAACCCATATCTGATTAAATAGCTACGGTAATTAATAAAATTGCCGTATTTGGGCTGATGAAAAACCCGAAAATTATCAAGAGCTACCATCACATTTATTTTAAACAACTGTTTGGTGTGTTTTATGGGCTGGTGGAATCATTGATCCATAATTCTTCAAAAATGAGCAAATCAGAATGTTAACGTCAGGAGCATTTTTATTCAAGCAACTTTTATTTAGAATCTATATAAACCAGAAACATTTGAGTTTTGCCATTTTCAGCAAAATTATGGTTTGAGTTTTAAATCGACTCAATAATTGTTTTTTTCCATTTTTGTTAAATTGTTCCAAGTTTTAAACTCCCTTAAACTAAAAAAAAAAATTAAATGATCTAAGTTTTATTTATTACCGTTCCTTTAGAAATTTTAATTTTGGCACAAACTATTGAATTGAACAGTGATTTCTCCTACAACATATTCAGGAAATTTTATGAACTTTTTTTAATCTTATTTATTTTCTATTGATTGTTTAATTTCTCAGTCCAACGCTATGGGCTATTCCATTTGAATACCGACTTTTGGATCGTTTGACAAGTTTAATAAATTATATTTTCTTTTTTTTTTTACTTTTCAGACGGCGAACATTGATATGAATTCGATTACACCCGGTTGTTGCCCCGACCGCGACGACGCAACGTACAACAACGACGAGCAGAATATATGATTGTCTCTGTTTCAATTTGATTACGTAGTATACAAGTTAAACGACCTACGCTTTAAGTCAAGAATTCACAGTCTATTATGCAAATAAGTCTTCAAAAAGAATTTCGTTGGCTCCTTACAATAAAATAAAACAAAAAAAGAAGCTTTTTTTCATAACTGTGCTGTGGTTCGATTAAAACACAAATTGAAAAGCACGTATTCGTGATGGCGATGGGTATTATATCTTTATCATAGGCATACACTGATGTGAGAAATGATTACTTTTGATACCCATCTAAATAATTTATTGGAATAATCATAACTTGATTACAAAATTCCCAGCACTTCTGGTTTTAATCTTAAATGACAATACACAATTGTCACATTAAAATGTTCACTTTTCATATAACTCTATCAACAATCGAATATTTTAAATATGTACATACTAAATGCATATCGTGCTGATTTCTTATCGATAAATGTACATGTGTACACTTTTAGAATGATCGTGCTCTCATCGAAAAATTTAATAAATTAATTAGTTGGCCCACTTAAACGAAAAACAAACCTGAATTGAACTTTTTCAGCAAGATGTCAAAGAACTTATTTCATTCTTTTGTTTTTTGTTTTCTAAATTCTTGAGGTTTTACAGTGAAGAACATGTTTTTAAGAAATCGAGATGAGAATCGGAAGTGTCTTTGATCGCAGTGGCTAATTGAATAGACTTTTAAAAAAAAATGCACTATCAAAAAAGAGAACTTGGAAAATTAAGACAAAAAACTTCAATACAATAAAATAATTTTTCACATTTATTTTTCTAAATACATACATATACGTATGTATGTGTGTATATGTAAATCGCACCAAGTAAACACTTTTATATTAGCAGACAAAAATGATGGCGATAAATAAGTGCATCATACTATCAAAATTAATTACAACTTTTCGAGGTTCATTTACTAGTTTTAATGTCAGTTTCAGCTTCAATTTCTGGACACCTTGGCTTAATAAGCCTTTAGTTTTCAAGTCGAATGCACAAATTGCTTGTGTAAGATTTACATAAATAAATGTATTTGTTTTTATAATACAGGGTACGTATGTTTGTATATATTAACACTGGCCTCACTTTAAGCGCAAGTAGTAATTTATGATACGAGAAGGAAACGAGAAAAGAGGAAAAAATTGTTTGTAATGCTTAAATGGAACATAAACATGAAATCGAGAGTACACATAGTGTTAGTTAAAGAAAGTGGATGATAGTGAGAAACACACTTTTAAGCGAAATTGCTTCCTGTTTTTTTTTTTTCAAGAGATGATTGAAAAATGTGTAAAGATAGTTTTTGGCCGCAAGACTAAAATAGACAAAAATAGAACTTGAATTGAAATTATCAGCAGTTGAACTTTTGTTTCGTATGTTGGTTAGTTAAATTGTTTTATGACTTGTAACAAATGAAAGTACAATCACTTGCTACTAATAATGATGAATTTATATTTCTAAAATAAACAATATTTCAATGATGACCTAGGTCAAGGTAAAAATACAATCAAAATAACATGGTTGATGATTAAGTGCCAAAGTCCAGAAACCTTACCATAACTCCATCATCATCATCGGCTCGATAACCGGGATCTGATTCTGGCCTTAATGATATCGGCTTCGAGTTAGATTGCATACAGTTCAGGATTGTAACGTCTCCAGAATCGTCCTTCCTTACATACGGGGCCAACAATTCCCCTTAAGGTGCCATTTTACCAAGCACCCAGGTCTCAGATCTATATGTAAGTACATAATGGTAGAACCCTCATCTTCTACAGCAGCAAGGTTCCCGAATTTAAAAAACTTTGACAGGATTGTAGTAGGCTCTGTTGGCTTTGAGTTTCCACTCGCGTATTTCTTTTTCTATGTTGTTATCGGTCTCTGCTATTGAAGGAAGCTATTTAAAATTCATTTCATTCATACTTCAAATGCATGGACCGCTAACTTGATTGTTTGGCCATCTATTCTTCTCGAAGTCAGAGCCACCACCATGTACTTTGTTTTTTCATCACTATGTGGATGTTCAGGCAGTTATATGACATCAGTGCAGTTCTAAATCAGTCAAGGTTAATCTATTTCTGACATATGTTTAACATCGTTGTTTTGATACATTTAGAAAGTGTATTTGATATTTAGATTATCTGCACTTTGCCAAGTTTACTAAGATAACCAACAAAGTAACGTGACATCCACCGTATTTTACAGTGCCTAGTAAAAGTTTTTGTATTTGGCTATCTCCAATAGTATCTATGCTTTGCAATCAGATAAGATTAGTGAGAGACAAACGTGCTTCGATTTATGAAATAGACTGTCTCAAAATGATATATACTTATTTTTGTCCTTACGGATAATTTAAATCTTTTTCTGATGATTTCTTTTTTTCGTCTACTTCTTTCATTTCAGAAAATTTACTAGCCGAATTTCTTTCCTTATTTCCATGCAAATAACGCTCAACATTTTTGTTGAACCGTTCAATAACTTATTTTTATAATGTCCAATGTTTGTAATAATAATTTAATATTTAAATATCAAATCACGGCTTTGAATGCAACAGCGAAAAAAACAGCAAATTATGTCATACGAGGGAAGTGCAGGGAGGAAATTCTATTTTCTTGGTTGTCATTATGAAACAAACCCGGGACAATATATGTACATATGTATTTACATTTAAAATTCAAAACGTCGACAAGCAACAAAAAATATTTCTTGTTTAATCAGAAAATAGGTGGTTTATTTTCTTTTAAAGTACACTACATATTTATTTGAATAATGAGTCTTTTATTCCAGTCAAATTACTTTTAAATTTAAATAAGTCTACAATAGAAATACCAATCCAAAAATAAAAAAATTATACCACGTGGAGAATTAAATCCAATCACATAAGACTCCCAAGAATATTTTCATAAAATCTCAACTACTTTTATGAAAAGTGCTTTTGAACAATTTTGAACAGAAGGCGGCATGTCGCTGTATCAAATAGGCTTTGCGCCACTGTATCTGCAATAAACTTTATGAAACAAAAGTGTTCTTTGTTTAGCTGGCCTATACATCGGTCACATTTAACTCGATAAATGAATACATTTGTCTAGTTTTCCCATATGATCTAGTGGCAAGAATATCTCCAAATGCAAATTTAATTATGTTCTTGTCTGATAAATAATGTTTTATTATCAACAAATAATAATTGAAGGTGTTTCCCCAAGCATACCAGTTTTCTTTATATCCATAAATATGTGTGTACTTTAAACTAAAATGATTCATTCTCAGAGAAAAACAGTTGAGAAAAATCGAAAATATGTAATTTATTCAAAAATATAAAATATCAGTTGGCTGGACGTGACGTGATTATATGGAAATGGAAAATTTAATTGATTTTTCGTCAATCAAACCCATTTTGTTCGCAATTGCAACGAAACACACACATTTCTAACACCTGCCCTACTAACAAAATGATCTGTGCAAAGTTGTTTTGAATTTTGATTCCACTATTAAAATATATTTACATTCAAATTTATCATTATTCACAATATATGTACCTATGTACATTTAACTAAGGAACCAGTTTGACCTTGTTAATCAGTTTCTTCAACTTTAATCAACAAACTTAAGAATGAGAAAACAAAACGAGATATTTTATTTTATTCGGTCCACTGGTCTTAGAATTTATACACATAGCCACAGCAAATATATAAAAGTTGATTTAATTGCATTTACATGATTTTCTATTTCTACGCTATATACAAACATATGCACACTTAAGTGAGGTATATTTTTCTTCGATTTTCTTTTGATATAAACTTACCTGTGAATGCTGCAAATTGCAACTATTGTGCAATGAACAAAATTAATAATTGCGTAGAACTTTTCGAAAAAAGTTACGAAATAACAGGAAGTCGCGAGACAAAAAAAAAAAAAGAAAATAAAAAAAAACTTCAATCAACGGGCTTTTTGACTCACTACTTGTTATGGCGTTTTATCTTTTTCTTTACAAGAAATCTAATTTCTAGTATTTTTAATCGCAAGAATTGTATCCTAACAAAACAAAGGATAACTTCTATGAAATGGCAACAATTTTGTTTTATAATTTAAATAAAGCAAAGTAAGAAGTACAATTCAGCAGGGAGTTTATTTTCAATTTTTCACAGCAGGAGAATAAAATGAAAGAAAAAAAAAACAAAATTACTAGACAAACGAGCGACAGTCAACCGTCATTGGTGCAATTTTTTATAAAACTCGAAAAGCGGAACAAAAAGACATCAGAGGAGTTCGAAGATTTCCCTTGTTAAGTACAGTAGGAGCTGAAATTTTGACAGATAGATGAGTCACTAGTTCAGGCGATGCGCAGATGATCGAAAGCGTTCAGACAGGCACTAGGTACGTTCGCATATCGCATTTCCAAAACTAGAAATTTCTTAGAATTTAACTATTATACTATGTTCCAATTGGTACTAAACCGAGATTTAAATTGATTTGTCACAAATTTTTGGGGTGTCCCAAAACTAACTCAAAATTTAAATTATGTAGATTTTAGTCTTTCATTGTAATTTTTATTGAATCATAAAGAACATAGGATAGGGTAATTTATTGAATAACACATCGTACAAATGGCCTCGACACAAAATATTGCAAGAAATTAAAATCATAAGACTATGTTTTATATTTAATTCAAATCTTTTGTTAATATTAGGACACCATCTTTTCTTTGGTGGAAAACTCTCGTCCTTGCCTTAAATCTCGAATTATTTTTTGATGGATTTTGGTGATTTTTTTTCAAAAGGAAAAATAAATTTACTTCTCAAAATGAATACGAAAAAAATTAATGATACAGCTGATAAACTAAGGAGTCATTTCCAAAAATCAAATAAAGAGTAAATAACAAATATAAATTATAATATTGAACAATTACCTACTGCTAAAAAAAAATGAAGACTGATTTAGAAGTGAATTTTATAAATAGATAATTATCTATGAACATTGAAAAAATATTTGTTGAATTTGTTCAAATAAAAAAATCAGATGAAGATGAACGGATAGTTGTGAAGAACCAAGAACCCTGTATGTGTTAAGACGCTGTTCACACTGGACTCTGTTGCAGCGCATAGAAGTGGGAAAATAAAAAAATAATGTATAATGATTATTCTACAGAAAATATAAAAGCCACCATTTGTGAATCTTCGTGAAAACACGACTTGACCGAAGAGTCATTTTACAATAAATACATACAGTTAAATTAAGATACGGTTATCCAACTAGCCATTAGTTATTATTGTACTTTAATTTACACATTACAGTGTGTCCATATATAGTATTTTTGTCTACTCTTTTGTGAGAAAAAATACAGTACTGCGCTTCACAGTAGTTAAAAATGAAAGGAAAAATCTTGTGAAGATCAACATAATAAACAAAACGATTTACTAGATCTATGTGATATCACCGTAAAATTTCCTCGTTTGCTGAATGCAACCACTCAGAAGTTCGATTTCGAACAATTCGATAAATAAAAAAAAACAATATGCCGGCTGGAGTACTGTTATTAAATAACTGAAAGTATTAACCAAATAAGAAAGACAATATTGTCCATTCATTAAAATAGACAAAAATTGTATAAATTATTTCAGTAACTAAGCAGAATATAAATAGAATATGGAAAAGAATATTTTTTTTCGAAAATGAACATTGTGATTCCCATACATTTATCCCTATCTCTGTCTCAGACTTCGAAATTATATGTTAATAAAAGGGAAGCAACGAATACAACCAAAAAACTATACTGCTAAAGCAGGCGCAATGTATTCCCATGGCAATGCCGCTAAACACATTATCCTACAGAAACGAGTACACCATATAATATTATGTAAATATTCGCACCCTCAAACACACTCTCACACAACAACACGAGCACGCTATATCCCCCAAAACCAAAACCAAGCACTACTGCTCCTGCTCACACAATTTTCGCAACTCATTTTTAAATGGCTTAAAGAATAGACGGGCCGTCGAAAAATCCGTGTGTGTATAAAATCGTGTAAATTAATTAAAATAAATCATTTTTAGCATTTTAATAAATATAAATAATCAAACAAAATATCCATTTACCATCTACTATTGTCTTTGTAAATATATATCAATTAAAATACATCTCTGTGTACAGTTTTTTTAAGTATAAAATATATATTGAGGAGGAAAAAGAATCAAACAAAAGAGCTCTACGGTCTACGCCACAGCCAAGAATTGGAAAAAGAAAAATTTGCAAGAAAATTAACGTAACGCTTACGACGGGAAAAGAAGTTTACTTCTTGGCTTTAATTGCCGTAGCAGAGGACAAAACAAGTAAATAAAAAACGTTGTATCCTCACTTGCGAGGCGACAAAACCAAAACCTCCCAAAAAAGATTTTTCTGCGAAAATTTGATCGAGAAGGAAAAAAATTGAATATTCAATTTTTCCTTCTTTTTGTTTGTGTGCAGATTAAAAATAAATTGCGGCAGTCGTCTTCGTGTTCGTCTTCTACATCGTGTTATCCAACAAAAAATATAATTTAAAAAAAAGCAAGAGGAAAAGCAGAAAAGAAAAATACGTGAAACGACAAGCACAGCGATTGGAGCAAAAAGAGTCCCTGGACAGTGCCAGTGCTGCAAAAGAAGAACGAAAGAAGAACTCAGGAAGCAAATAACATCATTATCGTCTTTGTCACCATTGAAATTCAAAAAAGACGAGAAAAGTGAAAAGAGGATTTCTTTGAATTTTTCAAAAACGCATAAAGAAAACCGCAAATAAGTTAAAAACATTTGTCGCTGAAAAAATAAGGCAAAAAGGGAAAAATAAACAAATAAAAAAATTCTGTTTTCTGCCACTCCTCGTCCTCAGTGTAGTTCTCTGTTCGCATGACAGTCGTGGAAAAACCGTGAAAATTTCATCCAAAAGAAAAACGACAAAATCCTTTTTGTCTTCTCGTTTTTAGTAAAATCCAGAGAAACGTATTCCTCGTTCGTCTTCGTCTTCGTCGGTCGTTCGTTTTCGTTACTCGTTGACTCGCACTCGTTCGCTCCGTACTTTGCTCTCTCTACCTTCTGCTTCTACTTCTACGCTTCTACCTATAGAAGACCAGAGACCACACATTTTCTTGTGCAGTTGTAGTTGTGCAGTTTGTTTGAAAAAGCCCGCAAAGAACGCAAACTACTTTTGCACTCTTCCAACACACAGCTCATTTTAAGTGCACACCCCTCGCACCAATCGATTCCGAAAAATAACAACCCGCGAAGAACTAAACTAAACGATACAAAACCAAACAGCAAGAGAAGGACAAACAAAATTGTTGTATATTTTATCGTGATTCGTGATACCAAACCAAAAGTGTATTTGTGTGCGTGAAAAAATCGCCATCGCTTCGTCTTCACCTTCGCCTTCGTCGTTGCGCTTTGGCTGTCGTTGTATTGTCGTTGCCGCTAAAGAGAAGAAAAACAATTTATGCTTGTAATTGTAATCACACAGTTAATTTTTTGACATTTCTTAGTAATTTTTTTTATTGTGTAAATTTTCGAGTCCCCGTTGTGTATAGTTGTAAATAGAAGTTTAATTTATAAATTAATAAAACAACAATTTGATCGTGTAAATTAAAACAAAAGAATTCAATTAGTTTTGTTAATATTTTATAATACATAATAATATAGAAGAGAATTGATTGTTATATTGAACGTTATCGTCGTCGTGTATATCTAGATAGTGATTTCGTGTATTGCATGTGAAAATCGAGGAAAAATCAATTTTGTCTTCTGTCGAAAAGTCAAAAAGTCAAAAAGTAAAAGAAATAATAATAAGAAATAAGAAAATCTTAAATAATTGCCGAAAATTTTTCAAATAAAATTATTGTGCATTGGTGTGTGTTGTGCGCGGTAGTTCTTTTTTTTGCATTTTGTATCAATCTATTAGAATATCTATGTAAGAATCTGCTGCTGAGTGCGTCGTAGAGGAAATTATTGTTGAAATAAAAGTGCAAGTGAATCAAAAGAAAGAAAATTTATACCAATACAAAATATTATTTATTTGCCGCATATAAAATTCAAGTATACAGTATACACCCTCTGCTTTAGCAGCAATTAAAGGAGAGAAAACCAAATTGAGGGGATCAGATCAATTTATTTCGAGAGCTTAGCCCCCCAGTGAGTGGAGCTTAGAGAGACAACAAACATAAAACAAGAAAAAGGTAAGAATATAGACGATGTGTGCAGGCCTTCTGTCGGAGGGTATAGAGAAGAAGAGCTAGGTACATAGATAAAAACCATTTATTTATTTTAGTTTTAATAATCTCAAATGTTTTGTTTTATTTTTCTTCTCAATTTCTATACAGATGTACATTATTTGTGCAGATTTTCTCGTTGTTTTGTTTTTTGTTGTTTTCTCATAGACTTTGCCTTTGGCTAAATGAGAAATTCCAACAAATATATCCATAATTTGATGGTTGTTTATATGGATTTATCATAAAGCAAAATAATTCCAATAAACTGCAATTGTGATTAGATAGACCAGAGATTTTTGTTTTTAAGTACGAACAACAATTGAAGAGAGCAGATAATTAAGTTTAAAACAATACAAAACATTTCAATAAATCAATAAAGCAATACCTCGTATACTTAGGTATGTAGGTAGGTATCTAATTTCAATACAAAACTTAATTCAAATTTTGGTTAGAAAATGTACCTGTGTATCTGTTCAGAGCTACGATTAACTTATTAGAAACGATCGGGAAGAAAAAAATTCTGGAATCAAAATGTTTTTATGTTATGTAAAAATGGAGTTTGTACCACTTTCAAATGCTTACCCAAAAATTAAAGCAAAGATTACCGTATCGGATCTTTAGTTTGCACCTGAATCTGGGCGTTTGATTGAAGCTAAACAAAGCGAATAGTTATCAAAATGCGGTAGCAGAAGTGATTGAAGTTCGTTCATTTTTTATCAAAAAATGTATCCACTTTGTATTAAAAAAGAAAAGGTCTTACTAGCAGAATTTTTGTAATGAGGGTTCCTACTATGTAAAGGATTCAAGGTGGCCGAAATTAGGAAGGAAAATGTTAGTTTTTCTTATAAAATTTTAAATTAAAACTTGTTTTACGTTTAAAAACTATAGTAAAACAAAATTGGTACATAACTGAGCAGGTGTTTCATTTTTCAAAATAAATGATCAGGTGTTTCGTCTTGAATGCTGAAAAACCTACAAATGGCGCTATCGGTAGGTCCAAGCATAATGTGACAGTACTTTTTTATCAAGTTCATTCGGTATTCCAACAAATTTTAAAACTATAAACACTAATAAGGATATAGTCCTATGAAAAGCATTATTAACGATGGTACCATAAAATACAATTTTAAACATAACTAATCTCTTTTTTAACTGGCATTGTAGCATGGCATGTTGCATGAAAGGTGGCCCATAATTATGGACGCACGAACTTACACGCTTAAGTTATAAATTTGATTTTAAGGGACGTTAAAACATTAAACAAAAACTGAAATATGTCAATTGCAATTTTCGATTATCAGTGATGAGCTCGATCGCTTAGCTACAACCATTAAATACATTCACATGTAACAATTTTACTTACTTACCTTGAAAGAAAATTAATATTGCCAACAAAACCAGCCTTCATGCAACTTGAGTAAGGTTGCTGCTAGTGAGTAGGTATCTGACGAGCATTTTAATTTTTGTTGAAAAAAATGGTGACTAGGAAATATGTAAGTACATAATCTTAAACCATTTTTTGGTAAATACATACCCACCAGAAAGCAGGTACTTGATTCTTTTTGGATATTCACTTAGAATTATTCACAGTGCAGCAGATTTACTCAAATTGGCATTATGTCTTTTTAGGTATTCAGTTTGTGCAGGGCACTAAGCACGAACAATTTTAGATGTTCATATTTAAAAAAAAGTTTTTTTTTGGATTGATCTTGTCAGTTTGTCTCGAGGACTGTGGTCTTCTACTCTCCATGTTTCATTTAAATTGACAAATCATGATTGAGAATTATTAAATACTACATTTGTATATCATTATCTTCTGTGCTATGTAAACCACCTGGAAACAATTTGGCAAGACCTTAAGAACATTAAGAGTTATTTTTGAACGATTACTCTATTCTGCAATGATCTCAAAATCAGTTCTTAATCTTAACTTAGTGTTCCAATGTTAATCTAATCGATATTGTATAATATACTATTATGAAAAAAATATAGGTATGAAAGATAAATTTTACTTAGTAATCTAATTCCGACTTTTAGACCTTAGTGCAGTTGGTACAAACAACAGTAACAAATTAAATACTTTGAATTGTCAATTTCGCCTTCTGTAGTTACAGCCTTGTCGTTGTTAAACATAAATGTTTATGTTAAGTATAAAAAGCTTTTTTCTCAATGTAAATTCCCCCATCAGTTTTTATATTGAACTCAGGTTCTTAAGTTCATATCAGCAATCCTTTGAATTTCGATTCAGAATAATTTTCTGATGAAAATTCGTGTATTATTTTTTACTTGTCACCTACAAATTTTATCAAAATTTCAATAAAAAATGAATTTAAGATTTCTTGTTCACATTGGTAAAATAAACTTTTTGTACCTTCTACATTAGCTTTGTTATTTGCACAATTGATCCAATATGCATTTGTACATGCATACATAAGAATACACTAAGATTTGGATTTAAAAAAAAAGTAAGACCAACATCAAACCGCCGAAATCAGTTTTTCCTCCTTTTTTTAAATGTGTTTATGTTTTCTCTTTTATTTTAATAACCAAGTTAATTTAAAATTGACAAATTACTAATCTTAATCAATTTTCGTTTCATTTCATTTCAGATATTTAATAAAACATCACTAGAAAGATTTCCAATCGAGTTGCCCTCAAAAAGGAATCAATTAAAATCCAACAAGATAAAATAAAGTCACTTGCCAACGTGCGATTCGGTTTTTGAATTCGATTTCGGTTTTTTTCTCTTCAAATTCGTCGAAAAGTAGTTACGTAGTCGTGCGACGCGCGTATTCGTTAGTCAAATAGTCAAAAAAACTCTTGACTGCAAGTGAATCAAAAACACAATCAAAAAAAAAAATAATCTAATATTGTCTATTGGACACGTATTTCTTGTGACAAACGTTTTAAAAAAGCCGTCAAAATAGAGCTGTTAAGCAGTACCAACAATTACCCCTCGATCTCAATTTCGACCCACCATCACAATCATCCACAACAGCAACACATGAAGTTACTGGGCGGTAATGATGACCGGATTGTACGGGAACAACCTGTACGTTCCCAAGACGATGCCGCTGTTGGGTATGTTTTCCAGCGACAACCCCAACATGAAGCCGAATATGCTGCACAATTTGCCCAAAAACAAGCTAGATGGGCTTGTGGTGATGAGCATTCCATTGATGTAAGTATTAAGAGTTTATGTAACTTATTTTTTTGTTTTGTATCCAGTAGGTATAGTTTGTTTGAATATTTTTGTAAATGCACTTGAAAATTATTAAACAAAAAAACGAAGTGGAATTGATTTTGTCATTGTGTTGAGATGAAGATAGTCAAACTTTGATGAATGAATAAATGAATGGATGATTTTACCATTTTAAATAATAATAAAAATAATTGGGCTGGTGTCCTTTTCGTATTGTTATTTTCTAATGTGCTATTTTTCTTGCTCCAATTGATTCGAGTTTTGGGTTTCGCTAAAGGTGCGTTCGATTATAATCAAGTTGCAGAATCATTTGAAATTGCGAAAAGGTACGCGGTCGTCCGTCAGGAAAGTGATGAAGAATGTGATTCAAGTGCTAATATAATCAATGGCAAATTCAAAACAAAAGAAGTCCTTATCTAAGGAGATTTCCATTCCAATAAAAGTATTCAGTTCGCCGTTTGATTGTTCGGAACTCTATTGGCTTAATCTTGAATTTTCTTGTTTTTTGCACTTTCTATGTACGACTATGATGACTAATTCAAAAACATGGCTTATCTCTCTTATCTCTCTTCTGAAATTTGAATTATCTGGGCTTTGTTATCACTGGTGTTTACCTGAAGGCGTTAAATTGGGACGAGATCAGTTTCTATATTATTCTTCGATTGCAAGAAAATAAAATTCAACCTGTCAAAACACATTTGCCCATCATGAGAATCACGACAAGTTCACTAGTTGGCTTGTAATTAAACATTCTGGCACACACTGAGATTTTTAACTATTGAGATTACGCAAACCTTCACCAAGTCTTTTAATTTCACTTCTGTTTGTTATAAATCATCGTTTTCTAAAATTTTTGTGCATAAAATATACATATAATGTTTGTATGTCTTAAATATGTAATATCATTAAAACTTTCTTACTTGTTAAACATAATTGCAAATACTCGTATCTTCACCAAATGTTTGAGGCGAATCCGTCCCAAATTATCAATTCTTTTATTCATAAAAAATGTATTCATTAATAGATATAAAGCTTACTGGTTTGTGTTTGGTTTTTGTTTTGTCTTCTCAAAATCCCCATAACCATAAAATTTATTTTTCAACTTACTGGTAAGATTACCTCCTTTATGATTTTGGCATATATTATGTTGAATTGTGATGAAACAAGGATGGGATCCTACCCATTTATTTATATATACTGAACAATTTTCAACTCATTTTACTCGGAATAGGCTCTTTTGTTTTGTTTGTTTTAAATTTAAGTGTAACTTTGCAAATGTGATTTTTTATAAACTGTTTTTCTCGTGGATATGGTTATTTTTTCGTAAGTTATGAACTTATTCCTAGTCACTTTCTTGTTTGCGTGTTATGGTAGAATTGAAGGAAAGTTTAATTTTACTTATATGTGACCTAGTTAGGCACATATGAAGAAATCTTTAATTTAACTCATTAAATTCAAGTTACCTGCAGTAAAAAGATCCTGTCATTAAATTTAACAGCTGAATGCTAATATCCCCTAAAAACTTTGCATCCTTTTTCTTTTTACCTACCGGACTTACTACCATCATGACCAGTCTCACCTTAAAGAAACCATCCAATTTAACACCACTAAAACAATTACTTTTTTATAGTCATAGTTAAAATTACATTTTAATAAAAAATCACTTCAGGATTTGAAAAATAAAAAAAAAAATAAAACAAATTGCCAGTCTACTACCGTCTAGAAGGAACGTTCATACATTTATTTTAGTTACACACCCATACAACAGTACAAACATACACTACACATGCACATACATCTCGCTGATGAAAGACGGAGTAAGATAAAACGAGTACAAAACGAAATTGAAAATCAAATTTCTGGCACAGTTCCAATCGAAATAAAAAAAAAAACAAAACAAAAACAACAAAAAGCACAGGACACGGTCAGGAAATGCCACTACCCTTTTTTATGCCATAACGAAAAAAAGTGAAACTCTCGTTAAAAAAAAAACAAAACCGTCCGCTGTTGTAGGGGTGGAAGCTCCTGTTGGTATTAGAATGATGGACTACATGTAGTTATATCCTCTGCAGATATTTCGTAATTTTTGTTGTATGCTGTTTGTTGTCTGTTTTACTCGTTCACATCCATATTAATCATTTATCTCTGCCGTTTTGCTAATAAATTTTTATTTTGCTTGTTTCCTTTCAGAATCCCGATAAATGGAAATACAATCCGCCAAATCCCATGAACTCGTCAAATGCAGTGCCCGGTGGTGGTGGTATCGGGCCAGTTGGCCCCATTGGAATGGGTGGTGGAATGGGCGGTGGTGGGAATATGGGTAATATGGGCAACATGGGAAATATGGGCACCAACGGTGGACTCCATCAAATGCAAAATGTTGGTGGCGGTAATAGCGGTATGAATGTTGCAATGCAACAAGCTGCAGCTGCAGCGGCTGCTAAACACCAGCAAATGATGAATCAACATCAACAACATCAGCAACAGCAGCAGCAACAACAACAGCAGCAACAACAACAGCAACAACAGCAGCAGCAACAACAACAACAGCAGCAACAACAACCACCGCATCCATCACACCAGCAAATGCAAAACCATTTAGGCGGCCCAAATCATCTCAATTCGAATATATTGAATCATGCTCTTAATAACCAAGCAGCAGCTGCAGCTGCTGCCGCTGCAGCAGGTATGCAATTGCAGATGCCACCTGCTATGCAAGGTAATATCTACGATCATGTTCATCCGGGTGTAAATATGAATGGTGTTGGAGTGCCCAAACCGCCTCAGGGCGCCGAACAATTAGTCTATTTGGGTGGACAGCCACACATGGGAATGATGCCGCAAAACCAATATATGACAGCAGCTAATCGCAATGCAGCAGCCGTAAGTGTTTCTTTTTTCATTTATTGTTCTGATTTTGTGTAGTTCAAAAAATGAGGATAAGGATTTAAGTAACTACACTTGTTAAAATCGCGTTGAATCAGATTCTATTTAACATTAAATATTATTAATACACGCACTATATCATAATTAATTCCTTCACGATAAGAACTATTGTCAATATCTCGAAAGGACATGAACTCATTTTACATAATCGACATTTCATATTTATTTAAGATTTTCTCTTTGATACGCGGAACACAGTGGCGGTGTAGTTCTAACTGCAGCACGTAGCACTGTCAAATTAAAAAAAAAAAAAAATATAGACGTAGCCGAAGTTGGGCAAATTTCATATTGTTTCCTTAGCTACAGCTATATTCTTTGTATCCAAAAGGTTTCTGTGTGATACAAACGAAACCATGCGATGCAAGGTCAAAGTAAAATTTCCCAGTTCTCACTTTGACAAGTTCTATTGTCACAAGAGAATAAATAATCAACAGAAAAAGTAGTCGAAAAGACTTTGAACGATTTTAACGTTATACCTGTAGGGATGGCTATTCTTGTACATTTATAAGGACTTTTGAAATATTCTCTTTTCGGTAATTGAATTATGTTTGAATTTTTTTTTTTTTTTGCAAAGATGTAGGTACTTTCGGACAGATTGTTATCTAAATTTTTAAGTTTACAGAAATGAATAGATTTGGTTTTTAAATGTGAACCTATTCTCAAATAGAATTCGAGACTAAAAGTAGTGGGGGCATGTAAATCGTAGCTGAATAGGTAAATATTTGTTTGAGAAATCGCACAATTCTGGGTGTCCGTTTACAGTTGTTGTCTTTGACATAAGTAATTTTACTTAGTTGTTGAAGGAAATTATGGCTGGCTACTCTGATGATGATGGAAAGTTGTAGAGTCACCTAAATTATTTTTTGAGGATATTCAAATGCTCACTTGTAATAAAAATGGAGATTATGAAAATACATAAGTGTGTTTTCGAAAGCATATGAAAGGATCTATATTTTTCAACCGAGTTAAAGTGGTTAAGGTGATAGCTATTACCAATTGATTAATTAAGGCTGCTAACACCCACTTAAAATGAAAAACCATCAATATACTAATTCAACATTCTTCACTCATTGTGTGTGGACTATGGTATTACTCAAATCATATCGATCTCGTTCTTAATCTGAATCTCTAGATTAATCAATTTATTTCATTGTAAATATTAAGATCATCCTTTATACATTACAAAACACAAGAAAAACTACTTTTGTGCAATTCAAAGTCAAGTGAGATAAACTTATTCATCATGCTCTTTAAAATATTATATAGTAGCACAATGCGAGCTACTTATGTTAAGTGCTTGCAGAGTACGTCAAACCTGCCTGCTCGATATTATACTGCTTGTGCAGTGTCTGCATTTTGATTCTTCTTCCTTTTGATATATTTTTGTTATTTTTGTTGTTGTTGTAGGTTTGTTAATCTCTTTATGATTCTTACTGGATGGAGTTGCTATCACTTTTCTTTTCTCTAGTAGGATATCTTTATCTTCGTATTTTTCTTCTTGTTTCTTTTAGTTGTACTTCATTTTTGTTGTATTTGTATAATTCGCTCTCACTGTCATTTTCGTGCATGAGAGCTGCGCTAGAGGGATTCTCCAGCTTCCACTCCAGAAGAACTAAAATGCTGCACAGAGACACTGACAAGTTTTCCCTCCATATAATAATGATGATGATGGTGATGGTGACTATGAGTTGTGTCTGAGATTTTTATAGTAGGTACCTAGCTACACGTAGAGATATTTTTTGTTTTGCTGTGGTTTGTATAGATATTTCTCTATCTTCTGACGATGACAGTCGAGAGTATAAACGGCCGGCCGTTTGAGAGTTAGTAGCTGGTATTGAAGTTGTAAGAAAACGCAAATAGAAGTAAAAATGCCGGCAAAAATAGGAAGACAAAAAATGGAAGAAAAATTTATAAATAACAAGAACCACGACAACGACGACCGACGACGACACGAGAGCCTTGGTGTGGAACTATCGAAGTAACAAAGAAAAAATATGGTTGTCCCGATGAAGAGAAGTGTCATGGTTTTCTGTAATCTTGTTTTTTTTTTTTTCGTACTTACCTACTACATACTACATTTTTCCTCTTTTTGGTATCTGCAATTTGAAATCTTTCTGCGCGTTCCTTTTCCCTGGGTAAATTTATATTGTCTTCGTCGTCGTCATTGTCGTTGTCGTTGTCGTCTCATCATAGAAAAACTTCATCATTGAAATTCATCTGCCTTATCGGGTGGAAATAAACTTTTACATGAGGGGTAGCAAGAGATAGTACCTACCTAGATATAGAAAAAAAAACAAAACAAAAACAAAATGGAAGTAGGAAGGAAAAGTATTACAGAAAGGACTAAAATCTACACAATACTTGGTGCCTGTGCTGCGGTGGATATACTGATTATATAAAGATAAAATAAACAATTCAAATATTTTTGGATTGATTGATAGATATTATTCATGTATATGTATGTATATACCTATCTGGTGTTATATATTCCTTTATAGATTGCAAGCTGTTTTTCAGTCTATAAGAAAAAAAAAATGTATTCAATAGTTACGTTGCTTAAGCAAAACGTGCCATCTTTCTCGTTAAGATCTCTTTGATCTCATAACAGTTTAGGTACTCTTATATTGGATAGATTTTGGTGAACAACGTACGTATCTATAGACATCTATCGACATGCATAAATTATTATAGACACATTTATAAATAATCAGGACCTGATGGTCATGACTGTCAAATATTCGATTACGTGTTGGAAGAAACGCAGGATAGCTTCAGTTTTCTGTCGAAAATGAATAAAGATGCCTCGCCCGTGTTTTGCAATTCGATCGAAAGTCAATTGAAATCAATTTTTGATTTCACACTTGAAATAAAATTGAATGTTCTACATTTCGATTGATTTCGAAATTTTCGAAATTGATTCGAACTGTCAAAACTGAAAAATATTCCGTTTTCATTTTGTTTCTTTAGTGAAATTTATGTGGCTTTGAATTTAGATGAGTCCTAGATGGTTTTAAATTGAGGATTCAAACTCAAACCAATTGTTTCACCAATTGTTCAACAATGAACAATACCGCTTTTCATGGTGACCGTAGTTAAAGTTAAGGAAATGTTTTGGTCGTCTACAGACTTAACAGTATTGTAAACCCCAATAAGAATAATTCGTAATTGCAACTGGTTCTATGCATAGTATACTTTACGAGGATACAGCCAAAGATTCACACTATTCAATTTCGTCTGACAGAGACACCCTTATTTGGGCAAATGAAGCCTCAAATATAATGGAAAAGTGTTGTATGTATTTAAAAATTTAGATTTTTTTTTTTTTTAATGACGTGACTCAACTGTAACGTTCCCGCTCAATCCCCACTACTGCTTCTCCACCAAAGTATGTATTTTATTTGTTTGCAACATGTTTCTTTAGATAAAAATAAAATTGTCAAACTGCGAATGTTAGCAAGTTTTATAGAAATAGGATTAACCTAAACCTCTTAGTAGTACTGCGCTTCATCATCATCGTTGCCGCCACCACACGGTTGCGTTGTGTCCGTTGCCAATGTTGGCTTATTCAGCGAATTCTCCAATTGGAAGAGGATTAACTTTTAAGTTTCTTTTAATTTATTCTTTTTTTTTTTTTTGTTATTGTCTTTTGGTCTATCCTTCGGTCTATTCGCACGACAAATGTGGTAGATTGTTTGAGAAAAAAAGTTGAACTTGCTACGATGATGACACTATGTAAAATACCGCATGTGTATTCCGGATATCGAAATAATTCAGCAAAAAAAAAGAAGAAAATAAACATTAAACAAGTAAATAAAAATGCATTACGGTGTGTATGCACATATGTATGTATGTATGTATATAAAGAATAGAAATCCACAATTTTCCTGTCCTGGAGTGTTGCCATATTTGCTTTTTTTTAGTTTGGGGCAAATCCCAAGCGTGTAAGCGCAGAACCTTCTTTCGCTTCTGCTAGAAGATAGTGTGCTCCTACATCATCCCCCATATTTGCACTAACATTCATGTGTGATTGTCATCGATTTACCTTATACTGCGCCAGCAACGATGATAATAATGATGATGATGATGATGATGGCCAACACCGTACGAGTATTCTCTTATAGTTACATACATATGTGAATTGTTGTTGGATGCTTCTGCTTCTGCCTTTGCCTGTACTCGTACTATACTGTATTCTGTACTGTTCAGGTCAATGATTTGCCTGCAGCGATAGCTTCTAGTTTCATTTGATCACTGATGGACTGCATGCTGTCAGCTAGAGCCAGTCTCAGTGCCAGTCCCAATGCCAGAGCGTTATACAATTTATGTTCGGCCCAAAGATGGAATATCGTTCTGATTACGAAGATGAAAAAAAAAACACCAACAACAACAACAACAACAACACAAATGAAGGGACGATTACAACGATGACGAAGACAACGACGACGCGACGATTGGGAAGAGGAACGCACTGTAAAATAAATTAAAAAGAATCGAATAATTCGCTTTAGATTCTATATACGCACATAATTGTTCTGATTGAAGAGCTGCCATTTTAGTAACTATAGATGCTAGATACAAGATACCGAGACAGGCGGCTCGACTAGCTATATTAGATACAGCAAGTTAGGTATACCTAACTGCAGAAGACAAACGGGAGCTCTACTCGCTTATACGAGTGTGCATTTTGTGCAGTTGTTGCTGCTGATGGTTGTAATGTATATTGCCATTTGATGACCACCCAGGAATTTGGTGCGTTGTTTGGCTATAATTTAATATCCGGTTATTGAGAGAGATGGCAATTATTTAAAAGGATTTCACAGTGCTGCGCTGAGCTGGTTGTGAAATTCCAGAGATTCATATAAGTATGCAGTAGGTCTCTGTTGTGATTACATACAGAGTACAGTTCATATATGTATGTAGAAGATGATCGATTGAACGTATGAAATTTTTCACAATCTACCTACAGAAGAATATTAGAAGACTTCCCGCTGAGCTTAATGTAACGAAACTTGCATTCGAGAAAGAGAGTACGAAATTAAACTTGGGCCAAAACAACGAAACTTTGACACGTATTAATATTGATGTTTTGTTGGATGTGAATTTAAAATATGTTACTTTATTTTTTAGTAACAGAAATGTTTGCAGTCTCATTTCGAGTGCTGAAACGCGTTTCGCGGAACGGTTTCTTGAGTCGACCGAATAGCAAAAAATTCGCAGGTAGCGAAAGGTGAATTCGGTGGTTGTACAAAAATGAAAACACACACTATCGCAGATACATATACTCAATACAGCTACACTTTTAAAAATGTGAAGCTATCAAGCTGAAAATTTCATAAAATATGTGAATGACAGTGGCAAACTAAAGAAAAAGGAAACACAAATCAGGTGACTGAGAGCACCGTACAGTGGTGATCTTGGAACTTTTTAAACAAAATTTCAAAATTTTAACTTAAGTTCTCGATCCTTGATAAAGATATCGATTCAACTGACAATAGACATTAGTCCTGACTTGCTGAGTGAACAAAGTAGACGAAATTGTTGTTGCAGTAGCTTAAAAGTTATTGAATACACAAAAGTTACAATTTGCAAAAAAAAAACTATGTATCCACAGAGGTAGATTTTTGAATTGGCCACTTTCATATGTTTATTTCTGCATTTTTGACGTTTCAATTTTGTATGCAGGTTTGAGTGGAAAAATGTCAGTTTCAATGTCAATACAACTTGATTCGGTATACTTTTCGCCCTCTTACGGCAATTTTGTTAAGCTTAGTTGCTGAGAACAACGACGAATCGATTCGTCACGTTCGAGTTTCCTCCACTAATGTAAACTGGGACTAAAATTTGCAATTGGTATTGGTACCGTAAGTTTCTCGGATCGCATGAAGAACATTCCTTACAAAACACTGATTTTCATAATATAGGTACAGCTAAACGATTTGGAAACGCCTTTGTAGTGTGAGTCTTTGACTGATGACTAGTGAAACGATAGTGACCAAAAATGGCGAAGCAGTTTGATTAGAGTCACGCGTGATCTGTCAAAAAAAAAAAATATTTAAAAAGAAACCTAATGATGAATCACCCGGCATTTGTTTTGAAAAATTAAAAACAGTACGACTTAGTTGGTTTGTCAATAAATATGTAGTTTGTCACTGACACTATACCTTTTAGCTAAACAAAAAGTTAAGTTATGGCTCTTGGCACTGTCGGTGTCAAAATAAAGTTGTAATTAGTAATCTGTGTAATGTTTATAAAATAAGTACAAGTTCATCTACTATGTACATACGTACAAATGTATATAGCGCAGTTAAAGAAGAAGCCTTTAAGGCTTACATGATGAAGTGATGATGGAACAACTACATAAGTTAGTGTAAGTCCAACATGCAATAAAGTTACCAAAGAAACAACACTTGCCTTGACGTTGACAACAGAAGTTGATCGATTAAGTTTTTTCAAGAAAAAGTTAAACTCAAACAACAACGAGCAAAAAAATAAAAAAAAATAAAACTGTCATCAAAAAACGTCCATTAAAAATGGCCAAATGCAAGAGCACGTGTTCATTCATATTTAAGCCATTTGTAAAACAAATTAATTAATCAATTTTGTTAACGAACGTTAACATGGTTATTTATTTGTTTAATTGTGCTCGATTAGATCAATATCAACTTGTTTTTGTTTTTGTTTATATTTATTTTTTTTCCTCTTTCTCTTTCAATGTCTCCGTTGTTTTATTTTCTTTTTCTCTTTTAATATCAAAACATTTATTTTTCTTTACACATAAAAATAAGCAAACAAAAAAGGTCCCCGAAACCAAACAATAAAGAAAACTTCGCACAAGCAATAAAGCATAATTTTGTTTTATAGCAAATTCCATATAAATACACACACATACACACATTTAAACCAACATCATCAAGAAACAACAACAACTACTACACAAATTTAATTCTCCATTCCACATGAACACAACACAACACAGTGACAGTGTGATTGGTGTTTGGTTGCTGATAAATGGTGGATGGTGTGTGGATGGTGCAGTAGAAACCAACGACGAAAAAAAAACGCAAAAAGAGAACGTGCAGATGGAGAGAGAGAATCACAACAAAAACAGACTACGACGACGACGTAAAAAGCCGGCTATTTTCTTGTACATCGGATGAGTGTGGGATTTTGATTATGATTACGATTACGATTAGTCTTTAGATTTTTATATTGCTATATCGTTTTTTGTTGTTGTTGTTGTTTTCTCTATGTTCTTTTCTGTTATTCCATTCTATGCTTCTTCGTGGTGGGGTGTGATTTTGTTTTTTTTTTTTGTTTGTTTAATATTAATTTTGTTTATAGTTTAAAGAGATAAAGCAATGGATAGGTTAGGTATGTACCTAAGTAGCATTTATTTTATTTGATGATGCGGTATTTTGACGCTACTGCCGATTGAAGTGCAGACATTGAGAATGACAGCCATGACTATGACGCGACGACGTTTTGGAGTTTTGTTCTTTGATTTGCGATTTTTTTTATCTTGATATTTGTGACATCACTATAGGGAAGACTTCAAAATCTGTCTGTCTGCAATGTTGTTTCATGTTTGATTCTTTTTTAAGACTAACAAGTGGAGAATTGTGCAACTGTAGAAATATGAACAAACAATTGAAATAGTTGCCTCATGAGATATTAAAGTTATCAAACAAAATCCATGTTTAACTGCATGATTTTAAGTAGGAATAACCTAAGAATAGAGAGTGACAAGCTTACATCCATTGCCTATAACTGACTATGCCTTTTGCAGGTATTCTAACGATCATGAAGAAACACCTGACCAAATTTTAGGGCAGTGTGAAGTAATCATGCACCGAAGAAAGAAACGCTTGGGACACTACAATACGGCTATCAAATATGGGTTCATTCTAAACATGGTTTCTATGATTTGACAGTTGAGAATGTTAAAGTGTGTTGACATTTACATATTGGTTAAGGTTTGGCAATTGATCATGAATTGTGTAAAGTCAGAACTACAATTCCAAATTGTGGGAATTTACTTTGAAAACAAGAAAAATCTGTTCCTCGTCGATTTTACGATTATTATCTGTCATTTTCGTGTTCATTTTACTATTCTCGATACAAAACAAAACCATTAACAAGACAAAGAAATGTGCCTACCGAAGAGACTGCCATAGCACGAGGTGTTGAAGAAGTCACCGAATTGTCCATCGCCTTTATTAACTCTCCTAACGTGCCTATAAAATACAGCTCGGTCCAAATTGGAATTTTTGTTGATTGAGCTTATTTGAAATTGACCGAAGATGAGAATTTTTAACGAAGAATTGTGTTTAGTAATGAAACTCATTTCTAGTTAAATGGCGGAGACATTTCTCAAGCCATTATCACATCCATTAAAATTGACAATTTGGTGCGGTTTTCACGCTAGATGGCGTCATCATCGGTGCTGTTACGGTGAATTGGCAGAGCTTACAGATTTTTCGTTTCTTCGAATTTTTTAGTAAAACACTGAAAACATTTGATTTCAACAAGAGACCGCTTAACCATAAATTTATTAAAAAAATCAAAAACCCTGTTCATTGGCTCCTTGGTTGTGAGACTTACATACATAACACCTCAGGATTTTTTTTATGCTGCTAATCAGACGAAAAACCAGCAAATCTTAAAGCATATTCAAGCCACAGTGATTTATTAGAAAAAAAGCAGTGAAAAAGTGGACTGATCGAATTGACTACCTAACTCTTCTTGCATAGGTAAAAAAGTCACTAATGAAATATTAAAGAACGCCTCGACTGATCTCAATCATGACAACCAACTAGTTCATGTACTTATAATAGCTGTCCGACACCTTAGCAATAGAAAACAAAACACGTATACGCCCCATTACCCTAGTTTCTCATTGTTTCTCAACCTAGTACATTTATTTAATCCTGTGTCTCTGAGTGATTCTTGTGCAAGTTATTAAATTTGTTTTGAATTTCGTGGACACACCTATGTATGTACATTGTACATATTATGTAGGTATGTTAATCAGTTTTGTTGTAAATACGAACATTCGATTAATCACACTAATAATTCGCTGAGTGTCACAATGTCATGACAGTTGTTGTCAATGTCAAACCATCACAAATTAACTGAAAGCTTAATTGTTAATCAGGAACAATAATGTGTATCTAGCTTAAGGGATAACAGAACTATGACCTTGTGCGAATCAAATTAAATTGCATTAAATTATATTTGAAGCTTAATTTTGAAACGTGAAAATTTAATATACAATTGATTAACATTGGATGGAGATAAAAATTAAGTCTATAACTTAAAATTCACATAAATCCAGTGTGTATTTTGGTTTTTTTTTAAGGGTAAAACTTTTTTGACAATACATAGATCTAAAATGTTTGGAAATACTTAATAATTTATTAAAATTTTATCCATAATAAGTATTTGTTAATAGAAAATAAACTTGTTCAATGTAATTTTTTGTTGGCATTTCTATTCTACCGCTCTTGGGTAAATGTTCATTGGAATCCTAACTGTAGTTAAATGTAAGGTTAGATATAGGGTTTGACAACTTACATAAAGTACCTTTTAAATCAAGAAGTACACATAAAAACCGTAGGTCCCCAGTTGTCACTAGGTTCTGGTTCTTTACGAGTTGTTGCATGACCAAAAAGGTTTGAAAACAATGTGACACAACTCTTTTAAATTTAATACATTTTTTTTTCAAGCATTTAAATGTTTATGTACATAGGTAGGTACAAAATTTTGGAATTCTTGAAAAACAAAACAAATTATTTTTTTAAAAATTGTTTAGTTCTAATAAAAATTTAAACAAATACCAAATAAAGTTTTCCAAAGTGAATAATTGCACCAATACTTAAGTTGTAAGTACTTTTTACAACATTTCAATTAAATAGTTAAACACGGCAACACTGCATTTTAGTACTGTTTGTTTTAATCTCCTTTTACATCGTGTCGTCATCCGTCGTCCGTCGTGGTTCGTCGCATCGGTTTTCGTCCATGTATCGTTATTTCATCATAGCCATTACTTATTTTACTACCATGGGTATTCCTCTATGTCTACTATCCTCTCCTAATTTACTTGCACTACTAAACTTGTACATTCCCACCACATCTCTAACTTTTTTCTTGTACCATCACTTTGTGTTTTTTCTTTTATGTTATTTTCTGTTTCTTTTTCCTTTTATTTTTTTTTATTTGGTGCATCAGCAGCAACACACAGTCGTGACAGTTGTAGCTCTGTGTGGCTGTGACAGTGTGGCTGGTATATGGAAGCGCACCTCTTCAAAATCGACCGGTTTGCCAGTGTGTCTCCCTCTTGCTTGTACTTAGTTTGTACTTACTCACTATTCGGTCCTGTTCTATTCTAAGTCAAAACATAGCAAAAGAGAGTGAAATAGTTCTGTCGGCTTTTGGTGTAAGCGGATTGTTGTCAACTCAAATAAAATTCAATTGCCAAGTTGTGTCCTTTTTGTGGTTTCTGTAAAGATACGAGTATATCAAATTTTAAAGTGCTTCCACTTCCATCACATTGTTTGTAATTATCGTAGTGTAAAAAAATAACTGTATACTCGACGACATACGCGACCTATAACCAAAAAAAATAAAAAGAAAAAGAAAAATCCGACCTCAATCAGCTGTTTTGTTTGATTTAAGCAATCTGTCACTTTCGTCCTTCGTCGTAAATCAGCTGCTGCTTTTGTGTTGTAAGTCCTTCCCATTGCATCGGTCCGAGTTGTCAAGTGAAAATGTTTTAAGTATTTTTGTGTTTTTTTTTTCGCAAAAAAAAAAAAAGAAAATAATTATTTGCAATCGAGTGTGTTCTGTGTTCTGCATGATGAAACTACTTCAGGAATTTATATTTTCGTCTACAAGGAATGTCGAGGATATTGCCCTTACACAGGAAATGGTAAACCATTGATGATTTATACTGTGTTTTTTTTTGTACTGTCTGGCAGGATAAGAATGAGACACCTCAAGAGGATGAGGTTTCTATTTTAGTGTGGCACTTGTGTTCTTGGGTTGTTTTTATTTTTACAACAGTAATCCAAGTGAATCAGATGTCATAAATGCATAGGACTTGAGTGTCAGAGGATCACATGCGTATCCTTTTTGACAAACATATGTACATATGTATGTACTAACGTAGATTTTTTTTTTATTGCAGTAATCAGTTTAGTTGGCTTCTGATTTCATTTCGTAGAATTGACTCGTCTGAGATTGAAAATACTTTAAAATGAGGGTATTCGTGATGCGTTTTTTTTTATATATTTTTTTTTTTGTCTAGATTGTGATAAAAAGTCAAATGTGTACATGGAAAAGTGTTGCCAAAAAGATACAAAATGATGAGTTTACTTTTGATAAAACTGGTTATGTCTTGATGAAACTTTAAGGCTTTATTTTTTGACATTTTTTTTATAACTTAAGTCAAGAAGATTGATGTAAATTTCACAAAGTCTTCTTCGAAAATATGCGACCGTCTTTGCTCTTTTTTCTGTAACTTCCTTTGATGAAAACCTACGCTTAACGCTCGCAAGTTGTTTAAGCTCTTATTAAGAGCAGTCATAATATCGTTTGTATGTTTGAAATATAAAACTTACAAAATATTTGTATTATTTCTTACAGCATTTGTTTAGATTTTCTTAGTTATAATTTTTTATACTATCTTTTTATTTTTACGATCTTATATATTTTACGATCTTATATTTTTACGATCTTACGTTTTTACGATCTTATAATCTTTCTCGATATTATGAATTTTTACCATTTTTTATTTTTTTTAGTATTTAAGAATTTTACGATTTTAGATTTTTGGACGTTTGTTTTTTTTTTTAATCAATTCGAATCTTAATCTTTTACGATCTTGTCATGGTTATTTTTATGTTATGATTTTTTACGACAATATTTTAAATTTTTAGGTTTTACGATATTGTACTTTTGTATAATATAATATTTTTTCTGTTTTTGTATTTCTTTTAGTATGAACTAATAAATGCGATATTATGAACTTTAATTGCATTTTTTTACGATATTTTTGACATTATTCGATCTTATTATTTTCAACGATCTTGTGCTATTTTATGCGCTTGTGATTGTTTTTCTATTTTATTTATAAACGGTTTCAAATTGTGAATTTGACAAAAATTATAAAAAAAGACGTTCAGTATTCACACTTAAGGCTTATATAAACCATTTTATTTATGAAATCCTTTTTCAATCTAAGGACATCGAATTATAGTCCCTTAAAAATCCTTAAATTGCATAATTTTCTTTATGATAAAACAAAAAATTCAAAAAGTAGACTTCTACATGACTTGTGGCTATTGACATATTCCATAATCCTTAACCTGTAAATTGGAGTTGGCTTTTTTTTTCTCCGTATATGCATCAAACCTCTATAATGGTACATTCTGCTGAAAAAAACTATACATCCACTGAAGTATTGTTCTAGACCGATTTTGAAGTTGTCCTTAAATCGTATGAATCCCCATTTCAAAATCATATCCACACGTACTTACGTATGTACAGACATATGTCCGTGTATAGTTTATGCATATAATACAAATATATTTTATCTGAAGTGCCTTAAATCCTTGAATCTTTTGTCACATTCTGCATAAAATAAAAAAAAAGAAATGAAGACCTCTTCATACCTTATTTCAAATAACCAAAAAAAGGAGAACAGAACAAAACATAAAAACGGACGATCTATTAATGTCGCTTAGGCTTTGTTCTTCTCCACGTGAACACATCAAAAGCATATAACCCAGAATCAATATCTGCAATATGATAAATTAACCCACCTCCACCTGCACCTCCTTTCCTCTTTAAGCCCTCACTATTATTTGTGTGTGTGTGCATGAATGTATGAATGTTTCGAGAACATTTTTGATGTCCCAGAATAAAATCACTGAAATAAAACACATTCATTAAACTCAATTTTTGTTGTATCGTTTTTTTTAGTTTGTTGTTTTTTTGTATAACTAATATTCCATATTTAGTTAAAAGTACATATACTTATGTACATACAAATGACGGACACATTGAACTGAATAGAATAAGAGTTTTGGGTCTTGTCTGATATAAAATATGCAAATTTTTATTTTTAAATGGAAATTATAAAACATGAAAAAAACTGAAAAAAGTTCTAAAATTTCTTTAAACTGTATCGATTGTTACGGAAGTGACACTTATAGTCGTGATTTTAAAATTACGTGAATACACGTCATTGGCTTCAAAATAAATAAAAAGTAATGCGAAGAGACTTGAAATAAACTCATGGCATCAATTTCAGTTGTGTTACCGGAGTGACTTGAGAATCCACAGTGTCATTGTGTGGTCACATAAAATTGTGTTGACAAATGAAAATTCAAATATTAAGAGTTTTTCATTGTTACGATTGTGACGAAGAAGTGTTACGGAATTGACAATTAATGTTTTTCAGGTCTGTTCAATTCATGTTTTTATTAAAGGTCCAAAAATTTTCAAAAAATAAGGTTTCAAAAATTGTAACTATTGTGACAATTCATGTTACTAATTTTTATTCATAAATTTAATAAAGTAAATAAAACTTTTGTTGTGATTCTAATCAATTTGAAACAATTTAAAATTTAAGTTTGAAATTGTTGTGATTGTGACACTAACAAGTAACAATTTTGACACTTATGTTACCTCTGTGACAATTTTAGTTCGTATAGTATGAACGAAACATTACTTATAAATACAGTATTATTAACTATCATCATTAGTTTATTTTATTCTTGTAAGAGAGAAATAAATTAAAAAATAAGCTATAAACTTACATATACAAACATTTTAGTACGTAAAAAGTTACCAATAATAATTTTTTTTTTCTATTTTTGTCAAAAAAGTAAAATTGACAAAAAAGATTACTTTCTGATTTTAAAAAACTGACGTTCGTGACAAAATAATGATATATTTTTTGCTTGCATGTATCATCACCATTTGACTGTTGAAATTCAGAAAAGTACTTTTAGATACAAACTACAGCTGAAACGCCATACTTGAAAAACAGATATTTTCGACAACTAATGTTTTTTTAAAACTCTATATGACATCTGAACGCTTGGTCATAGGAAAAAAGTTCGCCGTTCAAAAGTTGCAACCTTAAAATCAAAATTTTAGACACCACACATGAATAACTTTATATGTTTGGAATTTTTGGAATGTGCTCATCATTTGTTTATTATGATGGTATGTCTTCCTCAAGGCCTGTTACAATTTTCATCAATACTACATGATTTCATTTTGAAACAACTTGACTAGCTGTCACTTTTGAAGCTGTCATGTTTTGACATTTGATATTACTAAAATAGAACGACTCACGCTCTAACAACGCATTTAAATTCACTTTAAACATGGCGAACATTTGACAGTCACAGTTCAGAAAACTAAAGCCCTTTAGCATCGTCGTGAAGCACCTTTTCGTCGGTAATAGTGAAAATGGAGAAAAAAATTGAACTGGTTTAACAAGTTACTGATATAATGAATCGACATCGTGTGTGTCGCTCAAGAACAACTGACAATATTGCTGCTGTAGCCCTTAGTGTTGACGAAAATCCAGCTTTGTGGATTCCTCGTAGATCTTTTAAAAAAGTTCTTAAGGGTGTTAAAGGTCAGTTAACAAATAAAACTGAACCTGGTCTGTCAAAAGAACGTCGTCGTATTTTAGTTGATTGGATAAGAACAAAAGATGAGGAAAAGTTGACTTCAAGTAGTAAAAGTGCTTAAGATGTAATTTAATAAAACTCTCCTAAATTTCATTTTCAAGACTTCAGCATTACAATCCTTTTATCCACCAATGAACATTGATGACAGTTTAGAGTTAATTTCAAACTCTTCCCTTTACAGAATGTTTCTTTTTTTTGAAGTATCATCCACATAGAACTGAAAAAAAGGCCAATTTTCAAAATTGAAGTTGTCATTTATACTTTGGTCAACTTTTTTTTTACCACTTATGTTATAAAATGACATAAAAACCCACAAAAAGTCGTCCCTAACCAACATTTGTTGATATATCCCTGGGATGTCTCATTCTTTTTTTCCCTCTAAAGAGACTTTTTGTAGAATTGAAGGCTTTTTAATAAACTTTTCATAAATCTAATTCTAACCCTAACTATTTTCTAACCTACTCGTATGTATGTATGTATGTATAGTGTCACATACATAAAGTACGTGACATTTACGTGATGTTATTTCACTTCTTCTAATTAACCTCTTCTTCCCTAAGAGATGTACTGTACAACATGCAAGAACCACTATGGTTTATGAAATATACAAAATACGAGCACGCAAACAACATGTGTTTCTATAAATGATTTCATAGGAAAGTGTTTTGTCTGAGTCTTTGACTGTCAGCCAGTCAGTTAAGCCAGCCAAACAGTCATCCAGTCATCCAGTCATCCAGCACCGGGCGGTAACATTTTAAATCTCAACCCTACCCAAACAGTCATAGTCATATATGGACAAGGGTAATTTTCCAATTTTATTCCTAAGTTCCGGTAGACGACAGAAATACTTACATAGATACGAGTACTACATATATACATAAATATATGCAAAGATATGTAGACATTTTTTTTTATTACAGTACGGTGCTGACACTTTATTAAGCAGATTTCTGTATGTTTGAATTTTTTTAAATTAATTTCTAAGGTTCAGTTGAAAAATACATGAAAAAGCAGGTCGAGTTGTAGTTTTCATGAAAAAAACAGACCGTGTTTGCTTAGAGCTTTTGTCAATAATGTATTTGCAATTAAACTTTGGAATCAATTTTGTTTTTAGACTCAACTTCCTCACCCGATCAACTTTCAATTCAATTTTATTGGCTTATACATATATGGAAGATCGCAGACTCTATACAACTAAGTTTCCCGCAACTTTGAGGGATAGTTTCTTTATTCTTTTCAAACTATTGAATAGTTAAAAGTTATTCCTTTTATTCAATTAAAAAAGATATAAGTAATAAGTAGGCAAAAGTAAACTTAAAATTAAAAAGAAATTACACTATACTGAGTAAAATTTCTGCGAAGTTTCTCTAAGTTGCCTAGTGGGGGATAGTTAGCAATTTACTAATGCCATAGCTACAGTTTTTATTAGAAAACTGACATATATATCAATAATTTTTCGATAATGCGTAGTCTTTATATGAATTGATCCTATTTGTTTTGTCAAAAAAATTTTAGTACGAAATTTGTGGAATTTTTTTTTGGGAAGTATAACAGAAAAAGTAAATGTTAACGAACTCATCCTTAAGTCTGACATTTTTTTGTTTGTACCACACTTAACTCCCACCTACATTTCACAATGGAAACTATATATTCAATAAAATACTTTTACTTATTACTGACTTATTTTATACAATCCGTTTATTCTTTAATTTTTGTTTTTCAAAACTAAGTATTATTTTCAAGATTAAGGTTTTTCTTTAAACTTACTTTTTTTCAAAACTAAGTTTTTTTTTTCAAAACTAAGTTTTTTTCAAAACTTAGTTTTTTCCATTTTTTTTTTCAATACTAAGTTTTTTTAAAAGTAAATGTTATATTTGTCTTTTTAAATGGTATTTTTAAAATGTTAGTTTAATACTTTGTTGTATTTGTATTTTCTTAAGTTTTTACCTTTTTGTCATTTTTTACATTCAAGAATTAAACTTGACATCACACAAAAGTGGTAACTCATTTCGTATGTCGGAGTTTCCTACTGTTCTATTATTTGTGCACAGTACTGTTTATGTTTCATACGCTTAAGTAATTTATATTCAGTAGAATTTCCTTGCCTTTTAGCAGGTTCAAACAAAAGAACGTGTCTTTGTGGTGTGTTTCATATATATGTATGTTATAAGCATATACTTATAGACATTAAAGTTGTTGCTGTTCCTGATGTCGAAATGTTACCCTTCTTCCGTATTTGTTTATTCGTCTGTCTTGTCAATAAATCCGATTGTTTAAAATTCATTGTTTATAAGTTTACCTACATTCATATAAATACATACTCGAATTATATATGCATGCATGTATCTAGTTTTGTTGTCGATTTCCATTCATCTTTCTTGTTTCGGTTGACTTTGCAGAAGGGGCATACATCCAGATACGTACCATATATACAAACGTCAAATGATTATTTTAACAATTTGTTGAATTTTATTTTTCTCCTACACATAAACATATGTACATAATTTTAATGTACTCGTCGTTAATAGATACTTACGAGTATGTACCCCCTTAGAATGACCGTCGCGTATCTATTGAAGCATGAAATCTACGGTAACAGTTCATAAAATTTGAATAATTGAAACCGGAAAATATTTATTTGATTTTAAAAAAAATAAACACAAACTCAGTTCCCATTGGAATTTACTCTTTCTTTTTTTTTATGAATCCCATTTAAGCTGGGAAAACTTAGTGCACACATCCGATGACAACCAGACAAAATTTGACTACCGGGTTGTTTGTGGTGTGCCCTTAATTCACAGTTCAAGTACTTCTATTTGACAGAACTTAAGTATCAAAACGTGTTTTTCTTTAAAAAATACGAGTTTAATAGGAAAAGATCATAGAGAAGTGAAGTTGGGAGATGTAGGTAATTTCATAACGGTTAATTTGACAATACTTATATTCTCTGGAGGTATATTATGTTTTTGAGGCCAATAAACATGTTTTCTATGCAAAGTGATGTGAAATTAAATGAAGTTTTGAGATTTAAAATTTTGAGATTTTTCTTTAAATTCTTTTTCTAAGAAGCAAAAGGGTAAACATTTTGAAAACAAGACTTTATAGGTCCTTGATTTTATGAATTTGACTAGATATTCGGGATTTTGGGGTTATTGGACGAGTATTCTCGTCTTTGGTTTTTTAAAATATACCCTTGCCGGTAGTAGTAATCTTTTGACAATTGGAAAATTTCTACACGATCTGTTTTCAGTTAACTTATCAGTTCAGTTACAATGAGACTCAGTTCATCAGTTTAACTGAGAACTGAACTGACAACTTATGGGAACTCCATCAGTTTCAGTTTAACAGAAAGCTCAATTGAAATAGAAATAATAGTATAAATCGGGCTTAAGAGTCTTAAGACATATTTGTTTTGACGTATATGATATGTAGCTCATATGTTCTATAATTTCTTTTCAAATAATTTTTAAACCACAGTTTAAGTCGTCTTTGATTCATGTTTCACCACAGTTTGAGTCGTCTTTGATTCATGTTTCGTAGTCGAGGTTGAGTTGGGTTTCATATTAATACCTGATTCTCAGGTCACAAAGCAATGGAAATAAATAAAATAGGTCCTGAGGAACTTCCTTTTAAGTTAAGTTTGTTATTTAACGACTTAAAAGTAATTAAAGTTTTAAGGGTTTAATCCGTCATCCAACATTGCATCGTGAGTTCCAAAAACTGGCAGTAAATTGCCTGTGTTTTGCAAAGATTTTATAGCCACTTCTGACAATATGACATAATTTTAACCAACTTAAGTATATACATATATTCACTTTGTTAGTTGATGTATCTGAAAAAAAAAAATAAAAAAAAAATACCACTTTACCAAACTCAGACCAGTCACGTGTGACTCAATCTTCTACATTTTATTTTATTTCTACACACAAACTATGTTACATGTTGTCGATACATAAGTCATATTAAATGTATGTAATTACAATTTTTTATTGCTCAACCTCAAACTATGTTAGTAAACGCCAACATTTGTAATTGTTTCTATAATGACTAAATAAATATTGTTAAATATTTCAATCCCTGGATGTAAAATTACGGTTACAAATACATACATACATATAAACTATTACATGTTTGAATAAGTTGATCTCAAGTGCGAGCCAAATAAAATGTATAAATATTCTAATTGAAAGTGATTTATTTCAGCCTTTTGTATATGACATCTGAGTGTGACTCCATTGGAAGAATTGTTTGTTTAGTTTAACATAATACCACAAAATCGAGTAACAAATGATTGGAATAAATGTTTTTTTTTTGTTATTGTTTTGTTTGTTTCTTAAGTTAAACAGATACATAACCTAGATCTCATTGCATTTTGCCCACCAAGTCAAGATGTCAGTTGTATAGAAATATACGAATTTAGATATATACATAATACGTATCTAAAAAAGAGAAGAACATGGATTTTCACAAGCTCTCTTACCTAATACATATGTAAAAAGTTTCAATTTCAATTCCCTTTTTGCTCCTATTTTTTTTTGTATTATTATTTATCTACATTAATATTTAGGCTATCTGTCAAGGAAGCTTAGGAAATTATTCAAATTAAATAATTTATGCGTCTCGATTCAATTTGTTTGTAACAAAATGAAAACAAGACAAAATGAAAATAAAATAAAGATTACGCATACGCCCCGTGATGCCGACTGGTAATTCTGAAATATAGCCTTAGGTCAGTTAGCTTGTAAATGGTTATGTACACATTTGTAAGCAACGCACAGTACGCACATAAATAGATGTATTTCAAAGATTTATTTTTTTCATTTTGTGTATCTAAATCTTTGAACAACGATCAAATGACGATAGTTCGAGTAATAACTCGTTTCTATCCTTGACTGACAACGACGACGCGACGCTAACGAGAGACCCCCATAATGTTCACGAAGCGAGTTTTCATGAAAAATTCGCACAATCTTGTCTCGCTTTTATAATGAAAGTCAAGGTCAGCAATTTATTTGAAAAAAAAAAAAAAAATTAGAAGATACACTAAGAAACAAGCTTTACGCATGATTTTTGGATTGTCATTTTTAAACGTTTTTTTTGATTTTATAACTTAGGTTTTTTTCATACATAAATTTATGAGCAGTATAAATTTGAAGATATGACACGCACTTAGATTTGATGGTTTCGACTTTGATAGTCCTACATATACATATGTAATATAAATTTTTGTTTAATTAATTGTTTTAAATAAAAAATCATCATTCTTGTATATGAATAAAATTAGTGTGTGTGTTTTTAATTATTTATTTTACTATTTATAAAATGTGTGGAGTTATATTTTTTATTTATTTTATTTTTCATTTGTATTTATTTGTATTTAATTTAAATGTATTAATTATACTTGGCAAACCATCCGTACGTCAATTTAGTTCTGCTATTGGCCATTCGAATACTAAAACTTACGATAAAATTTAATTTAAATAAAGAAATGATTAAATTAATAAATCAATACATAAATATGTATATACCTAAAATGAATACAAATTAAATTTTATTAAATAAAATTGAAAAAAACGGTACAAATTTAATTTAAATAAAAAGAATAAATAAAATAAAAATAAAAATAAAATAAAATAAAATAAAAATAAAATAAAATAAAATAAAATAAAATAAAATAAAATAAAATAAACTAAAATAAAATAGTAAAAATAGGATAATTGGAGAAATATGGAACCTGCTGCTAACTTGGCTTTCGACAAACGTCTTCTTAACTGAACAACTCTTGAAGAGACTATTTGGACTTAACAACAGGGTTTTTCTTTTCTTTTGTAGGAAATTTGTCCTTTTTAAGATTATCAATCCAATCGTAATTTAGTTGGAATATTATAATATTATAAATAGACAAATCACCCTTGGATGGCGTAGTTGGTCATCCTATGCCTCCAATACCTTTTGCAAGGATATACTGATCTTCCAAGAATTTCCGTTCTGATATTTGATATTTGAAAGCAAGTCCAGGGAAGATGTAATTGGCACCACCCGTCAAATTAAGCACACATGCTATCGATGAGGTAGGCCCTCATCGTGGGAGAATCGTAGTGGCTGTTGTTACCCGAAATCGCAGGAACATATGGTATCAATGAGTACTGACCATCGCCCTCTAGAAAGGAGAGTCTTCTATGCTTTAACATAGATTACAAAATTGTACTGGGGCGGCAAGATACTACGGTTTACTTTGTTCTAATAGAACTTAGTAAACCTTGGGACCGATATTGTGGGTAGGCCCACAGTGGAGTTAGTTCTTACGGAAGATGTACATGTAAGCTTTGTCTGTTATACGTATATTCTGATCTGTTGCCCTACTGAAATTTCTAAATAATTATATCATTTTGTCAATAGAAAAAGCAGACAAATTAATTAGAATTTTAAAGCCTAGAACTATTTCACAATCATCAAATTTCTACCCTCCCTCTCCACCCCTTAAAACTTCCCAAGCCCCATAAAACCTTACAACCTTTTAGTCTAATTAAAATCTCGAACTATTATTATTTCGCTATATCACATTTCACTTCATTTAACTATTACTGTAAAATCACAAAAATCTTCCCTATCTTCTAACGTGCATTATGCATCACGTCCCCAATCCAATCAAATTCTAGAGTCGTATATTCGTATCGGAAGCATCAATATGAGACAATGTGACAGTTTTTGTCACACATCCTGTATTTGTTTTATATGCTTCCATTTTGCCGCCTACATGTCGCTAATTTATCATTCATTAACAAGAAGCGCAGTCAGTGTGTGCTCCCCCTAAAAGACAATAGTATCAAAATGTTCACTGCTCGATATTGATGTTGATGTTGATGAAGTCTGTCATCGTCACCACCACTACTATCATCATCGCCATTCCCATTGCCATCACTATCACCATCACTATTACCGCCACCAACGACGACGACGACGACAAGTGACGTTATTGTCACTTAATCTGGCGCATCATCAGCTCAGCAGTGAATGTGGCACAATTCACGCCTTTGCCGATGGCACACCACTAGGAAACGTAAACCTCTCAACGGTTTTTGCGTTTATAATAAAAATGAACAAATACATTTAACACTGACTCGTACTGACTTAAAGTCCGAACTGGGACGGACAATAGTATGTTGCGTGTGCCTATGTGTGTTTGTTTTTATATTCATTTATTAATCTTGATGGCCTCTTTTTTTTTATAACGAAAGTCGAAAAATTACTCACCTCCAAGTGCATTTGAAGTTAACGGAAAATTAATTTTAAACCCCTTGGCGTGTGATGGCTCCTGCTGTCACTTGGCTGCTCCCAGTTTTAAAATCGATTATGAAGAGCTGTCAATGTGCATGGAACTCCGAAAGGGAATCACGAGACTTCCAAAATGCAAACTGGCGCCATCATAGCAGCGAATATCAAGTGAATTACAGCTATGGTCAAAATAATAGAAACATTAGTTCGTTTTTAGTAATAAATATTTGCGCAAAATTTTAACGAATCTATATTATGGATTTAGCATTTAACTATATTGTCCATAATATCGTAAAAATTAAGAAAGTTTTATCTAATTTCTTTTTACATAAAAAATTATATACAAATTAAAAAAAAAAAAATTATATACAAATTAAAAAAAAAAAAATTAAGTAAAATTGAAATTATTATTATTTATACTTAACGACAGTTGTTGTAATTCGAGTTGCCTTGGCTCCTTAGTCAATGGCCAATGCCATCAAGGAATTATGTAAGTTAACTAGATTTTCAATGGACGTTATCAATAGTTAAACCCAATCAAAGCGATTTCTATCCCATATTTTCCACAAGAATAGTCTTATGAAATTAAAGAAATTATTCGATAGAAAATTTTCGGTAAGTAAATTAACATAAACGAATCAATTTGAATTAAGAAAATCCCAACACACAAATACAGAAAGAAGGAAAAAAAAAACTGATGATTATTCGAAAAGTAGGTTTTTCCTTTGATTTGTTATTTTGATAATCTGATTCTTTTTAAATGAACACAAATATTGATTGGGAAAATTTGAAAAAGAAAACTATTTATGGGATTTTTTTTTTTTTTTTTTGATTCCAAGCCTTTACTCAGATTAGTTAACGAAACATGACGTATGTGTTCATAAGAGTGAGAATCATTTTTCTCAGATCATCATTTCTTTTCTTTTTTGAAGTTGGTAATCATTTAACCATAGTGTTCGACGTTAATGGTGGTAGTCTGAACAACGTCGTTGTCAGAATGACAGCCAATTTGACAGATGTAGCTTGAACAATAGCATTCCTTGAGTACTAGATTTCCTTAAGTACTAGAATTCCTTGTGTACTAATATTCCTTTATTACTAGAATTCCTTGAGTAATAGAATTCCTTTAGTAATAGAACTTCTTGAGTAATAGAATTCCTTGAGTACTAGAATCCCTTGAGTACTAGAATTCCTTGTGTAGTAAAATTCCTTGAATAATAGAATTCCTTGAGTACTAGAATTCCTTTTCAATTTCTTTTATACATAAAATCCATCTGTTACAATTCCATAAGTACATACTTTCTTTCAATTAATTTTTAATAGACTTAGTTTAAAAGTAAAAGTAGCTAACTGAAATTAAGAGTACTTCAAAAACTGAATTGGATTTCAATTGCAAAAGAAGTTGAATATACTTGAAAAATTAAGAACGTATTTAAAAGTAGCAGTACAAATATAAGTTCTGCTACAATAGTATTTAAAATTTCAAGTACAAGTATGAAGAAACTCTTCTGATACTTAAAAACTTCAATTACCAAAACATTCTACTTAAGTTGCATTGACTTGTTAGTACCAATATACGTAAGTACTTCACACGTCTGGTGTTAGGACAAACTTCATTAAATTAATCTTTCCAATCATTCAGCAATAGAGGTATTAATTAAGTTATTGAATATGAGGTTTCACCTATTAATGAGGTTATGAGGCAGACAGTCCACTATAGGCATGTTTGATTTATGTCAAAATGACAAGACACGTTATACTACATTCAATTTTGACTCGGTACTCAAATCTTTTTAAAATACAAAACAAATGTTGGTTGTCAAAATTCAGATTTTTACAAAAAAATTTATTTTATTTAAAAATCATTAGTCTTTCAGGATTTCAACTGATGTTTGAGTGTTTGATTGATTGCAAGTGCAATTAATTTTTTGCTTATAATTTAATTAAAACTGTATAATTTCGTAATATTGCTCCGCACTAAAAAAAAATTAAATAAAATTACATGACAAGGATTAACATTTTCGTGTTGGTGTGTTTGAATTTTCTTTTATTCTCGTTTGAATCGATAACATCAGTCAATTTGATTCTTCATTGCCAAAAGCCATCACTTAGAAATAAAAATCCAATGAACAAATAAACAAAAATTTAAATTCACTGCAATCTGGGTCAAGTTGGATGAAATTTCAAATATCTAGTGACAGTTTTAACGGTATGCAGATACATAGGTCCTTTCTATAGGTAAAATGTTTGAATGTTCAAAAAAGTATATACACAACTAAATATTAGTTTCACTCTAAACTTTTTTTTAAACTATCATGTCGTTGCTAGTAAGCAATATTAAATTTTTAAATGATGAAAATGTCAACGAGGTTTAAATGTAAAAAAAAAAGTGCAAAGTTTGACTGAAAATATTTTATACAATTTTAGTTCAAAGAGGATTGTTAATCAACATCATCCAAAAAATGGCAGATTTTTAAAGAAAAAACTTAGCTTTATTTAATTTTTTTATATTTGAAAAAAGAAAGAGAATACCTAAACGTTTTTTGCTACCCAAAGTTTTTTTTTTTTAAATATATTTATTGTAATTTTTATTTTTGTTGACTCTGTTTTATCAGACCTTCCCTGAACCTGCTAAACATAAACAAAAGCGATAAGTGGAAGTTTTCAAACTGTCAATTTGACAACTGTCACAATTTTGTAGAACTATCGAAAATATGCTCCAATGTGACAGAAAAAATAAAGAAATTAAAATTTTGTCCCTTGACATATTACAATGACATAATCAATTGACAATTATGACACCTGTCAATATGATATTAAATGAAAACTTCTCAAATAAGTGCGACAGATTTTTAGAATTATGTCATCTGTCAATGTTTATAAAATGGGACCAAAGTTGTAAAATAAGTCAAGTACTGTATCGAATTTTGAAAATACGTTATAAGGCACACGACGTTTTTTGTCGTTGTTATGCAATTGTTTTTCATTCTTATAACATTTCCGTTAAAGTGCAGAATCGAGTATTTATATCTTTTTCAAAATTGTCTGTATCGAAAACATGGTAGTGGCTATCATTTTTTAAAATTACTTTTTTTGTAGTTTGACTTGATTGATGTAGAATCTTATTTGATTTTAATGAAGACATAAAAAACATACACGTCTCGTTAACGAATCTCCATGTTTCACTTAAGTAAACACAAATTGGGATCTAATTTGCAGTTACAATGAATGAGAGAGGACTTCCATTTAATTTTTCATCAAAAATTAAAAAAAAAAAATGAATCAAAAGTCAAAAGTTAGAAGTTGAAAGTTTGTTTATTAATCAAACAAAGATTATTAAGGCACATTTTTGGCTGTTGAAATTGTTTGACAAAAAAAAAAAAAAAAAAACACGAAAGCTCAAATGGATCCAAACTTTTCTCTCGAATTCATCAAATCTAATATCAAATTTGAAAAAAAAAAAAAAATACAAAAATTATGCCTCGTGTGTGTCTCTGTCAAATGAAATTTGTCTTCTTCCTTTTTTTTTTGCATTTATTCATAATTCCAATTAAAACTACGAGTTTGTAGTACTTGCGCTCTTGATAAAACACGAGTAAACAAACCATACCCACCACCATCATCATCATCATCATGATTCGTTTTTATTATGCTTCGATTTTCACTTGAATCTAAAGAACTGAGTTCGTTCGTTTTTTGTTTTTGTAGGACAACAAACTTCAATTAAGGACACCGTTACATGAAGTAAGGTTTTAAATCAAGTGTTTGTCAATAGAAAAAAAATGTAATAAAATTGACTTATGCCTTCAATACGTCTCTATGTAACTCAACGTCATACTTTTGAGTACAGTGTTGTTATACGGTTTGTACTTGTACCAAAAAATGTTTCCTTCCCTTGCTATCTGTCACACGCTGTTTTCAGTCATCAATAATTTCTTGTGGTCAAAACCATTATTTGCAGTTGTTTTGTGAAAAACTTTCCCTGTCTGGTAAGATGGAAATATTTTACGGTATCGCAGCTGTCAAAATTTACTCCAATATGTCAGCCAAGCTGTCAAATAAAAGACACGAGTTCACATTGAAACGGGAAACCTTTTTTGTAATATTATAACTTATGGCATTTAATTTTGTCGTATTTCCATATTTCTATATGTTTATAGAAATCTTAAGTCGGAGTTAAAACACGTTTTTGAATTTTTTTCGATTTAGTACTGACTATGTTTTTTCCTTTGTTTTGAAAACGTTTGCTATGTGACTGCTAAACATTTGATATTCATAACCAAATTGCAATCACCATTTCTGTCGCTCTGGCAATAATAGGCGGTTGATCGTATCTACGATATTATATGTCAAAAAGCGCGATCTTAGCATTTAAAAATTTCGAAAATTCAAACAAAAACACTGACAATGAATAGCTATTCAGCTGTTAAACGTTCGTTTACGATATTACGATATAAAGCCATTTCAACGTGTTTGAGGTAACATTTCGGATTGCCTCATAAGAATACATTTTGCTGTCATTGTCTTCATTATTTCTTGAAAACTGACGCTGATGTTATTCTTTATACGCAGTACTTCAAAATGTCAGCCTAAAGATTCCTTCCGGAACGTCGTCGTCAATAATACTTAAATTTGGATTTTCTAAATAAATAATTGACCAGTCTCATTGGCTTGCAATAAAACAATATGGCTACAATAAACTGTCAAAATAGTTGTCATTTTTTCAATAAAATTAATTTATGGCAAACAAGACTATGCTCGAGCTATACAAAAACAAACATAAGTTGATGTGTGTCTTTTCCCAAACACACCTTTTGACAGAAGAACGAAATGTAATAGTGTCACCAAGTTTGCACTAAAAGTTTAAAAATAAGTTTTATTTATGTATTTAGTTAAATAGGACTTTGTATAAAATTAAGTTGTTGTTGATGACGACTCAAATTAAATTTATTGAATGTCATCTTAAAAAAGGACAAGACAAAGTTCTTTGATGCTAGTGCTCTTTAAAACACTGTTTAATAATAGATTTTATTTTATTGTTAATCTCTTATAAATAAATAAATAAAAATTTTAAAAATATAACAACACTGTCTCTACTTAAAATTTGTTAAACTAATAATTTCTTTGACGTTTTTTTTTTTTTTTTTTTCTTTTTCTTAAGTTTCATCCATTTAAAGTTTATGTATATAGATTGGACCTAAAAAGAATAACACCAGACTTTAGTTTCAGACCAAAAAAAAAAAAAAAGAAATCAAGAACTACATATTTCGAAAGAAGAGAAAAAACTTCCAGAAACGTACTTGTACCTTCCCAAGAGCTAATCCTCATGTATCTGGTGTAGAATGTCGATAGTTTTATTTTCTTCCCTCTTACTCTTACTCTGGACAGACAAATAGTTCCATATCAGTTTATGGATGACGCGGCGTATGAGAAATATTATTGATTACACTTCTATGCCGTATCTGTGGAGGCATATGATATCTTCCATACATACATACGAGTATGGCACGCTTTTTTCTTGTTTTTATTCATTTTTTTTTTCTTTCTCTGTCTTGGTCCGGAAGAGCTGAGTGCGAACTTAATACTTTAGAGTACTTTAGAGTCTAGGTTGATGGTTGGTTTGAGTTGGGTGCAATATACTTTAAACGCCATGCCATGCCATGGCTCTAATTATTCACTGACTGACTGGTGGTGTATTTCTTCTTCCTCATTTGTTTGTGGTCTGATTTGAATTTATGTTCATTGATTCTTGTGTGAAGACAGAAGAAGACGAAGTCTATACCGTAGTAGGTTGGAAGCTTTGAACGAAGAGAAGACGGACCCAATAAGACTTGCGACGTACATACATATATAGACCAATATAATACTGATAAACTGATACTTACGAGTATGTAAAACTTGCAGAATACTCTTATAGTATGTACATAAATACATAAATATGCCATCATATTATTTATACATACATATGTATATGTGTTCTGTGAAGATAGACACATACATATGTATGTACATATGAATGTGTATTTTTATATTCATGTAATCGATACTTTAATTAGATAAAAAGTAGGCTTATTGGATGGGGAATATGGAATGAAATGGATTATTAAGGGTGGCGAAGATGGCTATTATGGCAACGGACTTCATTGAGAAAAGTTAGACGAGCATATAGTAAGTTCAAAGCACCTGCTAACGGACATATTTACATATGTAAATGTATGTATATCAGCAGATGTTTTGGATTCATGGTTTTTATTCTTTTCCCATATCACAAAGTTGGCATCGATATGAGAAAGATGGAAGTCTAAGTTGATTCTTTTGACTTGGGTATATGTATAATGCTTTCATAGTTTTGATTCATTGATATCTGCGTCTATCTGTCAAATTTGTCTTAAGTTGTGCTGTCTCTATTAATATATATATTTGATATTGCTACGGTTAACTTTTGCTTAGTAGTCTTACTTTAATAAGCGTTTGATCGTATTTACGATATTACTTGTGAAAAGAGCGATTATATAACACGTTTTACAAATTGAACTATATACATACTTTTAACCAAACAAATTTCGTCCCAAAAATCTCGATAACTGAAAGAAAAACAAATTCGCTTTTTTTTATTATTATTTTTAATAAAAGCAGAAAAATTTACTTCAATTTTCAAAATTTCTCTCAGCTGTCAAGCGCCCGACCAAATAAAAATACACTACTTTTGCTTTACTCAGAGACTTACGATATTAAGATATAAAGCAACCATAGCAAAATGATTACGTTCACAAATGATTTCGTTCACAAATGATTGTTTTAGTTTATGATTATATTCGCAATGATTTCCTACTCAAATGATTGTCTCTGCTATTGCATTCTTAAATGATTGCTTTTACAAATACTTGTGTTTGCAATTGATTGTCTTTGCAAATGAGACAAAAAATTTAAGGCCTTCGTAGTTTGAAAAATGGTAACAAAAGAGGTATTACTGTTAAAATGCCACCACTCCCCATATTTTCGTTAAAAAACTTTATGGAAAGGCCAAGCTACACAGAGTGATTCATGTGTTGCGTTGACATATAATGTAATTGACAGCTTATTATGTAATAAACGATATGAAAAAGAACGAACTTTTTTATTTCTGTCAGATTCATTTGAAATATTACCTCTTCGACTTCCTTTTTGAGACTCTTAAAATGGTAAAACTGACCATAATGAGTTTCTCGTAATGGATCCATTGACATTTGACAGATGAAACGTCATAAATGAATAATTTACCAATCTTGTATTATTTTCACACAAATTGCAATTTGAAATAGCTTATTCGAACAGAAATTCTGTCTGAAAGTAAATTTATGTAGGTTATCCTATTTTTTTTTTTACTACGAATCATGTCACTTTGACAGTCCAAATCAAAAGCAACTTTGACAATAAATTTAAATTTCCAATTTTAAAAATGTACAATAATAAATTCCAGATCAAATGTAATTCACAGTAACTCCACATTGAATGTAAAATTTGTGTATAACTTTGTGCCCCACTGAAAGCTGACTGCGCGGCGCGCCCTTGTCAGTCGTCTTCAAAATCCGCCACAGTGCAATTAAAAGTGTTGCCATTTGAATTCTTTGCGTTTTGCTTACCTTTGCAATAGAAATCTTAAAGAAATTCTATTATATTGCCATACTTTTTGTTTTTGATGTGTTTATTTTTTTGCTTGTTTGTTCTTACCCTTCTCCTCGACATGGCTAGTCGTGGTTGGGTCTTTAGATTTTTGCAAGTGCTCCTCCGCCTCTGTCCCCTCAGGCGGTGCATTTAACACTTGTACTCCTTTCAGATCATTGACTGCTGGTTATGGATGCTTCTTCTCTCAGCAACCTGCTCGTTTTTCTGCTGTCATCCGCAAACGAGACCTTGCGCATTTGTTAGACCCTTTAACATGCATGTAAATATTCCTACATGCAACAAAAAAAAAAAAAACAAAAAAAAAACAACAACAAACACAGGTGTACCTACTCAAAGTGCTGCAGCAGCACTTCTGAGGACTAAGTCGTCGTAGTCTTCGTCGACGACGACGATACGATGGCTTTTAGCTTTTCGCTATGCAGACTTTTTGCTTTTGAGCCGAGTCAAGACTTCCTTGGCAACTCTTGGAAAACATTCACTCGTATACCTACAATTATGTACCTACAAGTACTTTGAGTTCGTCGTCGTCCTCAACGTCCTCGTCGTCGTATTCATTCCGATTCTGATGTTTGTACAGAAGTCCCCCCTATTCAAGTTCGTGGTTCCTCTTTAGAGCGTTTGGTAAAAAATGTTTTCAAATCCCCCCCCCCAGTTTTTTTTTTATCCCGGTCTTTGATTAAGGTCAGTCCTCCCTTGTGTGAGTCCTTCAAACTCTGGGCATGTTGTGTAGTTCTTTTTTCATGTTTCATTCTCGCTTTGCCTTTGGTGCCTTTTTTCGCTTTGGCTTTGCATATAGGTCAAGTAAATCCGGGTAAATGATGATGATGATGAAATCCACCGCAGAAAAATTAGCAAAAAGAGAAACCGTCGTCGTCGTCGTAGTCGTCCCTGTGAACGGGGTACAAAAAAAAATGAAAAACCGAAGAAAAATACGTTTTTATTTAATCTCCGAATGGACAGGTGTACTTACTACTTTTTTCCTTTTTTATCCCTTTTTTTTTCTTTGAAAAATGGAAAAAAAAAATATCCAAAAAAAACCTACCTACTGCAATCAGCTTTATTAAATTTTAGCATATTTTTCTTTCAACCCACGTTTATACGATTTTTCTCTCATCTTCTTCTCTTTTTTTTTGTTTGTATTTTCAGATAACAACATCGACTGCAAAGAAACTATGGGAAAAGTCCGATGGTAAAGGGCCAAATGGTGGTGGTGTATCGGCGGGACCATTAAATCCATTGCATATACCTGGCGTTGCCGATCATCCAGTATGGAAGGATTCAACATGGTCGACACAGAGCGAAAATATTTTAGCACCGCCAAGACCGAGGACATTTCCTCAGGCACCAGATTCGAATTCAACCGGAAATGCTGGAATATTGAGGTAAGGAGAAAAATAAAACCATCATCATTATGGTTATGCCTTTAATTTTGTTCTTTTTTTTTTCTTCATTTATAATTGAGTTAATTTCTTATTATTATTTTTTTTTAAATATTTAATATAATATTTTATAGTTAAGTGTATTAAACAGGGAGTTAAGTTAATATGATTATTATGTTTTTTTAGTTGTATGTATTGATTGGTTTTGACAGACTTATTGTTAACCTCTTTTCTATAAAGAAAACTAAGAACAGAGTGAGGATTTAAAGCCTGCTCTATTTAATTAAACACAGTTTAGGTAAACTAGTGCAAAAATTCGATTTTAAAATAGCCTTTCATACGGATTTTTTAAGTAACACTTTTCTTGCTCCCAAACTTTTTCCTCTTTGAAAGATATTCATAGATATTGTTGAATGCATTCATTATTTTCGCGCCTTACACCCACACTAGAAATGAATGCATTCAATGAAAGTCTCAACCTACAAATTTGGCAAGGAAACAGAAATACATAATACATGTATGCAAAATATGCTAAGCTCTCATAATAATGCTTGATTCAATTGCTGAAGATCGAAAGTTAACAAAGATGATTGTGAAAAAAGAACCTTTTAGTGATATGACCATGAGAAGAATATTACGAGAGGCATTTTTGGCAGTTCAAAGTCTGGGGACCTTCCACATTATGCACATTATAAAATTTGTCCTGTCAAAAATCGTGTTGTACAGGGATGTTTTTCAAACTATGGTGTTAGCCCAATTCAAAAAATTGACATTTTGAAAAATACATATAAAATTTTCCTTATTTCGACAAACTATCATTTGTTTGTCTATCTAGTCTGAAAGCGAAAGTGTTGTTTCGGGTAAATGGAGTTGCATTTATTGGCTGGACACTGGACAGTCAACTCGAAACCCATAAAAAATCTTTGGGGGGTGTTAAAAAATGTAATCCATGTCACAAAACCCTAAAATGATGGCCAACTTTGGTTAACAGTGCCAACCCCTTGGGCAAATATAATACCGGCGTGTTGCAGACACAAAAATATGTACTACATTTTTTTCTTATTCCTCACCCCCACTATTTTAATATTCCCAACTGTATGTCCAAAAATGCATCTGTTAAATTCACACAATATGAGTTTTTACTTTATAATCAATCTTTTCCGAAAATAACACTTCTAAACACGTCAAAATTAACGATGTACTAGATTATTTCATGTCTGCTAAGTCAAAAGTAGTAGTTATTTATGGCATCCACCAAAAACGTTGGAAATTGAAATTTTCCAATATTTCTTCTTTTCATTTCACATCTAATCTGGTTTATGCTAAAAGTTCCGCAAGAATCCATCTTTGGTCCGCTACTGTTTGCCCTAAATGTAGTAGTAATTTCATTCTGCATTCTTTGAATCACTGCTGTAAAATCCCGGATGCTATTAATTTGCAGTTATTTTAAAGTTTAGCCATTGAGCTCTTACAAATTTGTGTTTTCTTGTTACTCTATAAAGTCCTTGACTTTCTTTTTACTAAGTACAATAATTTAGAGAATGTAATCTTTTGTGAATGCAATCATTACCACATAAATCACGAGGGTGAAAAAAAATGCAAATTAAGGCAAAAAACATAATACAGCTTCACATGAATATCTGAAGTGTCAAATGATTGTATTCAATTGATTGCATTCAAATAATTGACAAATTGAATTGATCCTGATAATAAAAATTGATCATTCAGAGTAATTTAGCGGATTGAACTACTTTTCTACTTTTAAATGATAACTTAGGAGTAATACTAGAATATATGTATTTTAATTTTATTTTTTTATGAGATAGAAATAAATTTAACTCATTATTTATTTTATTTTTTAATTTTCAGCCCCCGGGATTCAACCAGTGGATTAGGTGTAAAAATGGTTGAATACGTACTTGGTGGTTCTCCTACAAATAAAGAGAGTCCATTGTCAGGTTTGGAGCCTCGTTTGCGAGCATTAAAATTTGATGACAATGATAAAGTAAGTATAACACTTGTAAAAACATACATAATATATTTTTTCCATTGAATATTTTTAATTTAAAAGGGCGTCAATAAACACAGACGAAAGGCAATGGCATTCCAAAACCAAGAGATTTGATTTGTTTTTAAGCTTTTATATACTCAAAACGTTGCATAACACCCAAAAAAAATAAATACAAATTTATTCACATTCGCTAATTCTGTTTTTTTTTATGATTTTGACTTTGGACCATATGATCCTCTATTTTTGTTCTAAAATCTTTTGGCCCAACAACCAGTACGTCATTCATAAAGGAACTTGGAGCGAGGACGCCGCTAGTCTAAAATCCAAACCAAACAGTGACAGAATTACATATGTATGTACATTGGACCGTCTTAGACGTCATGTGTAATGACATGATTCCAATTGGATAATTTTCTTGGAAATGCCACAACTTGGGCATTGAGAATAGGAGAATATAAAATTCATCGAATTTTGTCACGCCTTTAAATTTTGTATCATTATTTTATTGAAACTTAACAAAATTTATTAGAAGACAATTCTAGGATAAATTCAATTCGTACCTTAAATCAAAAAGTTACTGGAACCAACTTATTATTAATGAATGTGTGAAATTTAGTACAGATAAATATATATGTATTTATGTATCTCCTGATTTGAAAATAATTTGGTACACTTAGGCGTATACGCACTCACTTTTTTATGTTTTGTTAATAGTTGTTTCAGTAAATTTACTCCTTTGTTTGTGTTTTAATTGTTCAAACCAGACCACGAGACGACCTCTAGCTTATAACCACCTGAGATTAGACCGCGGCTTTATTTTGAACCAACACTTACCGAGACTATCTATGTATATAGTCTCATGCGTGAGTCATACGGTCTTGTAAGTCTATTCAAGTTTAATAGTTTTATCACACGAAATACCCAAATACTCAGCCCTATCAGGAGTTTCACCCGTAATAATTTGTTCCCCCAGGTTTTAAAAAGCTATCAGATGTTTCGTCCGAATAAGATTCACTTCGAATTTAGATGTGACAGTTCGCAAAATAGATTTGTTCAGAAAATAACTTCTAATAAATTTCCCGTCTGTGTAATGGAAACAGAGAATGAAATCTGAGCCTATGGTTTTTATTGAACATACAAAAAGAACAGTATAAATGAAATTTTACAATTTCTTGTTAAAATGATGGCTACTGAGTGCCGTGATACGGCTTTTATACCTTCTGTATTCGATTTATTAAAAAAAAAACTTTTTAAGTAAGCGGGTATATGAAATTTCCCTCTCCGTTTCTAAGCATGGTGTCTATTCGTGTTCAGAGAATGAACGAACCTTATTATCTGAAGTTTTATTTTGACAGTTGTCAAGCGACGAATACGAAGCGAAGAATAAGAATGGAACTGCATTTTCAACTTCATTTAATCTCTTCTTATAAATAATTTCCAGATTTCAACACCTCTATAAAGTAAACAAGACAGCCTTTAAAAGTAAAAGTACAATCTTTTGGAATTCCACTAATCATTAAACTTTTCATTTGTTTTTGGTTTTTTTTCAGAGTGTGGATACCAAAAAGGTGTCGGTAGCACATATCACTTTGCTTACAGTTGATTGATTTGCTCGTGAAAATAAAACCAGAATTATTAAATTTATGTTAACATTTAACAATTTCGTCGAAAAAGTTACATTTCAACATTTTTTTTTTTCGTACTCTTTGCCTCCAAAATTTAAGTGAAATTTTAGACTTTCAAATGCGTGGCATTTAACCCGAATTCAATGCTCATTATGAGGGGAGATTTTTCGAACATGATTTTTTTCGGTTGAAATTCAAAATAAGGGATTTTTTCGGATAGAATGACGTTCTGGCGAAACTCTTGATAGGACTGATTATGGATGTATGTATGTACTTATTTTAATTTTGTATTGAACTGTCAAAATTCCAATAATTAATAAAGTTGTCATTGACGTTGTTTTGATGAAAATCGTTTTAAAAATTGAGTTTTGGCAATAACCTAGAAAATGTCTTGTGTACTGTCTCATGGCAAGTTCTACTCCTTTTCTATGCTTCAATTTCAGGTCTTTTAATATACGCACCCATCCATTCGAGCACTTAAACAATCAAACTCTCAATTTGGTCAATCTTTTATCAAAAGATTTATGAATTTTAATGAGCTACTTTTTCTTTATGTAAAAGAAAGAAGGGTGTACTGAATTATTTCTTAAGCAGACATGTCAAAATTTAACTGACAATCAGCTTTCATTCCTTATAGACTCAAATTTGTGTCTCAAAGTACTAAGATTCATTCATATTTACATACACATACATTTAAAGGAAATTTCTCATCTTTATTATTATGTCTCGTCGCCGGCCGCTTCGTCGTGCGTCGTCGTCGCCTCCGCACGTCTGCGTCAACGTATGTATCGTACATATGTACGTGATGAATGTAAATATTTATCTGACCTCGAAATAACAAAAAAAAAATCTGTCCCGATCGATATTCGCATCCTGCCCAAAAATAAATCCAAAAAAAAGCAGCAAAGAAAAAAAAGAGGGCGAAATTACCGTGATTTTGTGTTTATTGGCAAACAAATACACACTCTTCCACACTATACACTCTCACTTCATTCATAAAAAAAAAACGAAAACAATCTTTATATCTTGTCGACGAATTTCAATTGAAAAAAATAAAATAAAAAATATTTATTATATATTTTCATTTGTTTTGTGTGTGTGTTTTATTTTATTTTTTTAGAATCATGATGACAAAGAAAAGGCCAATTCTCCGTTTGATTCAAATGGCTTAAAGAAGGACGACCAAGTTACCACGACAAATGGTGTTGTTGTCAATGGAATCGACGATGACAAAGGATTCAAGTGAGTTTTTTAAATTTAGTTTTAGATTTTTTTTTTTATTTGATCGTTGAGACGATTATAAATTTTGTGTTTTGGATTATAATGTACAAAAAAAAAAAAAGTGTTTGAATTGGTTCGACAAAAGAAAAATACATACATTCACGTCATATTTACATACATATATGTAATTAATTTCTTAAAATGTCTATAATTAAAATAATTTAAGGATAAAATGGTTAATTTATTATAGTCTGTGTCTGTTCTTGATTGTGTTTCGTGTGTCTTTTATAGAATTCAATAAAAACTGCAACACACATCATAACCATTAGCTTTATATTAAGTAGAAAAATTAGCACATCTTGGAACTATTAAATGTCAAGTTTTGAAGTTTAAATTAAAAATTAAATTAATTAATGACAAGTCTAATTTTGTCTGTGTGACAATACCCCGATCTACGTACAGTCTACACTTCATTAGAGTTTTTGTGAGCATGATTGATTTGATTGATTGATTGATTTGATTCTCTTAAGACAGTACAATTTCAGAAATAACGTTATTTTCCATACCATTTTAAAATTTAATATTCTTCCGAAAGTATTTCCAACATTTTGGCATCACTATCGCCTGCTGTAGAACCCCTTTTATTTTTTTTATTTTTAGAACGACTAACTAATATTTTATAATTTTATTGTTGCAGCAATTAGAATTGACTTTATTTTTGCCTCATTGAATTTATCATATTAATTATTCTATACTAGCTGACCCGACAAACGTTTCTCTACTCTTTTTTATCGGCTTGGTTAAACAATATGTATCTCATTTGTAATTAGTGGTCTGTTTAAATGTTAATAAATTAAATTGAAAAAATTAAAATAGCTTTTTTCTACCGTTTTAAGTTTTATTTGAATTTTCTTGAGTTAGAACAAACTATCTGATTTTGTTTTGACTAAAACAATTCGTGTTATTAGATACTTCAAAAAAATACAAGTTTTAAAACTTTGAGAAATATTTCTCATTTTGTACAGCATAACCTTTCAGCTCACCTTTTTAAAATTTTGAAAAGTTTTGTTCTGTTATTAAACCAATATTTGACTTTTCGAACTGCAGATTTTCTTATTTTTGTTCTTCGATACTTTGCCTTTAGAAAAACAATTTTTTTTTGTAATTAATGTAACTATTTCAAGACGAAGAATGCATTCATGTCTGAGACATTATTTTAAATCCTTTTATTTGCTACAAAAAAAAAATGTATAACCTACTTAATCTGACATTCGTTTTTATTTAAATTTTTATTCCTTCGTCAATTCAATTCTGAAAATGGCATTTATATATTTATCTGAATTTACTCTGTGCATCTTTTGTCTTTCTTGAGATTTCAAGTCTAGGTTGTGGCCTAATTCAAACAATGCAAATCTCATTCAATACGACTACAATTCAGATTCAGTGGCTCTACAACACTACAATCGTACTTGGGTGTCAACAAAAGAATATTTTTGCATATGAATAGTGTGATAAAAACAAAAACAAACAATAAAACATAAACTTTTGTTTAAACAAAAAAAAAAAACAATTACCAGAATGAGAGAGGAGAATCAAAAATGAGGCATAGAACCTACCAAAAAAACAAGCATAAATACATAGGTATATTTATAGAGACATTTAAAATATGGCGCCAACCCCAGCTACGAACGCAATAACGTATTGTATATGTATAAACGTATAAAATACTTAAAGTAACGTAGAGACCAAACGCAAAGCATAACTTACGACTATTGTGTAATTGTACATGCAATTCATAACATAAACATAAAAACTTACATAGGGTAAAAATAGCCAAGTAAACTTCAACTCCAAATTCAACTTCAACTTCAACCTCAACTCAAACTCCAGCATCGATTATATTATAATCTTGTCTTGTTACAAAGTAGATAGTTACGGATACGGTACGGTTACATCCTGACTGTTGGCTTTCTCCCTCACTCCAATAATTCTCACAAATACATATTTACATATTAAAATGACGTAAGTCAAGTTACATTCATGAATGTGCATTACATAATGGCCTCCTTAAATAACACCGCCAAGTTGGGGAATTTCAATTTTTGGCAACCAAAATGCCCCCCTCTTATCAACCAATTGAAAAATTATGAAGAGCACCATGGATAAGTACAACAGTTAGGGATAAGTTCGAGTACGGGTATAAGCATTAAGTTCACGTTACGAAATATAGTCTTATGTCGTAGTGTACTTTTTCTTAATGAATTTTATGAGAATGAGTGAGTGCAAAAAAAATCAATTGGCTTGAATTGTCACTTATACACACTTGCCTTTGACTTTTTTTGTAAACACTTTCAATGCGTAAAGCAAAAAGAGAAATTGGCCGCACGTAACGTAAATGAATGTCAAACCGTGGCACATTTTTTCGGTTTTTAAAATAACTTGGAAATGGCCATAAAGGGGAGTTTGGTAGTGGTAATAAACACGACAAAATGATAATACTGATTTATAAAATATGGATGGTGTGTTATGATGCTTTGTAAAAGATGACAGTTGTCTCACATGACACGTTGCAATCTTTTACACCATTTCTAGCCTATGGCTTATTAAGTTACAGATTTTTGAGTGCCTTTACAAAATTAAATGATGCTTCAAAAAATACTGTTATTTCATTTCCGACGTTTTTCAGTTTTTTTGTTTTAAGAAAGAACTAGGTCACTTTAAATATAAACATGTATGTACATATATCAAAAAATGGTTTCTTACTGAAAACAAATAAGTTGCTCAAAAGAACTTAATGACACTATCCGTTTAAGAAATACATTTTGTTAGTTGGACGTAAATTTAGGTACATCGCGTAAAAAAATTGCAAACGATTTTTTAAAAATATATTTCAAAGAACTTGGACGTAAAGAACTTGGTAGCAATATTCACGACCAACTTTCCTCTTTGTTTTCTTTTTTACTTTCCTTTACATTTAACGCATTAGTCTTGTGTTGTTGTTTTGAATTTGGCTACAAAATGTTTATAAATTTGACAACCATTACAATTTTCTTCAAATGAGCCTCTGGAATACATTAACGGACCCTTATATTCATTCAAAAAAATAACAAGAAATAGTGTTGAAATAAACACAACCTAGTTTAATTCTATACTGGAAACTTGTTAAATTTTTATTCAATGGATATTTTATTTAAAAAACACGATATTTTTTTTTAAATAATTGTTTGAAGGTAGTTTACCATTACACAAATTGTTATGGAAGTAAGTTAAATACTTGCAACTTAATATGAAAAATGTTACCATGTAAATCTAACAAGATATTTGGTTAATTTTTTAAACCGTGTTAAAAAGAGGCCGTTAAATTTCAAGTACTGTGACCCTGTACTCTTAAAGTACTTGCAATCATTAAGTACTTCGCAAAGTACAGTAACGTTAACTTGAAAATACTAGAAGAATACTGTTAAAGTAATTTACGACGATAATTGGTCGATTACTATAACCATATGTTCATCTTCAAAACCAGACAGTTTATTACAACATAAACTCTTTTACTTTTATTTATATCAATTACATTAATTTGTTCTTAAAATATCTTTTTTATCTCGTTAACACTTCTATAACGTGTGTAGGCAGATAAATCCATTCGATTATATACTTGTATACAACCTTGACCTTGGTACAACTTGTGTAGGTAACATTGAACGATATCTTATGAGATTCCTTTCACCCAATATAATCTACCAAAAGCTTTAAAGCTGCTCTTAAACTAGCACCAATAATAATTTCTTTTTCTGTCAAAAAACTTATTAAAAAAAAAGTTAAAATCGAATAAAACAAATCGACTTAAACCCTCTTAAAGATTCAATCCATTCCAAGGTTTTCAATGTGTTAACATTTTGCCAATAAATCAAAAAAAAAAAAAAAAAAAAACAACAAATCATGTTACTACAATAGTCTATCCTTATAACCATTTGGCTCGAAATAATTGGCAACACTAGTAACACAAAAATACACTTTCAGTTCATTGGCTGTGTATAGATGTCGCTCTTGTGAGTAAGCGAATAAGTGAGTGTGAGAGAAAAAGAGAGATGGAGCTAGGGCGAGAGGGTTTCTTTATTTTTTTAAAAATAAAATAGCTAACGTGCACCTAACTTTAGGTGTCTCCTTCATTGTGTAACTCTTAACTCTGCTGCTGCTCCGCACACAGCACGGGAGACGGGTATCGGGTTTGCCTGCTCTTCTCTATCCTCTGACGTCTTTGTACTCGTTTTCGTTGTTTCGTCGTCGTCGTCGTAGTAGTCATCGCTGCCGCCGCCGTCTACCATAACCAGCCCCAACTAAACCTGCCTTCTCCAAGTTGGGTCAAAACTCGAAATGAATACAAAAACAAAAACAAAAAACAACAACAAGATACACGACTGAGTGCGGATGGAGTGTATATCTACTACACTTGACTCATAGATACACAACTACAAACGGTTTTTGTTATCTCATACCTCTTTGGTGTATATAGCTCTAGCCTTTGTGGCTTTGATGATGTTAGTCAAGAGGAGTGCAAACCCGAAACCGAATCCAAATACGAATCCGAATCCGAAGCTAAGAAAAAGCACGTTGTTGTTTATTAGAATAGTGACAGCGGCAGAAGCATGTTTTCAGTCTCGACTCGACGGCAGTTCTACACTCATAACATATCTGCCCTCTCTCTCTTTCTCTCTAAAGTCTCCACTCGACTTCTCCGTTTCTCCATTGCTTGCGCTCTTTTCTTTTGACCAGATATTCGCATGGCATTGACATTAGAATAGCTTAACTGGTTTCTTCAAGGTTCTCGGTGACCGTCAACCGTGCACTGCCATGCCAGCCAGTCAGCCAGTCAACCAGCCACTCAACCGTCCGGTCCTCTGGTCCCACCTTACAGCACCACTCCGCGTCGCACATCAAACCCGAGAACTGAGGCAAACGTAACGTAATAATAAGCTTATACATATATGAGATGAAGATGAGGTGAGACGGGGGAGAGACAGTGTTAGCCTTTAGCCGTATGTTTGAGCTGATTGAATTGAATTATTTGCGTAATGAGAACCCGGCTTCGAATTGCATTTACATTTGCAGTCTTCTTTTACCAGCGACGCGTCGGACGGACCGTCATCATCACAGCCGAGAAGGGCGGCATCCAAGCAGACTGAGCTCATAAAGGTGCAACCACATGACTTGCAATGTGCAGTTTAGCGCAGTGCATGGTGAATTGTTATGTTGGTGGGGTTATGTATGCCCCGCCAAATCCAGTCACGGATTGGTGTTTTTGTTGTTTCTGTAGGGTGTTGTTGTATGAGAAATTCCTTCCTCTTGGATGCGTGTGGAATTCGAGCTGCTGCAGCAGAATCATCACCATCTCCAGAAGCATCGGCAGCAACAGTAACAACAGCAGCAGCAGCATGCAACTGTGTATAATTTCTCGTGTGCACGCTTCTTATTTTCCCTGGCTGTGGTCAGTCGAAGTGAAGATAAAGTATCTCTTTAGACAGGCTTACATTTGAAAAAAAAAAAAAAATTAAAATAAATAAAAGAAAAAAAAACAGGAATAATGCTCCCATTAGTCTTTGTTAAACCCAAGTGAGATGAATAGAACACAACTTGGAAAGGGTTGCCATTGCCATATACATACATAGGAGAAAAGAACACAGGAAGGCAGTGCGGAACCGATGAGCAAACATCAAGCAACTATTGACTGAAAAACGTCGGGTTTCAGACTTGGGGTGGGAGATTTGAAGAGCGACCTGGAAAAAGATACTAAATGTTTTTTTTTTGTCTGGATTTTTTTTTTCTCTTTGCATTTCTTCTTTGTTATTATCATTTTTTTTGGTTTTATAATATTTTTTTTTTGCTGCATTTTTAAACCATGCAATACATCAATCTGTAATTAGCGTGATGTTAGTTCAAAAGTAGTGTATGTTAAGTGAATACAATACAAATTTTTGTTGATGCAGGGGAAATGGGGGCGGTAGTGTTCCTATTTTATATTATTTTTCTTTTTGCTGTTTGCTTAGTATAAGAAAAGTCGATAAAATAAAGAAAAGTATGAAGGATTATAATTTTAGTGATCTACTTTTGTTGTTGTCTCTCTTTTTAAAATTTGGTTTGTTTGCGAGGACTGCGAACTTAATTCCTCATATAGACCAGAAAGAGATAGAACGTCTATTTTGAATTCAATTGTCTGACAGGTCCGTTTTTGTGATTTTTGTTGTCAAAGTTTAAGGATTTTGGGTTTCCAAGTGGTAACAATTTTTTGTATACAAATTGTATGTCAAAAACTTAAACGTCGCCAAATCCTGCCAGACGTCTCCAAGAAGCTTGAAAATCAGTTAATTGGATAAATGTACCTGTACAATGTACATATGGGTTCTAGACAATCCTCAAAAATTTCTAAAAAATGTAAATCTTCATAATGCATTTGGTGACAGACATTCAAATAACTGGACATTTGAAACTTCAGAAAATTAGTCAGCTGAGGAAATAATATAGATGAAGCTTTTAATATGCATGATCTTCTGTTCTGTTTCCAAAATAGATAGGGAATTGATGTGAGGTTCATCTCCCCTTCTTACCTGAGAGATTACCTAGATGTTACCAGTTTTATACAATTTCCTATTGTGAAATGAAGTTTTTTACAGTATCTAAATAGTTTTTGAATACTTAGTATTTAGACTGAAAGAATAACCATATTTCATAGTACATTTTTCTCATCTAGTTTTACTGACTGGGGCTATCAGATGATACAATACATGACAAGAAATCATGACAAAAGCACAGCACACGATAGTAGATTTGAAAATTCGAGTTTTGATAGAAATATAATTTTTTTGACGTCATTTTTTAAAGTTATCAAAACGAATTAAACATCAAAACGTCAAATTTGAAACTGTCACATCGAATAAACGACCTACTAACGGAAAATCATCAAGCAAGATGTTTTATTTTGTTTGACATTTAATTTGGCATTGCCAGGTTAAAATTGATATCTTATATATAAAGAGCTGCCAGCAAAGCATTTTTTGAAAATTTTAAGATGGCGTTTGCATTGCTACATAATGTTTATTTTATTGTTTCGCTGAGTTGACTCCAATTTAGTAAAGCAGCAAAAAGCAAAAAGACGTAAAAAGGTATCATGAGTTCTATCGGAGCAAACATTTTGGTAGAGAATTTGGAGTTCTTGAATTTTGGTATCACTGGGTCTGCACAAGTAGAAAGATTGACGTTTTTTTGCCATGAACCACAATACTGCTGCCAACTTGCTGTATTCACGTTAAATAAACGCAGAAATTCAGCTCTTTTTAAAAATTAAAGAACAAGTTAACCTAAAAAAGGAATATACATATGTTTTCTCTTACAAATTGACGTTAAACATCTGATTTCGAAAGTTTCGAAATTAAGATGTCCATAATATGTATGCTTGGCAATACTACATTATGTACTTTGATTCCTTCGTTCTGGGCTTGTGAATATTTTCGTTTTCGTAACTTAGAAACTTTTCGTAGTTCAAAATACATAATCACGGCTGTTATGATTTTCGTTCGAATACCAAAACGTGCAGTTTTCGAATTTTCGCAGTTCTGAATTCCGTAATGTTTGAGATTTCACGGATTGAAGGGTGTTTTACAAAACTAACGGATTTCTAATCGGCCTAAAATTTCATGCTTTCATTTCGGTCATCTTTTTAGTGGCGGATTGCAGATTCGGTAAAATCCATCTTCCGAATCAAACACAAGAACCTTTGGGAAGGAACTAGAAAACAACCCTTCTTACTTTGTTTAAGATAAGGCTTAAAATCACCTGCCAAAGAAGCCAACGAAACCTTAAATAAATTGAATATTATAAAAGAAGAACTTTTCAAGTCAGCTACATTAAAATAAAAACTTGTTTGACAGCTGTTCGAAACAGACAAAGTTGACTTCGAATTTTCGAAGTTATTTGCAATCCATATTGAATCCGTTCGGAAGTCAAAACAATCATTTCCAATTCGTACGGATTCAATTTTCGTTTCCGTTTTACAATTCGGTCGAAAATCAGAACAGCCGTGAATGTATGTATACAAAATGTTCTCCTTCCAACATTCATCTTAAGGTACTTATTTTAAACATTTTCTAACTTAACCACAATCTTTTTTATGACACTTCCTCTCTAAAAACAAATTTTCTCACTGGCATAAATTTCAGCCTTAGTTACATACTATCTCTTAGGACTTTCTTTCAGTTCTGAAATGGTTCCATTGCTCTAGACATGTCACTTGCTTCTTTTCGGCCTTCTACTTTTTGGATGACTCAGAAGATAATTGTAATCGTCTAATGATCTTCTAGAATTATATTTGTCACAATTTGGCCTTCAATGTAGTGATCCTGCTTTCCCACATTTGTTGGCAAACTTTTCAAGAACTAGAGATGTCTTCTTGGCGGTCTAGTATCTCACACTTAAAGGGTTGGTCACATTCCTTAATTGTGATATATATGATGTATGCCCAAAAAGTCATACAAACAACCGTTAAGTTCTTTCGAACAGGTCTTAATTCAAAACTAGGAAACTTGACGGCATTCTCCTAGTGTGATTTTCTGAGATGTAAAATCTTCTACTTTTCTCCAGTTTAGGTCTAAAGGTTTTTGGAAACAACACAACAACAGAAGTTCCAGTTCTGTGAGATCTGTCTTTCAGTTGAGGCCTTCAGGCTAAGAGCCAAAAGATCTGTGAAGTTAAGTTCGTCTATTTCAAGAAACACATAAAAATAAGGTCCCACGACAAGTCGGCTGTGACTATACCAAAGTAAAGCAAGTCCCACAACCTGTAACTAAAGATAAATTTAAAGATAGTACCAAGTTCATAAAAACCAAATTCCAATTCTAAATGAAGTTATTCATAATCTCCCTAAACTAAGACATCCATTTCATAAATAGTGACATAATTTGCATCTAAAATGTGACCTAATTTGTGTGCAGTCCTTCCATTAAACTAGTCACAAGAAGGAGTCCACGTTTGGCTCCTGGAGCTGATGGTTCACATCAATATTATGCTAAAGAAACGCCCTGTATAACAACCGCATTTGACCCGAATTGTTAATTTAATTCAATTAATTTGTTTTATATTAAATTTATATGTATATGTACCTATGTAACTTTATGGTGTTTGAGACTTGAGAGATATGACATTGAGCTACATCCTTCCAACATCTTCCAAAAGACAATAACGAGTCACATAGCTTTAGAACAGACCATGGATGCCGATAGAGATGATGATGGCGGGACGATCCTTTATAAAACCAAAAAAAAAAAACAATATCGTTCTTCATTGCATTGGCACTCGTATATATGAATGTAAAACCGCAAACATGAAGACGCATCTTAAACCGGCGCGGCGCGGCTCGGAGCGATGCATGATGTGAAATTCCTTTAAGTTCTTTCTTCGTAATTTTATGCACTGAATAGCTCTGCTAATTACCCCCAGGAATCGTCCAAACCATGATAATGTTCCTGATGATAATGATGATGAAGATGAATAAACAATGAAGAATAAATTTATGCGGCTTACCTGACTTCGAACGGCGGCGACTACGACTACGACGACGATAACGCCAAAACAACGACAACGCTCTGCCGCCCGCAGACTCCCTAAGCTTGAGTTTGCATTCTAAAGGCTTTTCTTTGGGACAAGTTTTTATGTTTTTATGTTTTACTTTTTTGTATATATATTTCTTTTTGGTTTTGTTTTTTGTGTAATGCGTTGCGTTGAGATGACATCCATTGTTTATGCAGTCAAGGTGCATGTTGCACAACGTTAATTTCAGTCATCATGGTGCATCGTGGTTCTGTTTTTGTTGATGCCTCCTGGATTGTTGTTCCCCTTCTTGGTTTTAGTTGTTGTTTTTTTTTATTTTATGGACTCCTTTTTCATTGTATGTGTGCAATGAATGTTCGTACTTATTTTGCAACAATGCACGTTGCACCACCATTTTACCCCCTTGGAAAGGTTTCGTCTTTATAGTGGTGGTGGTGGTGATGGTGATGGTGTTGTGTCCTCGATGCTTTTGGTCTTTCATCAGTCCAAACAACGATTTATGTTGTATTTGGCCCCGAATTCCATTTGCAAGTAAAAAAGTTGATGAAACAAAAAATATATGAATTTATAAAAAAAAAGAAATACAAATAAAAAAAAACTCTTCCAATTGTATCTTGAACTTAAAGCAAAAAAAAAAGAAAAAGAAAAAAAAGAAGATAGAAACAAGAAGTTCACGTTATGACGATTGCGCGTCTGCTGATGCTGGACTGATGGTGTGATGCACTCGTTCTTAATGGTGTCGCCATAAATGTTAATGACCTGACTCTGAGATACTTTTAAAAGTGAATCATCATTCGAATTTTTTTCAATATTATTATTTTTATTATTGAGGAGCAAGTTTTTATTTGAATATCGAACTTTATCAATCTCGATTAATTTGCCAGTTTATCCAGAGACTTGAGATCATATAAGCTGAGTTAATTCGAGATGAAAATCATGTTTCAGAATTTAACTTACATTGATAAACTATCTATTGACCGTGAAAAGTAAAACTAAAAAAGCTACTCCTTGACTTGTACGTACTTAATTTTTAAGTTAGATATAAAAATGCACTTACGTTGAAATAAGATGAAGAAATTTGACTTTCACTTTCATACTCCTTTCTTTTTAGAGTGTCCTCTTGATAAACTTAAAATGAGTTCTGTGCCAAGAACAACGTCTCACCATTCAAACTTTTCGATTTAAGTCATTAAAAAAAAATTGTCCTATAATTTGTCTGAACTCGATACATTTTTTATTTTAAAAGTTATAAAAACCCTACAAAAAGGCCTGTAACCATTATCAAAAAAAACATTATGGGTTGACTGCTTTAAGCCCTTTTTAAATTAGCCGTTTCCTGAGCTTTTCTGAGTTTGACGGAAGTCCTGATCCGATATCGATGCGACGGCCTTTTTATTGCATCCCTAAGCCTTTCTTTCTGGTGGTAGTCCCGGTTTAGCGATGTTTTTTTTTTTTTAATTTCGTACTACAGTTTGTTGAACTTTTAATCGCTTAGAAATTTCGACCAAAACTGTTTTGGATATCAATGAAATTCTCTATTCCTGTGAAAGTACGTTCGCTGCCATTATGTATGGAAATCGATTTCTTTTGCATGGCCCAGACTCTGAACCCATTTTTCGACGGTTTTCAAGCATAAATCGACCGATATTGCTGCAATTTCACGTTCGATATTCGTACGAAGTTCATGAACCATCGCTGGTTTGTTGGCATAGACCATAGACCGGGGCGGCCAAGCAACTATACCATTTCGTGAGATAACACGTTCTATAAACTTGGTTTCCAATAAATTGACATAAATAAGTGATATTCGCTGTGTGGTTTGTGGCGCCGTCCTGTTGGACCACATGTCCTCCAAGTCCATATCATCCAAAAAGCCAATATTCGGTTATCATTGAACGGTAGCGATCCCATTCACAGTAACGTGCCGGTCTTGATCATCACGGAAGAAGTACGGCCCATAAACCACACCAAACCGTAATTTTTTCGGGATGCAATGATGACTCCTGGAATTCGTGTGGATTGCTGCCTGACCAATACCGCATATTTTGTTTATTGACGAAGCCATTCAGCCAGAAATGAGCCTCATCGCGGAAGATGATATTTCGATGAAAATCCGAATCATTTTCAAGTTGTTGCTCAGCCCAATTCACGAACATACGACGCTTCTGGTGGTCAAGCGGCTTCAGTTCTTGCGCCAATTTAATCTTGTAACGATGTAGGCCAAGATCTTTTCGCAAAATTCGCCACAACGACGACGTCACAGAGATGCCCAACGCTTGAGAATCACCTGTGAGAGACACATTTGGACTTTCTGCAACTGAAGCCTCAGCGGCAGCAATATTCTCGACACATGGGCACTTCTTTGTCTCACTGGTACGGGAACATTCTGTGCCTGTGAATTTAAATTTTTCCACTAGACGCTCAATTGTTGATCTGCTAGGACCATTATGATGACCATAAACTGGACGTAGCACCCTTAACGTTGAGCCCACTGACTCCGAATTTTGGTAGTAAATAATTTAATAATTTCGACTCGTTGTTGGCTATAGTATATATTTCCATCATAAAATGGCAAACCTTATTGAAGAGAAATGTCAAAAGAGCGGCAAGAAATATGGCGTCGTTTGCTGTCCCTGTCGCTCTACTTTTGTAGCGTCCCTGTTGAAAAACCCGATATTAGTAGACACGCTAATAGACAACAGATACTTTTTGACGATCTCTCAGGTTTATTTTTTTAACATATCAAACTTTAAAAAACACATTTTATAACGAATTATCCAACTCAAATTCAGAACATTTCAGGATCCTAGGGCTCCTCAAATACCGACGACGAAGAAGGTCCATATTACAAAACTGCAAAACTTTCGGATAATAGTTGACTTATGATACGATCCTATTTTCAAGACCCTTAAAATTATGTCACCTACGACAGATAACACTAAACAAAAGATGTTTTTGACACAAATAGATTTTGAGTGAATTTTTAGAGCTAAACTCATTCCAAATCTCACTATTGATAAATGTTACATTCATAGATACTACTTACATATATTTTTCAAGAAGTAGATAAGGTCTATACAATAAATAAATGTCCAAAGTTTCAATCTGGTAATACTTTAAATGCGATTAAAAGTATTCACATTTTATCATCGTAAATGATAATGTTGAACAATCATTATAGGCAGACCACAATATTGTGGTCAGCCAATTTTCTCTTTATATTTACAAATCTACATTTGTTGGTAAATATCGGTTGACATTCAAAAAATGTTGACATAATTTTAAACAACAATAAAAAAAAAGACCCTTAAGTGTACATATTATGAACACCACAAATGTATGTTTGTACCTTTAATGTCTATGAATTAATAGAAATAACTAAAATATATAGATATAAAAACATGCAATAAAATAAAATAAAACACAACTTCATAATCATAAAATAGTTATGGTTTTGCGTGTTTCATATTTTACTCGTATATTCATACATTTATATTTTTTTCTACTACAAATTTGTGGTCATCGTTAAGATATTGAGTTTTTTTTTGTTCTTTTGTTTTAAATAAATATGTAGTATTCTGTTATTGCAACTTCAATGATCTGTTTTTAAAATCTAAATTAATTTTGCATACAATAATTACTTCTAAGGTCCTTAAATAATATTGTCAACATCGTTTTTGAATACCTTTACGTTGAAGTGTTAAATGAAAGCAGACAAATCACTTCTCCTTGGATGACTTTTAATTTATCTATCTGATTTAAATAACTTCATAAAGATTAAGCATCTTCGTTGACCCAATATTTAGCGTAGGTTGCCAAATGTTCAAATTCAATGTTTAAAAATTATACCGACTTAATAAATTTCAGCAGTAGGGTTAACTTACGCAATAAAATAATTTACAAATTTTTATGACATTCAATTTTGATAATCACCAAGCTCTTCGTCTGCATAAGGCAATTCAACCCAATTCAATTTGATTGAACAATTTTCAATGAGAATCGTCAAAATAATGGTTACCATAGTGAAATTTTTAAGTGGTTGCAATATTCCATTGAAAAAAAAAAAGTACCAAGTTGACTTTTTTGGGATAAACTTCGTACTTCAGTTCACAAAAATGTGCTGCTTGGTAACTCTATTGTCTATTCATAGTATCAGAAACGTCATATTCAGCGAAAAGTGTTCTAACTACTATTTGACTTTCACTTGTCACCTTAGGCACAATAAACTGATCAATTGATTGATTGTCATTTATAACAAGTCACCTTTAGCCGATTCCACTATTGATTTCGTATAACTTAATTTTGTTTGCAATTTTATGTTACTTATGTTCTAGCAGATTTGAAAAAGTGACATTCATGACCATTTGCAAAAAATCGTCTCTTTTCACCTGGTTACAACTTAAGTCACTTAATGGCAACCCTAAGCTAAGCCAGAACCAACAATTTGCTTAAATGAGAATATTAGGAAACCATGTGCATGTCAGTTAGTATCTGAAAATCTGAAATACAACAGTACAATCATTTTTCTGACACAAAAAAGTATTTTTTTTTTTGACAAAATAATGTGTCAGCTCCGCACCACTTCTGATTCAATATGTTTGTGTCAATGTGTTACATTAGTTTGTAATTCTGGTTCAACATCTTAATTCATAGTATTTACATTTCAATAGTTGTGATGTCCTTGTCAATATGATATTCAAGGTTCTGTTGAAAAATAAAACATCCAATTTCCAATGAACTTAATTAAAAAATTTAAAATTTACATTTTTAAGCTTTGTTTTTGATATCACCTATATTCATCTCCTCAATGTCAATACTTGATTCCTAAAAAAACAGGAAATCGTAAATTTGTGACTTCGTGACACTTGATTCCATCAAAACTATCTATCTGGAGCACTTTATTTGAAATTTATGTATATCTCCTTGTAAAACTAACAATTTGTATCCAATTTCGACATGGAATGAGATATTATTTGTATAAAACAGGCAAATTTTAGTTTCGACTTTCGACGAGGATTCAAAGTAATTTGAGGAAATAAAACATGCAGTTTTACTTTTTTATCAACGTTACTCCGGAACAGGACTCGTATTTTTATGCCATTGTTCCCATAAAAATGTTTCTGTTATAATTTTATACCATTGATGGTCTTAAACTGGTCTAAACATTAGTTTGGTTTGAACATTCAATATGTTGTTCTAAAATAAAAATCTAAATCAGTTATGGTTCTTGTATTTAATATTTATTTTCCCGATACACAAACCTATGGTACTAAAATAATTTCCAAAAACACAAAATTCATGATTTCTCAAACTTTCAATGGTTCAAATCCATGACTTAGATTTAGTACATTATCTTAACAGAACATCTCAAACCACTTCCTCAGTTATAATAATCATTTAAATTATTATTACAGTCGCACTCCCGGCTCACGTCAACCATCTCCAGCCGAAGAATCTCTACCAAGACCACCAACATTACTTGATCCTTCACAACATGGCTTTCCACCACATCCTCTACATCATATGCTCGGTTCAATGGACCATCAACAGGGTCCTGGACCTCAAATGAATTCTTATCCACATCATCAAATGCCACCGATGAGTCAATTACAACCTCCAGTTATGAACGGAGTTGGTGGTATTCAAATGGCACAGGTATGTATCATCTTTTCATTTATCAAATAATAACTCGGATATAATAATTGATTCATTAATTTATTTATATTGCAGAGTCCAATGATGAATCATCAAGGTCAACGTCCAAATCAAATTGAATCTCCAGCAAATTTACTTCAACAGCAGCCTCCAAACTTCGATGTACAGGTAAGTCGTTTTTAAAATATGAGCTTTTAGATTGTAAGGAATACAAAAGTCTAAACGAATCCATTGAGGATCGGATTTAAATGCCATTCCCTTGAAAATTGATTACCTCGAGGAAAACAAACAGGGTAACCTGAGAAAATTGCTATAAAAGTCATTGCTTACATGATTCTATCTGCGTGTAGGAAATTTATTGAAAAGGTTGGTGTTTGCTTTTGCAATTTTCCTGGTAGTTGATGCTGCTCTTTTTGTACAAGAGGGCAATCGAATAAATTTGGAATTGTTCCGAGGAGTCTTATGAGTTCCTAGTATGAACTTACATCGACAAAAAAAAAAAAACTATACAAATTCTCTAAGAAGGATTGCTTAGTTTTATGAAATGCCAGTTGAAATTGTAGTTCTCGTATCGTATTATTGAAGCGCAATGCAATTGGAATTATTGGAATATCCAAATGTTCAACTTCGATAAAGTTCCGTACCTAACTATGGATAGAACATTGATTGTGTGTTAGATCCATTTTCCGATATCATCCCATAAGCTTCTTTGAAGATAATAATTCGGTACAATTTTGTAAATACAAGAGAAGTTTTAATTGTGTTTCATCATTGTTTTTAGTTATCCTTATCCCTCTGCCTGCCTAGTGTCTAAATGTATGTACATAGATTACTCTTGGAAATGGGCTTTTGGAATTCGAAATGGAATTATTTTGATTGGAATTATTGTAGAGGTAAATTTTCAAAACGAAATAACTAAGAAATATTTTTTTGGAATTTTCTTTATGAATTGGGTTAGTTAAGTTAATGTGAATAGGAGTTGAGTGGGATTGTTTTTTGTTTTTTTCTTTCCTCATTGAAATTTTACTAGAATTTTCAAACTAGGCTTAAGATTATGTACGAGTGCATTGAGATGAAACAATTGGAAGGATTTTACTTGTCCATAGTTTATTCTTACAGAGAGAAGGTTTCATGGTGATAAACACAAATTGGGATCAATTTTGTTAAATTTAAAAGTTTGGAGTTGTAGTGTTAAAAAGGTGCTGAAGTTAACCTTTGTAGTTGATATGCATTTTTGTTTTTACTGCTGATGATTACGTGCTCCGAGATGATTTGAATTTTCTTCAGCGATTTCAGTTCCAGAAAGTTCTATTTAGTTTAAATCGTGGAAAGAAAGTGTTAAAAATAATTTTCAATGAAGACATGTGAGCTCGATAACTAGACAGTCGTGGTTTTTCATCTCAGCACTTCTTCCAAATTGCCTCTTGAAGTTTTGAAAAGATAATTCTAAATTCATTGATCACGGAGAATAAGTTCCAGCTTGACATCTTCAATAAAAGTTCCCATACAACTGTCTAAAAGACATAAGCTTAATTGTTTTAAATCAAACTTAGAACTTTAATTAGCTTAAATAAGAGTTTTTAGATTCCATATTAAGTTGTTCATATTTTAAAAGACTTCGATAAATATTCTAATATTGTGTTTATTATTAAATTAAATTTTTTTTTCTAATTTAACGTTCACAAACTACGAAAAAAACTTTGAAAATTTATTTAATCCATAACAATTTCACAAAAAGAAAAAAAGATACCCCAACAAAATATAAATATTATTATTAATTGTGTCCTTCCGCTACAATTCCCAATGCAATTTGGTAGGAAATGTTTTTTTCTTTTTTAAATGGAAATATAAAAAAACAAATACAAATGAAAATGTTTTCGGTATACATACATTACTACCAGTGTACTGCCACCATCTGTACTATCAATATATCCACCCACCATCACTGCCATCACCGGCAACACTGTTGCTCATTGCTATTGTTGCTTCCCGTTGAACTTCCGCCCGACTGATGATGATGATGATATGATATGATTATTTAAAATTGTGTCCTTTAGTACATTGCCTGTTGGTTGTTTTTGTTTTTGTTTTAATTTAATCATACATATGATGAAATAATATAAAAGCCTTTCCCACAGCAACAAAAAAAAAAAAAATATGAGGGCGATATGACAGCACAATAATGAGGCTCAACGTAGGGGACAAATGTGTGGGTGTGTGTTCCTGTGTCCCAGGAGTCCTTATTATTACGATATGAGTGGGTGGGAAGTCGTTTTAAGGGTATACAATGTCTCCGCATGTCGGTTGGTTGGTTGGTCGATCGGTTGAAATAAGAAGGACAACAACAAAGTAGGCAGAATAAAAAAAAAATAAATGTATTTACACCGGACTTGTCCTTGTACGTCAAAGGAGGCGAGAATCCTTGTTTGTTTTCTGTTTATTTTGTATTATTATTTTCGAGTATGGTGTTTCCTCTACTTGAACTAAAACGACAACGACGACGACGAGACGAGGACAAAACTCCTTTTCAAATTCAATTGACATTCCATGGATTGGATACACTATAGGCAGGCAAGTAAACAGGCGGCGGGCAGGCAGACAGTCAGCAACAAACAAAGGACCTTCAGAGCCACACGTACACATGACAGTGCTATGTCAGGGTGTAATTATTACTTGTTCTCATACTCCAACCGTTTACATTCCGTTTAACGCTGCTGACCACCCAATCCTTTTAAATGGAATCGATATTCGCTGGAGTAGCTACGTATGTATTTTCAAAGTACGACTATACGAGTATGTATAGGAGGAAAGGATACTTAATTTCAATTTGATGCTTTTGTGATAGTTTCCAGATGGTTATATAGCAAAAACAAACAAACACATTTATAAAACAAATGTACACATGTGTATGTTTGGTATGCTCGTCTTTCTTAGTTTGTATTTAAATGATAAAATGCTTTCGTTAAGAAAGGATACACTTACACATGTGTTAGTTTTATATAAAAGAATTTTTGCAAAGGTTCTCTGCAAATGTTTGGATTTGAATCAAAATGGTATTTTCTTCAAATAAACTAGATATGTGTGTTTGTATGTCTGATGTGTCTGAATATAAAGAATAGTAAAATTGAGAAATTTCATCGAATTTATCAAGTTCTTGGGTTTGAAGTTTCTATATTTTATATTTGTCCATGTATACTGTTTGGGTCTTTTATTTAAGTGTCACTATTTCCCAATGACAAATCACTTTTTATGTCCCAATCCCCATACATACATACATATGGACATTTGGTTGAGATTATGTAGTCTAGGACTAGGTACATAGTAGAGTATATCTACTTAATAAATACAAAAAAGACAATGACATACAAAGGACATTTGCGGCTGTGTTGATTCAGCTTTCGATTTAATTACATATTTGTTGATTACTCTTATAGGAAGTAGTTATTCTAGATTTCTGAAGATTAGGAAGTTATCCTTGGGGACAAAGGACAAACTTCAGATATATTTAATTATTTATGAGTAAGTGATTATTTTTATCACAGTAAATTGTTTTTGGAAAATAATTTCATGTTTTTGAAGGAAGTGGCTTATTGTTATTATATTGACTCAGTTATTCAAAAAAAAAAAAAAAATCAATCAGAGATCATTACAAGATTAAATAAATATTGATAATGGTTAAAGTAACTTCGCAGGTTACCAGTGACGTTACCAGTTTTGAAAGAGATATTTACTATCGTCTAGTTCTTTCAGACATTTACTAATCCACAACCTTCTAATGGCAAACCGCCGCACAGTAGGGCGACTTGTATGGGAGAATGGAAAAAACTCCATAAAATCTAAACCACTGAACCGATTTTGTTGAAATTTTCAGGAATGATACTCAGTTTCAAGAGAAATGTTCCCTATTAATTTCCGCCCACTGACACGCCTACTTATTGTTCGTTTCAATAAAAACTAAATCTTTAAACCGATTTCAATGAAATTTTCAGGGTTGATAGTCAATGAAAACAAAATTATACTATTACCTTCCGCCCACTGCCACGCCCAGTTTTTTTTCCTTTTAATATAAACCCTTTTTAATATTATTTTTTCCATCGATGTGCTCTTAGTTCGATAAAATTTGAACTACTTCTACGATTTTTATGAAATTTTCAGAATGAGGAAAAATCAGTGGATATTTCAATCCACCTATAAAAAAAAAACATTTATCTAACCAAGGTTACTGTTTTTAGAAATAAATGGGGGAAAAACGGCATTAAAAATGAAACCATTCTTTTTCATTCAATTTTAACAATTATTACCGGCATATTTTTATCATTTTATTCTATAATAATGTTTACTATTTAAGTACATATATTTTTAATTATGTCTTTAAAATTTTAATTTTAATCAATTTATTTTAATTTCACTTAGTTTTCGACTTTATTTTAATTCAATTTAACATATTAATTCAATTTTACTAAATTGTATATTCATTGATGAAAAAATAAATAAGTAAATAATAAATAAATTAAATTAATTCATTATTAATAATGACAAAGAAAAAATGTGAAACTAGCTTCAACTACCTCAATTGTGCATCAGAGCAAAACTTCGTACTCTCTTGCAAACAAAGTTTCAGAAAATGAGAGTTTCTTGACAACTTAATTATTTAAGAAAGAAAATAAAAATAAACAATTAATAGGTTTTACTATTAATCACATCTTTGCTTAAGTGTTTTTATACTTTGAATCCCAATCTTATATCAATTATTCAAAATAACCCACAAAATTGCACAAAACCCTGAAAACCGTCATTTTTTAATGTTTTTGTACCGATTTTTTTTAATATGTAGATATTTTCATAAACTGACTTCAGATTTGAATTCCTCTCATCAAAATATATATGAAAACATTTGCTTTTTAAAAAAATCCTTCCTATTTTTTACTTTATTCTGCATTTTTAGAAAATACGTTTTTCACACATTTTTAGCTTCAAATTGATCTAAAAATCGAATACGGACGTCTTCGGATGAGATTTTTTTTGGAAAATGTTGCTGAGATTCAGCACTTTCTTAAGATATATATCCGCCCACGGAGGCAGACGGAGGAAATAGTTAAAACTATTTGTGAATTTAAAATTCCGAGAATTTAAAAGTTTTCTTAAAATGAAAAATAGAAGAAATTTTTTTCCCGTTAAACTTGCATCTCATATCGTTAACGTGTTTATTTTTAATATATTTCTAAAAAAAAAAAAAATTAAGTCAAAATTTTACCGATTTTACACCATTTAATAACTACTCATACTTACATCAGTTTTCACTATTTTTCAACTTTGAATACAAATTTCCATGCCTAGAATTTTTTTTTGAAAAAAATGGTTTCATATCCTGATTCTACAACATATTTACTATAAGAAACGATTCCAACATTTAAAAAAATCCAACCTTCATACCAAGTAGTTTTTTCCACTTTTTCCCCACTGTGCGCCGATTGAAAGTGCGCGTGATAGCTGAAACAGACGCGTCTCAAACTATAAAGTGGGGCATATCTTCTAGGTACGAGTACGATGTTAGCGCAATCGTGAGGCCGCTTCAGAGTTGTGTTTAAAGCTGTTTAAGCGCAACCCGAAGAGGTTTCTCTGTCTTTTCTTGACTGTCGACGAAAAATGGACCTACTGGTAAAAACAGTCGAATGTGCCCCAAAGGAGGCAAAGACTGTCTAATCGTTTGGAAAGGTGTTGTCTTCCGTTTTTTGTGATTTCCAAAGTGTGATTAACATTGACTTCCTGGATAAGGGCAATACGATCACAGAGTTTTACTATGCGAAATTATTGGGTCGATTCGATCTCGACTTTTCTACCACGACAAGGCACCGGCTCACAGCCGTCTCCATGTCCAAAATGTTCTAATCGAACTACGAACTGCTGCCCCGTTAACCTTTTTTTCCAGGTGCCGAATTACCGCATCAGTCATCGAGTGAGTTAATTCCATCAGATACCGAACGAACGAATAACTACATTGGGATGATGGCATACATACGTAGTGGGACGTAACGTTTAGATTTTTATAATTGTAGTAGTTATAATCTACTACATTGACTCCTCTTTAATTTTAATCGAGTCTCTATAGTTGTGATTCGGAAGGTGAGAAGAAAAAAAATCCTTTGTGAGGTATTTTTAACGAAACTTAAATATTTCAGAAGATGAAAAGTACGAAGCAATAGAGCGCAGGCCAAAATCTTATTGATGTTAACAATTAGGCAATATATTTTTGTCCACAACTCGCTTCAAAAACATACCATCAGTTAACTTTTAGTCAGTCGAATGAAATCTCGTTCAATAACTGATCACAGAATTCCAAATTAAAGTACTAGATTTCTCCTTAACGTAAGCAGTAATGCCAAATTGACATAATTCAGTCACGTATTACTCGTTAACTGATGCGGTGATTACACCCCAGATTTGAACCAGTGCTACTTTTTTCCCCAAACTTTTTGACCATATTTAATTACCCTCGAAAGCAAACATTTTGTAATGGAGTGCTTAAATTGTGATATCTAACGTAGAATATAACTTTCTTTACCTTCTGTCACGCCCTTTTTCTTCAATTTTGTTCTGTTTAGAACGTCTCTAGAAAGGGAAGTAATTATGTATAGTTTTTTTTCACGGGAACGTGACTCAAGACAGGTTCAAAATTATAGAATCTGTACTTTATTACTGTTCCTGCTTTTCTCCAGCAAATCTAAAACCCACTTCTACAAAATAAACTGTCCTCAAAATTCATGAACAAGATCGAAAATGCAATTTAGATGACCAATACCGACTGATGAATTAATAAGTCATAGGAATTCGGGAGTAAACGCAGTTAGACAATACAAGCTTTAATATGACAGCTTGTGAGCTCCGGAGTTGACACCTTTTCCAGCTGTTTTCATGTATCTGAGCGATTAAAACTTTACCTAAGTTGAAAGCTAATTAAAGTGTTTCCTATTCGGGTATCTAACTTCCAACTTAGACAAAAAAAAAAAACCAAACAGCCCTTAAAGCCAATTCCCTTTGGTGCGAACTAACCAAATCGTCAAGCAATGGAAAATTTTGTTAACATGTACCAACTCACCTGAATATATTGGACGAAGGTACCTCTAAACTACCTTTATCCCCCGCAGGGCCATTTGTTTGCTTCACCGGAAAATGTGTATCCGCTTGGTTCTTCGTCCGATTTGACGACAGTATAAAGTCATCCTCGTCGTCGTCGTCGTTGTCGTTAAAAACACTCATACTCGTAAACTTGTATATATGTATACCTAAGTATGTATCTAGGGGAAACCCAAGAGCCACAAGGACACAGGTGTTTTTTTTTTTTTTTTGTGTTTTAGTTTGCAACATCCTTTTCTAGTTTACAAAATGACATCGCTACCGGAAATAGTTTTATTTCTCCATTGTATCTAGAGGGCTCAGAGGTTGCATCCATATCCACAATATTCAAACCAAACCATAGAGTTTTCTATTTCGAAAAGGGTGTTGCGAGAGGGGTTACAAAAAAAGGAGATGTGGGACAAAAAGCCCCGCATGTTGCTTGCACCTTTGATTTATTTCCAATTAGAAAAGTTTTTGTCGTCGAAAATTCGTTTTGCACGCGGATAATGTATGAGTTCAGGATGCAATACGAGCATTCTTGCCACATACAACAATGCAATATTTATACATATGAAACTTGAGGGTAGATAGATCCTGTGCAGGACCCTTTATTTTTTTGTGTGTGTATTGTATATGTTGCCAAAAAATAAAAAATAGTGATGGACTTAACCTTAGGGGTTGAGGTTTAAAAAGGACACTGACTTTGTTTAGAACACAATAAAATTGGTTGAAGAATAAAAAAAAAGACACAGGGACAAAATGAGAAATTGCTTGAAAATATTCTCAAACGGACGACAAGTTACCATCAATCAAATGGACTTAATTCAGGAGATCTACTTTTTCCTTCGGACCTTTCTTCCAACCGTTCTTTCAGACATCCTTGTTGATTTTTATTTTTTTTTTAAGTTCGATATGTTTGTCTTTCTACACACACATACACATACCTTACTTCGTTTTTCTGTCAATTATTTCCGCTTGATAAATTATGCATTACAACGCAACAAAAAATAGGAAACTCCAAACACAATAATCAACAACAACAACAACAAGGAAAAAAAGGACGAAGAAAATAAAGTCAACAAACAGGTCGCATGAATTTGGAAAACTGTATATTGGTTGGTGTTTAAATTTAAAATTTTAAATGAAAAGAAACAAAAAAATATAAATTCAAAAAATCCTAAGAATATCAATGGAAAAAATCTATTTGAAAATTTAAATAACGACTAAATGGCACGAACTAGAGGTGAATAGGTCCTTTTTGGTTCAAGGGGCTGCACATGAATCACCCCAACATTAAACATTAGTGGGGTGTGTTTGCTTTTTTGTTAAGGAACAAGTGTTAAAAATCCTTTTGAACATTGTTACAAAGTGTCACAAAAGTAGGAAGGGGGCAAAAGCTTCGTGTATTTAGTGAGATTTATTCAGAAAAAGGGTCAATGTCATTTTTGAAAGAAACTTGCTTGGTTTTGACCTTGATATTTACATTCAAGGACAATTTTGTTGCATATGCATACAATTTTGGAAATTGGTAAAAGAATTCATCAAACATCGTTGCAATCCAATTGTTGTATTGCTCTGTTTGACTTTGTGTCCATGAGCTGTCACTTTCAATGTTAAAAAATTTTGATATCGTTCACATTAGGTATTTTTCATTAAAAGCTGAGAGCAGGAAACTGAGCTGTCAAAAAAGATCTGTTTCTTTTTCAGTACAGGTACATCATAGATCTCAGATTGTTTTTTTTTTTTTTTTTCAATGAGAGGTTGCTCTATTGGCTCTAAAAAATATGATCGAGGTAATGAAGACAAAATTTAAAGCCAGGTTACTCCCTTTTTTTTCTTCTGTAGTATGACAGAGACAGACTGCTTTTGAAAGTTCAGTGCTTCAGTGTGTTTTGTAAGTAAATCTGATAGCTCCAATCAAACTCTGCTGTCATGCAAACATGATGATTTTTGTTTTCATATTTTGTTATATAATAAGTCAAGAAATAAATGTCAGTTGCAATTGCCACTGTACAATTTTGACAGATCGAGTCATTTTTTTTTTTGTAAACATTTAGTCGCTAATTAAGTACATTTAGAGACATTCTAGAACGCTACCCAAGTTCAGGAAAATTCACAGTTTCAACTGTGATTGCTGGAGTCGTTTGAAGTTTGTTGAAATTTGACAGTTGAGAACTCAACTCTTATCTAACTTATATGAATTTAAAACAGGGTTCTAAATGTCAAATTTACGTTTTCTAGTTGATTTGACGTTAAATATTAATACAAAATTTTGACACTATTCTTGTTACAAGATACTTCTTTGTGTTGTAAATGTGTTGAAAGTGAACTTTTTTCTAAAATTAAAGACAGTAATTACTTATTTTAAACTTTATTGTGAATTCAGTCGTTAATTTTAGTAAAGAATTTTTGACGAATTCTTTAACCAGTCCTTAAAACAAGAACTTAAATAAAAAGTAAACCCATGTGCGATGAAGTACACACCGTGTCGCGTCGCCGGGGTCGGGGTCCAATGCTCAAAGATAAATATCAGTAACACAAAATTGGTCAACTTATATATTTTATATGTGTATGTACATACATATGTATGTATGTGTACAGATAAATAAATTCAAACGTATTCGTCTTCGAACATATATTCAAACGGAATAAAAGATATTCCATCTTTTTTTCTTCTTTTTTTTTTGCCGGTGTCCAAGCGCCTAAGGTGATGGTATTGGTGTTGAATGTGATGTATCGGAATTCTTCTATCCATCTGAACTGAAATAGAAGAAGTTAAAGGACATTTTTTCGTAGTATTCTTTATTTTATTTGTTTTCATTTTACTAAGAAAATTGCTCAGAAAACTCAGGGTATCTGTTGAGTGTTTGATAGATATGTATGTAGTTGTATCTTCATAGATGGAAAATAACAAGATAACTTTGAGAGAAGCCAATAGATACGGGTGAAATGAAAGCAACACAAACTCGTCCTTTTTCTATTTTCTTCTTATTTTTTTTTTCATTGATACTTTCTCTCTATATTGAATGAGTGATGGAATGTAAAAGGCGAGAGTTTGTTCAGATGGTGTGTGTGTAAAGTGTAAGTGTAAGGATATGGACGAAGAATTCGACGAATCGTCGTTATTCATCAATTCAAAGTTTAATAGCATAAGAAACTTCATTTGATATACATCTATACCTAACTGTTTTCTTTTTCTTCTTTTTTGCTTTCTACAATTTTCTATACATATAAAAAAAGTGTCAGAAAAAAGGAGGACGATGACGAAGGAATTTCCACCTCGTCCGTCCCTCTTCTTTCTTTAAAAAGGGTACAATTTTAAATTATTTTGATAGGTAAGTGGCTTTTGGATGAAGCTGCGAAACAGTCTTTATATCGACTTGAGAATAGACTTCTAAAGTTCAGTATAGATACTTTTATAAAGAAGGAAGATTTTATTTGGAATTTTATGGATAATTTAAGAAAAACACAAAGTATAGATAGAAAAGGCAGTGAGTGCGAGGGAAGAGATGGTCTTTTGAGGATTCGAATATCGTAAGTTTAACGATTTCGATAAAGTATAATAAAATAAAATAATCAATGTTTTCACTTTGTTATATTCAAAAAAGTTTGCAAACTGAGTTTTAAGTGGTGTTTCGATTTATTTCATTTTTTAAAGTTGTAGAAGCGATTGAGTGATTGTAACAGGTTACTTAAAAGGAACCATTGACTTAATCTGATATCAAAATAAGTTGTTGTAGGTCGTGGAGTAAAAGGGTCTTTTGATTTTTTTTAAAAGAGAGAGTCTCTTTTAACTCTTAACCATTCGTGAAATCGTGAAGTGTCATCAATCATGTTGTAAGCCTAAGCGGGTGTGCCCACCATTTTCTGTCAAATTAATTAGTAAAACCCTAAATTATATTTCAAACATTTTTGAATGAGTCTTAAAACTGTAGAACCTGAACTATTTATTTCTGAAGCTCAATCTATTCTCTGACAGAATTGGTCAATTCCTTGAGGGAGGCAGTACCCTTACCATATCACTAATTATATACAGCCCTATCGAGGTATTCTTTCGGAGAATTTAAAAAACGAAATTGAATTCCGATCAGAACTCAGATTACTTTCGAGGTATCTGTTGCGGAACTAAATAAAATGAAGCAAACAATCGCGTTCGTTTTAATATTTTACTTACAATTTTGTAGTTTAAATTTCCGAATAGATTCCGCAATGATTTTTCATCGGACAACTTCTGAAGAAATTCAACGCATAGCTGTTAAAAATTGTTGCCTAATCGCATCGCACCGCTGAGCGAAGGAATGCCATGTATTTTGTCGGAAGATTTATACGAAATGCTTATCGCAACAGATACATCGATAGGAAATTTTCCGATTTCGAAAAAATCTGCGAAAAATTTCTTTCGAACGGATACCCCGATAGGTGTGATAATCTTGGACAGTCCTCCGTACAGAATGTCCCGAAAGATACCAATTCCTTTGGGTATTGGAAAGTTTTTACAAATGTGTTGTCAACACCTCGTAGACTTTGAGGTGAATTCTTACAGAAAAATGTTTGTATCGAACATTTTAAAATACCTCCAAAATTACTCAAAATTTGTCATTGACAGAACGGTCGAGTTCTATCACAAAAAGTCAATGCCAGTTTACAAACAAAGAAAAAGCACTTAGGTGTCATTTTCGTGTAACATAACCTTAAAAATGCAATGACAATCTCTGTCAAAAGTGGGTTCGAATGCTTTGTGAACTTCTTAAAACGGAACCATACTCTGATTGATTTATGTAAAAATGAAGATGTGTAAAAGAGAACTATAAATGCTGTTCAATTCCTGGGAACTCATACTCTCGAAATAAATGGAGCAATAGTGTAATAGCGTAGATTTACATAGATAGATGCTGAATAGAATGTTATATAGAACCGCGGCCAACTGTCAACCATTCTTCATCTTCAGTGCGACTAATTGCAGGAGTTTAGAGGATCTTCATTTTAATTTTCTGAATTTCAAGATAAAAGTCAGCTTTGTAAGACTTAAAAATCCTCGCAAGAGCATATTAATACCACCCTAGTGACACTTACGGAAAATCCTTAAAAGTTATAAAAACCGACAGAGCAAACTTATAGAAAGAAGGTCTCGACTCTAGTCACAGATACACAAAAACACCTAAGTTAACATAGTTCTGTGAAAACTTGTCTTAAGAAGCTTCACTTCGAAACTTATTGGTGCTCTATAAAGTAAAGATTGGACTCGGTTCTTATGCCAATGATAATGATGAAATCAAAATAAAACAATAGATCGATTATCTTGAACGAATTGATACTAACTGTTCTCTCTGGAAAATCCTTAAAGGTATCTCTATTGTAAAAGTGCGAATTAATAAAAGAATATCGCGACATAAGTTGCAGATGCATAAAAAAAATGTTTGTCCTGAGTCCTGACAATAGTTAAGTTCAGAGCGAACTGGTTAATTCCTGCTATTGCCTTTTACATATGTATATGGGGCTTCATTGGACCCTTTTGTTATGTCAATGATGACTATGACAGAGAGCTATTCAAAAAAAAAAAAAAAAAAAAAAAAACAACAAGTGTTCCAGATTGTTTATTTTGAGCGAATTGATACCAACGCTTCGGTCCAAAAAATCCTTAGAGATATCGTTCTGTTGAAGGCGCGAATTAATTAAGGAAGATCGCGACTTTAGTGATTGGTGCATAAAAACTCCCCAGTTAACCTTGTTCTGGTAATTGTTTGGTCCAAAGTAAGTTGATTGAAGAAAGATTAATTATTTAGGTCCACTATGAACCTTGTAGTACCCGTGGGGCGTGATGATTAGTGCGTTGGACTGTCATGCCGAAGGTCTAAAGTTCGATCCCTACCTGTGCCACCTGAAAGTTTTTACGGATACTGCTTCTTGCGACGAATAGACAAATCCTCCAAGAGTAGTTCTTGTCATGAAAAGTGCTTTCTCAAAAAATTTAGCCGTTCGGAATCAGCATAAAACTGTAGGTCCCCTTTATCTCTGATGCCATTACTCGCACACAGGAATGGTTGAGCGTTGTAATTCACTCGGCCCTGGTTCTATACGTGCTGTAGCGCCACAAAATGTATGAAGGATTTCTATAATAAGGCATCTTGATGGTAGAAAGATCCAAAGACTTCAATGCAACTTTCAATCACATCACAAAGTTAATTCAGTTATTATTGTTTCGCCAATTTGGTTTGGGTAATTTTGTTGTACTTTCATTCTTAAGGTTAAAACTTAAGGAGTAGTGTCTAGTTTCTTCCTCTTATTTTTTTTTGACGTTCGCAAACTCCTTTGGGAGAGTTGGCACTGATAGAAGAGCGCCAATGACTCCATACCATACGCTTAAGCACATACCCGTTGCTAATTGCCAATTTCAAATTCTCTTTCATATCAAAGAAACACTTCTACACGTGCTGTTCTATCTTCACATATGTATGTATGTATGTATGTATGTATCTACTATATTAATACACTAACAAAAACATCAAGTAGGTAACAAGATTCTAAAAGTATAAGAACGTTATTAATTGAAATTGCAAACTTATGACAGCAACTGGAAATAATAATATAGTTTCTTCCCACAATGATGAGGAATATTCCTGTTCATATACTCGTATGGAGTAGGTGTGTATGTGTGTGTGTGTTTGTGGCAATCAATAATGATGGTGGGATGATAGTGTAACACGTACATCAAAGTTCATATAGTAATATGATGAAAGTGGGCGTGTGGACAAAAAACAACAAAAACAACAATCACAACTAAAAAGAAGGAAAACCCTCTCTAACCAATTTAACTTTACTCATGATGGTCAAAGAAATCTTTCGAAATTGAATCATCTCTTCCTTTTAAGGATTCTCCACTCCTTCACTCCTCAACATCCTTCGATTTTCTTCGTTCTTGATTGTTAACCTCCCTCTCTCCCCTTTTTCTACTCCTTCTATACGTTATCGGGTGACTATGCCACTTACACTAAGTTGAGTATTTCCTTTTATGAAAAAGCGAAACATTCGTAAACTAATTATGTATTATAAAGATTTCGGGGAGGGGTGATGTGATGTGGGAAATGCGGAATCGAAGAGGGACTCTCGAAACTCAAGACAACGAAGGACCTAAACAACGAACGTTTCGAGAAACTCAAACCATAAGTAAATAGAAAGAAATACATTTGATGCTGAAAAAGGGGTGGGATGCTGGGCTGGCCAGAGGAGTTACATATATATAGGGGGTGGATTTGGGGTTGGATATAAGTAACGATGAACGATACAAAAATAAATTTGAACTGAACTGAAAAAAAAAAAAATAATAATAATATCCTAGAGAACATCGGTTCACCTTTCTCACCGAAACTGATTTCTTCTCGTTCTCTTTTTTTTTGTACCCCCTCTCCTCTTCTTCGTCAACAACCAGAACCACTATACCTTTTTGTATATAGCCCCAGGTGGTTCAAGATCTGGTAGACTGGAAATTATAAATTGATTATGAACACTGACATTTAGCCAGCAGCACCCAACAGCAGCAGCAAAAGCAACAGTATAACAGTAACAGTTACATCAGCAGGTGGAGTTCAAGCTAAAGAGTAACTCAATACAGACGTTGTCGGTCGGTCGACGACGACGACGACGATCTGATGGGGCAAAGGTTACACTACCTTGACTATGTAACGTTCGCATATAGAGCATCAAAGTTATCCCTTCGAAATTGCAAAGTTAACATGAAGAGGGGCATAAGACGGGCGAAAAGTAAACGAAACGGTTCTATGATGATTTCGTTCATATTTTTCAATTCTCTTTTATTTATTTATTTTTCCGTTTTCTGTTTTTTTTTTGTTTTCCAAAGTATAGAAATGAATTTTTCATAAGACTGTTTTTTTATTTTGTCAACTTGAAGTAAGCAAAATTTGTACACATTTTGATGTTGGGAAGTTTTTGAATGTGTCGAAATAATTTTTAAAGAATTGTGTAGTGTTTGACTTTTGGACTTTAAGTGAAGTTTTGGGTTTTAGGAAGTATTATTGTCAAAAAAGTCTAAAATGATAGCTAACCTAACTAAATAATTTGACTCATTCGTGTAAATCGTAGGTTTTAAAAATTTGGAACCCGATATAAAGTAATACTAACTGAATTCTGGAATAACGTATTGCCCTTGAAGACCTTTCATAGTGGGAAGAAACATTGCATGCAGATGCAACAAGTTTTCATACTTCCAATAGCAGCTTCCAATTTCCTGGCCATTTCTTATCCAACAGAGCCTGTTATAGTCTATCAAAACTCTTTAAATTCAGAAACATTGTCATAATACGAGTATCTAAGCTGTTGTTGTACAGGTCCTTGGTCCTTCCAGTACATATAAATCTGAGTCTTGGGTGCTTAGTGAAAGCCAAACCAGACCTTTTACCTGCAGAACTGTACTCAATCTTAATACATCGAAGCAGGAATTGTGCCAAAAATTAAGTTCTGTATAGACGTCCAATGGACTGGGCAGGTCATGTAACTTGCATAAGCGAATAGGAAGCAATTTGGAAAGTCCTTGACGCTTGAGACGGTGTAGACCTAGATGTTCAATGGACAAACAACTGGGATGACGTGGTTGACTCGCAATTGAGATACTTCGGTGAAAAGACTTGCTGAAGGAGGAAAAAAGGACTTCGTTTTCCAAGCCTATATTGTGACTACATATTTTGTACTAGGAGTAGGACTTCAATCAACAAGAGTCCTCTTGCGAGCTAAGTATCTAGTCTCTATATGTTCATACGGAAAAAGGGTTTAAGTCAGTTCGGAGAATTTCCAGTCTTCAAGTGGCTTTTCTTATTCGATACTGCATACTTCTCCTTCATTTAACTTCTAATTAGATCAAAAAGGCTTCTTCCACAAGTCTTAATTTGCCGTTTCCGAAATTTGTATCCTTTGCTTTGCTTCACGACTAAGATGGTTAGGGTCTTTCAAAGTTAAACAAAAATATTGTTCCACGATTTCCGTGACTAAGTTCTGGACTACCTTAAAGTTATAACTTATTTAAATGGCCTGGTAGTGATAAGCGTCTTTTTCAGATAATTCTAAGACCTCTTAGACAGTTCAATATTTAAAGACTTTTGATTTCACACTGTTTCAGTTATAAGCAGTTGAAGGTTGACACTAAAAGTTTTCCATAATTTCTTTATGAAAATTGTCAAAGAATTTACCATTTGTGGAACCTTTTATCGGTATGGTCTTAATTGTCCTTGAATCTTAGCATCTTGTTGATTTCGATAATTTCTATATTATTCTTAAACACACCAAAGCAGCTTCAAACTAAAAGATTATTTTTTGCTTACATTATCAAGTTCGGTACCGCCTCCTAGTTTTGGATCAAGCATAATGTCATGACCGTCCTCAAGATTTTGCTATAAGATGTATGTAATTGGTTCCAAATTTTTTCTTACACCGAAAGAAGAAACGTTGATAAAAAACAAAATGCAACCCTGAGGAACTCCACTATGAGCATGGCTTGTTCTTCCTTGTTTCTTTGGCAACTACACGTTAATTTTCACAAAAATACTCCTCTTTGCCCTCCATATAAACTTCCAGTTCACAGCGTTTTGTACTACTGTAGATTTTGTAGGCTTCTTTAGTTAGGAAAAATAAGACAAAAACTTAAACCCAGTAAAACTCTGCTTGTACTCGTTGAAAACTGGAATAAAATTTTACTTTTGAAAAAAAAAAAAAACACCCAGTAGGTAAAGTACTTCAACAGTGATGGTGAAGACTTTTATCCTAAGTTCAGGGACTTTGTTATGTTAATAAAGGACATTTGTCTCAAAACGTGGGCCTGATTCAAGAGAAAGACATCGTTACCTTGGAACTCAATAACTAAGGACAAAGATCACCCTATTGTCTAATTTAACACTCGCATTCTAGAAAACAACTTCCCATAGAGGTATCATTGCATTTGGAAAATCTTCCATTAGAATGTAATTATACAAGCTTTTTAGAAGCAACAAAAAACAAAAAATGGGAAACTAAAATCAAACAAACTTACACTTTCTAATGTCCAACAAATGATGATGGTCGAAATGAGACCTTAGAAGTACGTGCACATCTCAAACTACAACATCTCCCCTCCAGACACCCTCGCACTGAATGTCCTTTTCATTGTTGTCAAAAAGACTTTTAGCAAACAAAATACACACATGTTGAAGGAAATAAAATATATCTACGTACAGGATTATGTACCTTCAGTTCCTTTTAATGTGTCCTGTGGTGTTTAAAGCACATCCTTCCAACCATATGGTTGGTTTGTTTGTATTTATAATCACCACACTATCAACCAATGTATGCTTTGCACATCATCACAATCTGTTAAAAGGGCATTCGAGAATCTTGGTGATTTTGTGTCTTTGTAGTTTTTTTTTTTTTTTTTTTTTTTTTTTTTTTTTTTTTTTTTTTTTTTTTTGAGAGGGGGCAGGATTTTGGAAGAAGAAACATAAGGTTTTAAAAGGGCAAACTTTTTTAAGAAATACTTTCGAAAAATCTTTAAAACCATTTAACTTAAATAGGAATAGAAGAAAACTGTCAGAACTGCCAAGAGCGATCGCACATCGCAGCGCAAAGTTACATAATTTCTTTATTGAAAACTTTTTGGCGATTAACTTTAGTGGCTTACCCCATTATAATATTCTATACTCAATATGGATACTTGGTAACCGGAAATCCAGTCTCCGAGCCATCATGTCGTTATGTGTCCTTTTTTTATATTTTATACATTTTTTTTTTTGAAACAAATACTGACACAAATTAAAAATTATCATCACAGACGGAATGTTGATGGAGAGAAAGATAGAGGGGCCGGGCCGTGGGGAAGTGGTTTTATTAAGAGGAGCACAGGGTGCTTTGCACAGGAAATGCAAAACATGCAATTCCTTTTTAGCTTCGTCCTGTTTTTTTTTTTTTTTTTTGGTCTTTCCCATTTTCTAAAGAGATGGTCACCATTCCCATTCTGTTTCTATGCTGCGCTGGCTTCAGAGGAATATCACTTACAAAACCAGGATCTACTCTTCCACTTCCTGGAAGCACAGCGATTTTTAACAATAGCCGCCGCCGCCGCCGCCGCCGTTCGTTGCTGTTGCTAAAAGGGAAGAACTAATAAACGACTGTAATACGAAGGATATTGCTGTGCCAAGGCATTTGGTTCATCTGTGGGGAATTCTTTTCTTGTTTTCGATTTTTTTTGTTTCTTTTTTCTTTTGTGATTCTTGCTTCTTTGCTATTTGCAACTATTGTCACTTACTACATCTTGACAAAAAGTCGTCTTCTGATTGTGGGGAGGAGGGAGGTGGATGCATAGAGTACATAAATGAGGAGGGAAATAGAATTTCCACGCTTTTATATTCATTTGCATTTTCTGTAACTGTAGTTGAGGAGTAACAATAGAATTTCAAAGCAGGAGACGAAGAAAAATCCTTTTTTTTTCCATTTTTTTTTAAACAGTGGACAGTGGAGATGGCAAATTTGAAATGAGTAAGTTTACTAGTTTTTTGGAGTTTAAAAAAAAAATTAGAAATCTTAAGTCTAATTTATATTATTTAATTAAAGATTTGTTCATTGGTAAAGATGAAATTGTGTGCCTGTGCAAGTTTGACAGTAACTGCTGCAGTTTCCAAGTGCTTACAGTGTGATAGTATCCTACTATCAATGTTACAGGTAGCAAAGATTTAGCCTTTCGGTTGCACCTGTCTTTACGACTTAATCCAACCGGCAGGCCTACCTGCAATATCGGTCCCAAGAAAAGCGTTTGATACGCCCCAGATTGGTTAAATTTTTTTTACCGAAGTACTTGTTTTGATCTACTAAATTCTATTAGAACAAAGCAGACCATATCATCTTACCGCCCCAGTACAATTTGGTAATCTACGTTAAGACGTAGAAGACAACCCCTTGCTAAAGGGCGAGGTCTATCTGCACCTCTTGCATCAATTACTATGGGTGTTAGTTGTCATTTAATACCATTTATGCTTCCGCTTTGGAACAACCTCAAAGATGGCTGCCATGAATCGCCTTGTTACTCATCATGACAGCGCTTTCCATCTCCCGTGATACCGATTGGTGTAGCAATAGGTCCTTGCTTCGCCTCAAATCTGTGTGTTAGCTATAAAAGCTACAGATAGAGACACTTGGCATTTGAGCACCTTAGTATTTCAGGGTTGGACACCTTTTGTTGTCAATGCTAGGCACTTCCCTAAACTATTGTCACTGCCGTGCGTATTCTGGCTACCTAGCCTCCGGAGAAGCTAGGCAGACTTTAAAACAAAAGGATATAGTTTGATACCACTATCAAGACAGTAAGAGTACTATAAGAGTGTTTATATGTTAACTTGATAAGTGTCATTCCCTGACAATTTCAATCTGTAAAAGTTTTAATATCAGCCATTGTTAATCTGTATTAGACTTGAGTGTCAATTCGTTAGTTTAGAACTGTCAAAATTATCTCAGTACTAGATTGTCATGCTTGAAAACTGTTACACTTTACCGATGACAAAATTTTCACTCACTGCTCGCCTTGTTATATTAAAACTTTCATTGAATTGCTATCGTTATTGTCAATCTGTAGTTGTATCACCTGTAAAAATGTCTGTGGTTATCTGTAATAGTGTAATAAGTTGTTTCACAGTTCACCTGTAACTAATCGCCCGAACTTTTGTTGATCTGTAAAAATTCTGACTATTAAGTGTAATGTTCTAAGTTTGACAGCTATCTTGTCACTTTTGCTATAAAACTGTTCTGTCACTAATCTATAATTCTGTCAAACTGCAAACAAAAAAACCCACACACACAATGTTAATCTATAATAATGACAATAGCCGTGTTTTATTGGTAAGTGAATATGCTACTTAGTAAAATTTTACAAGGAAAACAACAACACCTCATTAGTGAACAAAAATAAGCTAGTATTCTGGGGGGTTATTATGAAAAACGATACTCGTTCAAAATAAGGCGTATTCGTTAAATAGCGATTAGAAAAAACGATTGCATTAACACTTAATCGTCAAATTGCGATTAAGAAAAACGAGAATCGTAAAAATGACGATACTCGTATTTTTATTTACGAGTGCCTTCAGCTCTCGTTCAGCTTTTTATATTTTGACATTTGTTAATAGGAGTGAAGTAAGTTGCGCTTTTAAAAAATTATCATCATTTTTCGTTTTTGCCTGGCAACTTTTTTTGCTTTCTATTTTCGCATCTTGTAATCGCTCTTCGCCATGACTTTCGTTTCTTCGAGTTTCGTTTTTTCTGCCGTTTGTTTCGTAATTCATAATAAGGGCCCTGCAAAAGTATTTTAGTGAAGATCCATAAGTTGGTATTTATGACTCTGCAGACAACTTAAAGTAACTTCTCGAAATTTGTATATTTCTTTATAATTTTATTTTGACCTTGTCTTCTAATATCTTTATTAGTGATTGAAAAGAATAAAAGAATGTTTACTATTCAAATAAATTGTCTTTATAATAAATTGGATAATAATTTAAAGAAAATAGTGAATCACGATTATTCAACTGGTCTTTAAAGTTGCCGGAAACTTAGTTCCATAGTTTTCGGTCTTCCATATAAGCCAATGAAATTGAACAGGGAGTTGCTCAGGTGGTCAATTTTAAGCAGTTGGTGGTAAATCTAACAACAAAATCAATATACATATTTTCAAAGTTTTACTGAAAATATAAGTAACAAATATTCTAAACCAACTCGATGTGCGTTTCCATGCAAACTTCAACTCAACTAACATTTTCATGCATTTTGCAACTCGACCCAACAATTTAAATAATTACACATTTTTCGAACGGACCCCATGTAGAACAACGCTGTTTTTTTTTTTGTTTTCAAACTCAAATAGAATACTTAACTAAAATGTAAAGAAGATAAGCCAAAAACTTATTAAACAAGTGAGTTTGTATATTTACAAATTTTTTTTGCAATATGCATTTTGTTTTTCTATTTTTAAGTGCACGTTTCCCTTTTATATTTTGTCCGAGACAGAAGATTTGAGAAGTCAAATTAAGAGTGAGTTTAAAAGTGAATAAAGCGTTTTATTGGTATCGTAATACTATGTTAGGGATAGATTACCAATAAAACACGATTAATGTATGTCAATCTGCTGTAGTGGTAACTGGTATTGTAATGAAATTTAGGCAGCGTTGATCTGCAAGGACTAATTTGAGGATTGGCAAGATTTTCTCAGCGCTATATTGTCTTAGTGCGCTCACTTTTCCGCTTTTTCACTGTTGTATTGTTAATCTATAATACTGTATCATTGTGACACTGTAACACTGCCCCACAGAATCACTGTAAACTAAAATTGTTAACAGAACAGTGTAATCTGTAATAGCAGCAATCTGTATAACTGCAAGTCCTGTATTCTTTAACAATAATGAAGTGCAACAGAATAAATCTGCCACGATCAACCTATGAGTTTCCGACCGCCAAAATCATCTCTAACTTTGTCAAACTGACATTTAAAAACTGGTATCACTGTCAAACTGAATAACTATGAACCTAAAATTGTAAGCAAATCGGTGTTAACATTGTAACATTGATAAAATATGTTTAAGAACTGTAAAACGGTAATACTGTAATGCTTTACCTAATACTCAAGATGCACTGTTAAACTGGCGTTAGTGCGGTTTTTAAGTCATAGTTACTTCGTATACACGCAAATACACAAACTTTGTGAAGGATACATTTTTGAAGTTGCAGTTAGTAACCGCTAGACTTTAATTATTTAATATTTTTGAAGAAAGATTTTTTTTATTAAATTTATAGAAAAGTTTGACGAATAAAATTCCATTTTTTCGTCAATTTAACCCATAGTTGGATCTTTTCTTCACTATCAAGAATTTTTTTTTTTTTTTTTTTTTTTGTTAAAAACAAGAAAGGATTTCAAAACGAAATCTCTTTTCTATTCTTTATGGCAATGCATGTTTCTTCTTATATTATGTACAATCTTCTTTAGTTCTCTGTAACTGTGAATGGCTGCGAGGACAAGAAGAGAATTATATAATATCTATTCATTATTTCTTATCTAGTTTTGTGGTCTTGGTTTTTGGGTGGATATAGGAATGTGTTTGGGTATGAAGGCAACAGCTAAAAGGCGATTAGGGATGCAGACAGGCATTATTATTTTTTCTTTTTGAATTTTTCTTCTTTTTTTTAAACTTTTATTTTAATATAACATACGAGCCAAATAATATAATATTTAAAAATGAAAAAAAAAAGATTTATTTTATGTCTCATTCCAGTAAAATTTTAATAATTTTAAAAATAAAATAAAATTAGATAAAATACAATAATTTGTTTAAATAAAATAAATAAAAGCAAATTGAAATAAATAAAATAAAAAACATTCAATAAAATGCACAAATCTCAAAATAACTTTAAAAAATTAATAATTCTTAGTTTTGTTTTTCAAAATGCAAGATCAAAAACCTTTAACCTATTTTTGTCTCTTATTTCATATTAATCAGGAAAGAAGTACAAATGTATGCACAAATACATATCTACATATGTAAGGATAAGTTCACAGTGCATCTCTAAGATTATGCGTTTGTTCAAAAGGATATATTTTTTTTTTCTGTACGAAAAATGTAAATATTTCACTGTGACCATGTCTATGTCATCATTGTTGAGGTTATGAAAAGAACATTTTAAACAAAAAACAAAAATAATTAACAAATACAAAAACAAAAGAATTTTTCCAAAGAAGAATTTTATTGCTAGAAGCGATTAAGTCCTTTCAAGCCCTTTATATACTGATATACCCTTAATATTAAAAATAAAAATAAAAACAGTGCATAAAAATAGATCAATGAACAAAACAAAGGATAAATGAAATTCTTTTGTATTTTTATTTTTCAAATGATGACGTGTAAAACACTTTTGTTTTTTTTTTGAGTTTTTAATTTTCAATTTCAGTCTTACGTAAATAAATATTTTTTTTTAATATTTTCTTCTGTTCCGACAAAGTTATTATTATTTAGCTTTAGAATTGAAGATTATTCTTAAAATTATTTTTGTTTTCATTTAATTTTGACAAAAAATATTACTTCACCTTTAAAAAATGTAAAAATATTGATCTTAAACAAGAAATACAAAACATTTATGATTTATCACCATGTTTTATAAATAAATCTTGATGTCTAGTTCTAGTGTCTAGTTTTCCCCAAAAATGTAAGCCGTACCTATTTATAGTCACATACTCATTTGTCAAAATTATTGGAACCATTTTTAGGAATTAGAACTTCAAAAAATGTCAATTTTTATTTCAAATATTCAAGTATAGGTTTAAAAAGATTATCAAATTTTTCACTTCATTATTAAATTTAAATCCCTCCAAACAGTTACTAGAAAATTAGAAAATAAGAGATTCAAATAACCCAAAATTTCGAAAAAAAACCTGATTCTCGAAAATTCATATCAATAGTTTAACTTTTATCATTTTATTTCGTTATTTTAAGTTGTCGATAGATTTTAAGTTTTCAGAATTTTGGTTTTCGGAATTCTTAAGCTAACCCATGTATAGATTATTACCTATTACTGTTTTCTATTGAAATTTAATTGCTAATATAAATTTATATAGAATCAAAGAATTAGAATATCTAATTCGAAATATGTATTTGTACATTCAAAATAAGGCAGAACAAATGTAACACATTACAATGTCAAACATAAAATTTTGTTTTAAATTTTGACTTTTTATATCTCTTATTTTCCAAACGAAAAATAATATTAAATTCTTCTAATTTTCAATCTTCATTTTATCTGCAAACCGCATAAGAAAACTTTAAATTCCATTTTCTAAGCTATCAGCTTTTGCCAAGTGGAACTAATCCTAAACTTATCAATATTCTAAATAATAATTGAATGGACATAAGGAGCACTCAATTGATAAGTATCTAATTTTCTAAATCTCCTTGAAAAAGAATCTAAAGTACAAAAACAAAAAAATATATAATTCCGCATCGATAAAATCGAAATGTCTCAATAATAAGGTCACAATAAAACACGATTTCCAGTACAAAACATACACATACCGTTATATAAAACCATTTATGCAAACTAATTTAAATACCCACACAGTCTATCAGAGAGATAATAATTGAAACTTATGCAGTATACAGCATCAAGAAAATTGCACACCATACCACTTTTGAAAATAAAAAATAAAAATAAAAAATAAAATAAATACCAAAACGAAAACCATATCGTTTTTGGTGTAAGAGTGAGGGAGACGACGAGAGACTGAGAAATCCTTGTAGATTCTTCCGTATCGGTGTCATACCTTCCAAACACAGCCTCTTTCTTCTTCTTCGTTGTTTTCTTCATCTTCTGAGATGACGGCGAGGACGATGATGATGATGATGATGATGCACTGAAATTTCAAAAACTTCTATATACACAAATGAAATCTCATTTAAAGTTAGCATTATTATTAATATTATGCACATCATAACAAAGCAAACACAGTTCAACGGGGCAAGGACAAGGACTTTTTCTATTTGTATGAGTGTGTGTGTATTTGAAAAAGAAAGAAAGGCTTATTCTGTATACCAACACCATTATCATCTTCATCTTCACATAGCAGTAGCAGTAGTAGCATAGTGATGGAAGAAGCAGTGCGTTTTGCTGCTATGCTGAGATTCCTTCCTTTCGAGGAGGTAACTTTTCTGCGGTATTTCTATAACGAAAAATGAAACTTTTAAATAGGTAACAGCATCTTAGAGTTGTTATATACAAACATATAGTAGACGTCTTCTTCAGGATAATGCAGCACCATCCACAGAAGAGAAAAAAAGGACGAACAAAGATTTTCTTAATAAAACTTAATTTGTGTTGAAGAACTATCAAGACGAAATCGTTTGAAAGCACAATATCTTTGTATGTGGGTGTTGGGTTGGGTGTAGATAGATAGACAGACAGACAGAAAAAAAAAAAAAAAAAACTTTATAAAATACATCAAACTTACTTGAAGAAAAAGTAGTCCTACAAAAATCAAGGACTAAGAGTAGTAAACTCTCGACTCATCTTAAAGCTATGACAAAAAAACAGGTGAGATTTTGAGCTATTGAAATCTTAATTCAGCTTTTGTCATACTCGTACTAAAGTTCTTCTTTTTCTAAAAAAAGGATATTGAACAGTCACACTTCACAAAAAGCCGCACAGTCGTTATATTATTTAGTAATGTTTGTTTACAAAAAACAAAGGTCCATACATTTTTGAATGATTTTAAATTGCAATTTTTGGTTGGTGCACCCAGGCGTATACTTATTTTTTTTTTTTAATGTAATTTTCTTTGATTGTTGTTTATTTGATTGGATTTGAATGTTACTCTTATTCAATAAGTCGTAGAGACATTCCAGGTAATTGTAAAGCTGACGAACTTCCAAAAAGTGGAACAACATGATACCATGAAGAAGGTGAACCACAGGTCCACTTGTTTAGCAACAAAATTAATTTAGCCAAAGCTGGAAGCTAAACGCTCAAAGCAACTCATCTATATTGGTAGACTGCACATTAGTTCTATCATAGGTGTCCTTACTGGACACTCCTTAATGTACAGACATGCTTTACGGCTTGGAACTCCGGCAAACGATTTCTGTAGAAGCTTTATGGATGAGGAGTAGGAGGAGTTAGTTCCTCATTTTCTTCGTTATTGTCCTGCCCTTTTACAAAAACGTAGACAGTCTTAAACGATTTATTGTTAGTTCCAAATGATTGAACGAGTAGGAGGATGTCTTGATCTAAGTGTAGTATCGCAATAAATAATTAAAGCGGAGTTTGAAGTAACATTCTCCATGTTAAATTAAAAGTTTTAAGAACGACATCATATTAACAAATGATTACATTTACAAATATTCGTTTTCACATATAATTTCATTAGAATGATTTATTTAACAAATGAATACATTCAAAACTGATTGCATTCACAACGTGATCTAATCTTTATGTAGATACACTCTCTGAAGAATGCATTCACAAATGTTTCTACAGAAGAATGCATTCTTGTTACGGTATAAGGACCTTATTAAAGGTACTTGACTGAAGAGGTTCATATGGATAAATGAAATGATGCTGCTTTTCAAAATTTCCCAAGTTTTCATCCATATCGAATATTTAATCATTACTTCAATGAATTTTCAAAAAAAAAAAAACAAAAAAAAAAACAATGATAATGTATTTTTAACTTAAATGCCTTTAAAACGTGTTCTCATCTTGGATGGAAATTGAGTATACTCCATCCGTATATAACCGTCATATTGATTTCAGCTGTATACATGTTCCAATTACCATATTTCCAATTTGTTTACCCCGAAAAATACGTGACCGAATTTGATACAGATTATCCTTTATAGTATATGTATGTATGTATGTATGTAGATCCATATCCATACTCCTAACTAATATGAAAAAGCCTTCATCCAAAAAAATATGTATTATATATGTATAAATATATTTATTTGAATACACCGAGTGATAAAGCCTGACAGAATGTTTTATTAAAAATTATTGATTCCGTGACATAGTTCATAAAATCAAGACAGGCTCAACAACTACAAATACATATATACAAGCACAATCACACAATCACATCCCAAATCACAAACACAAGCACATATCAATTTCAAATCAATACATAAAACTTATATTGTATTCAATGTACGTGATGTGACATTATAAAAATGTATAGGTATGTAGGCATCTATTTTTGTGTCCTCTAAAGAAAAAAAAAAACCGTTTTATAAAAGGTCCTTCGTCGCAGTCGAAGTCGCGTCGCACCAACTACTCTGCCGCTTTAAATATACATACATTCTATCTCTTTCGGAATAACATCCTTTATTATCTCTCCATCTCCTCGTATACATACATACATACATATGTATATGTACATGTATAGAATTTGAATTCCGTATACACGGGCTTGTTTCTATTGTTGAAAATTCCCAAAGCCCTAAATACTGCAGAAGCACAACACATCCGATATGAGGACTATAATATGAAATGGCATAGCATTGAAGGAAGAAATAACATTATCAAGGAGCACTCTCGTCCTGTGATGTGCCACATACATGTTCCTATACTTACCTAACCTAGAAGCGCGCCTTCCTCTATAATTAGGGCTGGCGACGAGACGTATCGTCTGTCTGTCTCGGTATCGTGTCGGATTCGTCTCGTCAAATCGATAGATGAGATAGAACCTGAAAAACACCCGCAACAAGACCGAAGCGAGACCGAGGCGAGACTTTATATTTTGGATTGAAATTTGCCGAGACTCAATTTTGTTGGACTTTTTTTTAGCAGACACACAGCATACAACAAAACTTCTGTCAAAACTTAATCTTGTATACCTACGTCGATTTTATAGTTTCAAAGCCACATTTGACATATCATAAGTCACAAAATGTCAAATTTTATTTCGAGATAGTTGTGATCCAATTTTAAAGAAGACAAACCAGACTTCAAACAATAAATTGACGAGAAAAAAACACGAGACCAAGATTGAGACGAGACCCATTTAACGAGGCCAAGATCGATACCGAGGCAAACCGAGACTCGTGGTCAGCTCTAAAACTAAAATTGCAAAATAACGATATGGGAGTTTCGGTTTTTGCAGATTTCCGCCCGCTAGACGGGGTAAATTGTATTGAGAAAAATAATACTCGTACAGTATTCTCAATTTAATTGCACCTCGTTTAATTGATTTCCCAACTTTATTGACCGACAAAATTAATGCATTCGAAAACTTACTTTATTTACATAATATGTACATAATGTAGACTAGCTTTTAATATGGTAATTAAAATCCTCTTAGGAAAACTGAATTACTTCTTTAATTCGTCTAAAGTGAGTTAAGCAATCTAAAAATACGGAGTTACTAATATCTTGTGTTGCATCATCTGATAGACTTAGTCACTAAGTTGCAGTGTCTCTATACTACTATGGAGGCAAGATTCTGGTGTGAATTATGAATTACAAAATTCAGCTATTCAGCTAAATTAAGCTCGATACCAAAAATATCGGAAAATAAAATGCTGACTTTCTCAGCATCTGCAAAAGTGTTGATTCGACAGTTTTCTTAAATACTTCAGTGTTTTCATTAAAATGCTAGGTTATGTCACGTCATTCAGCTTTTTTTTCACCTTCTGTGATGTAAACACCTTTAACATTTGTATTATTTTTGACTTGCAGTACACTTAGTGTATGACATTAACAAAATGTTATTCCTCTCTTATTTGACAGCAGAAATTCACTTCATTTTTCAAGCAGTCACAACTACCTCGTATTAATAAGGCTGAACATAGACATTTCGATGTTAAGTCTCTGAAGTCGATGCTTCTAGATTTTGCAAAGATGTCTTTTACATACATATGTCAAATTCAATTCCTATTTAACGGAAATGACGAACTGCAAAGCAAAGTGTCGCTGCTCTAAGCAAATCCTTATTTTGCTTTCTTCAAAGAACGTACAAAAATAAGAAAGTTTTTGATCAAACACAATTTGATTGAACTTGGCATCACTAAAATTGGCAACACTGCCTACTACCAAGAAAATGACAGTTCAATAAACTTTTTGACGTTTTACAATGTCATTTAGACAGGATTTCGTTAATTTATTCACCAAAATAATTGGTAGAAAAATCTTACAAAATGTTCATTGTTCATTGCTATTAAGCAGGAAATATTGTTACTCACCCGACACAAAAACACACTGAGAGAGAGAGAGAGAGAGAGAGAGGGGGAATACCTATGATGAATATTCAATATTGCATGAAAAAGAAATAGACAAACCCTAGCTACACGTGACGGCAAAAGCACTCTTAAGTGAAGTTTGTAAGATCCACGAACAAATCAGTTGTGACACACAAAGTGACACCTCGCATCATACCAGAGACTACCACCACCACCACCAATAGCGGTGGCGGCGGTAGTAGCAGTAGGAGGATTAAAAAAAAGTGATGGAAGCGACAACGATGGAAGAAGAAAGAAAAACTTATGGGAATTTCTTTTAGTAGTCGAGGAGCGAAAAATCGCGCTTAAGGATTTCGTGTCAGCCAACACTTAGCATCAGTTTCCACTGAGAGCGTCAGTTTTCATGTTGCACGCTATGTATTTTTTTATTTTTATTGTTATTATTTAAGCTTCGATGACAAAGAACTTGCATTGTGTATCTACAAAGATACAGAGACAGACAGACAGATAGATAGATAGATAGACAGGTGCAGTTTTGGGTTCCATCATAGGAAAGGTGCAATTTTTCCCTGAATCTGGATATTAAAAAACATCAATATTGTTTGAGTGATTTTGGAGAACCTTTCAATTTTTTTTTTTTTTTTTTTTTGAATAGTTATTAAACATGAATGGTATCTATTGAAATTTATTTATTTCTAAGAAAAAGTATTAATTTTAAAAATCATATCACATCAGTTGTGTCATGAAACATGAAATGTGAGGATTACGAAGAAAGAGATGTTATTTGTTATACATATTTGAAATAAAATCAATTTTAAACAAAACAAGAATTGATCTAATATTAAGTTTTCAATCAAAACAGTTTTTTCAAGGCTGTCAGTTCACCTAGTTGCACGGTTTATATTTTGGAGCAGGATCTTGCATTCTATTGTCTTGCTTTAGGAATTTCATTCAGAGTGAGTTATGAATATTAAGTCTCAAGGGTTTTCATACAAATTAAGTTGCACGTTCTTTGAGAAACCCAAAAAAATTAGATCCAACCAATCTGTTCTCTTTATCAGAACGCTCTCTTCAGCTCTAGCAAGGCCACAATGTCGTCTACCATTAAACGTAGAACAAAGTATTTTCCTAGGTGGTCTCTTCGCCTTCGCACATGCGAACTAGATGACCAGCCCACCGCAGTCTACCGAGGTAGCGTCTCCAGAATAGTCCTTTAGATTTTAATTTCCTTCCGCCCGATAACATGCTGCTTCCAATCATCCAGACAAAGTATTCTGCTATCCCTGATGGCTTATGGTAGTATTCAAAGCGGAAGTGTTGGTCTTATCTGTTCCAAAATTGGTAGCTGGAAAAGATTTAGTCGCTCGATGTGACCGAGTTAATGAGTTTCGGCGGTCCTCAATTCGACCTGCTCACAACAATGGCCAAATATTTGACGAGCCCAGTAACAGATCTCTTTTATCAGATATTTGGTTTAATCCTTGATATCTTCAAGACCCTCTAGTTCTTCATTAGCCCCTATCCTATAAAGAGGTGTTAATATTTGAATTCGCTCAAAAGGCATATTGCACATCAGTCTTAATAAAAATTAGTTCGCAATCGGTTTTGACCACAGTTAAAATACATTTAAGGACAATTTTACCCCCTTTTACCCTATCAATGACAAAATTTCAGGAAAATATGTTGAGATATTATTTTAAGTGGAATATGAAATTTTGTACCGCATTTCACCATATTATTCTTTGTTGTGTTTTATTCACTGCTGTATAACTAGTACAGCATTCAAGTGAATAAAACGATCAAACATAATGTATCGCCAGCACAAGTGCCATTTTTTTTGCTGACTTCTTTTTCGCCAGAAATCAAATTGTTGTTTTTGGCTGAGAGAAATTTTACTGCGCTAGCTACCCAGCAGTGAATAAAACACAGTGTTTATTGAATTAAAAAACTATAAGCTAATCTCTTCATCTTATTGGCACAGTTCTTCTCACTTGATATTGTTATTAATTATGACCCCATTTTATCCTATTAATTGTTCTTTTTTATCTGTGAAGCCAAGCTGCTATGATTTACACTATTTACAGTATCTTCAGTCAAACTTACGTCATTCAGAACTTTGATCTTAAATAATAATTCTTTATAATCATATTTTGGAACTGGAGACCTAAGTAAGATTTTTTATACCTTGGGTTTATTTCTTGTCGTTTGAAAGTTCAGCTGGATTACGCGATTTTTTTTGCAACTTCAATTTATAGCCCAAAATGAGTCATTTACAGTTTCAAATCAACGTTAAACTCGTTTGTTTGAAATTTAAAGTTATTTGTATTTTAAATCTTTAAAATTTAACTCAATCGGTCAAGGATAGTCTAAGTGTGAGTATGAGTACATACATATGTGTACAATATCAATATTTAAAAAAAAGAAAAAAAAAACTTTATTGGCGTCTCAAACTTTAAATCATCTAAAGTAGTTGCCAAAAAAACACAAGAACAAGACTTACCAGAAAAACTTCTTCCATTTGCAAATGAACTTTGAGACACTAACTTTGTATTCTTTTTTTTTCAACAAAAACATACGCATGAGACAAAAGAACCAAAAAAAAAAAAACTTTTTTTTTCTTAGAAACTCATTGAACGGAAGGCGTTATATGGCTATTAAAAAAATTACCAATAAATCAAACCCAATTGTGGGGCTAACCATTATACTCGTAGCCTTCTCTGCCAAAAGCATTCCTTTTTTTTTTAATACAAATTTTCTGGCAAAAATTCATTTGATAATATGGCAATGGAAACATATTTTCTTTTTATGTCATTCTGCATCCCTTCACTCGGCATTTATGAGGAATTTCTTTTTTTATTTTATTTTTGGATAAATTAATTCAAAGATAGAAAAAGACGTAATGGCAGGGATTATTATTGTAATACATAGTTCAACATCCAAAGACTAATTAGTCATTTTTTTGTTTTTTTTTTTGAAATGCATACTTGGGAGGAATGAGGGGTTGGAGTGGAGGCGACGAGTTGGACAAGAAAAAAGATTTATAACAAGAAAACCAAAATCACTCCTACGTACGACAAAGCTCAATTTTATTGCAACGATAATTTAGGCAAACAACCATAACACTGTTGACGGAGGGCCTGTCGTGATATGTGCATGTATTTTATCTGAGGATGTACACTGCGGTGCAAAAAATTGTGCCGAATACAGAGAGAATTTTTTTTGAATTGTAGGAACAAACAAGTGTTACTTTCTGGGAGTGATTTTTGTTTCACAATTTATTAAGTGTTCAAAGCAGTAGGCGATGACTTGGTGAGAAGAAATCATGCTCCATGAATGAAACTTAGCATTGTTTGACCGATCCACAAGAAAAAAGACGCTCTGAATAGCGCTAACTACAGACAGAAGTATCAGAATTCTAAACATCGCTTATAAGATCCTTTTTACCAGATTATTTAAACGTCTGAAACCTTTCGTCAACAACTTGATCGGTCCATATCAGTGTGGCTTCAAACCAAGAAATACACCATCGACTAAATTTCCACATAACGACAGATCTTGGAAAAAACCCTTGGAACACCAAATCGATACTTACCACCGCGTATAGTAGCATCTATAGGGAAGAACTTTACAAACCAATGTCTTGTTTTGGCATCGCTGTCCAACTTGTCCGTTTGTGCAGAATGACGATGGAGAAGTCAGGTTACTCCATCAATTTGGGGACAAATTTTCACTGATACCTTTGATGTAAAAAAATGCTTTTAGACAGGGCTATGCAATATCATTAGTTCTGGAAAGAATTGTGCACAACTCTCTCCTCAACTACAGAGGAACAATCTGCCAAAGGTTCGTCTAATTACTCGGATGCGTGGATGACATTGAATGATAATGAAAGTAAGAGATCTAAACGTAATATCAGTGGCGTGTTTTCAAGTATTGACACGGAAGCAATGAAGATGAGTTTATTGTACAATGTGGGCAAGACCAAGTTATACTGTCATTAAAAAAGGACGCTGAACAAAACGTCACCATAGAAAACTATAGCTTTGAGGTAGTTAAGGACAACGACACCAGCGCGCGCTGAAAACAAACAAAGAATAACTCTTGTCAATCTCTGCTTCTTTGGAAGGCAATTGTGAAGTAAAGTCCTTTCTTTATTCTTTAACAACTAAAGTGACACTTTATAAGACGCTTATCATCACCAGTCATTATGTATGAGGCTTGAACCTTTTCAAGGTAGGATAAGAACGTCTTAGGATGCTTCGAGAAGAAAATTTCGGGTGATTTTTGGTCCCGTTTTCATAGATGGAAAATTGATTAGAAGATTTAAACACGAACTGGACGAACTATAAACACTTAAATGGTCAAAAGAGTGCAAATTCATGTAGAGCGAATAGATACCAATTCTACGAGCCGGAGAGTATTCAAATCTATTCCCCAGTGAGACCCAGGTGGCTCTCGCAGGCGGGAGATGGTCTCAACCAACACAATCGCCAAAATGGCGGATCACAAGTCAAATGTATTCGAATTTTGTCAATTTGTATACATTGTAATCTATTGCACTTTGTCTATTGCAAGTTTGGAGTGTAGTCAAAACCCCCTTTATTCGGAATTCATTTTAAGCAAAAAAAAAAAAAAAACTGGAATTTTTGCACACTACTGTCTCGTGTGCATACAGTATCTACATAAATAAAGAAACACAATTTTGAATTTTAAGAAACGGTCTGAGCAAAAATTATTTTGAAAAATGAATAAGAAAGCGTTATGAATAAATCACACAGCCACACTGAATGTGGGTGGTGGTTGTGTGTGTGTAATTTGTTTTCTTTTTTAATTTTTTGGTGGAATTAAAATATGTTGGACAATTCAGTTGCAATTATTATTGTTCTCAAATCTGATGCCGACTAAAAGAGCTTTATTTAGATTTACGAGTATTTGAGTTGTTGTCTTTTGTTTTTATTTGCTGGTGTTGTCCTTTTGTTTCAATAAACTGCAGGATTTGCATTTGTAAATATTTTTGTTGTTGTTTTTTGAATTATTAGGATGTGGCATTTTAGTTTGCCAAAAAAAAATAATATCTAATAAATAAAACTAAACGATTTATGTATCTTAATTCAATGGAAACTATGATTTAAAAATGGATACATTAATGGATACAAATCTTTATTTAGAATTGAAAAAAAAAATGGATCAGGAGGTTTAACATTTAAAAAAAATTTGTTAGGCTGTCATCAGTTTTAATCCGGGGGGTTTAAACTCTTCAGGTCTTTAATGTTTGTAAGTTTTTCTCCTTCCATTTGAAACAATATATTTTACAAATACAATTTTTATGATAACCAATGATTGTAATTTGAAGTAAAAGTAATGATAACTCTTAAAATTAAAATTTATTCAGATTGAAATGGAGAAATGTTTTATCAAGAATTTCACGAATTATTGAAAAACACAAAAAAAACTCGAAAAAGAAACTACTTAAGTTGTAATTAATATTACCTCAAAGTCATTCAATATTTACCATCAAAAGTTTTGATTGTCTCTCTCTATGGCATCGCAAATTTATATCTGTTGTTTAAAATCCTTTGGGTGAACCCATCATATCATTATGTGGATTGTTTTTTGATTTTATATTTAAAACTCTATTTCTCATATAAGAGCTTTGTTTTAAGTGCACAGGGTGTGTCGTTGATGAAATAATGAAAGGACTTAAAATTTGTATTTAATATATGGACTAGCGAAAACTATTTGGAGTACCACAAGGCAGCCATTTAGGGCCTACCTTATTTAATTCATATGATATGATTTTTTTTTGTAAAGTGAATATGCCGCATAGCTAAATTTTACCATGAAAACAGCAACAACAATGGGTTAGTGAACAAAAATAAGTCAGTAATCGGTAATAGTATTTTAGTGAAGATAAGATTTGATTGTGAAATCTAGGATGCAGTTTTAAGTTGACAGATTTGAGGGTGTGTTCGGTGGTATTTACTTTTTTATACTTCGCTTATACTACAAAGTGTAAACATTCCATAAATTACAAAAGTAACATTTTTTTTTGTACTAAAAATATTCAAAACCAAAATCAATTCAATCAGTTTAAAGGCAAATAATTTCGAAGACATTCTGTTCCATCATTAAACATTCTGGAAACGTCATTGAAAAATGTCAGTTGTTCGAAATTTTTACTTAACATTTTTTTTTTTTAAATAACTTTTACTTCCCAAATAAATGCAACTGCTCCTTTAAGCTGCCGGAAACTTAGTTCCATAGTTTGGGCTCACCAATATAGATATGTCAGTGGAATTGAGGTACATAAGTGCTAAGAATATTGACAAGTAATGCAGGGATACCAACAATAGGCAGTTACATTAAGAATGAACAAAAACGTTTTTTGTTTTGCAGCTCTTACTACTGTGCTAGATAAAGATTACCAATAAAACACGGCTAGTTTGTATTGCAACTTTATTAAGTTGCTTAAATAATTGACGATATGAACTGTTATTGATTTATACTTTCTGAATGTATTTGACATCTTCACTTTGAACTTCAAAGCTAGTGCAGCATTTAAGTGAATAAAACGATCAAACACATTCCTTATGTATCACCAGCACAGCTGTTATTTGCTTTTTTTTGCTGTCTTCAAATTGTTGTTCTTTACCGAAACAAATTTTTCTGCGCTAGCTACACAGCAGTGAATAAAACAGAGCTATATATCTCTAGTTAAACAAAAACTTCTGTTATTTACGGATGACTTCTTTAACTCATGTCAATTGAATTCCTTAAGTGACTACCAAGTCTTCTGTGACTTGTTAACTTAAGTTCCTTTCGTAGTTGTAGAATTTTATAAGTATCCAGATAATTTTTGGTGAGTTTAAAATAGTCAGTGAAGGGCACTCTACTACTCAAGTACTAAAATTCTTTTTCGATTAATTGAAAATTTAATTTAATTCCTCAATTACTTACAATTTTTATTAAGTGTTTTAATTTCTTTAAGCCTTTGAAGTTTGTGTACTGGTTCTTAAAATTTTAAAACTTCTAATACTTAGAAAAACTTGTGTAACTTGACTGAACTCTGTTGCTTAGATTCATTCTGTTGCTTAGGTGACTTTTGTTACTTACGTGACTTTTGTTACTCAAGTGACTTTTGTTACTTAAGTGACTTTTGTTACTCAAGTGACTTTTGTTACTTAAGTGACTTTTGTTACTTAAGTGATTTTTTTTTACTTAAGTGACTTTTGTTACTCAAGTGACTTTTGTTACTTAAGTGACTTTTGTTACTTAAGTGATTTTTGTTACTCAAATGACTTTTGTTACTTAAGTGACTTTTGTTACTTAAGTGACTTTTGTTACTCAAATGACTTTTGTTACTTAAGTGACTTTTGTTAATTAAGTGACTTTTATTACTTGAGTGACTTTTGTTACTTAAGTGACTTTTGTTACTTATGTAGATCCTTTGATACTTTTGATGACTTTCGGTTCAAGTTAACCAACTTAACCAAAAAAGTGACTTGTTACTTAAGTGACTTTTGTTACTTAAGTGACTTTTGTTACTTAAGTGACTTTTATTACTTGAGTGACTTTTGTTACTTAAGTGACTTTTGTTACTTATGTAGATCCTTTGATACTTTTGATGACTTTCGGTTCAAGTTAACCAACTTAATCAAAAAAGTATATGTAGCTTTGTCAGTAAGTCAATTTATATTCTATTTTAGCTCGTAACTGTCCTCAAAGGTACCAAAATCTTAATCATCTACATATGTACATATGTACGTACATGCATAGTATATCTGAGTCACCCTGTAAAGATAGACATACCCTCATCATAATTTCTCCTCCTACTTAGTGTTTATTTTTTTGTATTCTATTTGAAATACAAACAAACAATACATATAAGCTTGTTAAAATTTATATAAAACAAAAGAAAAACTAACCAAAAAAAAAATCTGAAAAACTTTTATTCCATTACCTCATCTGGGGAAACTCACTTTTAATTGATATATGGTGCACCACCGGAACTCTCTGTGGCCTGCATCCTGCCATGTTCAAAATGTATCTGTCTATCTTAATAATACAAGTGTACCTAGTTTGTGAGTGAGTGTGTGTGTGTGTTATAATAAGTATTGTTGAGGAAGCCTCTTAACTTTATGATACAAAAAGTTTTTTTTTATCGTCAGACGATATTATGATTGCAGTTGCTTTGGTTTTCGTTCGTTTGTTCAAATAAATTGAAATATTGTGAACAAGGTGCTAAAGTTGAAGCACTTCAAAAAATAAAACAAAAATTTTACTTTTTGATGTTTTTTGCTTTTGTTGATTGTTTTAAGAGTCATGTGGTAACACAAAAAACTGATTTTAATGTAAAATTATGAGTTTGGTTATGCAGAATGGTTTATGCAGCAAAACTTAGTATGAAATTTATTTTTAATTATTATTATTTTTTTTATTTTTTTATTTAAGGAAACTTGTATTAACAGTAGTATTTTTATTGGCATCACAGAAGTCTGTGAGAATAAAAAGTTTGTCGTCACTAAATAAGTAATCACCTCCTACATGAATGAAAAATTAAACATTTTGAATAACTGCACATACATAAATATTTTTTGTCACATATTTGATATTGTGTAAATTTATACTAGTCATTTAAATTTAAACTAAACTTTAAAATATCAAAAAAAAATTTAAATGTCTCAAAATTATGATTTTCTTATGAAAAAGAATCATGAAACCTTTATGTTTGACAGATAACACAACCATTATGTTCCAAATTTTGTCTTATAATGTGTCAATAAAAAAAAAGATTGTGTGTTCAAAAAATGTAGGTCTAGTTCAAATATTCATGAAAACGAAGTTCAATTCCATTGACTTATGTATAAGGGATAGTACACACTTTGCAACTAAGTTGCTGGCAACTCTAAGGTTCCAATGGCAAATAATGTGTCAAAATGCAATTTCAATATTTTTATTAAAAAAAACGTTTTTATTGTTACAGAAGTTTAAAGTAAAAATATTTTCAACGAACACACTCTCAAATCTTTAAACCTCTGCACCACTAATCTGCCCCCTACATTTCAGAATACGAAGCTCTAATTTCACTAAAATATTTGAAAAAAGACTTATAAGTCATAACTCTAAGTAAAGAGCCTTCTACAAAAATAAAAAATTGTTTCCAAATTCAAACCCAAAAAACTTCGACTCCTTCTTAATGTAGAAGCTTTGAGACATGTCAAAATACTATAACTACAAAAAAAAAACTGTGTTTTTAAAACCTAAAAAAAGTATACATTCGTGGGAAAACAAAAACATGTCAAATTGAATCTGATTTTATAAGTTCTCCAATTTGATTAATATTTCCCTTCATATTCACTTCAATTCTTTCGTTCTTCAAGAATCAGAATTTGATGAATGTCACAATTCCACGTGACACATCCTAAGCCTTTAATTTCTTTTTCCCTGTCAAATTTAATAATTCTGATACAATTTCACTTTAACAGAAAATTCTGACAGTCCTTTCCTCTTCAAATCCGAAAACCTAACTTTGTACGAAATTTAAAGGTGCTATAAGATTGTAGAAAGTGCTTCAAAATTACTATAATCTGTCAGTAAGTATAAGCCTGTCAGTTAAGATTTTTAAAGTGCGTACAGAGTTGCCATAGAGTTGGTATTAGGTGAGAATTATGTTCCAAATAAACTTAGTCAATACTTAAGGGTTTCCAATAAGAGGTTTAATTTTAAATATCGTGTTTGAATCTGTTATCGTTTGGCATTTGACAAGTAAAAACTTTGCCATTGCTAAAAATGGAACGATACACGCAAAGAAAAAATCTTAAATTTACTTCACAAAATGGTGAACATTTTTTAGTAACACTTTGGAAAACCAAAACATTTTGAGTTATTTGTTGTTTTTGCAAAGGGACTAAAATCTTAAGGCTATTAATGTTCAGTTAGCACAAGAACTCAAGTCGGTTTTAAATGATTCGAATTTTCTTCGAAAAATCGTCACCTCGGAGTCTACTTAAATATGTAAAATTGTAGCATTTGATATTCGAAAAATTCAAAAATGATTGTCGAAAAAACCCTTCGTCTTCTAAGTGCCTCTCGGTGAGACGTTGTGATTGGATTTAGGCACTCGAAAATAAGCAAATGAAACGGTGAATGAATTTCGCTACCGAACTATGATTACCTAATGATTTTTTATTGTCGGAATTTGAAGACATTGATTTGGTTGGCGTTTACCTTCAATAAGGCGGTCGGTCCTACGTGCCACACAAGTAACATTTTTCAACAAGCTTCCTGACCGTCTTATTACTTGAAGAGATGATCACAATAACTAAGACATCGAGATTTTGTGATATAACACCTTTTGATTTTTTGATTCTGAATTTAGAGGCGTGTCAAAAACGACTTCCTTTTTTCCTGTAAAAAAGAAATTGTGTCTAAGAATTTTTCAAATGTTTAAAATGTGTTATTTCTAAAAACTTGATATCCTCAAAAGCAAGATAAGAAGTCTCAAATGATAAAAAAGAAAATATACTGAACTTTTTGGTTTCTTAATCCGAGACATTTCTTCCTTCAAAATCAAATTATGAATCGCAAAATATTTTCGAACTTTCTTTGTTTCGAATATCTCTATCTGAGTTTTCATATTCACGTACAAATACTCGTATGTGTATATAATCTCCATTTCTCAATACAAGATCAGATCTATTCTACACCCTTGTATAGACACATGTCGGTAAAATTATAATGAATGATTTTAATTAACCCAACCACTATACAACTTTTAACTAGAAGAATAAAATCAATTAAGAATTCAAGCGAAAACTCACCAGGTACGGTACGACTACATACATATTATGTACCGTATACATATTATATTCGATTTCGGTTAAAATCTCTGCCGGAAAATGTATCTGCAATCGCATGCAACTGCACAGCAAAGCCCACATATCCCTGATCTGATAATCCCAATCCCAAGTTCACTCAATTGCAATTGGGAGCACGTTTAATTTTTTTATTTTTGTTTTTATTTTGCGCGTGTTTTCCAGTAAATAAAAGTTTGTGTTTGTGTTTTTGTTTCCATTTTTTGTGTATTCTTTTTTGCATCAACCACGTGAACATCCTCAGACAAGAAAGGATATAATTTAAGGAGCAAAAGAACTTCCTGAGAGTAGTTCATGTTCACGCTCATACTCATCCTGGTTGCTGGTTGGAGGTGGGTGGGTGTTTGGGTGAGTGGTGCTGGTTTCATATTTGCACTTTGCAATTTCCAGCTCTATTCAACTTCAGTCCATTTAGCACCAGGTTATCACATCTAAGGGCTCTCTGTGTTCGTATATTTACACCCTTTATTCGCGTAAAAATTAAGCCCGTCTATGCGATAGGGGAAGGGCCCGGACGACGGTGTGTGTGTGTTTGGGGGGACGATATGTGTTAGAGGAGGTTGGGTCCTTGTATCCTTTACTCAGATTGTTTGTTAACAAAAGTAAATTTAATCATAAAGTGCAGATGTGCGGATGCTACACTGACTGGCGCATAAACGAGAAGAGTGTAGTGGTAGTCAAGTGCAAGTATAGGTAGTAGTGTAATGGATTTTAAGCGTTGCATCGGTGTAACTAGCTGCCTGGACGTTTTTTTTTTTTTTTTTTATTTTGTGTAGTCTGCTCATGTTTGCCAGAATTTCGAGCTGAGCTGTGTCTGGTGTGTTCCTGCTTCTACTGCTTGCCTGCGTGAAATACATGAAGCGAGGATAATTCCTTTTCATGATTCTCACTCAAATGGAAAACAGCACGTACTCGACTGATGCCTCCTCCTCATGTCCATGTCCATGTGCTTTGCTGATGCTGTGTTGTGTTGTGATCTGAGTTGTATCTTTTGCTGGGCGTACGTTCGCTGGCGCGGAGTGGTGATGGCGGCAGCGCTTTTGTTGCATAGTATCAGTAGTATGTCTGTTGCCTGTTGTCTGTTCAAACACAACTCGGGTGTAATTGCTATATTATTTCAGTTTGTTAATTTCGCCCATCTCTCGCTTTGTAGTTCGCTCTCGATTTACCTCGACTCTCCCTTCCCCTGCTGGCCGCCGCCGCTCCACCAACAGCCCTTCTGATGATGAGTGAGTCCTTATACTCACTGTCAGTTACAGTTTATTACAAAAAAAAAAAATGTTTCCATCCTCAATACTCATAGTAATAGACTATTATTTATTTTATATCCTTGCATCCTTGTTTATATGAATTCCTGGTATTTATTTACAATTAACCTTTTTCTTCCTTTTCTTTTGTTTAATTGCAGGTAAGACATGAATTTTTAGTCTCTTATACTCGTCTTATTGTAACGAGTCCTTTTTATACATAAAAAAAGGATAAACCTACATAATATGTGTAAGTATTGGAAGATCACTGTTTTTGGAGTTCTAATAAAAGGGTACATTTTGAATCGATTCGAAAGGATTCCAATTGATAAATCATAAATCTTCTGCGAGATTTGCATTTTTCTCCAATTTTTTTTTTTCTTTGGAATCAGGATTTAGAAATCTCATTTAAAGGATTTTCATTGAAGTAGGTAACTTATAATTGAAACTGAGACTTATAACATTAGCTAACATTTATGTACATCACTCCGCACATAAATCTATATAGTAGAAACACTGCACCTTAACGACAAAGACCATCAGATGATACAACCCAATCATTGATTTAAGAGAGAGGGACAAATGAGAAAGAGCAAACCAAATACTCATTTCAACCGAACTAATCCCCGTGTGGTTCATGAATTCATGGGGCTCATTCAGAAGCCATAAAATTAAACAAAAAAAATGTATTGCAATCGTCAAATCAAATTGTATGTATGTAAGTGCAAAGTTTTAAGTCACAACTTTAAAGCTAATTCAATGAATGCAATCTTAAAATTGAGTTCAAACACTTTTGTTTGTTGGTCAAATTAAGGTGACAAGAATTATTAGAAATTATACTCTAAGGCCCAATTTAAGAGCCATCAAATGCGATTGAAATTAAAATGTGTTACGATTAATAGCATATGGAAGTTCAAGAATGTAAAGGGTGTTTTTTTTTTTGACCTGTGTTTTTCAAGAAGAATTTAGATTTACATATTATAAAGATAAGGGTTTGCCATTATGTTTTAAAAATGATTTCGGGCAAGTGGTCGCCGCGTCATGTTCGAATAAATTTCAGACGAGAGGGCCAATTTTCGACCACTTTTTGCAGCAAATGGGAGGCGTATGTACAAATGTATGTCAGCAATAACGCTCTGAATATTTTCTTCAAGGCGTCAATCGTCTCGGGCTTATCTGCGTAGACAAGTGATTCACATAACCCCATGAAGGCCATGTCACAGTCCCACGACGCGAGATAATGCTCCAATTCAGGCACGAAGACATTAATCATAGCCTTCCCCATTGGCTGTAACATTAAGGACCAATAGAGCATATCAAACAGTGACTTTTTGAAGATGCTATGGTGGCGTCTCAACAATGGGTTGTGTATTATTATCACTCCAATTTCAACCAGAATTGAGCTTCATAGCTTAACAATATTTTCTTTTGAAAATCGGAATTGGTGGCCATCTTGATTTGGTTATAAAATGTGCCCGATTTAAAAATGTTGTTCAGGAGTAAGTGCATATGTGTGTATATTTTTTGTATGGCAAACCAAATTTTGCATATATCAAGTGACAGCTGTCAAAAAGACCAACTCCGAAAAAAGTATTGCCAGATTGAAAAAAAAAACAAAAAATAGATTGGCAATACAGATTTATGTAGACTGTCACTTACTCAAACCTTAAGACTCTAAATGGCCTCTTGTGTGAAGTCTTAAAATAATTTCATATGTTTTCTTTCGAGAGGACAAAAAGCTTAAAAAATGTTTGGTAAACACTTCCAAAAGACTTAACCACACAAGAATAGTGACAAAGTAAAACAGACCAAACTCTGTGTTAAAGTTATAAGTTTTTGTTTTTTTATTTTTTCTTACTTACATACGTCTTTAGTACCTATTAACACTTCATACATACATACATATATATTATATACGTACTTAGATACAAAAACTATGTATTTTTACATGTCCTTGTCCACTGTAAAAAGGTTTACTGAAAAATTAAAGCTTCTAATTATGTACTAACTTAAAAAATTACTTTTTATCCATGTATACTCGTTAGATATATTATATACAACTTACGTTTGAAATCTACTTAATGTAGGTACTTCAAGGAAAAGACCACACCACAATGACAAACTTCAAAATCCTTAGAGATAAGTTTTACGTGATGGATAGTAACAAAGTTGGCCACAGGTAGAAATGTATGCATAGACTTTTGCATAAAGCGTTAAAGTAAACTCAAATTCGTCTACAAGTTTGTATAGTCTTGGGTAAATGCTGTGGTAATAATTGCACTGAGAAAAAAATTTGATTGTCTAAAGAATTATTTAATTTTTAGCAATACTATACAAAAATGTACTTTCTTCTTCTTTTTGTATTTTTGTGGTTTGCTTTCTTTTAATCCTTATTTTTTGTTTCCTTATTTTAATCATTTTTAGGGTGTTCATATTTTAGTTTATGATTTATTTTTTTATTATTATTTTTATTATATTTTTTACCTTACAACTTTCTTTCCTACAAACTAAATGAACATTTATATAAAAGTATGTAGGTAACTCAATATTTACTCCCACACCAATCTTGCCTTCTATTTCTCCAAGTGCACCAAAGAAGACTCAACATTACACGTTTTTGAATGTTTTTTTAAGCCGATTAAAGTTTCGTCCTTTTTGGGTTTCACCTTATCGGTTTTCAGTGTTTGTGTGTGTTTCTTTTTTTTTTATTATTCAACTTCTTGTTTTGTAGTTATTTTCATCTAGTGGTTGATGATAGTACGGTGTGGTAAAGAATATTGTTTTACATACATATATAAACAAGAGTCATCGACGACACGGCGCCATATCCTTTTATTTCCGCTTCTCATACACATAAACATATACACATACTTGTACAATACTTAATCATATAATGATGATGATGATGATGTAATCCGAGTGTGCGTGTATGATAACCAATTATTATTAATCGAATGAAGAGGCGTTGTTGGTGATGGTTTATTTATTACCTACTCAAACAACAATACAATAATTCATTTTTAAGATACAAAGGGAGTTGTAAAAGATGTTTGTCTTATTTAAAAAATTATGTAGATTGAAATACTTGTTTTGTGGATATTTTTTTTATGATTTCATAATTAAAATTTTAATAATAAAATGTATAATATTTAGCTTTAAAAAAAAATAGAAAAATTGAAGTGAAAGTTCTGTTGACTTAAAAAACCTTCAGCGAAAGAGATAAGAAGAGAGAAAGAGAATATAAATTAAGTTTCTATACTCCACCCCATTTCAAAGTGAAAGCGAAAATTAATAGAAAATTATTACCATCATATGCTAAAAAAAGGATTAGCTTTTCCATGTATTTAAATTTAAACCTTGATTTTAACTGCACTCTTATACTTAGTTTCGTACTCTTTTTTTAAAGAAAGAGAGAGAGAAAGAGAGAATATTCTCAAATAGCGAACTGTTGAATATAAAGTGCATCATTGAAATTAGAATACGTCAGAATTGAGAGTTTTAGATAATTTTCTCATCCTGCAGACTTTTCCAGGATTTTTTTTCATTCAAATTATGAAATTTTGTAAGAGAAAGCTTTCCAAATCTCTTTTGCTGCAAAGTGGTGAATAAAAGTGTAAAGTAATTTTGTCGACACTTTAAATTGATTTTCGGGCACATGCGTATTTTGACAAAAAAGTTTTAAGAGTTTTGTTGGAAAATAAAGGTTTTGTGTCCTCATCCTATGGGAATAGTCTGACGTAAGCAGACATTTTTTTTATTTTTGTTTGTTTTGTGAAAATACAAATTGTTGCTTTACCTGAGTAATGGATATTTTAAAATCAAATCCTTTTACATAGTTGGAAGGATATGTTTTGGTCTTTTGAACAGAATTAAATAAAAGTTAATAATGTAATAATTTACAATTAAAAGTAAACAAAAATCATGTCAGTCCTAAATTTGAAATTTTTAATTATCCTTTTTGTATTTTAAAAAATATGAGAAAGTATTTCTAGGGTGCGGCATTTGATTTTTTTCTTGTTGTTCTGTAGGATAAGTTTATTGGTGTCATGTGAAATAATTGATTTAGTTACAAAAAAAAGAAAGAATGTAAACCTTGTGGTAGTGGTGTCTGAGGGAGTGGTGAATCGAGCCCCTGAATGGAAGGACCGATAAGATTGAAATTTAGGATAAAAATTTTTGTTTTTTCATTTTCTTCAGAAATTGGATTATATTTAAACAATTTTTTTTTTAAACGACTTGTTCGACTTCCACAACATGATTCACAAAGTTTCCAAAATTGGAAAAATTTAGTCCCAATGTTTTTTTGTTCGTGATATGCTCAAATATGACACTTAGAAAACTTGATTAATATGTATAAAAAAAAAAATAGTTTCAAAATAATAAAAGCACTATAAGTAAGATTTTTGTATATTTTTTGTCGTTTATGATAACTAGAATTATAAAACCAGAATTTTGAAAACTTTCCCTAAATTTAGCACTTGATTTTATAAAATTTGAATTTATAAAATTGAAAACAGTAATGTCTTATCTTTTCTATTTCTCCTTAACTGAATTTTATCGGTTAACTGTTAGTCTAAAGTTCATATTTTGTCAGAAAGCTTCTTGAGCCTTATTGATATTTTTGTCCGCCTTACCCTATTTTACCCTATCTCTCTGTAGAAAACGTCATTTTGACACTAAGCTTCTGAGCTACATACATACATGCATTTAACTTTCAGCTTCTAACTGCAAAGTCCTCTTGTTTTGTGTAATTGATTGAATATATACAAACCAATTAATATCATTTACCTCATACGACACACGTCAAATCATACATCATCTGTCTGATGTCTTAATTAGATTTCTAAGAGTCAAAAAAAAAATACTGTTTGCATCGGTTCACAAAATGTCTACAAAAAAAAAAAAACACCATTAATAAAAACCAATAGAACAAAATCCCCCTTTTTTTTTTTTTCTTTTTGGTGTTTGCCTTGCTTTTATCCCTTCATTGAACACTTAAAAAAAAGGAAATTCAGGAATTGTGTCAGGGAAATTACTTTCACTTCCAGCAGCATTTATCCAATTCTGTTTTTCTCATTCAAAAAAAAAAAAAAAAAAAAAACACGCAATGGCATCTAACAGTCATCGGCACTGCCATCGTCGTCCTCATCGTCATCGTCACCATCACCTCTCCGCCCTCTTAAATACCATTTAAAGGCCGCTTTCAATTTGTATCAATTAAAGCGGAAAAAACACTCAATGGATCATAATCGATTTCCATTTTCCATTAAAGTATCTTTCAAAAAAAAAAAAAAAAAAAATACAAATACAAATAAAAATAAAAGTATACGACCTACACACGCACACATACAATACAATCTAACTTTTGCATAAAATTCATTCCGATTCCGACTTGGATAGAAAACTTTTGTCATCCAACCCCCCCCTTCCCCCTCCCTCATCAAACTCCACACTGCCTTAGGTATGTCAAATAGAGGAAGTATAAAAAACAAATTCTGTTTGTTTGTCACTCAAGCAAGCAACACACCCTGCTCTGCTATACCGCACCAAAGGATTGTTGAAAATCCTTTTTGTCTCCCTGTAGTTTATATACATACATATACTGTTATACTTAACTACAACACCAACTATAGATATGTATAGATATACTGTGTGTGTGTATGGAGTTAGTTTGTGTACTTTCCCTGTTGGCAAACTATTTGGCAGGCAAACCATTAGAGTGAACTAAGTAAAAAGAGAATAAAACGGATAATCGAATCCTGACAAATAGTAGTAACGAACAAAACGACAAACATGAACTATACAAAATGGAGAAGGAACAAAAAAAAAGTGGTAAAAAAAGAACCAGCAGGCAAAAATAGCAAAGAAAACAACCAGAACCCGTTATCAATCCGGAAAATCTACACGAACAATAGATATTCTCCATTATATTGCGGAAATCCTATCTCCCCCCCTCTCCCCCCTCTCGAGCCTGATCTTCCGGCAATGGCCGTTCGTCGTCGTAGTCGTCAACACTATTATCGTCGTCGTCATCACCGTCGTCGTCGTAGTCGTCGATGAAAATTCAACCGAACTTACGAACACCCCACCAGCAACACCCACCCAACTAACCAACCATCCAACGGACTACCTTGAAGCTCAATTGTGGAAAGGCGGATGATCAGGATAAAACCACGCAGGCATGCAACTTCAAACTAAATAAAAAAAAAAAAAATGAAAAAAAAAATCCAGCTCCCCCAACTCTAATTTCAATCTGTAGTAGCGAACCGTTATTTCGCCGGAACGAGAACAGTTTTTACGCTATTTTTAGCCGGAAATTCAGAGTATTTCTTCTTCCCCACCCCACTCCCTTGGCCCCATCCTTTGCCACCGTTAACTATGCATAGTTCCTAACCTATCTACATGCATATACGTAACTACTGCTATTCTGTTGTACAAGTTCTGGAGAGATAGACTGTACCCATAGCTTGGTTAGTGATGATGGGGTGGAAGTGGGAGGAGGAGGCGTGAGTTGTGCATTAGAGGAAGTTGGGTTTTTTGTTATCTGTCCGGCGATGACACTTCAAAACCCAAAACAATAAAAAATACTTCCCCTAGATATAGTAATCCGTTTTTTTTTTTTTTTTTGTTTTGTTTATTCCGACGTCGTTCGTCGACGCTCCCTTTAAGTCTAAGGGCTATTGGGACCACCATATTGTGGTTTATTGCTTTTTTGATTATTGCTCAAATAGACCAGTTTATGTTGTTTTTGTTTGTTAAACAGTAGTTATCAATTGAAGACGGTACTGTAATTTTCAAAAGTGGCTGTTAAGTAAAGTTGGCAGCATTGGTCTAACTCTTAAGTGTTTTAGGGGAACTTACTTTTTTAAAACTCGACTTATAAACTCCCTGTTCACGCTGTCGAAAGCCTTCTCGAAATCAATGAAAAGCAGGTGGAGTGGTGATCGATATTCAACGCACTGTTCGATTGATAGGATCAATACAGGAGGACTTCTTCGAGATGTTCTCCTTCTTAGTTGATCCGTCGAATTCTTCTATTGATTTGGTTCATCAACGAGTGGATTCATCACATTTCTCGAATCGATTTTCTAAGTTCTTTAGTTTATGTTCCTAACATGACTTAATCGCAAGTTGATTTTCAGAATTCTTCAATCGGTCTGTCAGAAAATTCAGTTTGCTTCATGATTTAACTATTGATTTGCATTCTTCTAGAGGCTATTTACTTAAATCATCAGTAATTCTGCATAGTTTTTGAAATTATAAGTTTGTATTTTAGTATTCCATTTCTTTCTTTCATCTCTCAGTTTTCTTGAAAGTCCGACAGTTTTTTTGCTTGAAAATATTTATTTGCTTTTCCTGATTCGCTAGTCAATTTGTCGAGTTCTTCTGTCAAAATTGATTACTCTTAAATTGATTTACATGAACATTTTTCCTGATTTGTCAGTGGATTAATCGAAAAGATGAGCTTTAAGGACCTTTTATATATTGAAGTTTGTAGCTGAATATTCTGTCAACATCGATGAAAAACTGTCCATGGCCAGTACGATACATTTTGTCTTTCAAATTTCGAAGACCTAAAATCAAAGAGGCCGTGGTTTTATAGGGACAAGAAGCATTTGTCAATATCCTGAAGAATTCGAATCCCCCAGAGGTGAGATAGTCCATCTTTATATTTAGAAACAACAACTACACCAATATAGCAATAGGCACTATTATTGTCATTGTCAATTTTAATTCTCTGTAGCAAAAGCTTTTGTATAATATGTCGAAAACATTCATGTCTATACACTACAGTGTACACTGTACAGTACATGCCTCTTATATAGAGTTGATCCTTTAATATAGTATATAAAACATAGTTGTTAAAATATTGCATTTCCGCCCACAGGCAATTTTAAACTGAACCAAAACGAACCGAACATTGAAAACAGCATGTTCTTTAGCACTAAATAAGTTTATATATGTATGTATGTGTGTACATACATACTTGTAGTTATAAAAGAGACATTTTCAATTTTGTTCTATTTTCTGTGTGATATTATCTTCATTGTGGCATATCGGCTTCAAGGTATCTTAAATTCCGTATCTTCTTTCGTTCGGTTTTTTTTTTTTTTTGAAAATTCTTCTATAGTAGATTTATAAAGTATCTTCTGTCCATGAAGCTAAAAATTCCTTACGTAGTTTGTTCGAAACACAAAATGCCTTAAATGTTATAACTTATAAGATAGGTTTATACTCGTATACATAGATACACATAAATGGAATTTCTTTTTTCCATATATAAATAAATATGTTATATTAATTTCTTTATATACCTACCGCATGTAGCTAAAAGTGAAAGAGGTGTATTATGTATGTGTATGTGTGTATAATAGATGTAGAATCAGTGTGAGATGAAACAAATTCCTACAAAACTTTGAGAAAGGTTTCGGGGGCAAAATTTCATAGATAAGATAGTTTTGTATCTTCTTCTTCTTTTTCGTTCTTATTACGAAGTTTTTTTTTTTTTTTGAAACCTGAAGCAATAGTTTGTAGTGCATGCGGATAGATATGGACTTAACTTATTTTTTATTCATCTGTTTCCACTTTTAAAGAATATAAAGAAAGATATGGATATGTTTTTTAAAGGACATCTATTTCGACCAGACTATTATCCTTCTTAGCTAGTTTTCCTGTGTGTGGTTCTAGCCTAGAGAAAAAGAAGAGAAAGAAATTCTACTCCACCACTGACGTATCATATACGATTGGTATCCAATCAAAGTAATTTTTTTTTTTTAATTTCTAATATTTCTTCAGTGTGTATGTATGTACTTTGTATACATATTTGTTTGTATGAAATTTCTTTCAGGACTTCTTATTTATTCTTAAAAAAAATTCTAAAGAATTGAAAATGTCTCCTCTTCTTCAGTGTCCTTACATATATCCTCAAAGATATTTTTTAATTTTTTTTTTGTATTTATTTTATTCTGTTTGTGTTTAATTTTCTATGGATGGCATTTATCCCCTGGTTTTTTTTTGTGTATGTCAGAACATATACTGGTATTTGTTTGTAAGGACTTTTTTTGTATGGTTTCTTCTTTAGTAAGAAAGCTTCAGTCACCCACAAAATAAACATTTTTATTTTTCTTTCCTTGAAAACATCATTTCAAAAAAATTAACAATAAAAGAAGCGTGACTAAAGTGACGAAAGAACATTTTCAGCGATATAATTGCTTTACGTATCTATAAAAATGCGACGATATAACTTGGTATTGATTAAGCAAAAAAAAAAAAAATGAAAATGAAGAAAATTGAAAAGAAAACCTCAAAGTTGTGGTTTTGTTGATTTGTATCTTCATCTTTTTTTTTGATACAATAATATGTTGTGTAAATATATAAAAAAGACATCAAATAAAAAGGAAAATTGTTTTCTTTTTAAAAAAAATTCAAACGCGTCTTTTTAAGGATTCTCAAGAAATGGCTGTATAAAAAATTCAAAACAGATTTTCTTTTTGTATTTGTGTTATTTTTAAATTTATTTTTACACCTTCTTACAACCTACATTATAACATACATACATACATAAATATTTGAAATATAAATTTCTTTGATTTCGTTTGATAATCGTTTTCCAAAATTCCGTTTGCTTTTAAAATGCATAAAATTAGGGACAATGTTCCATATAAAAAACAGAATTCTTTTGACATTTTTTTTTTATTTAAAAAAATCAGTTCATGTTAATTTGTACTGATTTTTTTAAACGTTTTCGTACGAATTGTAATTTTAACAAAATGGTAAAATTTTTTGTTCTATAGAGAATATTCTTCGAAAATTATTCCAAATTTTACAGTTGCAGTCAAAAAAATAGCTTTTCATACTATTTAAACGTTTAACATGAATCTGTTATTTGGTGGAAGATGATCAAGGCCAAAAAGTATCATGGATAAATATCTTTATGTGAAAATACCGTTAAAGTGGTTATTTCAACTGAACAATGAGCGAACATACCAACAAACTAGCAAATAAATGATTTCTGTATAACAGGGTAGATGTTATGGAATAGCCTGCACAATCGCCGGACTATAATCAAATCGAAAACCTTTGATCCGAAAGTTAATGCAAAAGCGCTGGACAGCTGTCTTTGCAAATAAAGGATATACCACAAAATTGATTTGGACCAATTTTTGAAAAAATTTAAAAAATACATTTTTAATGTAACTAACAAAGATGGAGTTCTCATTTTGTAAGGTGTTTTTTTTTTTGACTGGAAAAATATTTTAAAAAAACATTGAGAATTCAATGAAAAGTTAACAAATCTCAGGAAATGAAATGAATTTCAAATTCATTTCCTTATTTAAATGAATTATAGCTTAACAGTTAATTTATTTAAGGGAAGGCAGTTAGATTCCAAACATTGAATTTTCTTTTTTTTAAATCATAAAGATTCTGATCTATTTTTTTGACCGTAGCTGTATGTTTTTAAAATCTGAGTGGAACTATTAACTCGACTGATCTATGTACATATACATACATATGTCGAATTAGGTTGTCAAGTCGTATCTCATTATTCGTTGAACTTACTAAAATTATATGTACAAAAAGTCGCTGAAATAACTCGTGCTTAATTTCAGTGGTAATATTTTTTTTGACAATCTTAAACAAAATATCCTTACTAATTAAAAGTTATGTTTTTCTATTTTAGTTAAAATGAAATAAAGTAAATGCAGTAAATAATAAAAACATTCAATATGTTAAAAAAGGAATTTTTAAATGCCAAATATCAATTTTTTTGGCGTTGGGCGCCATTTAAAAAATAAAATAAATTACAAATTTGATCTTTACACTTCTAAAATAGCTTTTTTTTTGTTTCTCTTGCACGGATACTCACATTTTAGTTCTAATATGTATACAGTCTTAGCTGAACTGGTCTTAATTCCAACTAGCAATTCTAGATTCTATAAAAAGCTCTAGTTAAAAAATTTATGTGAAGGCAGATGTGAACTTATTTCTGCCTACCAAATTGGAAATCAATGTTTAAAAGTCTTAAACAATCTTTAAAAAAATGTATCATAAATTTTCAGTCAAACTTCTAAGAAGTAAAGGGTGATTCGTCGTGAGCTATGATTTATAATGTAAAATAAAACACCCACATTTCAAAGTGAAATTAAAATTTTTATTACCGTTTCAAAGAACAATTCATGGCATTTACTTTTTATAAATGATACCATGTAAATGTTGGCCATAACTACGTCTGAGGTGGTCCATTGGAAAGGTCAAATTTTGAACCACTCCCTAGAGTATAGCGACTGGTACCTCTTGAATAACACGACCAATGATGTCTTCCAAATTCAATCATAGCTGATATATTCCTGAAAACCTCAGACTCCACATATTTCCAGATAAAATTGTCTAGAAGTGTGTTATCTCAGCCAATATACCGTCGCAAAAATCAAAATTAATTACTTTCCAAAATGATTTCTAAACAAGTCCATTGTATGGCTCGTATCGCCATCTTGTTGGAACCAGAGCTCAGTGAGACCATAGGCTTGATAACGGTTACTATTGACGGTAACACTCAGATTTGCTTCATTTTTGAAGAAATATGAAGCAATGATTTCACATGCCTATAAACCACACCAAATCGTGGATTTAAATAAATGTAATGGTAGCTCTTCGGGTTTCTCGTCAGCACGTAAATTCAAGCCGAAATTTGTACGCGAAATTTGACGAAATTCTCACATAAAATACGTCGACATGATGCCTTGCAATCGATATTGAACAAAATTGACAAAGCAGTCTTATAGGAGTCGCGCTTTATCTGTCAAAACACGATACATATATTGAAAATCAAACCACACGATGAATCACCCGATATTAAAAACTAAAACATGATATTCTTGTGAAGGATCATGATTTTTTTTTTTTGATTCAAAAATTTCGTAAACTTTACTGTTCGAGTTTCAATCAATTCCACTCTTCAATGGATTAAATCGTTCCAAAATGGTAAAGTTCAAAAAATGTTCTTCAGAGGTCCCTTAAGGCGGTCATCTTGGTCCACATGTTTTTTATTTTATTAATTGATGATTTCGCCAATTTTCTCAATTCAAAAATGGACGTTGGTAGAAATGTCAATGTTCACTCTAAAAGTAGACTAATTAAAATTAAAAAGTGGCTTTAATAAAATCTTAAATATGAAAACCCAAAACCTATCTCACTTCAAAAATGATTGAAATTCAAATTAATAAATGTTAACATCGTCAAACGTGGCATCATTTCCGATGCTGTCACTATCAAGCTCGTGTTGCTAATTGACAACTTTGCTTTTACAAAATTAATCACACTTAAACCACATCGCTTAGCTTCTTGAATCCTTGATTATTATCATGATTGTTATCAAAAATTCACTATAATTTCACGGTGACAGTCGAAACATTTTGAAATTATTGATTTTATAAATATCCATCCACAGAAACAGATTCGTATGTCACAGTAGCGTTTATCTTAAATGGAAAAAGTTCAAGACACTTAACGAAATCACTTATATTCTTGCTCATTATACTCACTAAAAAAATAAACCAAAAAAAAAGAAGAGTAATTATCTTCTTTTTTTTAAGCTACCTATTTTTTTTTTTAGTTTTTTTTTTTTAATTCTTATAACGGGGTTGAAAGTTGGCAAAGTGCAAAAGCATAAGATTTTATATTCATGTCGCTTAATTGTTAACCTCAAAATACGCCACAGGATTAACAATACAAGACTAACGAGCAACATTCCTTAAGGTTAAGTCAAGGAGTTTTGTACATTTCTTCATTTGTTCATTTGTTTTTCTCTGCAATAATTTCCCTCAACTTCTTGCACTCTCTTCTTCGCCCGCCCCATGCCACCATTTGACTCGAAAAGTGTCTCATAGCAGGGGAACAAAAGTGTTATAAGGACTGCTGATGAAGCCTCCCCCCTAAATCCACCTTAATTCAGCTGCATTCGAATGTGCACACCAACAACAAAAACAACAGCAAAGCATCATCATCAGCAGCAGCAGCAATAGCAGGAGTTTCAAGACCTCATTTTTTTTTTTTGTCCTAGGTGGTAATTGCATCCTTTGCCGTGTACCTACAAAACGCTTGAATAGCTTCAAATGGGATGGAGGACACTCCATAGACATCAAGTAGATAATGACTGGTACTCTCGTGTTTTATGAATACAAGTGCTCACACAGGTCCTTTCATTAATTTCACAGGTCAATTTCGTCGTGGAGCTGGAGCCCGAGATAAGCATCGTTCTCTGCTTCGCACTGCTGCTGAAAAATTGAAATCTCGAAAACTGAAAACCGAAACGAATCGTTTTTTTTTTTTTATCTTTTACTCTGAAATTGACAACCCCATATATGTATGTATGTATGTATAGTAAGTGAGTAAATGAGTGAGTTGTCTGTATATCCAGACTTCCTGTATAAAATAGGAACACCTTCACATATGTAGGTGTGTATATGGTGCTGAGGTCGCTTGCCTTTGATAAATTGGACTTCTCTCAATATCGGTAAAATAATTGAATTGGCAAATAGCTTTGCAGTGATTTTGACATATGATGATGTATTCATTGGCTTCGCTCTTATGTATGTATGTGCACCCACTTTCGACGAACTCTCCAACCACTGACCAACAACGAGGACAAGGACTATAAACGATGCCGCCGAGCTGAGCGATGACAGCGACACCATCACCAACAAACGACACAACTATATACAACGCTGCCGACGACGACGACTACGACCATCCCAGGATCAGAGTGGCTATACTGACGGAATGAGTAGGGATTGCAAATTTTTGGCATTGAATTTAAATTGAATTTTCAAGTGAATTTAATTACAACAACTTATCATCGATTGAATATTGTTGAGATTTTTATTTTTATTTTCCGTCATTTTTTTTAATTTTTATTTTAAATTTAATTTTGGAAAAAAGCTTTTTATTTATTAGTGACAATGATATGTTAATGGATCTAGATGGATAATTATATACAAGTACTCATTTACCTATTAAACTTATATATGTATGTGTACGTTTTAATTTTGGAATTTATTTAAATTCCATTTGATGGTTTGTATAAGTGCGGATGAAGGGATTTATTGATTTTGTAGTATAATTGTTGCACCCGGAGGAAAATATTTTAAAACTTTTTTTGTTTTTTGTTTATTTGTGTGTCTAATTTTAGAATATAATTAATTTAAATTAGTATTTGATTCTGGGAAATGCATTGTGAATGACACTTGAAATAATTATTTTGAAAAAATAATTGATGTATGAATTTTAAATTTGTAATATCTAAATTAATTAATAATATGATTTTTGTTTGAGAAAATACGTGGGGCTCATTATGTTAATTGCTTGAAAAAAGTCTAAAAATATGTCGGGAAAAAAAGTTGCCAAAAGCCTAGGATACGAATTATGTTAGTGGGTGCACTCTGGCGTACACGTACTTTTTTTCATTATTTTTCTACTGTTGTGAAATATCTGAAGATTGAGTTTTTAAACTAATTTTAAGGTTAAATTTTACGAAAACGAGTATTTTAGAATTTTAAATAAAACGTGAATGAGCTTCAACAATAAAAATAAGCTGTTGGTATTCCAACTATCGTGTCTATCCTTCGATTAGTCCTTGTAAGCAGTTTTTTGTATGTGTTATGGTTTTATTAGTAAGAGGAGAATTTGTATGCCTCGTAGAGTATTCTTGTACTCTAATTTATCAAGGCCTAAGTAAGTTCAGGCTCACAGATATTGAGCCTTAGAAGCTTGAAACGTTTCCAGTTTGTTAGCATATCATCGGTCCTTCAGGGTTCCCCAGAAAAAAAAAATCCGAAGTAGTCAAATACCAGCTCCGAGGCAGCCTTATTTTCGAAGTTAAAAGGTCCAATGATGCCAAACTGTCACTCTCTGTAGAAGTGTAGATGATGTAATGGCTTCTTGATAATAAGTTGAAGTTTTTCCTAAAGCCCAGATGAGGAAATTTTGTTCGGTAATTACAGTCGCCGATATGAATATGCACCTGAATCAAGCAGCTTCAAGGTCCCAACTCTGGAACGAAAACAAAGCTTATAGTATTTTATAAAATTGCACCTTGTAATGGAATAATCCGAGATCATTGTACGGAATTGGATTTTGAATCTTTCTATTTCCGAGCAAGCGTTATTTTTTTATTTTTTTAAATTTTTTTTTTTTTAAATATGGTACAATATCTTAACAAAAGAATATTGGTTCTAAACGTGTTTTATTCAAAATAGCTGACCTGTTGTATTACCACAAAAAGGAATAATTTATTGATAAAATTTTACTTTAGTTCTTTTTTATATTCGCAAATCATTAATCTTAAATCTTCTATATAAATATAAAAGGATCTTCGAAATGTAAGTCTCAAAGTCTCAAAAGATTTGCTGAATGTTGTCGAATTTCGACGCCTATTTTGTACCGATTTGTTTTTTAACTAATTAACTGTTGATAGTCACAGGTTGACATTAAACTAATGACCTCCTGGAAGTATGATCAAGACATAGGTTTGTCACTTTTCAAATCTGAATTTCTGAATTAACAAAACAGACATAACATTGAAGATTGAAGTTTAGAATGGTCGAATTGAATTTTTGACAAAAGGGTAACAGTACCTAAATCCATCGTAGATTGTAGGGTGTAATCTCTAGATCTGCTGAACCGATTTTGACAATTCTTTTACCAAAAGAAAGTAACGTAATTTGTGATAAATTGTATTTGGAATGAAGCAGAAAATAGTGCTTGAAGTGTGTGTTTAAGAGAAATACAAGAATAAACATATTTAAAAAAATAAAATGTCCATTTATAGGTGTTTCTGCTGGACTGGAGCTGTTATCTTCATGGCATCTATTGTCAAGGCTTTTTGAATCCACAAATCTAATCATATAAGCTGCTTCTGTTCATGGACCTATGAGTAACTCTCATATGCATTCTTAAGTGCTTAGCAAAAGGAGTCTCGAACTCTTAACTGTATTCTGGTAAATTCATACGAAAAATTGTTGGTATTGTTTGTGAGGGAAAAGATCTAGGAGACGCTATTACAAAAAATCAGTTGCATTTCCAGATTTTTGAAAATCATTAATAGAATTGAGTTTAAAAAACGCGCTCATTGGTTAAGTTATGAATGCCAAAACATTATTAGAACTGGATATGAAGATTTAAAGCAACTTCTGTCACACAATTTGAAGAACAAAGCAGAACAACCTATGCGGGGTCAGCTAGTATAAATTTAAAAAGAAAAGTCGGTCTGAATTTGTTATTTTTTAAACATTAGGGTTTTCATAAAAGGTGTTATTTTGATTTTCATAGAAAAATGGGATTTTTTTAGCCAGATGATCGGATTTTTTAATGTAAGGAGGAAGGTACCTATGCCATCAATAGCTTCACGAATTCCATCTTTGAGGTCTTGAATCGACGCTGAGCTATTGGCGTGAACCTTATTTTTCAAGTAACCCCAAAGGAAGAAGTCGAAAAGTTTTAAATCACAAGATCTTCGTTGCCAATTGTGATCACAATCCTTCTAGAGATAACACGTCCCAGAAAATATGGATGCTTTCGTTTATCAATACCATCCAAATCTGTAACTGTTGCTCCAGCTTCATTTTCGAGAAAAAAGTAAGGTCCAATAACCCCGCCGGACCATAAACCGCACCAAATAGTTACACGTTGAGGATGGACAAGCTTTTCAACATTTGTGGAATGCCCAATTCACAAGAACGACGAGGAATGAACAAACCTGTTCAACACTTTGGGCTACAGAGCGACGACGCACAGTGTGGGATTTCGCTCATCTAGCGGAATTAAATTAATAGCGGTTACAAGTTTTACTTTTTGATAATTCTTTTTTTGCAAGATTAATTATAAATATGTGAATAATGAAATTTAACAACAATTATTAATATATTTTGTTAAATTATTTTTTTACAGAGCTTTGAAAGTACTGGTTTTTTGCAGTTTGGTAGACCCTTTTTAACAAATGAATTTCGCTCAGAAAAAAAGCTTATTCTTGATTTTTTTTGGGTTATATTTATAACTAATATATACCAATATGAAATTAAAATAGAATTTTGTAAATAATTAGCTAAGTTTTTAATGAACGGAGTTCTGAAACTAAGTCTTTTATGCACTTAGGTAAGCTCATCAGGAATAATTTAAATAAGCTGAAAATAAAATTTTTGTTCATTTTTACTTATATTTATTCATGAAAGTTATAGTTAAAAACAGATTTTCAATAAAAATGTCTTTAAAAGTCCAAAATTGAGAAAAACGAAAGAAAACCTTTAAAATAATATTTATTTTGAAAATTGTTTTTTTTATTGAATTATAACTTTTTTATTTTTAGTTCTACATAAAAAAGTATATTTACATAAATTGTAGAGAATTTAATGATCTACAAGATGATGTTAGTATTTTTTGCGAAAAAATAACTGTTTTCAAAATATCACGTAAGACTCTTAACACCCCTTTATAGAAGATGGCCCCTCAATGAGAGGGGGTTGGGGTGGTGGGTTCAGTTCCAAAAATCGAAAATTATACTCACACTGAACTCCCCTATACATACGCAAAAAAAAATCTTGTCAATGTAGCACTTCATGGTAATATAAGTACAATTACTATTATTTTGACATTTATTTTTTGCTGAAGGCCAGTTCAAAAATTAAAAAAAAATGTATGGGCGTCGCAAATATGCGCAGCAACTTAAAGCGGTTAATTATAGCAGACATATCAGGCTTTAAAATGCATATAGTCTCACATCCGAATAACACGGAATAATTTATTTTTTTCTCAATTGAATGTACAAATTGAATAAAATTACGCTTTTTTTTGTACCCCATCCACCAAAAAATATATTTAAACACCATATAAATTAAAATTTTCTTTAGTTTTCAATTCTCTAATATCCTGTTAATGAAATAAAAGCAAAACTTTCAATAAAAATTGAACCACGCACTCACAAAAAAATAAATAGCTAAAACACCTTCACTCGCCAATTGCCACCGAAAAAATTACTAATTCCAACTTTGACATCAATTATCTCTGTTCTACATCACTCCTTCATAACAGTTCTTTCTAAATCGGTTAGTAGAAGGTTTAGGCTTCAAGGAAAACCAAATTTTACATCAGTTTGTGCATATCATTTTTTTAATTAAATTCCGCTAGATTTGCGAATTCTCACACTGTGCGACGTGCACGGGTTTTATTCTTAACATCACTCCATGGTCCCAACAGTTCTAATTTTCCCACCAATTTCTGTATTGCGGTCCGAAAAGGTGCTTCACGAACGACCCGTTTCTGACAACTTTTCACTATGTTTATAGTGAATTATAATATTTTAATAACTTGAATGCCTTGATGGAGCGTATTTCGTTCCATTTTTTTTAGTGACGTAGTTTCTACATGTCAAATGTCAAAAAATTACAGCTTTAAAAGTGACATCTACAGGAATGGCGGGAAAATCCTTTATTACGATTTTTTTTTTTTATTTTCTATCCAATTTATTAATATAACAATATTTATTTTAAACCACAAAATGATGTAAACTAAATTTAACTTTTTTTAAACTATTTTCTTGTTTAATAGACATTTTGTTGATTCCACTTAGAAAAACATCGAGTCTCTATATAAAATTACTAATTGGTAATATTGCAATTAAAATTTCAATGTGTTCTTTTTGAAACTACAGCAAATTATTTCAGTCGTAGCCAAATTTAAATAAAAATAAAAACAAAAATAAAAATTCATTAAATTGTTTTCCATTTGCCATGACTATGACTAAAGCTTATAATTTATTAACAACCCGTTAGCAATCAACCTGAAAAATACTCATTTATTTTAAATAAATTAAACAAAAATACAAAATCTGCCTTTACCCCCCTCTCTTATAAGGTACCTATCTGTCTATATTTTGTCTACTTTGTATAAAAAAGCTGACCCGGTTCACACAATAATTAGCAGTCTAATATAAAGTATCTTTGAAATAGCCATTCAAACATATGTAATAGATTTCAGAGATACCTACTCATAGAAACATATGGCACACAAAGGTGGTCTCTATAAAAATAAGTATTCGTCATTAAAAAAAATCTTTTTCTTGTTATAAACTAAATTAGTCTTTTTTTTTTTGAAAATATGTATTTTAATATCGTATATTTATGCATCCATATAGACTTTATTTCAAAACAAACATTTTACCTGAATAACTCTTAAGTGAGTTGTTTTTGTCATGTTACTTTGCGTTGGTTTTGAAATATATTTTTTTCAATTTTACTATTTTTATATTTTCACTTTAATTTATAGAGGATCATTATTCAAGTGATTATAATTTGTGAGAATTTTGATTTGATTTGCCAAGAAGCAAAATGGAAACTTTTGAAAAGTCACAAAATATGAGGTCGATGAGAAAATAAATATTTTGTTTTTTTTTTTATTTAAATTTAACACTTGATTGTGTCTTCCTCAACTGAAAAAAAAACAATAAAAAAAACAAACAAATCTTTGAAGATGCTGCGCTTTAAGATACAAAAGTTCAGGTTTTAAAAGGTGTGAATGATGCACGGAGTATCTACGAGGTCACATGAAACTGGAATCTAAATTCTATGAATCAGTTAAGTGACTTCACAGATTCTTTTTTTTTAATATTAATCTGAGCAATAAAACATTTAATATACTTAAAAAAAAAAAACAAACAGAAAAAAATGGATGCTGAAATGTCAGTGGATATTTGTTGTTTAATAAAAGAACCAAGACGAGTAAAAAAAAATATCACTCGTAATAAATTGCAGTGATTTTTTTTATTGTGAAAAGGCCAAATTGAGGTGAGAATATAGCACATACTCGTACTACATTAAATTAATAAAGCTACGTATGTTACATACGTTGGAATTGGAATGTGGGTATTAGGTCATTTTTATGGGCACTCTGTTGCTGGAGAAATATAATAAAAGTTTTATGATAATCTCATTAATTACATACCTAAGAGTATATTGACTTTCTTTGCGAAAAAGTGTATTAAATCGAATGATTCATAAAATTATTTTATTGTAAACAATTACGATGAAGTCACTGTTGGATTTTGTAGTTGTTTTTTAATACATAATTAAAGAAGAAAATCAATAATGATTGTGAATCGCATTCTTTAGTGAATTCACTGAAAAGATTGTATTGATTCATTTCAAACTTTTCAATATCCCTTTCTGCTAGAAAATTAAAAAATACAGCAATCAATGAAATCATTTGAGACATTCACAATAATTTCAGTTTTCTGATAAAAATTGCTTAAAAATTCAAAAGAATACACGAAATGAATTAATGCAAGTACTTCAAATGAATGCGTTCGAAATCGAATCAATTCGAAGATTGTAATACTTGAACTGAATTATGAACTTCCCATCGGTTAAATTTTTTACAAATCTGGACTTTTTAAGGTTCCTAGAATCTATATCCCTAATTCCTAGAGAAATGTCTGGCCTGTGTGTGGGGGTGTGTTCGTATGTTCGTATGTTGTTCGTATGTTGTTCGTATGTTCGTAGAAAGGAATTTTATAAAAATTGGTTAAGCGGTTTTTTTCACTATAGCAGTTTAAAAAAAAAGTTAAAATTTTGGTTAGTCGCAAATATCTCAAGAACGGATTGCAATGTGATACAGGTTTGATATAATTTTGGAAACAGTTCAACATACCGTTATTATTTTAAAAAGTAAAAACCAAAAAAAAAAAAAATTGGTCCTCAAATATACTATGAAGTAAAAACGATAGGTATAATTTTTTGAATATTTTTTTACTTTGTGAAATGCTGTCTTTGACATCTGGCAACATTTTTGAAAAAAATCAATCAACCGTTTTTTTACAGAAATTAACAAAAGTACAAAAAATTCTACCAAAAGTTGACAAAAAATTTATTTTGACTGAATATCTGGAGAATGGATAACGTTTTTGACTTCAAATTTATTTAAATTTATACAAAATACAACTTTTAATATATATGTACACACATAGGTATGCTACAATTTTGACAAATTTCAAACTGACAGTTTTTTTTACGAAAAAAAAAAACTAATACTGAAATTTACCGAAAAGTGTCACAAATTGTTTTTCAGCTTGTCATTTTGAATATTTAAAAAAATATTGTTTCCGATATTCATTTTAAAATTCTCTAGTGGGAAAAAATTCCTTATGGGAAATTGTCAAGTTTTTCAGACTAAAGTATTTTTTAAAAATAATTTTTGCTCTAAAAGTAAATTTTCATTTAAATTTTTGTTCCAAACAAAACTACATTTTGGGCTTCGAGCTGCACTATTTTTTTTTTTTGATAGGTAACTCAAAGCATCCAAAATTGTTCATTTTTTTGTCAGTTTCTCACAAAACCATTTAAAAAATGTTACATTACATATTTCCAAAAAAATATAAATTTGTAATTTTTTATTGTTATAAAAATAAAATATGGTACAACTACATATATTATGCTCATCAAAATTAAAATATTGTAGTTTCAAATGAATTTTATACTTAACTTGAAACTGCATAAAATTTAACTTATTCTTTATTCAAAGATACTTTTACGAGAGTCCCTCTAACACCATAAAGGACTCGAAAATAATATCTTTTATTAATTATTTTGCCCTTTTTTTTAACAACCTACAATAAATCAACCTTACTTCCGTTCCCCTCCCCTCTCCACCACTCCCATTTCCTTCACCGCCCCATTCTTAACTACCAAAATATAAAACCGATCACAAAACTTGTGCATCAGTCCAAATAAATTTACTATACCCAACTTCTGGATTAAAACTTTTCCCCTTATTTCTATCGATATGTTGCCTGATACCTTGCCACCGCTGCTGTCTATACTCGTACTTTATGCAACAAAATAACCCCCTCGCCCCCCTTTTTGTCCTGTGTCTCTTAAATCACAGAACTTTAAGCAATTACTAACTTTAATTCTACATTTAAAGCACTTTTAGTTGTGTCATTAAATTTGTCACCCTGCAACTACAACTATTCCGGCGAGGACGAGGACGAGGACGACGCACGACGACAACGGCAACGAACGACGATACAATTTGCATCAATCAACGACGAGCGACGACGACAACGACGCTCTGTTCGCTTTCGCATTCGCAAATGACACAACCGATGTTGATGTGTTTCCTTCTTTTTTTTTTGACGGGGGAGTTGTGCAAAAAAAAAAAAAAACAGCACACAAATACATACTTGAAGGAAATGGATGGTGGGCACAACGACGACCGACGACGACGGTGACGACTATACCTATAGGAGCGACGTTCCATTACGAAGCACTAAGCAATTAGGAAAATTAAATAAATAACCACCTGGACTCTCAAGGCTGCCTCTGTAGGAGGTTATACCTATAGCTCAAGTATTCACCACGATGACGACGACGACACGACAAGGAAGGTTTGCTCCCACAGCAATTGCACCTCGCCGAGGTATTCCTCAGCCAGGGAATTTCTTTATACGATCTGGTGGGCAAAGTTGTGTCATAAAAATGCTCCCATCGCATATAGACGGACATGGCAACACGTATACATACACAGAAACAACACACTACTCGCATACTTAGGGTCCTAGTGTACCCAATTATGTCCGAATAGCCAGCAACTAGTTTTTGGTCGGTGTCGTCATCGTCATCGTAAGTCTTCTCTAAGTCAAATGTTCCCGTTCCCTTTCCCTGATGCCGGGATGGAATGCACATTTAGGTTTCTAATGATGTCACGACTATAAAAGTGTATGTACTCGCTTAGTTTGTGTTGTTGATCCTTAATAACGAAATAAATTCACACGCTAGAAAATGTCATTCCCATTCATCCAGTCGCGTCTCGACAAGCGGCCAGCAGGACCGGAGACTTTTATTGGGGTTTTCTTTTCTTGAGGAAATTCAAAAAAAAAAAAAAAAAAAAAAAAAACAAATAGAAAATGAAAATTATTTTTATTTTTCAAGTGGAAATCGAAATAGGGTCCAGCACTTGTGTTCGTTTCGATTTTGAAAAATGATGCATCTACACACATATGTATATGGATACATATCGATATATTCGAGTAAGAGGCTCTTGAGTGAGGTACAGTTTTCTTTTGGAATAAGACTTAAGCATTTTCTCAAGAGCTCCAAAATGACCTTATGTCAATAGCACTTTAGTGTTTGAGATTGTACTTAAATATGCAGGAAAATCCTTTTCATTTTCTTAACTTCCAGGGGCGAAACGACTCGAGTGACGTTTACTTAGAAATCTAGTAATGTCCAATAAGAAAATGAGGAATGATTCTTGTGGAACCAAGGTTATACAACTTTCAAATTCAAGACACCAACAATTTTTAACAAAGCCGACCGTGAGAAAAAATTCACTTCAATCAGAAATAAATTAATATTTAGTTAGTCATTATTAATTTAATAGTTTTTCAGCCTTCAAATTTAATTTGGCTGTTAAATGTATTCATATACGATGTTTTCTATGTTTAATTCTATTTGTATTATTTCAGAACATATGCTACTGAAGAAGAAGTAAAATCTTTAAATTTATCAGTATTCTTACAATTACCAATTTCTTGAAATTTTATCTGACAAGTTAAATTGAACCTTTGCTATGTTTTCTATGTTTTATTGTGTTTTTTTGACACAACATAGATAAATTTGCCAATGATGTAAGTAAATCAAAATAAAGAAGTTGTATATTCTTTCTGAATGACAATTATTAAAAAAAAAATCAACATATAAAAACATCGCACGAAAAAATTAGATACATATGTCACAATGTTATTTTTGAAAATTATCAAATGAAACCATGTATTCACTTGACAAACAAAAATATTTAAACTATTATCAATTTTGTTCTTATTCTATGTTTATAAAAATAAAACATAGAAAACAGAAACTTTTCAATATTTCAAAATATGCCACTTATTAAATAATAAATTATTCAATGTTAGAAGTTTTTACCTATCATACAAGTGTAGCAATAAAATAATAGTATACAAACATAGAAAACATTGCACAAGCAAATTTTATGCTTCAAAAACTTAAGTCTTCAGAAGAATCGATTTTGTGATTTTGTATGTATTAGTTAATGGAAAATATCATTTGGAGCTATATTTTTTTGCCATTACGTAGAATTCTATATTCTCAAAAAATTATCATATCTACCCAGTTAAAAATCGTCAAAAATTTAGTTACGTTCTTGTGTCTTTAAGACGAAGAACCTTTTAACCAATTTCGGAACAGAAGAATTTGAAACCAGAAATTAATAGAATGTGAAGTAAAATAAACATTTATGTCATACATAAATATGGATTTGAAATAAACAGAGAAAACTTTATTCGGCATAATTAACACAACATCCATCGGTTTTTTCTGGAAATGTTTCTGAAAAATAAACACCGCCGCCGGTCTGTGGTGATCTTAAAGAAGAATACGAGAAACATCGAAAACATCGCAAATTAAAATCTCTTCTAAGGGGCAAAGAAATCAATTGACTCGTTTCTCTTTGAATTGAAGACATGAAAAAATAACATAGAAATCATTGAATGATGATACATTTGTTTCGCACCTAATTCACACTCATCGTTTTTGCTAAAGTAAGAAACTTCAATTTATTCCACAAAGTTTTCAAGAATTTCAAAAACCACCATGAACTTTGCAGCCTAGACAACTAAAATTCTTCTTTCTATTTTTATTTACATATATATGCCCTCAATATTATTATGTCATTATCTACTTCAAAATTAATTTGAATTGCGACTGGATTATTTTACAGTCATACAAATTCCCATATCATCCGGGACTCGGGAATCAATTATAGACCAACTTTAACAAGCTAAATACTTACACATCTTTCACAGTTAACAAGAAGTAAAGAATTATGTCCATATTGCTCATACTTATACATACCCAACCCATTTCATGTAACTGGATGCCTTTGAGACTGATTCTTCGTTATTCGTTGTCATCGTCATCCTCGTCATCGTCTGTCTGTCTCTCTATAAGGACATTTATTCATTTTTTTTTTTTGTAAATACTCCTATTTCCTTGTAATTCTTTTTGCTGTCTTGTAGAAATTCTGAAAATTGATTCGACTCTGTTTTGTAAGGATTCCCTGGAATAGAAAAACTAAACTAGTGCCAGAAGACAAACATAAAATAAATATGCAAATTAAATGGTTTCTTTTAACAAAAAATAGAAAAAAAATAGAAAATATATACGATATAAGGTGACAGAAAGTTAAGTTAATATTGAAAAAACGTCCCACTGTTTGTTTTTACCTACAATTTAAAGGGTGTGTCAATAAGTGAACAGAAAATTTGAAATCATGTAAACTGTCAAAAATGTAGACAAGTTCCATTTTTAATGCTGTCAAATTATTTTTGTTTTTGTCAATTCTTTTTAATGTGTTTGTAAAAACTCCATTCGGGATTTTTGATCTAAGTCAATGAGAAAAACGAAAGAGTTACTCTTCCCATAAAACGAAGTTAAAGCTCGTCTTCAAGTTTGTAGAATTTATTCCCACGGTATTCATAAAAATGACTTCATTGCTTTGCCAGTACCAAGGTTGCAATCAATGAAAATGCGCCTCACTTTCAATTTCAAATCACGATCTGTTTAAATTCTTCCAAAGTGTTTAGATACTCGTATGTACAACAATTTAGAATGACTTTATAAATATATAAATATTTATTTACATACATTTTTATTAGTAAGCTGTTGATATTTGAAATTAATGTAAGCTGTTGATATTTAAATGCAACATGTAAATTATATTTTTCAAAAATATAAAAATTTTTTGTCAACAGCGAAATCGAGTCGTGAGTGATAAACATGATGTCTGGCAATACTGTGCTTTGACAACTCATAACAAAAATACTAACACTTGTAATTGTAAAATTTCCTTTCTTCTCAGTCCAAGGATCAATTTTGGATCACGTAAATTGCTCACCTAAATCTTCATGATCTCGGTCTTCATGCATAATTAAAAGCTGTCGTGAGATTTTAAGTTAAGGTCTAAATTTGTCGATAAGTGCCACGATTTTATAACATGGACACATCTACTACATCAAGTTCAGTTTCAGTTTCGGGCTGTTTTGAAATTCTCCAAAACTAAGTAGAGATTTCAAAACCAAATTAATTAACGTTTTTTATTCATGATGTGGAAGCTTCCTGTCACTTTAATGACCCCTGCCTCCAAATTTGAGGAGGAATGTTGCCAGCACTCTCCTCTTCCCCCACTATTAGTTACATTGACTTTTTACTATAAGAATTTTTAAGAGATTTGAAAATAAATTGTCCTTAACCTGATTTTTTTCAAACTGAAGCTTTTTTTGGAAGGTGACCCAAGATCGTTTCCAGAAAATGGCGCTATGTCGGGTTTCATGTTCAACAATTGATAAAGCCTTTCGTTTTGAAGTTAGACAAATTGGGAAGTACTTAAATATTTTGTGTTTGATCCCAACACAAGTATTACTTATCGTTCAATTTCTTACGAACTTCAACATTCATAGCAGATTTTCTACAACGAATGCAATTTTTGAGATAAATTTTACGGAAGTTGGAAGCACGTTCTCGATTACGATGAAAATTGTGATAAGAGTTGAGTTATTTAGTCACAGTCACGTCACAATTTACTGCGAAACAGGTTGTCAGGCTTTTTTTTTTTTTAAAGTTAAAACCGTTTCAATAAATGTGAAATGTTGAAAATATCAATTTTTGAAAATTGTCTTATATCCATAAAAGATTTTCGAGCTCTTTTCAATACAAGCAACGTAGCAATTTGTCGAATTGAAAATGTTGACAAATCTAAACGTTTCAATCTATGTATGTTTGTACGTTCAAAATCCCTTTTTTCTTCAACAAAAAATTCAAAAAGTAATAGAAATTACGCAGAATAGATACTTAAAAAAAAAATCAGCAATGGAATTTTTTTTATTAAATCAATTAAATCAATAAAAATGATGAAACAAGGATCACAGAAATAGAATTTTCAAAAATGCAACATGTACGGTTTTTTAAATCAAAAAATTTCAAAAAAATGCAAGAAAAATCGCAAAAATTGTATTATTTTATTTATTTATTTTATTTCCTTCATAATCTATATAATATAAAAATTAACCCTATTTTCTTCTGGTCGTGCTATTACTTGAGAACGGCTAAACCGATTTCGTTCAACTTTCTTTTTTTACTGTTTTCTAATGTTTCGTAGAAAGTTTTTCATTAAAAAAAATAAGAAAAGAAAATTAAAAAAAACTAAACATGTTGATACCCTATTTTAAACTTTTTTAATATTTGAAATAACTGCCAGTTTGGTGTATCGGAAAAATTATTAAAAATAAATAATAATAGAAAGGCTTTTAGTGTTGCCAGAGCTGTCAAATTTTAGTTTTTTCTTAAAAAACACATTTAGTTTTTAAGCGACCAACTCCTAAATGGATTGTAAATACAAGTGGAAAGGAGGTGCTCAGCTACATATGTATATATATTTTTGTATGCATATACAAATATATAGGGACTAATAAGAATTTCCAGAAATCTTGATAAACCGAATAATGAATCGTTGTCAACGCTTTTCCAGGGAATTGGTTATTCTTTTAATTTTGTAAGTCGAATGTCAAATTTTATTAACTTTTAAAGGAGATTTTAGCTAAGTTGAAAATCACTCTACCAGGATATGATAACGTTTTGGATTGTTAGGAGAAAAGGTTTTAGTTTATGTGTCCGCCTTGAGCCATCGTGAATTTTGGGACAGTTTCATGATACTTTTAATTGCCAAAAAAAGTTCCAACTAAGCAGTGATTCCTTCTATGAAAAGTTCCGATTTTTCTTCATTTCCCAAAACCCATACTAGGTCAAGAACTTTTCATCCAACGGCGACGTTTCAATCGGATAAAGTAGTAGCTGTCAGTTTGTACGGATTAGCGTCAGTATTAAAATCTTGGGACACAACGTAAGATGTTTGGGTGCATGAACGTAGTCATTTTTAGCAACGGTTAACCAATTTTGACTTAGTTGAGGAAATGACATCTAGCGGTCGATGAAGATGTCAATATTTTTGATATATAAAAAAATTCGTATTAGTAGTTATACAATTAATAAATCAAGAACGGCTGAACCGAATTGGTTGAAATTGACAGTTGAAAGTGACAGTTCATAGTCTGGAAAAGCAAATAGACTGATGGTTTCAACAACTAGGACATGAACTTCGGTTGTCCTGCCGCTTGATTCACTTTTTAATAAACTTATGAAATACATCGGCATCGGGCTATCTAGAAACCGTGAAATTGTATTTAAAATGGAATAAGCAACAACAATATTTTTCCAAAGTTTGAGTTTCAGCATTAAATTAGGGCGAGACGAAGTTTGCCGGGCCCTCTAGTACAAAATTATCATAAAAAAAATTGGCAAATTTACTTTTGAATAATTTTGTTTCTACATAAAATTTTTAAGAATTAACAAAACACAATTAATGTTTTTCCTTAATTTTTTCTTATATGAAGAGCCCCACTGTTTGTTTTATGTATGTATTAGTTGCATAAATTAATTATGAAGATTTTTGAATTATTTTTACCATCAATACGTTTTTGAGGGTTTCAGTTTTAAGTTTATTTTTATAAAAAAAAAAGTTTTATTAAAACAACATTTATATAGAAAAAAGTTTTGTAGCCTAACAAAACAGACAATACTCGTATGTTCCTAGTTCTTGCTATCAGGATGTTCCTTTTATTATTTATCTTTGGTGGGAAAGGTATCCTTTACATTTTTTTGTTTTTCTAAAAAAAAAAACATTTTTCCATAGTTTAACTTGCTAATGATTCATCTTTCGCTTTAAAATGTTGAAAGCATAATATTCCTTTACTGCAGCCGCCGCCATCGTCGTCGTCGTCGTTAGTTTGGATATGGGATACTTTCGTGTAAGTTTTTAACCCTTCAATCAAAAAATATCACAGCATCAGTAGAAAACACCAGTTCATATCAGTACAGTACCAACCAACCCACCTACATTTATATGTATTGTGAGCATTGCCATCACCACCACCCATTGAGTTAGTTTATTAAAAAACTTTTTAGACAACATACAAGTACACACCAGGATCTGTACACCATCATCCTGATTATCATCATCATCGTCATGAGGCATCAACCAGATATAGAAAAGATATGGATATCGTATCTCATCAGGATATAATATGTGGAAGGATATGTTGTAGTTTATATGGGAATTTAAACAGAAGCACATCTTCCTACACACATGATTGCTGTTGATGATGAGAATTGAGAACTGGGAAATGGGAATGGGAATGGGATAACATCATATAGTTCCTGGGCTACAGGAACAAATAAACCAAACAACAAACAGAACATCATTATGACGTGCCATGTTACACTCTGAATCGGAGTGGAGACGGAAGGTTTCATATTATGAGCATCATCTCATCTCGCCGCACCGTCCCAGCCCAGCCCGGCCTGGCTCCTTCCTACTCAGAACATCCCAGCCCAGCACAGCCCAGCTGGCTGGAGTGGGCAAAAGGATTCAGTCGTCCTGCTGCCTGATGATGAAATGAAAAACATGTCCTATGTATTTTAATGTTTGAAAGAGTTGGGAAGTGGGATGCTCCGCTGCCGAGGACACCATGTTAGGAGTCGTCTCCTTCTTCCTGCTCCTGCTCCTGTCGCTCTTCAATATGGGTGCTATGAGGTGCGGTGCGGTAGTTTTCGTATTGCATTCGCTCGCAGTTCTTTTTCTTTTGACTTTTTGATTTGATGTTTGTGAAATGGTGTAGCTTCTGTGCCGTCTATCTGGTACTCATGTATTTTCATCATTGCCAGGATCTCAACATACACCACTACAACAACACCTTACACAGACACTCGCACTGCATTTACACGTCGTCGTCGTTGCTTTGTTAAGTGACGTTTCAGTGAAAGATAAGGTGGGTGCGCTAGTCGGGTGGTGGAATTGAGGGGGAAGTGGGTTTCGAAGGGATTCAACCTGCAAAAGGAAGAAAATTGTGTTCGTGTTTCTGTTTTTTTTTTTTCTTCGACTTTTTTTCGCATCAGTCTTTCATTTCCGTCCTCTTGACTTTAGTCTGCGAAGTGCTCCTGTTTTTTTGTTTTTATGGAACAGAACATCGAATTTAGTGCTGATGAAGGAAAGGAATACATCGCAAAATATGTGCTATGTTGAAAAAGTTGTTTTAACATTAGATTTGTGTTCTATTTCAGAGTTAAAGGATCTCTCTTACTCATGTAGCCTTGCTTCGTTTTTGATTTCATTTTTTTTTCTCTTAACATTTTGGTGTTCAGTTGCATTCAGGGACAGGGCCAGGGGCTTGAACTTATTCGAAGGATATTTTTCTAGAGAAATATAAAAAAAGAACTCGAATATACCAAACGAGAAATAAAATAGTTACCTAATATTTTGTTTTTTATGTAAACATCGGTACCTTTATAGATGAAAACTTTTATTTAATCATTGTTTGTCGGGAATCCTTTTTTTTGTTTTTTGGAGAGGAGGTGTTGGCATACACACATTTTGTTTTGAAGAAGCAATCGTCTTTAAACTTGAGAACTTTCTCATAAATTCGTTTTTTCTTTGGCAAAAAAAAAGAACGTTAATAAACGCAGAAGAAATAATATTGGAAGGTGGAGGAAATTGCTTCCGTCACTTTCATTTGGAGTTGATGAAAATTTTTGATAGTCCTTTGAATAATCATCGTGAGAGGAAATGTACAAAAACATATTCGTAAATTTGTACTTTTCTAAACCAACGAAAATAGAAATTTTTTGGAAAAATGTGTTCTTGGGTTTTATTTTAAATATTTTGAGCTTTAGTATACAAAGTGAAGAAGTACGGCCAGGTGACGCCACCTCGTCCAGCCCATAAATTGCCCCAAACTATTGCTCTTTGTGGATGCATCATCTTTTTAATAATCACTTGTGGATTCTCAATTGACAATAATTGTCAATTGTGCTTGTTGACAAATCCACGGAGATGAAAGTGTGTCTCATTGCTGCTGCTTAATTGTGTACCTCTCCATGGTCTTTTTCAAAGACTGTAAGAAAGAAATGTCAAATACAGTTGGGTAAGAATTTGACTTGAAGGTGTAGCTCACCCTTTATTTGACATATGTGACAGTCAGCTAGACAGCTGCATTTAACAAATAAACGATCAATAAAGCGCTTGTGAATTAATGACTAGCCATTTTTAAGTTCCTCGTTTCGGAATCACAATGGTAATTTGTCATTCGCACCTTTCAGATTCACATCCACTTCCAACCCAAAATACCATATGAGGAAGTGGAATATTGGTAAGAATGTGTTTTTCTACCTTGAGTACTCAGTACATAGAGGCAAAAGAACCCGAGAGTGGCTAGTTCTTAAGTACAGGGTAGTCTCGTAATAATGTTTGGGTCCTGTAAATCCTTTTCCCACCGTTTATTTCGCTGTCAACTTCTTCTTAGTGTACGACGGACAAGGCTTAAGCCTATCGTTTATTCCCTAGTTTGGTGCTAGGGACATATGATCGAACTTCACCCCTATTCCGTAGTAACCTTCTTCCAAGGGAGCTACGGTACGGACATAGCCTACCGTTTCTTTGGGTAAAACCCTGGACACCCACGAGCTTACCTCAGCCTCGTACAAAAAAGCATCACAATCCGTCAAATAATAAAACCCTAAAACCTAAACGCACATCATTCCCAGAATTGCATCACTACTGGATGATGCATCCAAAGTGACAGGACAATAAAAATGTCAACAAGATTGTTAAAATCAATGTCATCCCCATCATCACCAACTTAGTCATTAACATCATTGCCAGCCAGTCAACTTTACTCCAATAACAATCGCCTTCATCAGTGCCATGCCATACTTATCATATAGACTAAAATTTCTAAGCATCCTTTAGCAGCTATATAACTATACATCCATACATAGATATATGTATATGTATTGTGTGACATGTTTGCGCGAACAAAATTAAACCCAAAATGCCAAATAAACGTCAAAGCAAATTCAAATAAACGTCAAAACATTTTATTATAAAACAAATCTCTGTGTCTTTTGTGTATATAAAATGAAAACAGTGGCAAGGGCGGCAGCTGTGAAGCACTTTGACAGTGTGTCGGGGAGTCATCGTTACTCTCTTAACTTTAAAATTGTGAATGCTTAAAACACAACACAACAAAGTACAATGGCTCACGAATACGATACGAGTTGAATAACGTTAAGCGAGGGCGTATATAGGGTGTTTCGTTAAAAGGAATAACATTTTTCAAATATTTATTATGCTGCTAAGAGTAATAAAACAAATTTGACTATGAACAACATTAAAATATTTCTTAAATTAAAATATTGGAATCGGCTATTCTCAGAAAATTTAAGTTTGACGTTTAAATTTTGACTGAATGCTTCAATTTCACATATGAAGTGTCAAATAGCAGCAACTTTAATTAAGTCTTGAAAAAAGACACCCTTCGGTATTTTTCATCAATCTAGAAGGTGATGCAAAACTAATCATTAAATTTTGACGATTGCAATCTTTGTTTGAACCATTTATAATTTTTTCTGTTTGTTGGAAAAAAATATAAAATATCCGTCAAGTAGCTGCTGGCTCAGTTTATGACATTTACGACGAATATTTTTCTCTGTCCCTGCGATTATCTAAACCCGTTACTTAAGAGTGTATGATTGACGTAAGACTTTGACTTCATTTGCATCTTCCGATTGGGTATTTAATTTTGCACCACCTTGTAGAGGAAATGCACTCGTATACCGTAACGCAACCACCACCATTTTGACTTTATAAAAAAAAACGTCAAAAAACAACGAATGAGATTGTACAGAAAACGAGCGTCACAAAAGTTCACTGCCAAGCTAAAACTCTCTCTAGAGAGGTGACATTCTGAAGCCACCATCATCATACATACATTTCGAATGATGCATACCTACACAAAACATACAAACTTAACACAAATTCCCGGTGGTATTCGAGTTCGAATTCGGGTATGGGTACGGGATGTTTGAGTTTGAGTTTGGGGTTGCATTGGGTTGGGTTGGGTTGGGTTGGGTTTGGTTTAAGCTTGGTTTGGTTTGGGTTATGGGTTCTTGTGATTGCAAGCCTATAGTGTCTGCATGACGTCGTCGTTCTGTGCATTGTGTTTGTATGTGCCTGTTAAAGTTACAATATACCTACATATAAATATGGACGTATACATGTATGTATAGGGGATGCAATGGTGATATGGAGCAGGAAACATTTGCTGACGCAATGTATCCGCTGTTTCAAACCAAAGATTGTTGTTGTATTTCTATTACGACGAGGTTGGTTGGAACACTCTTTCCTTTATGTATATGTCTATGTGCATTTTTATGTGTATATGTAAAGCAGTTGTTATCAGTAATTTCTCACAATGTGCAGTATGTGCTTTTGTTTAGTTTGTTGCTGGTTCATGGTGACGATATGCGGAAGACTGGTCCTGGGAAACTGAAGAAATAAAGAAGAGAAACAGTACGGGAGGGGGGAGGTGTGTTGAATATTTTTTGAGTATTAGCAGTATTGTACTTAAGGTGATCACCCTTAACTGCATCAAAAAACGACCCAAAAACATAATGCACCAACTTAAAGTTTGAAATCTTATTGTTGTACATTTATCTCTTGTTGAAGCAAACAAATTGAGGTTATGTTAGGCAAATGTTTTTGAAGCTATATTTCGGTTAAACTTTATGATTTGAGGTAGAATTGTACAAGTTTTTTTTTGTAACAAGAAGTTTTCAAACAATTTTTTTTTAAAAGAAAGTATAAGTATTTTAAAAAGATGAGAAGGAAAAAAAGAACCACATTCTCGACAGCAAAACCTGGTAACAAATTTGTATTGGACCAGTTCATAAATATAAATAACGAAATAACAAAAAATCTTACAGTTTATTCCCTATAGAAAACTATAGGATTTTTTTTAACCAATTATTCGAATTAGAACCATTTAAAATAAATAGAAAATCCAGTTGTCAATATTAACCATACAGTTTTTTTTAAGTGAAACTTCCTTATCGACATATGAGAGAAATTTTTTAGCAGTTTAAAAATACAAATCGTCACGTTTTTGCGTTACGCGCTATGTTGTTTTTTTTTTTTTAAGGGAAAATCGTATGTGTTAGCGTCACCGTCATGCTCAGCTCATGACTGGATGGATGCAATCTCTTTTGCTCCCTGGATGAAAAATTGTTGAAAACATCAATGAATTCATCTAGTCCAGTCATTGAGCTAACATATTGTATATTTCATAAAGAAGTTTCACTTCTTACAGGAAACATCAGTTTTAGTGTTTTCTCTTGACATTTAGAAAATAATATTTGGTTCAATGTTTTTTCCACAAAATTGAGTATCTATACAATCCGCTACAATATCTCCGCCCATCAACAAAACCTCTAATAAAGTGTTATTCCATATCATTTCACTAATAGGAATAATCATATTTATTTGCAGCCATTTATATTCGAGATGAGAAATGTACTAAAACTTAATCCTTGAAATAACTCATATACCCATACCCTTTTAACCAATTTGTTAAAATTAACAGATAACAAAAACAACAACAACAACAACAACAACAACAAAACAAATCACAACGCTCTCTGGCCGCATTGACCGTCCAAAAACTTTCATACCTATATACCCCCCAAAAATTTAAGTCAATTTACCATCCAAAATGTATCCGATTATGCTTGCATACCAACATATACCATACATAAGTATGTACCTATCATAAGCTCTCGGCAATTCACGAAGCTATAAACAAAATAAATTCAATTATGAATTGAACAAGCAATTTAGTATAAGTTGAGATACGATGTTTAACTGTATGAATTTGTATCTGTACACCATACTTCCTTCTACTTCGTATTTAAAACCATTAGATACTTCTGTTTCATTATGCAAAATACCACACTAACATACCTACCAACCAAACAACCAACCAACCAACCATTCCTGATGTAGGGTTTTTCTCTTCTTTAGATACTATACCTATCTTCGAGATACATATGTACGGGTATAAGTTTGATTTAGTAGACTCTGAATGGCAAAATGTAATCGCTTGGAATGCAAAATTGGCCCTTCTTCTTCTGCAATGCTATGTATATACGAGTATAGATACTTTCTATCATCGTGGTTTGTCGTTTTGTGTTTTGTTGTTGCTTCATAAGGATCGTTATTCGTTTCCAAGAACCAAATTACCCTCTAATCCAAAAAAAGTACAAACACACAGTCATATACACACATACGACTATATCAGCTGCAAAAGATGCTTTTCTGTTTATTTACATGTATTTTTAGTTAAAAGGAAATATGTACTATAAGCAATTAATAATTATTCTGAATATTGTGCAAATTTTAAGGTTCATATGTATACGAGCATACGGGCATCCAGATTCCAGATTCCAGATGCTTAACAAAATTAAATTGTATATTTTCTCTTAGTCTTATGTTTGTTATATGTGTGTGTGTAGAAGACTTGTTGTTTGTATCAAACCAATCATATAGATACTTGTATGTGAGAGCTGATAAATCGCCTTAAGGCATTATCAGTAGAGGGTTGCAATATAACTTACCTAGAACATACATTCATACATGTATATGTAGATACATATGTATGTAGGTGTAACTCTTAAGGTCTTACGTAAATTACAAATAATACCCTTTATGCAAAAATTAGGTATATAGCATAGGTATGGTAAAACTATTTTATGAAATTTATTCAGAAAAAGAGGTTGCACTAAATTTCATTAAAATTAAAATCAGTATCTATCTTTCCATACTCGTATACGATATGGGATATTGAGGTCAATAAATGAAATTAATTCAAAGAAATTGTGTTTATTCTTGGTTATTGCCTTAACTTTTACCTTTTCCTCATCATTCGTCAATATAATATATTGAACATGTTCGTAAAGAAAATTAACAAAATGCCTTGTAAGACATCAATTGAATAGTATACATTTGCTTATAAACTTCAATATCCCATAGGCGAATATGATGTAACTTTTGGACTTCTTTGAAAAAGGAAATTTTTGATTTGATATCACTTTGTCTTCATAATGAACTATTTAAGGTGTTGGATGTGTTTATAGGAAATTGATTTGAGTCTATAAGAATTTCCTATAGATTTATTGTATACCCGGTTATCAAAAGAAAATGGGATTTTGGTGAAGTTGAAGTATAGATACATTTTTTGACAGACAATTGACAGGATTTGTGTTTCATATCGTATGATAAATTAATCAAAAACAATTTAACTTGGACTTACAAAAGACTAATTTATGATTCATCATCCCAAATTAAAAATCACTTAAAGTAAAATTCCCAAATCGAAAGTACCTTGCCTTGATTAATTTAGTTAATTAGGATTAGTGATTTAGACTGTGGGATTATACTTTTTGTCAATGCTTTTATAAACCGGCTTTTGCTATTTCCTGTTCCGTCTAGACCATAATATACAAAATCCCCAATGGATACAAAATTCTATATAGGTCAATGCAATCTAAAAAACTTGAAATTCCCAAATTCACAATCATGATTTTTAGATTTTTTGTCTATTGTTTTGCGAATATCCCACATATAAAATGTGTATTTACTCCATATTGCCCAAAATCCCTAATTATCACATAAAATAAAAATGGGTAATACATCATATTTTAAAAAGCCCCAAATTCTTAAAATATAAGTATTTGAAGTTATTTTTTTCCAATATCCCACAAAAGTATGTACCCCCTAATTCCCAAAATTTCTGTTGCTCATAAGAATCTCTACCTAAAATTGAATACAAATTTTGATAATCTCGAAAATTACCCAAATTCTTAAAGTATAAGTTTTTTTTCCAATATCCCACAAAAGTACCTACCAACTATTTCCCAAATTTTCTGTTGGTCTTATGAATCTCTACCTAAAATTGAATACAAATTTTAATAATCTCGAAAATTACTGCCCCAAATTCTTAAAATATAAGTTTTTTTTTGTCAATATCCCACAAAAGTACCTACCAACTATTTCCCAAATTTTATGTTGGTCTTACGAATCTCTACCTAAAATTGAATACAAATTTTAATAATCTCGAAAATTACTGCCCCAAATTCTTAAAATATAAGTTTTTTTTCAATATCCCACAAAAGTACCTACCAACTATTTCCCAAATTTTCTGTTGGTCTTACGAATCTCTACCTAAAATTGAATACAAATTTTAATATTCTCGAAAATTACTGCCCCAAATTCTTAAAATATAATTTTTTTCCAATATCCCACAAAAGTACCTACCCCCTAATTCCCAAAATTTCTGTTGCTCATAAGAATCTCTACCTAAAATTGAATACAAATTTTGATAATCTCGAAAATTACCCAAATTCTTAAAATATAAGTTTTTATTTTCCAATATCCCACAAAAGTACCTACCAACTATTTTCCAAATTTTCTGTTGGTCTTATGAATCTCTACCCTAAATTTAATACATATTTCAAAAATCCCCAGAATTACTGCTTTTATTTTAAGATTGTGTGTCTATTTTTTTCACGAATATCCCACAAATGAAGGTACTTCAATTCACATTTTTAAACAAAATTAAAAATCAAATGAAAATGTTTTCTTGCTTTGTTACCGATTTACGATTATGATTTATTATTGATGTTTCACATAGTGTTTCTCTATTTTTGCGAACATCCCGTTCATTAGAAATTTCAAATTTGTAATGATCTTGACAAAAATTCAAATTGTGTAACATACATTATGTTTCACAAGTTACTTTCCTTTTGTTTTTCAATTACTCATTCTTTAGATGACATACCTATTTTTCCACGAATATCCCACATATGGGTTTTTAAGTCCCTAAAAGCACATTTACCTATATAGACCGGCCTCATTCTTGAAAGTAAAACTGTGGGATTTTGCATCTGACTATTTATGTGCTATCATTTTAAAATGACTCTTTCTATAGATAATTTGACGTTTGATCAAATTTTGGGATTAGAGAAGCTACATACATATGCCATTTTCCTTATAATCTTCTTTTCATCCCACTCGACACTAAGTCTTAGTTGATTATTAATTGGGCTTCATTTCCGTTGTCCACAACAGAATTAGACATACTGGTACACCTCATTAGTATAAGAAGTCAATTTTTGATGGTTAGACGTCATCTTGTTTCTTATCCTTTTGTAATTTTAAACGAGACCGATCATTCATATGGCAACGTCATCTATTGTTTGTGGCTTGCGGACTTTTGGGGTCAGTTCATCATCCCACAGTTCAAAACCCTAAAATAGGGGCACTGGTGCATATGACTAAACTTTCCCACAGTTTTTCTAATAAAACTTCCGTTTATTCAAATGAAATTTAAATAAATCACCCCACTGTTTCTTTAATTGACATAATAAATAATATTTTATTCTCAATTCGTACATATGTTCGAGCACAGAAAATATTTTCATGTTTGCCTACGCGCTTGGTTTTGTTGGCAGACATCCGGGCTTCCGGCTTAGTTCTTTTTTCTGTTTTTTTTTTTTTTTAATATTCCCCCCTTCGTCCATTCAATTAATTTAATGCCACCAAAATAATACAAAAAGAAAGAATGCGTAAATACTGCACCACTCGCCAACATCATTCCCCTCCCCTCAAAGAAACTTGAAAATTTTATAGAAAGACAAATGCAAAAAAAAAAAAACGAAATCAAATTGAAACAAATTGGAACAATGACGTGTAATTAAGAACTTCATTCACGTTCCACGGCCAACGACAATGGCAACGATGACACTGACGGACGAACGGTCCGATTGGATTGTGTGTGTGTCTGTTTCTATGTGTTTGAGTGTGTAACAACTTGCCTCGACAACGTTGACAGTTCAAAATAAACGGGGAGTGCCTTTGAGTAGGTATTATCCAGCGTGTACTCAATTGCGTACGGCCAACGGGATGACGGCGGCGGCCAAACGACTGCGGCGCGGAGCGGCGACAACATGCATTTTTGAATGGATTTACTGTGGACTGACACGACCGAGCGACGAACAAGCAGACGGAAAACGACGAACGACAAAAAGTCAGAACACTACTTCTGGACGGGCATCAAACTGTGAATGCATTGCACTGCCACAATGCACATTATATTGGGCCTCGCCTAAGCTAAGCATCCTCGAAGGACGGACAGACGATCGAAAACTTAATTTTGTAGTCGCCTCTGGGAGTTCTCTCAGCAGCAGTAGCAGCAGGCATAAAGCATAGTGCGGTGGTTTATTATTCCAAATGCATTCTCAGTTCGGATGACAGTAGGGGCTAGAGGAACTGTCATCGAGAAAACAACTAACTGACAATTGTGACTGGAACTGCATAATGGTGCGAGTTGAGATAATTCAAACACTTAATAATGTTTGACTGACACATTTTGACAAAATAACAAAACCAAACGCATAGTTGACAATATATACATACATAGAAGTGACAAGAATGTTTGATTATGTTGACCTATTTATCCATAGATAGGATGTCTATTTGCTATTCCATCAACACCAGGATATACAATACCTCTTCGGTGAGAAGTAGGTGAAAAATTTAGGGAAAAAAGACAAAAATAAAATACGTTTATTGACAAAGTTGCTGGCCACATCCTTGTTGCCATATCCTTAAATTTAATAGAGTTGAAAATGTGCAATAAAAATGTGTTTAAAATCAAAAATTCACCACGATGAAAGTTGCAACTGTCAGAAAGGCAACTTAGTGAAATTCACCATGATTTTATTGGATACTTTAAGTGCGTAAATTTACCACAGTGACATTATCAAGACACTCAATGACAATTAATTTAATATTCGGTCAAAAATCATTCTAGAAGCTCGTGAAAACTTCGATTTGTCGAAAATTGTCCAAAAAAAAACACAGTTTCCCAAATGTTGTGCAAAGTACAAATGCGTACAAAAATTCACCTCACGTACATCAATCACTTTACATCTATTTAAAAAACTGTTTGAAACTTAGACTTGACAACAGGCAAGTTCACCACGATGTCATTGGGTACTCTGAACTGTAAAAATTTGAACCAGCCAGCGTAATGTTAGAATCTATTAAAGCTTTATTTTGACAAAACAATAGCCTTTTGAGGTATGTACTCACACTTAAGACGCAGTATGAGTACCAATTCACCACGAAGTGATCTGCCTGTCCCCTTTTTACATATGACAACTAAGAGATATCTGGTCAAGAAGCGGTGCCAAACCCTTCATACTTAAGAAAAAATAAAAAAGCGTAGTCGAAACAAAAATTCACTACAGTGGCATCCGCTCTTCTACTAATGACAGTTGGGACAAGGATTTGGTTGGAACTCTTAGGTTGATTTATGAAAATTCACCACGGTGTCATCAACTACTCTACAAAACTGTTGAGGATTTGGTTTGAAACAAAAAAGATGGTTGGGAAAAAAGTCACCACATTAATGTCAGTTACTTTACATCTAATTGAAGAATTCCGTAAAAAGTCAGAACTCAAAATATTCATCTGGCAACCCTGTCTCTAAATTTTTACTTCTCCTTCCCTCTCTTTGACTCCCATATAGTACTTCACTCACACTTTGCACGTACTATTTTTGAATGCAATGTGTCAAAAAAAGTATCAACCATATCAATCACAGTGCACAACATGATTGTGTCAGTGTCATGAGCTCTCTTACTTTGGGACGGCTTTGGGGCAATTTCAAACTTCAAAGACACAAAAATGCAGTACACTCGTAGATTATTATTATTATTATTATTTTTTTTTTTTTTTTCATTTTATTATTTTGGCGTAATTCCAATGAAATGTACTCCAACAAGCAAGCTGAATGAATATGTAATTTTCAAGTGGCCTCTTCTAGAAATGACGTGCATTGTGTTGAGTGGACCTGGCTTTTTTTTTCTCTGATGTCCATATTCCATAGAGCACAGCACAGCGGTTGAAAGATTTGATTAAAGGCCCTGAAGCAGACAAAAAAGAAAATTGTTTTTATACGAAACTAACTATGTGAAAAATGTTGTTTTATTAAATTCTAAAGTGACATTGTAATGGTTAATTTTTTTTTTTTTCATTATGTAAACAAATTTTCTTTGTCCGTTTTCATTTTTTTCTTTTGAATAAATTTTATAGACAAGAAATTGTTGCATGAACTGCAGATTAAATTTTTGAAGATTTAATTTATTTCTTCTCAGCTCAAATCAAGATTAAAGATATATTTTATAATAATGAGAATTTATCTGAAATTAATTTCGAGTTAATTTCGTGACTTGATGGTTATCTTTTTGCTTTTAAAATACGTCATAAATAAAATGAAATGTAAATCATCTGAAAAGTTCATGACTTTGTTCTTAGAATAATTAAAAATGTTTTAAATTAAAAAAAAAACATTAATTATTATTTAGAAATTAATTGCAACAATAAAGTGAGTAACTCGTTCTTGCTGCCCGAGAGAAACATGAACTTATAAGTCAGGTATAAGTTTCTTCATTACCGTAAAATGTCAATATTAATCTTCCAAATCCCCAAAATTTTGAAAATCCGAAATGGATATATCACAAATCAAATGCCAATTTTGACATTTCTACCACAGAAGAGGTGTCAAAAAATTTCTCCGAATCGATCCGCAACTCATTCAGCGCACTCTGCAAATGTGAAAAAAAGTTCCGTGAGCCGAATTCCAAGACACAAAATGGGCTCTTGAAGTCCATGACAGGAGGTTCAGGTTTATTTTGGTTTAAGAAATTTTAGCCTCCAAAATTTGACATGTGAATTTTTTCTGTTGGTTTCGTTTCAAATATTGCTTTTGCAAGTTTTAGACTCTTGAACTTTGTTTTTTTTTTTAATTTAAATTTGAAGATTTTAGTTTTGAGGCTTTAAATTTTTGAAATTTAGGTTAGAAATCTTGTTTTTGTAATACAACTGTCAATATAAAAGAAGAGGACCAACAATAGAACTTTGTGGCATCCCAAGCAATGTTGAATGAAAATGATATTGTCAACATTTAATCATAAAATTATCGAATTTGAGTGACTAAAAACATCAAATTAAGAAAGTGACAGAACTGGACTTTGGTGTGTTTTGTTGTGTCTTGAGACTAAAAATCTTTGGTTTGAGTTATTGTCGTTGAAGATGTTTCGGCCATTCGAAAAAAAAAAAATGAGTCATAGTCAGTCAAATTTTGTCAGAGAAAATCCCGACGTTTTGGCATTTTGTATCAATTTCAAGTTCTAATTGATGCTGCATTGAGATTTATTCACAGAATAGCAGACCAGTGATTCTTCAACAAAGTAAATAAAAACCAAATGGCTCGACTTTGAAAATCAAGCCAAAAAAAAAAAAAAAACAGACAGAAACGTCTGCTCTGCTAATTAGTTTCGGCAATATGTTAATGACCTCTGTAATTTAATTCTTTGTGCCTATCAGACAAAAAGTGTCTCATTAAGTTAAAAATTTGTATATACTTTTATAAGATAAAATATTCTATCCGACAGTAATTAAACTCTGTAAATTATATCTTCAATTCTTTGGAAATTTGTCTGGACTGGACCCATAAAGTCATTATACTTATCCTTATCTTTTTTTAAGAATATACGTCACATGCAAAATCAGCAAAATCCAAATCGTTGCAAATATCCGATATAAATCTTCTAATAGACACAAATATACGTAAAACTAAATATTGTAAATAAAATATTCCATTTAATCTGGACTCGGTAATTACACCTATAAAAACAAAAGCCCCGCCACTCAACTCACCTAAATCTATATGCATACTCGTATTCCTAATTACACTTGATGTAGCTCCCTCCTTCTTCGCCAAGGTCAGAAATCTCTCTGACATTGTTGACAGTTCTCATTCTCCAGCAATGAGTCCTCCATTAATTCCCATCATTGTGTGCGATGTCCATGTCCTGTCCATTGAAAGGCGAAATTTACCCCTCCCCCCCAAAAAAAAGGACGAGTATCATCTTCATGCTTGATGATGTATTTTGTTTTATTCCATTTTTATACGAAAAGATTAATTTTCAAATTCAATATCATCAAATTACATACACATGTTTATGTGTTTATGTGTTTATGGGAGTGTTATTTGGCCCTATCCTTTGATCTACTAATTACTTCTCATCTAAAGAATCCTTTTTCCCACTTAAGCTCTGTTTCACTTGTTCACTTTTTTTGTTTTGTTATGTTGTTCCACTCCATCTTCATTCATCTTGTTTGCCTTTGCCTTTGTTGTCGTTTTTGTTTTTGTTTTGTTAAACATCCTTAGTCCGAAGGATGTATAAATAAATAAAACAGCTTCTCCTGCCTTGTCCATCAAATTGCTTTCTCCGCAAGTTTTGGGATATAATTTATTCCAATCCCCCGAAAGTGGTGCTTAATAGAAGGGGGAAGATAAAAGTAATAATAATACCCCTCCTCCGTATCCATAGTAAGTGAAAATGAAAGAAAAATTAAATACGCGCCCATTCGTCGCGTCATTGTTCGTCGTTCGTCGTTCAACGTTCGTTGGTCCTTGGTCGACTTTACCGTTATCGTCGTCCATCCGTCAATCCCTTTTGGGAGTAATTACTCCTTGAACTTTGTTCAAACTAATACGTCATTTTCTCTTCCTCTTCGTCCTCGTACATGGGGTGTTATTTGTCTGTTGATGATGGTGTGGTGTGTGCCGCGCGCTGTGTTATGCCGACACGGACGATGACGCCTTTCTGGCCAAGCCGAACCGCCCGACTGACAACCGAACAACAGCCAACAAATAGAACGGTTACCTCACCCAAATTAGCGCGTTTCAAGCGTTTAATTCATTAATTAATTAAACTAATGAGAAATTGTGTTGAACTCGTAGTCTCTATTAGTTGCGTTGTTGCCTTTATCTGACAAGTGACTCGGTTATTATTTAGTTGTTGTTTGTTGTTCTTTGTTGTTGTTGTTTGTTTTATTTTTTCATTGAACTTTTGGCAATCTACTATTAAACGAGCCCAAACAAATGTTGGTATATATTTACAACAAAAGAACAAAATGTTTCGTCGATGACAAATGACATTTGCACGAAACCAAGGGTTTTGCTTTTCAAATTTACTATGAAAATTTTAAGGGTAATTTATTGGTTTAAAAAAAAAAACGATGTCTTTCAAAATGTTGGTACTGGAATTGACCCTACATTATTTTTTGGTTGTGTCAGAAATCCACTATAAATTGCTTTTAAATATAAAAATTAACTGATTTATAAGTCCCACAATAACTGGGCAATAAGACCATGAGAGTTTACCCAGTAGTCCACAAGGATTTGATTACAATTTTTGGACATGGCATAATATTTTGACTCATGTGGAACACCCAAGTGGGTAAATCGTTCTCACGTACAAATGAAGTGGGTCATAATATCACAATAGGTTATCAGTAAAAAGGGGAGCTATTTGCCTAAGAATACAATTTCTTTTACAACCGTTTTGATTGATATTTTTAAAAGATTTTGTAAGTAACAGGGTCATAAGTCATTTGAAGAAATTAAGTGGGCAATAAGACCATAACAGTGCACCTAGTAGTCCACATCAAGGATTTTGGCTAAATTATTTGGTCATAACATTCTGTCAATGATCCTTGGACTTATAAACTAACAAAAATCTGTTGAAAGTTCATAGTTAGTAAATGTCATCCCCCTGTCTAAGTTCTTTACATAAATACTGTGAAATAAAATGAGTTATTTAAAAATGTTCTTCTTGCAATGAATTAACAACAAATGAAGGAGGCCATAAGTTCAACAAAAGTTATATTTATGTAGATATGTAAGTAAGAGCCATAAGTTCATTATGCTTTATGAAGGAAAAACGAAGCTTGTTTCAATAGAAATTAAAGAGTGGGTCATAAGACCATAAAAGAGTTTATCTAGACTTAGGCTTCAGTTTTAAATTTTAGCCTATTACAGTAGAGTATAAGTATCGAGTTGTCCTAGAGGATGTTATCTAAAATATTTGGCCATAAGTTTCATCTCTCGGTCTCTTAAAATGTTAATCTAATAAAAAGTGAAATTTTTTGTTTTCCATATTTTTCTCCATTTTTCAAAATGGCGATCGAGTAATTAAGCACAACCCATCCTTTCATCTTTAAATATTTTAATTCGTCATATTATTTTTTTTTTTTTTGAACAAAAAACAAAATGTGAAATGAATACAAAATTTTTGGCAAACATTATCGTTTTGCTTTTGCCTTAGATTTTTTTTTTTTTTTTTTTTTTTTTTCTCTGTAAAACGATGACACATGAAGCATTAAATTAATATATTCTCCGGGACCAGCAATTGCTCATTCGATAAACAGAGTCAGGGACCAGCAAAAGGCGATTAGGGACCGGGATCGGCAGACAGTTTTCAGAAGTCTCATTTAGTATACTAGGTAACCGTATAACATCATCAGGGCGAAACCGACCGAAACCCGTCCTTCTTTTAATAAGGCTAAGTGGTTTTACACCTCTTGACTTCATACTCCCCGGGAGTAATTTGTATTTCTCCCAGCGGATGCATGGTGCATTACAAATAACAATAATTGAAAGGCGTATTTATTGTCATCATCTAAAATAAAACAATACCAAGAAACAATGACTAAAGAGGCAAGCCCCGGGACTGAGATGACTATTTTTTTTTTTCTAAGCTCTCAGGAGAAGGACACAAACCCGCAGTCAATTTATGTATATTGAAATTAATTGAAATGATTAAAACTGGCAACGACGTTGACGCCGCCGCCGCTGCTGGAGTTTCACGGCAAAAACCGGGACATTTGAATCTAATGTACATTTAGTTTTTTGTTTTTGTAATTTTTGTGGGGCGTAAAAGGACATTTATCTACTACCCTACCTGGGGGAGTAAAAACCAACCTAGTCTCTTACCTCGACGAAAAAAGAAAAAACAAAAAAAAAAAACGATGTGTGATTCCGACTGGAATTGTGTAGAAATCGTTTGTGTCAACGCGAGTCCTTTTGTCCACATATCAACAAGATATATGACTTTTTTCCAGATTAAGGGCGGCTAAAGTTTTCGTTTTTCTTTCACAGAAAAGGACACGTTTTGTACAGACGACGACGTACATACAAACATACATTAAAAGGACTTAAATGTCATCTAGTTTGTGTGTTTTTTCAAGAACGGTAAAACTGATGATAGTCGGATTTGGTTGGTTGGGGCTTAATGACTAAAAACTTTGATGAAGTGGATAGCGTGATAATTTGTTAGCGATTAGCGATTTAGTCTGTACTGTGGTATTTACAATAAACATGACATTTAAGGACTTTTTTATGGTTCTTTGTTTTGTTCTATAAAATTTTATGTTTAATTGTAAAACAACTGAATTTAAATTTCAAGATAAAAAATATATTTTCCCCATTAAAATTGAAATTAAAAGGACATTGAACTCGAGCACGAACTTTTTTTTCTTCAAGAAGTTTGACGTTCCCTAAACTACTTATAGCAGATTGTAAACATTTGCCCATCATAGTGTCAATCACCCTAAGCTATAATTGTAAATGAGACTTAACTTGATGTTTAACTATGTTTACAGCTCATTAGAGAACAAAACAATATTCCATTTCCCTAAAATTTTCCCCCGGTACTCAAATGAAATCTACTAGCACCTAAGATGCTAGATCTGACTATGAAAAATCCAAGGTCCACCGTATCCAGAAACATTTCCATAATTTTTAAGCTGCTGTGGAGGACAATGGTTCTGGCCAGTACTCCATACGAAACCTGGCTGCTTAGTAAAAGGTGGCACTCCAACCTCTTGAACGATTTCAAAGGAAAGTCTTACAAAGAACAGTTGACCTGATATATGTATGTATGAGGAATGAAGATTCCGAAGACGCTACAATCATTAGCTGATTAACTGTATGCAATCTACCTCAAAGCTAAATGGTGGAAAATATTGAGCTCTGTAGAATTACCCAAGTTAGTAGCTTTTGTGTCGAAGAGGTAGACTAGGTCGCCCGAAGCCTTGGCTTCCAATCGGAATAAATGGAGGAACTTGTTATATGAGCCCTGGACCGTATCCCTTTTGTCAAATCGATGATGATGTGGCTCAAACAAGTTCAGATTCTCTCAAAATTCATTGTTAATCACTACAAAGTAGAAGACGATCCAAAAGTATCGAAGTAAGAAGAATCTTCTAATTTCAATTCTCAGATTTCAGTATCAAACCCTCTCAGATGCCAGAGTGTGATTGGCCAAGATGATTATGTAGTTTTTTCATTCTAATTCAAGAGTCCTTTTCAAAAGCAAGTATTAAGTGTTGGAAGATCAGATCTCTAGACATTTAGCATAACTCTTCTTTAGGCACATAGTTCTCGAAAACAACATAATCTTGAGTCATGCTCTATGATATACCAATATCAGCTTGCAGCTTAAAACACGAATGTAAGTTTTCTTTCAAGACCCATTTCAATATTTTGAACCTTATTTCAATAAGGAATTTTAGTAAAACTCGTGTAAATTGATGACTTTAATATATAGTTGCCCTTGGTCGAATTTGTTGGTTCCTAAGATGTACAGTACATACATATGTATCAGTCTTTAGGGACATTCAACTAAAAAAATCAATTTCAGGCTTCTGTTGTTTGTTCGACTGTCCTTAAAACGATATTTACATAACTTACAAGCATTAATAGTACACTTCACTAATATTTTACAATTTTTCTATTAAGTTTTTCTAAAACTTTTCACTAACGTAAATTTTTTCTTTTTTTTTTTTTTTTCTCTTTTTAGGTGAGTGATATAACGTTGATACTTTTAAGGTAAATAGTAATAAATTTTGTAGAGCAAAACTTAACTACCATCAGAACTACCATCCTACTGATTATGCAGTATATATGTATCACAAAAAAGGCAGCAGATTTGATCTAGCAATATACTACAAAGAAAACGAATTGACTCATTTAAAATGCATTTAATTTACGAATATAAGAATCAAAATTTGAACAATTATTTCATAAATCATCTCCAAAGAAAAACCTCAAAAAAAATCTCATACCAATTTAACAAAAAATCGCATTCCATTTGGTGCATTAATTGCGTTTACAGCTGAATTCGTTTTGCAGCGCAGTAGATTTTTATCAAGGGATAAACGCAGTAGATCTACTGCTATAGAAGTAGGGTGACAGCACTGGCCGTGATCAACCAGTTCCCAGTGTTTTGCTCTGTTGCTTCACTGTTCCTATGGACGTATTGTTTAAAAAAAAAATGGGCCAACACTTTCCTGTCAAATGTCAGAAAACTTTCTCGGAGAGTTTTGTAATTCTTCAAAAAACAAGAGGTGTGTTTTTTTTGGGCAAAACATCAGCAGTGAAGTAAGATTTTTACACGTATTACAAATACAAAATCCTTACTGCCGATAAAAGTAGAAGTAAGATCCAAATGCTGATAGAATTTTTACATTTGCTCGAGTCTCGAATATAAATTTTGGTTACAATTGTGTATCTCGAAGGTATGTTCGTTAAGTACGATAAATTAGTTTGTTGTACAGCATTTTTCATTTTTCAGTTGAGAGTTTACTCCTTTCACCGGTTCTTGCTCTTTATGAGATTTTATGTTCAAACTAAGGGCAAACAAAAAACGCTTTCGATAGAAGAACGTTGAATTTTGTAACGTGTTGGTGTCAAACGAGTAGTAAGGTGTGTAAGCTTTTCTAAGCCAACTCGTTTTTGAAGCATTAATGTAAGAGGTTTAAGCTGTCTAACTTTAGTAACCCATGGTTTAGTTAAACAGCGACGTATGAGTTACTAACGCAACAAAGCGTTCTTATTAAAAACGATGTGGAGAAATCCAAAACTAACTAAAGTCTGCGAACAGATCCTTTGACTTTTGTTTAGTTATCTGTCAAAAAAAAAAAAAAAAAAAAAACAAAAAAAAAACAAATCTCACAACTAACGATACGTTTTTTGGCATCCTAGTTTACTGTGGATATTTTTCCCAAAAAAACACATCTAATGATGATTGAATTCTAACGCATATATTTAGCCAGTCCAGTGGTTTATTTTGACATGTCAGATATTGTTACAAGGGTATACAATTGTTGATCCCTTCTTTTCTGTAGTTGTTTTCAAGCTCTTGAATCATTGTTCAGTAACAAGTGGCAATGTTATTTTAACCCCACATTCTTAGTTGAAAAAAGCCATCAAACAAGTAGATGAAGGTTCGATTGATATTCTTACTTAGTATAATTATTTTCTTCTTCCTTGTCATCAATTGAAATCAACAAAATGCTAATTTGATAGGTTTTCTGACGCAACTTTAATTGAAAAGGCATATATTTGTCTTCTTCTTTTTTTTTTTTCTTTCTCAAAACTTATCCCCCCCCCCTCTAACCCCTTTCGATTTTGATGGTGACTTCATAGTAAGCCTTATTTTATCCATTGTCTCCATTAAATTTCTCCTTAGATCCTTGAATTCGATAGAACACACAAACAAACTCTTCATCAATATATGTATGTATGTATCTTTTGTAATAAATCGACAAGCCACTTGAACATGGGAGAAAAGAAAAACATCTTCAAAAAGGAAAAACTTTTGTTTAGCACTTAAAACCACATTCAGTCACCGTTGCCATTGTCGTCATCTTTATCGCTATCTCCGCTACTGCCACTTGCGACACCGCTTTCGGTTAAACTTTTTCTTAATTGAGGAAACATCTGGGGCGGTCCGCTATAAAGAACCATCACCATTTTGTATATGTATGTATGTATTTGATAAGCATTTGTGTTGCCTCTTCCGGTTGCTTTGGCCCTTATTTGTTCAAACTATTAAAGTGTCATAAAAAGACAAAAATGAATGGCCGCTTTCAACTTAGCTTGATGCCTATAGTACCGACTTCAACTTCACCTCCCACTGCTGCCGTCCGGTCCGTTGCCATTGCTGCTGCCGTCTCCAGCGCTTTTTCCGTTTCTTTGAGTGGCCATATGACAAAATCACAAACACACAAATACACATATACTTATAGATCTAACGGTTTTAGGACGACATCGACATCGTGTCGTGGCCAAGACAATATTTAACTTTGGAAGTGTCAAAGTTTTCTTTTCTCTGTTTTCTTTTTTCATCCTGCAGCCCGACAGTTCTAAGGGCGCAAAAGAAAATTCCGGGACAAATTCGATTTTTCGCTCCCGCCCTTATCCATTTTCACCCCATTTCCACCCCTTCAATCTCAAAACGGAAGGGTGTTGAATGTCGAGAAGGACGACGTACGATTATTTTTTTTTTGCTTCTTCTTCTTTTTTTTCTCAGCAGTCTGTCTGCTGTCATTTTTTTTTTTCTCATTTACGTTTTGTTTTCCTTTGGTGTATTAGCCATCAATATCTCGAAAAGAAACTTTAATGGAAGTTTGATGCTGCTATCCGCAACAAAATCCTGTCTTTTGAAAATCCAAAGAATGTCCCAGATGATAACGGTTATGGCCTTCACCAAATAATGAAAAAAAAGGGTTTATATAAAAAAAAAACGAAGTCATAGACCTATACACATAGATCGATTTTTGTCAACAGGAAAGAGTAATTTTTCCAAGAGACCAAGATAATCGTGTGCAAATTTATAGTCCTCCTTTATGTAGCTTCATAATGTCAACAACCATAAATTTTGGTAATTTTTGACGGTTTTTTTTTTGTTGGTTGCTTGTTTGTTTATAGCACGCACAAGAGATTTTGATCCTGGTTTGAATACTCAAGTAGGTGGACCGACCGAAGCACGACGACGCAAGCACTTTGGACAGAGAGTTTTCATAGAGCAAAACTGACAAGTTCAAGTAAATATAGTGTTTGAGTGAAGGTGCAGTGTGATGATAAGAGTTTTGGTCCAAAGTTACTAGATTACTTAGTCAAGATTAACTTAATCATTTGTGGAACAACACTATTGAGCTACCTTATGAAACTTTCTTCGAACATTTCTTTGTAAAACAACCTGATACAAAATCATCCCGATCTAACGTTTTTATAAAAAAAATTGACTTTCTCGCCGAAGCCTTAAAGACTTTTGCTTTCTTAGTTGTTTTCCTAAAGACCAAATTCGAACAAGTTTGGATTACTTTCAAATCGCCGGCATGTTTGAACCACTGGGGATAGTGTTCTACGATTTTTCTGTCCCAGAATTGAAAGAGATTGTAGAAGTATTGAACTTGTTTGACACTATATATAAAATAGTTTCACGAAAAGACTGCTCACTCAGGAAGAAAGTCGATTGATTGCACAATTTTGTAAGACGTTTCTGAACTGTCTGTTCATCGGGTAAACTGGTGATCTGATTTTTAGAAATTATTTAAGTCGATAGATCTTGCTTTGAAAAAGTCTATAATTTGACACAAAAGGCCCTTAAGCCAATCATCAACTCCTGAAAATGCTGTTCGAATACTTCTGACATTGATTGGTGTCGATGCATTCTTCGAAAAGTATGTATCGTGTTGCTCAGTTTAAAACAGCAATCAGTTGCTGATCGATGAAACTTTTGTCTTGGTCTTTCAAAACTAGGAATCACTTTGATTGTCCATCATCATCAGTCATCATTCTTGATTGACGAGCATTCTATGAACTTTTTGCTGTGGTTTTTATTCTTTTCAATAATGTTAAGTTTCGGCAATTTTTGATTTTTTTTAAAAGCAGATTGGTTGTTGTCAAATTTCTTTATGTAAACTTTGACAATGTTTGAAAAATTTGATTTTAATTGACAATCCTATTTATTTAAAAGTTGATTTTCGAATTTGATAGCAACAATTTGGTATAAGAGGTGTGTATGTCAATTTACGCCACTATCTTGTCAATGGCATAGTTATAAACCAAATGTCAGAGCTTTAACAATCTGACAGCTGTCAAATGCTACTAAAGTCTTTGCTATAGAAATTATATTATTAATGTTTTTCTTTTTAAATTATTTTTTTTTTTGTTGACGAATAAGTTAATGTTCAGGACTGTCATCGACTGAATTATAATTCTACTGAGTAAACATGAAATTGTGCATTTTTTTTTAATTCTCACCAGGTAGATGAGAAGGCAGAATAATTCCAGGAAAATGGATGCTTCGATGATTCAAAAAAAAAAAAAAAAAAAAAAAACGTTACCCATAATTCGTTTTAGTATTTCACCGCCAACAGCAGAAGAAGTACCATCATCCAGGGTTGCCAGACTCAGTTTTTCTCAGTTTTTACTTAAAAAACTTCATCTCTTCTCAACTAACTCTTTTCCTAAACAATCCTTCAAGATTCAAGATTTATGGAATCGTTTCTACCACAAATCATTTGAAAAACTGATAACAGACCTGGCAACTCTGTTGGAAGTTAGAAAGCAGAAAAAGAGCAAAATGAGAAAGTGTAGTCATGTTAGGGGGCGCTACGTCAGCAAAAAAAGAAAAATTAAAAGAAAACTAGTCATGTTGTACGTACATGTGTGAGTCCCCTTTGCTTTGCTGCTGCGATTTAGAGGGTGATATGTTCGCACTAGAGTGTGTCATGTTATATATGTATGTATATGGAAAAACCAGGAAGAGAATGAGGGCGACAGCAGATGCGGGGGCGTGTGGGCGTGGGTGGTGGTGTAATATGGTGGGGTGTTAAGCAATTTCGAACATGTGGGTGTGATATGATACGCTAGGATGAGTTTTATGTAGTTTTGCATAGCAGCAAAGGAAATTCCATTAAATTTGCCTGACTAGCTTTTAACATGGTGTCTCTCTGTGCTTTTGGTTCGCTCTTAACCCCTTTTCTAGGTACATATACCTATACTCTTAATGTGTTCATTGTCGCAACAGCCACCCAATCTAACTCTAACACACACTCACATGAACAACACCCACACCACTCATAATCGTATAACATAAATTAGTAATTGAAAAAGTTTGGACTTTTTGGGATCGACTTAATGTACAACATCATTCTTCGTCTTGATGTTGTCATGAGTGTTGTTTAATTATTATACGCCATAATGACAAGGCTGATTTTTCTTCTTCTTAGATTCGAGAATATCAATTTTTCAAAACAAAAAAGCTAATTGCATCGAAAATTACCAATACTTACTTACCAACCAGATTTAATAGTTAAAGTTAAAAGAGTTTGAAAATCCGGCTTCGATAGCATTTTTCCAGTCGATTTGACAATAATTAGCAATTGAAATTTGACATTTCCCTTGTGTCATGGAGTTTTCTGCAATTTTTGATCGATATAAACTGTGCTAACAGTGTCCCAGGTAAAAACATGCAGTAATTTTGATTTTAAGACTTCTAACTTGGAAACTTTACGGTGTCATATACGAGTATGAATTGGATGTAGAATTTTATCTTCACTTAAACAGCGATTGTAATCAGGATCAAAGTTTTAATCTGGTGTCTAAGTAAATAATTTTAAGCAGTACATTTTCTTAAAAAAAAATACATAATTATGTCAAATTTAATATGGGTATCTACCTAACTACCCTTAGACTTATTTTTAAATGATCTTACCCTAAATTATTAAACTTTATAATTCACCCCATTTTATTCCTTTTTAAGAAATGCACAGACATTATTTTAAATTCTTATGTAACTTCATAAATACATAACTATACTTATAACTTTTTGTGTGAAAATCCTTTCATAAATGTGTCCTATGGGTGCTCTTGTCGAAACTTTCCTAACCACCACACAAAATTGCCAATTTAACTAAATATTTATGTACATATACATGTATGTGATGACTTAAACAAAAAATATACACTCACACATGACTACATTTATAAGGTGTGAGACAAAAAAGGATATAATATGAATATTAAATTTCACCCAAAAATCTCTTCGAAAAAAAAAAACAACCTAATGAATATCAACAAATCTGACCATGCTAATTCTGCATCTTAAATCTAAACACCCTTTTTACATTAATTACTAAATACATGTCTGTATAAGGCTAACATGTACAACTGATGCCCGGTTAACTTTGTCTCAATCCTTTAAGTCTACATGCTCTTCTCTTCTTCTAATTTAACACAAACATAATCATCGTATAATTACTAATTTTCCTTCTTCCATCATCACTAAACCACTCTCTCCTTTCTCTGATGTCGTCATACCTTGTTCCACATGTGTATAAATATTCATCGAGGACTATATGAGAAAATCTTTCTGAGATGACGACGACGACGGCGACGACGTAAGCCTCTTTAACAAAAAATCGTTTCTAAGGTCGGTTAAATTTTAATATGTAAATGAAAGAGACAGATAGACAGAAAATAACCAACCCATAATAACACAAACAGGACTTAAGCGCAATATCAGATGAGGAACACCCTTTTGAATACTTCATGCTTCATTAGCACTTAAGCAATATGCCAAAGTGTACACAACACTTTTCATCATGTTAACATTTAGCAAAAGGATAAAATGTATATATGTATGAGGATGTGAGGAGCGTGGCCGATAAAAAACAACAACAACAATAACAACCTGAACGAAAACTGTCATCACGAATAAACACCCACACAAGGACCACCAAAGGACTCTTAGACTCTATTAGACCGAATAACAACAATGATAACAGAAAACACCAAAAACAACAATAACACAAAAAACTTTATGACTTGAGTGAATGTGTTTAAAGGAAATACACCTATACCTTGACAAAGTCTGTGAGCTAGGAGATAGGACGAGTTCGAGTTCGAGTATAAGGGTTGAAATGAAAACATATTCCCTTAATATCCTTAAGCACTCTCGGTCAATTTAATTTCGGACTTGGAGGATATCCTTAAAGGCTAGTTCAGTGCTTGTGTCATGACAGCACGTTTCCGTATCCTGTTTTCTTTTTTTTTGTTTTTTTCTTCTTTTTTTTTCGTCCTTTGTATTTGTGGTTTGAGGCTGCACACTCTCTGTGTTTCGGTTCTTATTGTTTGAAGGGATTTGTATGTCAGAAGATTCTTAGTTTGGATATCACAGTACACACATTATCATCATCATCATCATTTTCCGAGATGATGTGGTTTATTTGGGAGTCCTTTTCTCAATATATAAGATTTTCTAATAACTGTTCAACGTCACGTATTAATGTGTCTGTTTGTGTGTTTATTTCCCTTTTGGCATTTTAATGTCGATATACACAAACACTATTCATACTTTTCCTATATATCAAGATGTTCCTATACCAACATATGTACATACCTATACTCCTTGGATATTTGTCGACGCCCTTACCCGCTGTCGTTACTACCATTCCTCTCGCATGCTATAGCCATCTTGAAAGTGTCTTTTTTGATATGATAGTTGGGTTTATTTGGAAAGCAAACTTCCGTCATATTTCTATTTTCTGTTTTCTTTTTCTTCATTTTTATTCGAGAAGCTTCAGGAGTGTTGACATCGACACATTGACGAAAAGTAATCAGACGACAGAGGCTAGAAGGTCTTCTTTTCTTATGGAAACACATCTATAAGGTGGCGCTTTGTTAATCACCCAATTTTGCAATGGCGTCATACTATGTGAATTATATTTGACATTTGTGAACTAGACAGCTGCAGTTTAGAAACAAACAAGCAGGCAATGGATGGCGTGTGACTAAGTTTCAAGATATCCTGAAAATCATCAGGAGCGACGACGACGCACGGTTCCGTCAATCTGCTTGTGATGCATGAAAGGTCGAATTTTTCTCGAGGTTTAGAGCCGTGATAAATTATGGATGGATTTTTTGACGAAAGCGTTTCGGTGTCGAGTTATCTCCTGTTTTAGAGTTTTGGCATGCATTTCAGACTTTTATCTTTAGGACTACTTAAAGCGGGCTAATGTCAAAAATTGCAGAGCTTCAGGAGAATATTTGACAGGAATGTGAAGAGTTATCGCCTCGCCGCAAATCTTTTGGAAAGTCATGGAAATTGATATAAAACGTTGACAAGTTTGTATCAACATTGAAACATGATGGATATCATCTTTTCCATTTGACAGATCATCATTTTTTTTATAAGTAAAAAAAAAGTAATTCAAAAACAAATTTGTGTCATTAATTTGCACCACCTTGTATAAAAAGTTGTGTGTATTTTCAAGCTGACACTGACTCAAAGGATTCTCATTCAACAAAGTTATTGCTACAGGATATTAAGTTAAGGTACGTGTACCGTACCTACGTATCTTGTATATCTAATCTATCAAAAACGAACAAAAAAAAAAAAAAAAAAACATTTTCTTGCGTAAAACTTCAAAGTGATGAAGTTTAGAAAACATTTGACTTGCATCAACTACAAAAGCACATTCAAGATTCAGGATTCCTTTTTAAAAAAGAAAGTTTTTACTCGAAGATAGAAATTCTTTTTTTTTTTTCTTGCTTAAGTCTAAGATCTTAATGCCTTTTTGGATTGTTAACCAATTATATCACTTTTAGTAAACAATCAATGTAGGTTTGTAAACACCTAGAGGGTGCTTTAAAATTACGTCAAAATATGTAATTTGACAGTTGACATTTAAGACTACAGCTTGTAAAGATATGATTATGGGAGTTCCATGAATTATTGCTTTATACTGTCACTAGAGGACCTGGCGAACTTTGTCCCGTCCTAATTGAGTTCTAACAGCATCTCTGACTGTTAGATTTTTGTTACTCTCGAAACTTACAAATAAAATTGAATTGTATTGAGTTGAAGTTCGTCTTTTCCTTCGCAATTTTTCCATGTTTTGTAACTTTTTAAACCTCCCCTAGACTACGAAAAACATTTCAAAACCAAAATCAGCCAAATCGGCCAAGTCGTTCTCGAAATATAGCAGAAATTGATTTTTATATGTTAAGAATGTTTAAAAAAAAGAACGAAGTTATCCTGTTACAATTCAACAATCAATAAAATCAAAAACTTCCTATTATCGAGGACAACACAAGTGGTTCCTAAACTCCTAAGCTCAAAGTCAGTGGTTCAAAAATTCCAAAAACCGTATTTGACCGATGCACACTTATTGACAGATTTTGAAAACTATGAAGCACCTCTGGATGTTGTTGAACCTTGAAATTTCAGCGCCGGGCGGTACAAACAAAACAAAACATCGAAATATTGTCGATGTAAAGGGTGTGTTACCCGCCCACTTTCTCATACTAAAGTCGTATCAATTAAGTGAGCATTTCGAATACTTGTAAAATCGTGAAATATCTAAGAGCATCGGGATTCGAAGTTGATGACTTAAACATTGTGACAAAGTGGGCGTGGTATGCACCTACTTTTCTATAAATTCTTATTATTTACAAAGAACGCTTCTGATTAGTGTAGAATGATGCAATTCGTCAGCGAATTATAAAAGTTTACCAAAAAAATCTTCAAAAACTTAGGATTTTGTGCTCCGAGGGCGTGTCTTCCACCTACTTTTTTCGATATAAGCATTATTTAAGCACTTCTAATTCTTGTAAAACGCTAAAATTCGGTGGAAAAAAACTTCTTCGAAAACTTTGAATTGTTCACTTAGGGGGGCGTGGCATCTAACGGTTTTTTAAACAATTCTAAAAAGTTATTTGACAAATAATTTTTATTCTTGCAAAGGAAAAGTGTGAAATGTTACAAGCTTCAAAAACCTCAAATCTTTTCTTAAATAACAGTTATCAATAAAAGAGTCACTTTCTACATCTTTCAAATAAAAATTAAAAAAAACGCACTCTCACTTTCTCACATTATTGTAATGCATTTAATTTTGCATATAATTGAAATTTTGAAATCCATAGCCAGGTACAGGTAGGTACTCAAGAGGCTCTTAAGTAATTATGTAATTGATTGTTTTAATCCGTATTCCGTATAATGACTTTATCTGATTCTAAGTGGTGCCCCCTAAAAACACTGCACTTCTGATGCACAACCAACAACCGTAACACAATTTTACGAATACACTTACACGTGTATCCGACAACACATACAAATTTATCTATGATAGTGCATTTGGTTAAAGTGCATTAAAGTCTTACCGCAACAGCTTAGTGCCGCATGATTTATTACATTAACATGACACTTTACTATACCAAAAACTCAAGGTGTATCTCTTAACCTCAATATATGTACATGTACATAGTATATAGCAGGACGGGCAAATGGCAAAAAGACAGATTCGATTTCCCTTTTGGATTGCATATGTACTTGTACATACAACAAAATCTGTGCATATGTCGAACAAATTTTTGCCAGGAGCATCATGGCACACAACGTCATATGTCAACAGCCAGAACCAGAATCCGAATCAGAATCAGCAACAGCTAAAAGAAGAAGCAGCAAATCCTGAGCTTCTGTGTGAGAGAGAGAGAGAGCAATGCTAAATGCAATTTCCAATTCTTGACAAATGAAAGGACGAAATTTGTAAAAATGAAAAAAAAAAGACGGACCAAAGTTAAAGGAAGAAAATTCCATCAGCAGACCTTCTGTGACGACAAAAGTAAACGACGACGACGACGATGATGACGACGACTACGGATGCGGATACGGACGATGTAGTTGAAGCTCTTCCTTTGGTTGTAGAGCAGGGTACCTACGTACAAATACATATTGGAGTATATGCCGCCTGATGGAGAGTCAAACAGAACGAGTATGTGCCGTGCCTGGCTTTGGCTTTGCCTGTGGGCTGAATAGGGACGATATGATGGGACCTTAACGATGTGTATACTGAATGATAACCTTCACTTCCCTCCCGTCACCACCACCGACCGCCGCGCCGTGTGTTTTATTTCGGAAAAAAATAAAACGGATTCTGCTTCGAGAATTTCTAATCTATTGCATTCTGGCATTCAATGCGATTTTTCGTTTTGTTTTATTTTTTTTTTTTCAGGAAGGGTTCATCTCTTGTTCCATGTGCGCCCGTCATCTCATATCGTCTTCATGGAATTTTATACCTTCTTTTTTGTGTATATGTTTGCCGTTTGGTGGTGTTCCCTTGCTCACTCCAAACTCTTTCCTCCCATCACTGATTCCTGTTCTTTTGGGTTATGTATTATGTTCTGGCTGGATTGTTGCATGCAACACAGAAGCTGATGTTTTCCGTACTTGGAGTTATGTTATAGTTCCTCTCTTCTCCTGCCTGCTCTTCATGTTCACATTAATGGCAGTGGGAGAACGTTGTCGTATATGTATATACGTACATAAGAGTTCAGTGGCCGCTTTTCCTTTTCCGTCTTCCTATATACACATTTATAGTGACTCCATCCACCGGTACCAATTGGCAACTTGTTTTCCTTTCTCGGCGGAGCGGCGCAGCGGCCGGACCAGCGTTTACCTAGGCTTAACATAGTTATAGGTAGGTAGGTCTAGGTATCTAAGCCTGGGTCGTCATTCTATAAAACCATTTCTCTGTAAAATATCTTGCTAGATAAATATTCTAGAATCTGAATGCCATCTGTTCCTTCTCTTGCGCACAGTAAGAATAAAAACTCAGCTTGGGTTGTTGAAGATTTCAGAAAGAGGTTACAAATAGTCACAACACTCATAGTCATAGCTATAGGAATCTACAATAACCGGACAAGTGATGGTCGTTTCTGGGTTGGTTTGTATGGTTTGGTTATAGTTGGTGCTGGGTTCTATTCCAAGTCCAAGACCAAAACCAAAACCAAGACCATTCGACCAACAGGGGTAAGCTTAAGCCATAACTTAAGAAAAGACTACGACAAAAAACACGAAAACTCTGAAGACGACGACGACGACGCGACTCACGTTGGGAATGAGGATGAGGATGACGACCAAGACCAAGAAGAACTCGAGTCTCTTTTCCCTCTTTCTAAGCCAAGTTAAAATGAGACCAACAACAACTAGAATACCTTTCTACATTCTGATTGGCATTTTATTTATTTATTTGTATTTTTTTGTTTTTTTGTATTTTCTTTTTTGCTTGCTATATGCTTTCTTTTCCTTGAATCATCCTTTATAAGGGTTTTATCCATTTATTTCCGGGATTTGCAAAATAGTCCTCCAGGTGGGATCGTTTTTTTCTTTTTGTTTTCCTTTTTTTTTTGGCGGAAAAAATGGAACAAAGAAAAACTTTGCACAGTAAAACTGTCTACATTTTTGTTTTCGTTTTGTTTTAATTTTATTGCCATTACAATGCAAATTGTTTTGATATTGTTTGTAGAAATGCATCATGATGACAGATTGTGGGGGAGGGGGGTTAAGAACTATTAGGTTGGTATCTAGATTGTCGAGATGGTTGGTGACAGCAAATTGGAATAAGATTGCAATATTTAAGCGGATTTTTTTTGTTTATTCCGGCGACTGTTTTTTTTTTTTTTTTTTTGAATTTGCTGATAAATAGTTTTTCTTTCTTTAACTATGATTTTTTTCTTTCTTTGACTATGATTTTTGGAAGTTTTGAAAGATTGAGAGTCTTGAATGTAATTTAATTTAAGTTTTCGAACGTTTATAGGGAAGATAGTTGAAGAAAAATTGAATGTTGAATTGTATAAAAGTTTGTCATTAATTTAAGTTCGGAATTTTGTCGTTCTATTATGTGTTCTGATATATTTATGTTTAATATTGCTCTAAGATCATTGGAGTGGTCATTGCCTTCCCATTACTGGAAAGGAAGTAACGACAACTTAGACACCCTATCACATTTTTAAAATGCAAGAAAGATTGTACCTGTACTCAATTGAGTGAAAAATTTGGCAAAAAAACTTCTAAAGATGGTGATTTACGAATTATTATGATTTTAACCTATGATTTTATTTATACCTGCTTTTAAAAGCTTTTTTCTCGAAGCTCAGTAAAAACTGTGGGTTCTAGTTTTCTCCAAAAAAAATGTTCATATTAAAAAAAAAGCTGGCGGCCCACACCAACAATTTTTGACACTTTTTGGTTAGTTTTAACTTTCTTCCAATTCGATATTTGTCAAAAAAAGTACCATAGGTATGCTTACAGTTGTATTATGTTAAAAATAAAATAAATAGAAAGTCAATATCGATATATTCGTGTCAAAAAACATATTTTAGCAATTTTTGGTAGTATTTTTTTTTACTCTTTATATTTTGCAAAAAAACTATCTATCAATTGATTTTTTCCAAAATTTTAACAGATGTCTAAAACGTCATTTTACATAGTAAAAAAATATTTTTAAGGTTATATAATTTTTCCTTCATTGTATATTTGAGTTACAATTTTTTTTTTATTAAAAAAAAAAACGGAATTTATTTGCATACAATAAAATTTATTTCAAGTCATCCGTTTCTGAGATGTTTGCGAATTGCGACCAACCAAAATGTTCACTATTTTTTTTTAAACTGCTATCGATCGATAAATTTTTACGAAAGTCCTTTCAGCATCTTTTGAAGTTATAACCTGTCGAACAAAATTTAGTTGATAGTTCTTGAGATACAGTGGGCGAAAAATGGTATCTCGAACATATAAACTTACGTACCCACAGACAGATAGACATCTGAAAGGCCTTTCTAGAAATGACGGATTTAGGTTCTAAAAACGTCTAAATTTTGTAAAAATTTCAATTTGACTAATCGGACCGATTACAATAACTCCCTATGTAAAGTTAAAAATATTTCTTAATTACTCCTAGTATTTCTTGAACCACTTTTTTTGGAGCACCAATTTTTTAATTTTTTTCAAAATGTATTTATCCAATCATAATCGAGGGTCTGTAACTTTTGTAGGTTTCATATGTTGTTGTGTATTTGTATTACATTCTGTTGGTCTAATAGTTTCCCTATTTTTTTCACAGAAAACACGGGAAAGAAATAAAATCACAATCACCACATTCATAGCTTATTTGTGAATCGCTAACAGTTCGTGATTTTGAATTGTAAATCACTGGGCTCTTCTCTAATAACATAACTTTAAGTTGGAAATAATAACACTTTTAATATGTCACCTCGTTTTTAAAAAAGTGTTTGAAAACTTCGATTTAAAATTGTGTGACGTTATGTCCCACCTGTGAACAAGATTAACTTAAAATTGGTGGAAAGTTTCAAAGCGAATCAATCTAGCAATCTAGTCATAAAACAAGATTTTTCAATTAAAAATTGATGTTTTATTGGTTTTTGATTAATATTACGGTAAATATCTAAAATGTTAATAATTAATGTTCTGCTTAAGTCATTCATTTGTTTCGATAAAACTACAAATGGATTATACCTATGTACATAAAATTATTTTGACAATAAAAAAATACAAAAAAATCTGGACTTTTGAAAAATGGTATTTTGTGAAAAACTGACTAATGTGTGATTATTTCCCGCTAATGTGTTAAAGTGAATGTTATTCGCTTGTTATTTTTTCACTCTTTCAATTTAACATAATTTTAAACACCTCAGTTCCAAATAATAATAATAAAAAAATTTATTAAAATTAATTAAATTTATTGATTAAAAATTCCACTGAATTTTGGTTTTAATGCTTTTGTAGCATTTTTTTTTTGTTTTTTAAAAATAGAAACAAATTTCGAGTTCAGTTTTTGAATAAAAAATTCATTTTTGGGTAGAATTGAATTTTCAACTGAATTTGTGTTACATATATTTTTTTTTTTGATTTATTGTTTCGGAAAAAATAATTTCCAGGGCGAATCACAACCCATCGCAATAGTTTTCTAGGAAAACCAATATGGTATTCGAATTGAAGTGTTATTTGATATTTTAATTAATTATGATGATAATAGAATTTATACGAGTATGTGAAATTTTTCAATTTTCAGTTATGGTTTTGCATATCTTTTCACGCATCAAATTCTAAACCAATTATTCTAAATATTCGATAATTTTGCTGAAAATTCAACACTTGTAAAAAAAGACATGTTTGTATGTACTTCATTGTCGAAGTTATATGTACAAGTTTTAATTTAACAATCAATTCTTTTTCAACCTTACACCAGCTTCTCCAAGCTCCCCACCCCCCTCCATTCTACCCTCACCATCTAGACAGATGTTTAGAATTGAAAAATTAGCCTAAAATAGTTTTTTGATTGTAGTCATTTTTCATTTCCTTCAGTTACAATTTTTGACAGCTAACACAACAACCAATGAGCTTACACTGTCTAACTAAGAATTAGAACCACTTTGTTTAAACGTCATGTTTTTTGTTGTTGTATTTTAATTAAATCTACAACAGCCTCATCAAAGAAGCCACCCCCATTGTTTGCGTTCTCTCCCTATCTCTTTATAAACTGTCAATTTTATCTTATTTCTCCTGTCAAAAATGTGAACATCGAACAAAAATCATCCACTGGTGCTTCATAAAGTTCAAAAAGGATTTAATTGTTATTAATTGTCTTTTGATAGAATTTTCAAAATTTAAATAAAAAAATGATTGGATGAGAATTTTTGAAACACAGATGACGGTATATAAAAAAAATATAAAAAAAATCCGTCCATCATTCATCAGTGGTTATTATCGTCATTGGCATCGAGCAGTTTTTGTTTTTGGCATTCGATTGGAGAAAAAAAAACTTCCTGATGTCAATTTTTCGTCAACCACAAACGGTTTTGAAACATACACACCAACACTACACACCTCAATATCCAACCAAATCGAGTTTTTTTTTTTTTGAGTTAAACATCATTGTGTCATTTTTTGAATTTTCAAAAAAAAAAAAAATATTCTAGCACTGACTGAAAATTTAGGCTTGTTGCCAAGATTTTGTGTCACATCGCAGCTATAGGCACTATACTTTACCTATGTGTCGTATAGTATTTGACATTATTTATGTTAAAAATATTTCTTCATCTCTTTTTTTTTTTGTTTGTCTCCGCATTCAGAATTGTACACAAATTTTATTCAATCAGACAAAAATACGAAGAACAGAGCGTGAAGCGTAACGCGAAAGGTAGAAAAAGCAGGTGAGATACGTCAACGCTAGAAACAGCCGCAACAAATGCGTCAGTTTTCTAAATTTAAATGATAAAAATAATAATTTGTTTTGATTGCAGTATGGTGGTGTTTTGTTTTTGTTTTATTAATTTTTGTCAGCAGTTTTTAATATTTCGATATATGTAAAAAAAAAAATTAAAGAATTTGATTTGGAAAATAATTTGTTGAATAAAATTTTTACACAAAAATAATTTTTTTGACTGATTAAGTATGTATAGAAATTTGTCACAATTTGTGGTGGCAACTTAAAAAATCAAGACAATTTGACAGATCAAAGATATAGGGAACAGAACGAAGAACAAATAAAATGACATAAGATCCCATGAAAGTCAATCATTGAAGCTCTAATGCTCTAGCGTCACTTGAATTTTAAATACTTTCATTTATTTTGAAAAATGTCAATTTGCAACTAGTCAATATTTGACTCGTGGAAAACTCGAATAAGCCGTGCCATTAAAATGACCTAAAGGTGACACATTTCTTTTCGAATTGGTGTCAAATATATGCACATGATGCCATTATTACTTTAAACTTTTAACATATAGTTTTTTTTCAGTCACTTAAAATGACAAAAATATTGGAGAATTGTTTTGTCAGTCAGAGATTTTGACACAGCGGCACAAACAAGTATTGAGCTATGTCATTACAATTCGAAGTTACATATGTCAGAAATTGTTACATGATGTCACTACAATAAATTATTGAATTGAATTTAACTTAAATGAAAAAGAATACCAGTTTTTGGGAAGATGACATTTAATCTGCGTAAAAGTCAATCAATGACACTATGACACTTTACAATTTATAATAACACAAATATGAAAATGTATTCTGTTTAAAAATTATATTAGAATGTGTTGCCATGGTATAATTTAATGACAAAAATTGACCATCGCATTAGTTTCAATGACAAATGTAGTGTCACTTTTGCAAATGACATAATTTTAAAAGAAATTAATCAATTACGGTAAAGTTTTAATGTCATAAGTGTCTTTTGTTATTAAAATTATGACAAAAAATGTTTTTATGATGCCACTATATTGACAAAATTGAACGTCGTGCATGTCAAACCGAAAGGAAATTGATGAAATTGCAATTTTCACTTGTTAGTTGGTCAATGTCGTGATCAAAATGTCACATAATTATTTTTAAATCATCTTGCAAAAAATTTTAATCATAAAAAGTCACTTACATCTACATAAGTCAGTTACTTAAATTTTGAATTTTTTCATGATAAAATAATGACAACTTGTCACTCGTGTAAAAGACAATAACGAAAGCAATTTTATGATGCTTTGCCACTATAATAGAAATAGAACATGATTAGATTATAATTAAAAAAATGTCACTTATGTTTGTAAGAGTGTCGAAGAAATATTCATTATGTCACTATAAAAAAAAAATTTAGTTTTACATTATTGCTTTTATTGACTGAAAATCAGTGGCATTAATGTGTGAAGAATGAAAAGAAATGTTTCTTTAAAAATGTGGTGCTAAAGTCATTAAATGACCTTGTTATCATGTGTCATTTTGACGTCACTAATTTTATTTTTATTTATTCATTTAGATTTTATACATATTTAAAATAGTGCCAGTAAATATTTTGATTATATTCACATAATGACAAAATTGAAGTCATTTATTGACTAAAATCGTGTCATTTATTCATGACAGTAAGGGTATAAAGATGAAAAGATATAAAAAGAAATTATGATAGATTGTCACTCGTGTCACTCTAAAATCCTTTAAACTTAACGTTGCTTAAAAAAGATTCTATTTACTAAAAAATAAAGTGACGCCAAGAACTTCTCCTTTATATTGTACATACAACCGCAATTTATCATAACTTTACATACTTCTATCTCTATTATGTAAGTTTCAAAATATAATGTAACCACAAATTACCAACACTATATTCTTATTTTTTTTCGACTTTGACAACTTTTATTAGCCAAATAATAAGAAGGAAATTTAATAGCTTTATTTTCTCGGCTCGTCGAGAATTTTCATCAAACTAGCTGTTAATATCAGCTTTCTATGTGTCTGTGTGTTTTTTTATTATAATCCCATTATATCTTATATGCCCATCAACTTCATAGTCTAAAATCTTTCCATTTTTTTTTCTTCCCGTTATTTGAATAATCGAATAACTTAACCTTACGCCTCGCCTTCTATTTGTAATGATGAGATATTATCGATAAAAATTTGTCGCCATCAGTTTGGGAAACTTTTTTCATGTGTTTTCCTTTTCAACACATCCTTTCAGGAAAAACTTTATACTACGAAGAAAAAGTATATATTCCCAAAAAAAAAAGAGAAGAGAAGTAAAAAAAAAACTTTAAACGGTTTTCGTTTTAAAAGTGCTTACTGATCTAAAAAAAAAAAATTATTACTATACTATACCACCCATTCACTCACTCACTGTAGTATAGTAATATATCCTGTACAGGCTGCAGGAAGATATCTTCTCTCGTAAATCCCATATCTCGATGACAACAAAATCGAAAGAGCCCTAAAGAAGGGAAACATTTTTGTCGGTTTGTTTTTTGTGTGTTGCTTTTCATGGAGGGCAGACAGGATGTTCTATGACGTGTTAAGGTTGTTGGATTAACCCCAAAAAAAGAAAATGAAAAATAGGAAAAAAGTATACGACTTTGTCGAATGTACTTGATCAGGATATGATATTGGGTTAGGTTGATATTTTTTTTAAGAGAAAAAAAGTTCAAAAGAAACGTTACTTTTTGACCCTACATACTAAAAAAAAGAATAGGCCTCTGTGTAAAGGGAATCCGGGACAACGAAACGTAGAATTGTTTTATTGAGTACCCTATCGTCAGAATAAAAATCCCTACACAGAAATCGCAAAATAAAAACCAATAACCCCAAACAAAATTACAAAATTAAATATCCTTATAAGTATCTGCATTTGGAAATTTCATATTTGAACATTTCGGAGTTTTTAATTATTCTTTTGGATATTTGGTTTTTATAAAAAACAAGCGTTTTTGAATTTTCATTTATTTTATTTTTTAAGTTGTTTGTAAAATTTTGGTTCAATCAATTCTATTTCTTTAAATAAATATTAAGGACATTTTCATTCCTTAAACAAAATTGTTTCCAGTTTAAAGTAGTTTAAAAAATAGACCCTTCGACTTTCGACAAATTTTTAAGATACAAAAATAAAATTTCGATAAACGGAAAGATGGAACAAGACGCATTCTTACTTGCAACATATTTAAATATTGTTTTTTTTTTTAATTTTCCTAAAAGAAAGAAAAAAAAGAATGATTTTTTAAGGAATTTATTTTGATTTAGTAAATTTTATTTCAATTTTTTACAAAACATCAATATATACAAATTTTGCTCTTAAAAAAAATTGTGGAGCACTTTGTTACGAAGCGTTACACTTCCAACGCCGCACCGACCCCCGTTACCAAATCCAGTAGCTTAGCTAAGAATTGGTGTTTCGGAAACACAATGGTAATTTTTCATTCGCACCTTTAAGATTCACATCCAATTCCAACCCAAAATACTATATGGGGAAGTGGATTATTGGTAAGAATTTGTTTTCTACCTTCTCCTAATGTGTACCAATCTTGTGTACAAGAGGTAAGCTGGTACTCAAGTACAAGGCAATTCGGGAACAATTTTCGGGTGCTTTTTCTCCCGTTAATTCCGCTGTCCACTTCTTCTAAGTGTACTACGGTCAAGGCTTCGGTCGCCCGATTATTCTCTATTTTGGTGCTAGAGACAGGGGATGGAACCCCAGTAGTGTCGTATGAAACTATATTATATGAAATACTGTGTTATATTATTACAAACTATCATTATCAATCGTGAAGTATATAAAATACCTTGTTAAGCCGCATATAAAATAATTTGATAGTTTAGCTCTTGAGTCAAAACACCAAAAATAAAGTTGTTTGCTGGAACCGAGTTTGAAACTCTAAACCCAAGTTTTTTTGCTTTCTTTGGGTAAAACCATGGGCACCCACGAGCTTACCTCAGCCTCGTAGAAAAAGCAACACAACTTTTAATTTATGTTTTTAGTACAGTTTTGACTTATGATGTTTAACAGGGAGGTGAATCTAAAAAAAAATACAAATTTCTTAATCCAGATTATGGCAACCCTCATTTTTGTAATCAACTTAACTATGTTAAAAAGCAAGATAAAAATCACTTTTTAACCACATTGATTACGGGGATTGACACTAAAAAGGTTTATCAAATAAAAATCCTTATAAATATCAACCAACTTATGACATATAACTATATTGGCAACCCTTTTTTCCAATTTTCAATTCAAATGAGTAAAAAGTAAGGAATCTCTGGAAATGTCAGTTCTATAAAATGAACCGTAAACTAAGTTCAGAAAAAATTTCAAAACCTTAAATCCTTAAATCTCGAAATTTAAAAAAAAATAATAATTTTAAAAATCGATCGAAACTAAACTGACGAACGCGCTTGTTTTGACAAATTTTTCAAGAGCTGTGGCGATGAGAAAAAATCGCGTAAAATATCGTCTCGTTATTGGTCTCGCATAACTGATTCTCGTCTCGTCTGGGTCTCGGTGTTGTGTTAATGCTCATAAAACGTTTAGTTTGAAGTCTCAAATCAGATAATCTAGGTCTTGCTTACAAGGTTGCATGTTGTAGTTTGACAGCTTGTTACAAAAAATTTGAACGACAAACTAAATTTTGAAATTTAAATAACGTTGATTTCCAATAGACTCGAAATTCCTATAATATCTCACTATTTTTATAGCAGAGAATCGAATCAAGAAACTAACCAAGCTAAGAATTTACTGACGAAATCAATTATTTCGATGAAATCCTCGATCATAATTTTGAATTTTTTAAATTTAAAATCTCGTCTTGAGATCGCCTAGAAAACTCTTAAGTCAGTATTTTCTAAGTTTTACGAGAAAAAAGGGAGACTTCTCCAGTCTCCCAACCATTTCTACTAAAATCCTAATTTATTTTCAAAATAATCATTTTTCAAAAGGCTGCTAAATTTTGAACCTCCTTTTTGTAGACTATCAATGTTCTCAACCTTCCCTTAAATTGTTTGCCATTTGGTATAGCTGTTTCTATGTGTCGAAATCTGGTTTTTACAAATCCATAACTTACCCTTAAAAATCCCAAATTTATCTTCAAAATGACATAAAAAATTTCACCGGCAAACTTTTGGTGAAATAATGTGTTTTCATATTAGGAAGACATAACATGAAAAAAAAGAAGAAGATTACTTTACGTGTGTATGTGTATCTATTACCATAACCGCCCGCCTGCCTTCTTTTTTTTTAAAAGGTTATGATATAATTTTTTTTTCTTCACCTGTAAAATGATTTAAAGTCAACGACCTAACCATAACCAACCCAGCAGCAGCAGATTAGTTCGTTCACCGCCTCACCTGGCAGTCTCACCTTTGCTTCGCGTTGAATACGAGAATTATTATAACGACATGAGTACGGGCATAGATATACTCGTACATATTATACATACATATGTATACATATATGTATAAATAAAAACCATTTTCTAGGTTGAAGGCATAAAGTCTGCTTTATATAAATCTACTGCCAAATGGTTTGTTTGTGTTCCTCTTCGGCGGGTTTAATGAGAGAACATCAATTAGACAAATAGCACCAAAGCAACAAGCCTTATGGCCCTCTTCCTCGTCTTGGTCTTGGTCTGAGTCATCTTTATCTTCTTCGTCTTCATCTTTATTATTACCATTGTCCGGAGCAGCTGAGTTTTTCTTCTAGTGAATTTCTATGTTTTTTTCCGTCACGGTCGATGGTGATATGTGCGGTTCCTGAGTATGTTTAGGCATAACCATGCATTGGCCCTAATAGTCCGTAGTCGTAATTACAAGTGCGATAGTTTTTTTTTTTGCGATGACACAAACAAACATCATAATTTCTTGTGTCCATCCGACACTCTGACAGATGTCAATGTGAACCAATTTTCTTCGGTTTTTTTTTCTTTCTAAGAAACTATAGGTGGCAGCACATCACACTTTTTAAACCTAGGCTTTTCTTTGAAGTCTATCTAAGCTCGTCGTCGTCGTAGTATTCGTATATCGAGGGTTCATTGACCTGGCCAAGAAGACCATCATCATTATCATGGTTGGGTATAAAGTGGTAACTAGTACATCATTGAAACCGACTCGACTCGGTCCGAACAGCTTTTTCCGGTTTACTGCGATGATGGTCAAGGAAATGGATGGAAAAAACCGAGTTATAAAGAAAAACACTTCTTTTCCATGTTCCATGTTTTGTATCTATTTTTTCTCCTTCCTCCTTCTTGCTTTTCGTCTTCTGGTAGTTTGTACCTTGTAGATAGTGTGCAATTTTGTAACCGGAGTAGGTACCTACCTGGTCGAGATGTTTGTACTTGATGTACATTTGTTTCTGGAAATGGTCGTGAACTTGACAGACAAAAGTGGGTATGGTGCATCAAGCAGAACCAACACGACCGACAACAACGACGACGACGATGATGATTATGATGACGACGACGACGACGACGCAGAATAAGAAGAAGATGATGAAGGAAGGAAAAATCATATCAATGGCAAGAGGTCGTCCAGGTCGGTCTTGACTTGAGTCCGTTGTCGTCGCGGTCGGTCGTCGTTGGTCGGTGGTCGTCTTCTTCGTCTTCAAAGTGGCTCAGCCGAAGTGATGGTGTTGATACCTTTTTTTTTTCTTTTTTTTTCTTATAGCATTTAGGCTGGAAAAAACGTCTTCCTACGAGGGTCTAGGTAAATGGACGATTTTCTATAGAGGGGTGTTCCATTCCATCATAATTTTTCTGTTTCTTCTTCAACTTCCCGATTGTACGATGTACGTATGTACGTTTGTAGTGAATTATCACGATAAGATACTTGAATTGGTTAACTTAGGTAATTTTGTTGGATTAAGTTCGGAGGCTTGATACTCTTCTGGGATTTGGCTGTATTTGCTATGATAAATGATTTTTTTTTTATTTCTCAAGATCTGCTTCCGTCGTCGTCGGTCGTCGTGGTCAAATGCTTAATTGGTCTGCAGTGTCAAAATACAGTTAAACCCCATGGGAATTTATATTTATGTATGTATTTTTTTTTTTAAGAAAGTTGTATGTTTTTTGGGATTATTTTGTACGCTTTTAAGATATTTCTGAAATCATATAGCACAAAAAAAAAAATCAGTTAAGAGAAGTGGAAACGAAATTCCATTAAGATTAGGAGATTATATTTTTTTTTTGTATTTATTTTATTTCGTTCGATGAAATGGGATTTTTGGGGTGATGATGGGGATTTGACCATAAAAGTAAGTGCTAATGATGATGATGGACTTGTGCACTTTGAATTTCTTACAGGTGTTTATTTGGAAGACAAAAATGAAAAACCAAAAAAAAAAAACTTACAAATAGAGTTGGGATTATCCAATATTCTTTTTTTTAATTTTAAAAGTGAAATTGAAGAGTTTTAAGAAATTTGTTGAGTAAGGTTAGATCTTATCTGTGGATTATACTAAAATCTTTTTATCAACTGTAATTATAGTATTTATGTAAAACACAATGATCGATATTAGATATTTTTAAAAAGAAAAGTGTTTTTCTTATGAAATTCGTCTTTAAAAGGTTTGGGAAATTGTATGTCTTTTTACATTATATTTTAATTTAAAAAAATTTAATTCCAAATAACAAAAAATTGATATAACGATTACAAAAATTACCGATTTTTAATCCCTCAAGTAATGTTCTTGCTCATATGCAAAAATAAAAAACCCTATGAAAAGAGCAGGTTTCCAAAATCACAATACTGAAACATATTCCAAAGATATATTTTGTATCATATAATATATTGCATTTTTTTTTTAAATTTACAAAAATAGATGGGCAGTCAGTGTTAGTAGGTGGAAATTTAATTTTATGGCATTTTTTGTATAATCCTTTAAGTTTTTTTTTCAAATTTCCACTAAATATAGATGACTGAGTAATATTTGTAATACTTCTTGAAAGTGCTTTTTCATACATCTTTAATCATGGTGTAATGTTTTTGAAAATTAATTTGATCAAATAAGTATCGAAATGAAATAAGACCTTAATTTGTGCATATTTTGTTAAACTCGAATTAATATATATCGGGTTTTCAACAGGAACGCTACAAAAGTAGAGCGACAGGACAGTACGCCATATTTCTTGCCGTTCTTTTGACATTTCTCTTCATTAAGGTTTCTCATTTCATGATGGAAAGATATACCAGCCAACAAATTATTAAAATTTACTACCAAAATTCGGAGTCTGTGGCCTCAACGTTAAGAGCGCTACGTCTAATTCAGCGATGAGGTTCATTTCTGGCTGAATGGCTTCGTCAATAAACAAAATATGCGGTATTGGTCAGGCAGCAATCCACAGGTACTCCATGAGTCATCATTGCATCCCGAAAAAATTACGGTTTGGTGTGGTTTATGGGCCGGCGCGGCGGCGTCATTGGGCCGTACTTCTTCCGTGATCAAGAGCGGCACGTTACTGTGAATGGGGATCGCTACCGTTCAATGATAACCGAATATTTTTGGCCCCAATTGGATGATATGGACACACATCAAATGTCAAAATCAATTTATTGGAAACCAAGTTTGGAGAACGTATTATCTCACGAAATGGTCCAGTCGCTTGGCCGCCTCGGTCGTGCGATTTGACCTTATTTTCTACATGACTCCAAAAGTTAGTCTACCTATACCATGAATCACAGCTCCAAATATAAAACATACAGTGACACTATTAGGATGGAGAGGCTCTGCTCTCAAATGTGACAATTCTTCTTTCTAACTTAGCCTCTAAAAATTTAGACCATTTTTTTGCTGGTTATTGACCGGCTTGAGTTCTTGTGTTACTTGAACTTTGAAAGCATTAAAATTGTATCCTCTATGAAAAATACAGTATATACAGTGATGGAAAAAATAATAGAAACAAGCGTCTTCTGCTCGGTTAATTAAAAATTTAAAGTTTATTTATAAAGAATCGAAAATTAAAAATACGCAGATTAATTCTTTGTAATGTGTTACATAACTACAATATTTAACAGATTAATAAAAAAAGAACTAATTAATTAAAAAAGCTTTGATTAAGATTACCGGCGATTTTATCCTGGAAAAAATAATAGAAACGAAATTATAATGGTGTTGTTTCTTTGGTATACAGTTACTTAACGATAAAAGTGTTTCATCATCTTTCAGTACTTGGTCGTTGCACCTTTATTTTTAAGCACGGATTCGCATCTTCGTCCCATCGAATGGACTAACTTGGCACATGTCTCGGCGGGTATGGAATACCATACATTTTGTATTCTGGACCACAGTTCGTCCTTATTTTTTGCCTTGAAGTCCCCGATCTTTCTCTTAAGTACGCCCCAAAGGTGTTCTATAGGATTAAGATCGGGAGACTGTGATGGCCACTCCATAACACTTATTTTATTTGACTTAAAGTACTCCTTAGCCAACTTTGAGGAGTGCTTGGGGTCGTTGTCTTGCTGGAACTCCCATCTTATGGGCATGTTCTCTTCGGCAAAGGGAACCATAGTGGTGTTAAGGATTCGAACGTAGTCTACAGCACACATTTTTTCTTTTATCCAGAAAATTGGTCCAACCCCAGATGCGGAAAAACACCCCCAAATCATTATGTTTCCCCCACCATGCTTAACGGTCTTCTTGGTGTATTTTTGATCGAATTCCGAGTTTATGGGTCTTCTGACATACATTTTGCCATCAGAACCGAACAAATTTATCTTTGTTTCATCCGACCATAACACGTTATTCCAATTTGCACGATGGAGGTGTTTGTTTGCAAAACACAGTCTTTGTTGGATATTTTTTTTGCTCAAGAACGGTACTTTTCTGGGACTCCTTCCAGGAAGCTTAGCTTCATTTAAACGATTCCTAATTGTACGACTTGTAACTTCTGCGTTTAACTCATTCTTCAGGTCATTTGAAGAAGAAAATGGCTTTTTCTTGCAAAGTCTTATTAAACGCTTATCAAAACGTGGGCAAGTTTTCCGTTTTCTGCCCCTGGTTTCTGGTTTTGGGCTTGAATGGAGAGCTGTAAACACCTTCTTTTTTGAGCACTTTAAAGCATGTGCTATTTCATCCATCATTTTACCATCTGTTCTCAAGGTTTTTATTAAATCACGTTCAAAACTATTGGAATGTACTCCACGACCCATTTTTAAACAAATTCGATTTAACGGTTAATATTTATTTTTCAAAAATACTGAAACTAAACTTCAAATTAATGAACGAACTAATAAATGCCTTTTTATATAAATATAAAGGGAAATTAAAGTCAAAATCACAAACAAAGTAACTTGTTTCTATTATTTTTTTTCAGGCAAAGTGAGACTTCCGCTATCAGTTTTTACTCTTAAGGACAAACCAAAATCTTTAAAATACAAACCACTGTACCATTTTAAAGAAGTGTTAGGTACAATTAATATAAAAAAGATATAACCGAAAAAGACGTATATCAGTGTAGTTATTAATCCGTGAGCATTATATAAAACATTGTTTCTATTATTTTTTCCATCACTGTACTTAAAGAGTCTTAACTTCTGTTAGCGCTTTTCTGAAGTTATTTAAGTGAAACGTGCCTAATTCTTCTTGGATTTAAAGCATCATTATCATCGGCTCCACAGCCGGAATCTGGTCCTGGATTCATATAAAAAATTTCTTCATTTATCCCGATAGCGAGCCGACCCCATCGAAATGCGCACCTCAAGGTTTGGGAAGTCCTGGTTTATGTCATCTTTCTAGCGTAAGTATGGTCTGCCTTCCATTAAATTTACTACAAATGACTTTGCTGATGCTAGCCTAGGTGACCAACGGATCAAAGTCTACTGAGCTTCATTTTTTAACAATATCTACTTCGAGATAGATTGCATACAGTTGAAGATTGTAACGTCTTCGAAATCGTCTTTTTTCACATACTGGGCCAAAAATTCTCCTTATGACTTTCCTTTTGAAAGCGCTAAAGAGGTCGGAGTGCCATTTGCTACTAATCACCTAAGTCGGAACTCCATATAAGAGTATTGGCAGGTTCGTCGCAAGGTTCTTGGTTGGAAATATTTTACACTAAAAATGTAATCCAAACATAGCGAAAAAATTCCCAAATTTAATCAGACGTCTTGACTATTTCTTTTTTTTTGATCTTGAAATCAAGTCTTCTCTTATCGCCTGAAAGTCGCTTTAGATAGATAGATAGATAGAGAGAGAGAGAGAGAGAGAGAGAGAGAGAGAGAGAGCAGATGCAATTTTGGGCTTAAAAATCAGTCAATATTTCGAAAGATGTCCCTTCCAAGTCAAGACACTGTTTCGAATTGTCTTTTTCAACTTCTATAACTCTAAATCTTTCCGTTTTTCTTGTATTGTCAAAGAAAGGGATTTCGAACAGCAACTAGTCAAAATTATCCTCCGTTTGACCACTGCTAAAGACGTTGCCTAATTCCGTGTTGTATTTATTTCGGCACAGACGGTGGAAAACTTCAATTCCTCCAATTCATGCAAAGGAAGAAATTTAAGGACTTTCAGTACTTAATATTTCCGCTATCGGACTATACCATATTGAAGAGTATTAATTTTATGAACTAATCGTTAAATTAAGAACTTACACATACATATATGAATATTTTTTTCAAAAACTAATAAAAACTATTTTTCTTTTTTATTTCAGGTAAGCTTTTGACATGTGAAATGTGACTTTTTAAGTCTGAACAAAATAAGTAAGTAGACCTACTTTGTCTATAGATACAATGTATCTGATCACGTTTCTTTCGTGATCTCGTATAACCCTATAGAATGATAATTATAATTTTACGTTTCCTGTTGGGAAAAAAAAAAGAAAACAAAAATACAAATTTAAAGCCATAATTTGTATTTATAATCTTGGTTGCAACTTGCAACAAATGTGCAACAGTGTAATCCAAAAAAAAAAAATTGATACTAAGAATCTTCACAAGTCTGTACTCTTATTCTCTCTAGGTATCTTAACGAGTATCCTCACAAACTTCTGCACTTACATATATAGATACATATACCTAGGTATACAAATTGATTATTTGAGATTAATTTTCATGTTGTGCTCTCAAGCTTATACATACATACATATATACCCATGCACTTGAACTAAACGCATAAAGTACTTCATACTCGTACTCGCACTCGTTCCCGTACTCGAACTCGTGGTATTTTCTTTCGAGTAAAAATATGTCCGGAGGGGGAAAAAAGAAATAGGAATTCTGGTGTCCACAGATCCATGTCGTGCGTCGTCATATCGGTCGTTACGGTCGATATAACATACCTTCATTTGGTGTTCTCGACCTAACTTCGCAATATTGTGCACCGTAGGTATAGAAATTAATACTTCCAAGATTCTTCTACTTCTTCTTCTTCTTCTTCTTGGGATAATATAGTCCTCCGATATGGTTAGGTAAGTATTCCTTATATCGCATCTCGGGTTTGTATGCAAGTATCTTTATATAGGAATGACGGACGATTAAGTGAAACATGGCATGTTGAACACAAATACAGAGTCTAAAGGTATCATCGTTTTATAACTTACCTATATAAACGATACTTCGGACTTGATATGGGTGCAAGGGAGGATTGTACACTTCATTTTGTCTCCTTTTCACATCTACACTCTAGGCGAAAAATTGAAGTCCACTCTCAATTTAATAGTGTCTATGTTTCATGATTGAGGCGACAGCGATAGAGTGAGACTTTCTCGCTTCTCTCGTTGATACCTGGGAGTATCTCGATCCTGGATTTATGGATCCATAAACACTTTGTTACCATCTTTGGACTAATCACAATTTCATAAAATGAGTTAAATAAGTTGGACTTAAACTTTTGACCTGCAGTGTAATTGTACCTTTGCTGTCCCAATGATTTATTCGTACATGCAAGGGGAGGATATGTTAATCTATCGAATAATGTAATTTTCAAGCTGTTTTCGGAAGCTATGCTCATTTTTTAACATTTCTTGTTAACACAGAGTAGAGGTGTTACAAGGTTGTAAAAAATTATGCAATGAATTTCAGTTAAATGTTTAAAGCATCGATGTATGACATTCTGACGATGACAAGGATTCAATGAAAACATTTTCAAATGAATTTTGAGAGGACACAAAAAAAAAAATTGTATTCATTAACTTCTGTGGATCAGCCCCTTTCAATAGAGACTTTATTAACACCTTCATTCATCCACTCTATAAGCTTTTTTGTTTGTTAGCATCATCACAATACGTCCAGGCATTCCTGATATCCAGGCACTAAAAAAAAAATAAAAAAAAACGTTAATCCTAACTGACATTTTTATTGTCACATTACGTCTATCTCGTTCACTCTCTTGTCGTTCGTTGTCCTATTAAATAATATAATCAAATGAATAACTACTTTTTGTTTATGGCCAACACCAACCGTTAGGTATAGAGATATTTCAATCTCGTCCTATGTGTAGGTAAATCAGGAAAAGACAATTTCTTCTGTCTATTATATTCAATTTCAATTTAACTAGCCGCCCTTTATCCCCCCTACCCCCCAGGAAAGGTGGATGCATACAATTGAACAACACCCCCCAATGTCAGTCATTCAATTTTTATTTTTGTTTTTTGTGTATAGGGATAGGGATGAGAAATCAATTTATCAAAAGGGAATGAGTTAAAAAACAAAACAAAAAGAGAAATGCAAAATTCAATTACAGAATGGCGACAGACATACAAATACAGACAAAAAAAAAATAACACCATTATCATCAACCATCAGAACATCATCATCATCATTGCAATTGCAACAGCTCTCGCTCTCTTTCTCTCTCTCGCTGGGTTTTGATGGGCTTAGGACAATTGGAGGACCTTGTTGGTTATGAGAGTTTAACAAACACAGGGCCGTAGTTGAGGAAAGATTTCAATGTCAGATAAATGCGTGACAAATTTTAGACAACAGAGAATAATCTGTCAACTTTTGCAATTTCATATTTCATCATTTCTTTTACTTAAAAACTTCAATTTTCCGCGATTTTGAGAAATACTTTTATGTGATTTTCTCGGTGTCTATATGTAAAGGGTGTATTTTTAGAGGTATATAACTTTGAAATGGAATATAACAAAGCTGACTTTTTTTTATTGATATGAAATTTGTTTTATTCGAAAGACAATCTTCTGGCATTATAATTTAAAATATGTTTTCTGACATATGACCCCTGACGTCTGACTCGGACGTAGTGTAATCTGGAGGTCCAATTTTCGATGACTTTTTCCAAAATTTCTGGCCGAATATCGGCAATAACGCGCCGAATGTTGTCCTTCAAGTGGTCAATCGTTTCGGGCTTATCGGCGGCGTAGACTATTAAATTAAATTGCACAATCTTGGAGGCCAATTCACGGATCCAAAACGGGAAACTAAGCGGTTACCAAACGTTTCCTTTAATAAATCCATTGTGGCACGAGCTCTGTTACATGTTGCATCGTCTTTTAAAACCACAACTCCTGCACATAATGGCTGTTCAATTGATGAACGAAAAGTCAGATATCATCATTGATTGTAGTCTGTAACGTTCTGGCCAGCATTGTTTTTAAAGAAGTAATGACCAATTATTTCACTAGCCCAAAAAGCACACAGTCAGTTTTTCTAGATGTAACGGTGTCTCAACATAAACTTGAGTATTATCATCACTCCAAATACGGCAGTCCTGTTTTTTGACGTATCCATTCAACCAAAAGTGAATGGCTAATCAAATTTCGATTATGAAAATCATGAAATGAATGAAATGATTTTCAAAATAAATTTACACAATTTGGAAGCGTTGTTCAGGCGTCAGTCTATTCATGTTTGAAATGTCAAACCAAATTAAACATAAATCACTTGACAGCTGACAAAATGGCCGCCAGTTAAAAAAGTATTGCCAAGTTAAAGTTCTATACCTCTAAAAAAAGCACCCGTTATATGTATGTTAATTTTGATACATAAAAAAAACATAATTCAAGAAAGCTTTTTCTTAATATATATATATATAAATTATGTGTCACGTTGTTTGTCCGGAATGGACTCCTAAACTACTTAACCGATTTTAATCAAATTTGTACACCGTGTGCAGTTTGATCCAACTTGAAATATAGGTTAGTTTTTATCTCAATTTATGATCGCAATATTATTTTATTGTAAATTATTTGTCTATTATTTGACAGTCACAATTATCTCCATAGGATTTTAACAGATGGCGACATCTTTTGACTGGATTGAGAAAGTATTTAATAGATGGCGCTATGTCAAACTTTCAAACGTTTCTTATAAGCTACAATTTAATAGCATAAACACAACATGTTGCTGAGGCTAAAATACATATAATTATAAATAAATCTTCTGTTCAAGTGATTAGTGATTAACCTCCTCCTAAATGGCTGAACCGATTTTGATAAAAAAAAATTTCATGTGTATTCAAGTGGGTTTGAGAATGGTTTAGATTCAAATTATTACTATAAAAATCAATTGCTGTTTACATTCAGCACAACGTAGGACACAGGAGGGTGAGACGCAGTTCACCGGGTCCTCTAGTAGCTTATAAAGGTTGATTGGCATAAGATGCATCAAAGAAGCTGCAACGAATAGGTTGAGTTTAAACAAGAAAAAATCGTCACTCCTTTAACAATAAAAAGCTACATAGAAAATCAAAACTATTTCAAACTTCGGAATTGTTTCGATAATCAAAAATGGCGGTGTTAGGTTCCCCTTTTAAATAGCTATGCATGAGTACGGCCCTGTCCACTCATAAACCACCCACTACCATTTTCATACAATACTGAATAGATACAGTTCAACTATTAAGAAAATGGTAGTGGTAGTGAAGTAATGATAATAAATTCAAAAAAAAATGAGTACCAACACGACAAACAGTACCCAAAAGCAAAAAAAAAAAAAATGTCAGAAGTATGAGAGAAAAAAATATGTAGATATGTATGTATTACAAAACGAACAACTTTCCTCTTAACTGAGCCAAATAAAAGGACTTTAATCAGAAATCTTACTCGTATATCAGGGCAAAGCACTCGTGTATCGTATTCATATTCCTGCCATCCCATCACCCATACAAAAAAGGGTTTGTTTTTAATATTTTTTTATATTTTTTTTATTTTAAAGTTTAATTGTGAACAAACAACGATATTATATAGTATTTCAATTTTTTTTGTATCTTTTTTATGAGTGCAAAAATGAATAGTTCTTTATAATGGGTGCGATGATGACTGCTGTCGGTATCATTGCATATACAAATACATACATAGATACAGATACATACATATATGTATGTGTGTAGGGTAGAAACAACTCATTTATGCGGCCGATTTGATTCAATTTAAGAGCAATACACTTTGCTCTGGTTGGTGGTCCGGGATTTCAATTGAAATTCAATTGTAGGCGAATAAAAACAAAATTGAAAAAAAAAAAAAAATGGAGAAAAAACTTTTGTTTAATCAATGAATTGGTATAATGTCAAGTGTGTGTGTGTTTGTTTTTGTATTCTCATATGTAAGTAGTTCTGAAAGAAAAAATAAAAGAATATTTTTTTTTTTTAATTGGATACATTCTTTTTTGTTTTATTAAAAGCGTCCATATCAAATAAAAGGACATTGACCAAACCAGTCATCAAAAATCACATACTATGTAAAATACCGGTAATTAAATATAAAGAACAATATGGAGGGGATAAGTGCTTTAAGTTTTTATATTCATAAATTTATTTTTAATTTATTGAAACAGAAAAAAAAAAGAAGTGAATTAAGGCCTTCAAATAAATTACTAAATAAAACAAAAGCGTCGAAAAAAACAAACAAACAAAAGATTGATGTCATTGAATAAGTAAAAGAACATCGTTAGAATAATAAATACTATATTAAGTAATTAATTAATTACTATTTAGACAAAAAGTTCATAAATATTGGAACTGTGCATATTTAAAACTGTTTGAATGTATGCATGTACGTTATTGCGAAGGGTGTTTTTTTTAGACGTGTGGTTTTGAAGATGGAATAAAACGTCTATAATATAATGTTATGGTCAAGAATTTAGCTTTATTAAAAAGATAAATGTTTGCCATTATGTTTTAAAAATGATTTCAAGCAAATGATTGCCACATCTAGCTCGAATAAATTCCAACAAAGGGGCCATTTTTTGTAGCAATTGGAGTCATTATGTCAGCAATAACAAACCCAATATTCTCTTCTTAGGCGTCTCTGGCTTATCAGCCTGGGCAAGCGATATCACATAACTGCACAAAAATAGTCCAGCGGTGTTAAATCTTTTCCTTATTGGCCGGCTTCTTTTTTGAAAAAATATTGACCAATGATTCCCTCTGTCCACAGACTGAATCACAACAAACAGTGACTTTTTAAAGCTTGTGGATTATGATCACTCCAAAAGTCCAAATACGACAATTTAGCTTATAAACGTACCCATTCAACCAAAAAAAAATCGTTGAACAAAATTTTCTTATGAATATTGGGAGCAGCGTGCGATGCGTCGAACAAAATGAACAAATACTTTGGTATTTAATTTTCACGATTTGCAGACGCTATTCCATAGTAAGTCTATTTATGTTTAAATGGCAAACCAAACTGACTATAAATCAAGTGATAGCTGTCAAAAACGCCAACTCCGAAAAAAGTATTGCCAGATTGAAAACCACACTTCTAAAAAAAACACCCTTAGCATACAGTGCGGTTTATTTAAATAGGCAGACATTTTTTTTATACCTGAACGATTTTTAACATATTTTTAAATTATTGAGATCTTAATAACCCTAGCAACGATATTTGCAAAATTGATTGTTCATCAAGTATTGACTTTTGGTACCTTAATATGTATTCTGCTAAAGAAAAATTGGCTTTGTAAGAACAAAACATTGAGAATCTTTTTCCAGTTTTGTCCAGAGTCCATTCGCTGAAAATACGACGTAAATTTAAGTTCTTTGGCTTCAATTCTTGCGCAATGAATGATTTGAATTGTCACTTAAAATACGCTAAGTTGTCGAAAAACGATTTGTGTCATGTTTCTTGCGTAAACGCTCAGCTACAGCTGGATACTGCCTGGGAATCAAATTTGCGAATGGTATTGTCAAAATTAAATTCCTCGAATCGCTCGAAAAACATTTCTCACAGAACGCTGATTTTCGTAATACAACTGATTTATTTGGAGCCACAGTTATGACGAGACAAACTATACTGAACAAGCAGTTTGATAGGAGTCATGTGTGATCTTTCCAAAGAAGCCTATGAAAAATCAAACCTCACAATGAATCACCCGATAAACACATTTTTTTGAAACCTTTCATTTTGATATTTCACGCAGCATCCCATGAAAATTCTCAAAATTCGGTTTAGTTTGCGTTTTCAAAAGACATCGAATTTAGTTTTACCTTTTGTCCATCGGGGCGTATGTGCATTGTTTTTTGGAAATGTTCTTACATTTTTTGTTTGTGTACAACTGATTAACAATTAATTTTGAGTTTTTTCCATTGTTCATTATAATAATATTAATTTTTAAAGCAATACCTTATTAAAACAAAAATCACGAACAAATATTTGAGCTCACATTAAATTATGATTTTGAAGTGAATTGAATTTTGGGATTACAATTTTATCTTGCCATTAAACTTCTTATTTAATACCTCACTTATATTTTGCAATTTTATTTTGTATTAGTCTCAACTTTTTGAGAACATTTTCCATTTGTTATATTGGTTAAAATTCATTTTGTGTCGAAAAGATTAATATATATTTGAATACATAACTGGGGTTCCACAGGGCTCTATATTTGACGTTTTCTTTTAATTTAAGGAAAACTGTTTGCGAGATTTGTGAGTTAAAAATCAGGACTTCTGGTGATCATTTTCATGAAGATATTATAGGGTTTAGAAGTTGTTAAACTGTCATGAAATCTTTTAGGAAGCCGATTCGATGTATCAATAAAATGTTCACTATAGATCCATCCTTTTAGAATTTTTAGGTTACTCTATTTTCTAAAACTGCATACTTAAACTAATCGCCCTGGAACTCAACATAAATTTCATCTTTGCACATCTTCTACATGACACTATGTTCAAGTCGTTACCATCAGCCAATGTGTCGTGTATAATCATCATCACCATTCAACATCATTATTATTTACCTAAATGTAGATGTACAAAAAAATGAAAGAAAACTTTAATCTCCCGTTGGATTTTCTAAAAATGAAGAAAAAAAAAAATCTCGACAAAACACCAGGTGCTTTTGTATCTAGATACATAGAGCCAACGTACATATATGCATTGCCGAGTCACAAATCACACCTTGCTCTTTGGCTGATGGTTGATCAATCGTTGTTGGAACATGTTCTCTAACACAAAATGTCGACTTGACTTTGATCACAAATCACAATGCAAAGAAAAAAAAAAATATACAAAAAAATCCAACAAAACAGGTAACAAGCTGTAAGAAGAACACAGAGCAAAGCAGAGAACCAATAATTCTAACTGTATATCTTCTGAAAGTCAACTCTATTCCACACCTGGGGATATACCTTAAACCAACCTATACCTAACTACCTGTCTAACTTACCTACAAGGAAACTCGCCAAAGATATACCTGTGCCGAAGCTGGATGCTAATGCTAAAGCTGAACCTGGGATGAGGTAAGCTAATAAAAATACACAGATACAAATGCACCCAACTGGAGTTCCGTCATTCCGCACAGCATTTATACAAAAGATCAAGCTGTTAAAACTGGTCTTATATTGCTGCTGGCCACTGCCTCAGAAACCCATGCCTACCACAACTCACAAGCTTCGGACATATTTGTATCGCACCAAGCTGGGATTTCTAAAAGAGAAAAAAAAAAACCACAACACGGTCCCAAATCTGATCTCTGTACCACATTCCACTGGCCGTTGTTATTCACTGGAAGTCCATCAATTCTAGAAGACTCTAGGTTTTCAAGCCATTGACTTTTGGGCCCATTTACCGCACGGGACAGAGTGAGAATGAGTACCAGTTGTTTTGTTTTGTTTTCTTTTTCTGTTTCTCTTTCCAGTGTGAGCTCTCTTCCAGTATTTTATTATATATTAAGCCAAGCCTCTTCCAGTGAAGCTCGAGCTACTTTAAGTTCGTTCACCGGGACCGGGCACATGCGTGACGTCGTTCCGTCCGTCGTTCCATCATTCCGTCGCCGTGTTGTTACCTTCTTTGTGGATTTTCTTCTTCATATCTTCATGTTTTTATTGTTGTTGTTGTGGCTTAAATCAAAGCTATGATAATTATGCTGCTGGTTTGTGTTGTTGTGCTGCTTTTGCGCAGTTGGCTTTTGGCGAAATTGAGGCCAATTCACATTGAAATTCACTTCACGAGCGTTTGATGTTTGATGAAAAACTCTAATTAGTCATTTGAGAGTTTTAAAAAAAAAAAAAATCAATCAAGATTTTTTAATGCAGTGAAACTTGATTGCTGTAAGTAATGTTAAGGCCACCCGCCAGCAAGACTGACGTTGTATTTTTTTTATTTATTTATATTTAAAATAAAAAAAAAATGGAAACAATATCGTGACCGTCAATCATCTATCACAGGAGAGCGAATGACACAAAACAGAACAGGAACAACAACGTCAACATCACAAAAAAAAAAGAAAATGAAAAAAGAACAGACCCAAAACGAAGACTAGAAGCGCGCTCGCTCCAAATGTAATTAAGGAGACTGACTGACAGTGTCACCTGTCAAACTGAGCTTGTGCTCGATTTGTAGCAAAATTATTGTTCTATTGTTTGTGATTTGTGCAAATGTAACTCTCTTTATTTCACTTCACTTCGCATTCACCCCATCCCATACCTCACCTTAGCTCAATCTAAAGAAAAATTGTGTATCTAGATATTGTATATTTTGTATCTACGACTAAAGTTGTAGGTATCTCGTTTTCAACCGATTAATGATTGATTGAGTTGATTAATGATGAAAATTTCTTGCGATCTATGATTATGATTAGAAGAGAGAGAGAGAGAAAAGAATCATAGCATGCCTATTATAATAGGATATGAGATTATTGAACCTTAGTTGTTCTGGAACTGTGTGGTATGGTTGGACGGCCGGCATGGATTGAAATCTTGGTGGGTTGTGGCATGGCACGGCGGCGCGGCGCTGTGTGGCGTGGCGTGCTGTTGAATTGAGTTATTAGTTTAGATTCTATCTTTTATTATAATTTTTTTCGTTGTTGTCTTCTTCTTTGCTGTTATGATTCTTCTTTTGCTGTTGTTGCTTCATCTTTGTATATTTTTATAAAACAAAAATGAAGATGGGCAGGTCAATCAACCTTTTGGCTCAGGATTGTGAGAGAATATGGAATTAGATTGTTCGATGATTGCAGATGTTACTTTCTATGGATATATAGATTCTTATGGCTAATATACTATTTTCATGTCGATGCGGAACGAATGTTGTGATTGATGTTTTATTTTTCTAAAAGAAAATTCTGATTGGGAGAGGTGACTTTGAGGAACCCTGATTTAACGGAAATAGAATGTCAAAATAAGCTCTTATAATTTGGGAATTTGCAAAGATGTCAAAAACTTTGATAAATGGGTTCAAATCCATACCCAAAGAGTACTGCACCTTCTTTGATATAAGATTTCATCCGAATTGGTTTCCAGTGAAACTATGGGGAAACTAACTGGAATCCAGAAGCAGAACTTCCTAAAAAAGTTATTGAAAGAGTTACAGTTACTCTGGCTACGAACTTGTTGAAAAACTTTTTTCATTTTTCTAAGTTTTCTCAGTCAGCTCTTATTCTTTTAATATCTCCAGCCCCAGCACATATGATCCTAAGATACCTGTCTCGGCATTTGGGAACTAATTTAGTTGAGTTGATATTACAAAAAATTGTACGATCTTCTTCAATCGTCATTTAAGATGGAGTTTATTGAAAGTTGACAAGCTCATCGAGCTTTGTGTATCGCTGTTGATACCAGAACAAGCTTTGCAAGGTAAATTTTTTTTTTTTATCGAATTCGATGTTTTTTTCGTCCAAATTAGTTTTTTTGTCGAGTTCGTTTGTTTTCTTTCTTAATTCGGTAGTTTTTTTAAACAAGTCTTGAAGTTGTCCCAGGAATTTTGATAATTTTTTATTTGTCGTATGTCATTCGATGGTTTTTTAAGCCAATTCGTTAGTTCATTTCTAAAGTATTTCGGTAGTTTTCATGATTAATTCGGTAGTCTTAGGTAGTATGTTTTTTTTTTCTTTTTGACTTTACTTGAAAGTTTTCTTGTCAAACTAGTTCGATATCACTTAATTTTGTAATGTTTCCATCAAGTTTCGTAGCATTCTTGCCAAGTTCGATGGTTTTCTCATCCAATTCGTTAGTTCAGTATTTTTCTTGCCGAGTTCATTGGTTTTCGTTCTTTATTCGGTAGTTTTCTTTGCTAGCCTTGAAGTTGTCTAACGAGTTTAGTTGTTTTGTTTTTCATATGTAATTCGATGGTTTTCTCATCCAATTCGTTAGTTGAATATTTTTCGGTAGATTTCTTGACTAATTCGGTAGTCTTAGAGAGTGTAGTTTTCTGACTTGGCTTGAAACTTTTCTTGATAAGCGAGTTCGACAGCACTTAATTTTGTTGTGTTCCCATCAAGTATCGTAGTATTCTTCCCAAGTTCGATGTTTTTCTCACCCAATTCGTTAGTTTGTTTTTAGAAGTTTGAGAGTTTTCTTACTGAGTTCAGTGGTTTTCTTTCAAAGTGTACTGGTTTTGATGTTAAACTCGCGGTTTTTATAGGTTTACTGATAAATTAAGAAAAAAAGGTATTTTAACAGAGTTGATGTGTTTAATTTCCAAACTTTAAAATTGTGTTAAATTGGTGTCTTATCAACGTCAAGTCCATCTAAATTTTCACCCAGCTTTTAAAAGCTAACCAATGAACTATTACCAAAGCAAATGCTAAAACGCAACTCCTCAAGAAGCTATCTAATCGCACTTCCATCTGATTTTTGCTGACAGAAATCGCTTTTGACAACCAAGAGACTCAGATGTCAACTAAGAGATTCACAACCATTGAACATTGACATTATTATTGTCATTTTTCATCACAATTAATCTTTTATTCATTTTGATTTGACTAAACTTTTTTTTTCCAATTTTAAATTCCACTCAACGCCGAACATATGTACAATTGTACAACCCAGCAACTCAACTCGACTCAACTCAACGATGATTGATGGCACAGAGAGAGAGAGAGAGGGTTGTCTTTTCGTTGGCATTGCTTGCAAAGACTGTTCTTGAATGATATATAACGGAGGACTATTGAATGAAAATTGCCAGACTAAGACTATCAATTTATTCTGTTTGTGATTTTCATAAGGTTTTCTTGTAACGGTGCGATGCGGTGCAGTGCGGTGCTGTGCAGTGGTGGTGTTCTGCCATTTAAACTAAGTACTTGGAATTATATTCAATTTTTACTCGAATGTATATATACAGATTGTATATATGTAAGTGCGATTTGGCTGCACTTGTCTTGTCGAAAGAAAGCCATAGAAAGTCTTTAAGAATTTACTTACATACATGAGCAGCTAATTTTTCCTTATGTATTTTTATTCTTCCCTAAGCATTATGTATACCTTCATAGTAGCTCGGTGAACGGTTCTACAAAGGTGGCGAAGCTTATGTGTGAAATGATCTTTTTTTCTTCAGCTTGAGTGTTCTTAATGACTTTTGAATGGATTTTGGTGTGAAACGTTTGAAGGTGTAGGAGCATAGTGTGAAAAGAAGATATAGGATGGTACCTAGACTGAAAGTCAATATTCAATATTAGCCGTGAAAAAATACATAGTAATTCGTTGGAAAGTTATTGACAATGCCGGGGGCGTATGTGGAATATTTTTTTTTTTTTTTTTTTCTAAAGACCATTATCCAATAATTATTTATGTAGCCTTTGACAACATATTGGTTCCAAAAGTATTGATCTTAGACCACTTTCTTAAGGTACTTAGGTACCAAATCATTTATGAAGGTGCGAGGGCTCAAAATATCATCGCATATGACGAAGTGCCCTTTGTCGATTTTTCTAAAGTTAGGACAAAATGTTTTAGGAATAAATTTGCGAAAGTGCAAAATGTCAGCCTTAGTGAAAGTATCATAAATTCAACATATTGCAATCTTATGGCACTTAACCAAAGTGAAGGAATGTCATATGTCATTTTCAAACATGACCTTACATCAAGTGTCTTGTCACTGCATCGACTGAATGTCAAAAGAAATGAATAGGAAAACATTAACAAGACTACTGCAACTTTCCTTAGAAATAAAACCTAAGTGAAGATTAAAACCCTAATAAACAATTTTACATAATCTATAATTATTTCTGTTTCTTTTTTTAATGATCAATTTGAAAAACTGCGAAAATTCAGTTCCTGACGGTACCTATGCAATCTTGTTTCGGAACCATAAGGAAATTCCATTAAAATGAACAATTAATTGCGTAAATTGCTTTTTCATATTTTCTTTTTTCACAACCTATGTACACACGTAGACATAAGGTAAAAATGAGCTGTAGATATAAATCCGAAGGCTATTTTAATTCTATTTAAGTTTTAAAATAGCAGTTCGACTCATATATAGTAAACCTATCAAAATTATTGCATTTCAAAATTTTCTATCTCCATTTTTGTTTCCTTTTTGCTTAATTTTAAAAATAAAATAAAAAAAATCTATATCTGCCTGCGAACGACCGACCGGTTGTTTTTATTACTTTTTTTTTATCCACCACAAAATTTCGCCACCCATTTTCCATCATCGTCCGTTGTCGTACGAGTATAATTGTGCGCTAGAAAATCGCCTGTTGCATTTCACTTTGTTCGCTCATGCATCGTTATATTGTTTATGGGGCTTTTCCCTCCCTCTCTCTTTCTCTTTAAGTCTGTCTCTCTAGCTTACTCACTCGTTCTGTGCTACTTTTATTTCCGTGGAAAATCAACACACATTAAAAAATATTTGTCAACTTCTCTTTTTTTTTCTGTGTATAACTCTTTGCAGAAAAATCTGCAAACATGAAAAAAAGTTGGAAAATTTTATAAAAGGAAAACTCTTATGTGGGGGCTCTCCCAGAAGGACAGGAAAGATAAAGAGAGTTTGTCTGGTGGTACTGTGGTGAATTTCACTGCATTAAGAAAAAGCAGACAACAATAACTGTTTTAATTGTGAGTTCTCTCTTCTTTTGACCACCCATTGTCGTTCGTATGCATCATCAACAGTTCAACACCCACCCAATTTTCTTTCCAAGCTCTCTCACTCTTTCTATCTCTCTCTTCGCTCTTTGCTTTTTGAGTTCGAGTTCGAGCAGAAAAGCCATTTTCATAATTTCACCACCATTCTTGGATCTTGGGGTAAAAGAATGGAATGGAAAACATCGACTAATTACTCATTGTCATCGCCCCATGAGTGAGTGTTCTCACATTTCCATGACATGACAATATTCTCGCATGTTTTCTATTTTTCTTTTTGGTTATTTGCGAGAGAGAGCCTGGAAAGTCGCATGTTTTTTGTGTTTGTTGAACATATTCATTTCATGCTGTTGAATGTTTCACCAATATTCCAATGTGGGAGTGGAAATGCGGGAATGGGAGTGTGGTATAAATGGAGTTTATAGGATATGTTAAGGGTGGTGAGGTAAATGTATGATCTATCCATCGAAGAAGTACATACTAATTATAATTTTATGACGTGGTGTTGCCAGAATAAAAAGCTATTAAATAGTGAACCTTATTGAAATATAGATTTGTTCGCTGTAGATTGTTGTTATATTTTATGGTGTGTGATATGTTTGCTCTGTCTGTGAATTTAATAAAAACGAACAAAAAGATGACTTATTGCCTTGGGTGTGAAAATAAATATCATTTTTTTTTTTTATGAAATATGTGCTTTCAAAGTTGAAGCTCTTACAAGTTGGACTTATTATTATGACAAAATTGTTGTAAGAGACCTTGAAAGCTGTCTCTTTTTTTTCGGCATATTTTTTATGAAATATGAAGAATCCAGAAATGATTTAGATGATGATTTTCTTAGAATTATAAATCAAATTTTTGAATCTCTTTTGTTTTGTTTTTTTTTTTTTTGTTTCGTCTTTTTAATTTAATTTTATAGCACCTGGTGTGGAAATAAAGTTATTTTCTAAAGTCATAGATCAATTTAAGCTGATTTAAAATTTAAACAAATGACATTGTTGATGGAAATGGTGTCAAATTTTTGTTTGCTTTATGAGAATTCCCCGTTTTTTTTTTTTTTTTAAGAATACAGAAGATTTATAACCTTTCTAAGTACCTGTTTTGAAATTAAAAATTTGTCTTGGGATGATTCCGAGATTTCCGAGACAGAATTTCGAATGAAAAACAAAAATTCGCACAAAAATTTAAGACAGTGACAGTAAACTTTTCTGTAGAAATGTTTCCATAACCTTAAGGCTTTGAAATAAGATTATATTTTTCTCTCAAAAACTTGTTTCACTACTTTTATTTTTAAAAATAATTTAATGCAATACCGAATCAAATAGAAGGCTATCAGATGGGAATCTGGAGTGAAAACTTATTTCCTTTATTGAATTTATATATTTTTTTCCTTGAAAATTCGTTTGCTATTGAGAAAATGTCTCTCTTTGTATTTACCGGTAAATTACGAAATAAGGATAAACTCGAGTGAAATTTGGAATCATCCTGAAAATTTACCTTTAAAGAAAATTGAATACGATGACAGTTTAAGTCCCAAAAGAAGTATTTCCCGATGAACTATAGACTTATTTTTCAGGGAATGTAAAAAATAAAATATAAAAACTTTTTCCATTTCACATACTTCTCTTGAAAGTCTTAATGCAAAGTTTTAATTAAATTTCTGATCTGTGTCAAATAGCCTCACCTCATTACATTGCTTTTAAACTGCATCCCTATATGACGATATCGTTATCGACTTTAATACTTGTGACCCCAGTCTTGCACTTAATTCTCACTATACCTACATGTGTCAAAAGTGTCATTTCAAAAAAGTCGTTATTTGGAAAACCTAATATTCCTGTCTGCTTATATTATCTTAGATTTATGTACTCATCCATCCATGATGTTGTAGCATATTTTTGCCCTTATTTGTTTTTCTTCTTTTTTTACGAGAATAAATCTATAAAAAAAAGACACAAAAATCTCACTTGGTTCATGTATCTATGAACATATCTACAAGTTATAGCATAAAAAGTCCATATACCTAACATAGAAAAATTATCCTATGCACAAAAGCAGAATATGAAAAAAAAGAACACATCTCAGTGCCTATTTAACACACCAAAATATCACTAAAAAACAACACTAATAACATCCAAAATGATAAACATTTATTTCGCAATATAATGAACGGCTATAATATGTATGTATGTACGTATGTCTGTATGTACCCAGAGGGCAGAGGTAGACCATCATCAGCATGTTTTTATATTTCTATTTTTATAAATTTCATGCTTAGGTGTAGTGTGCCTCGTGCCTATATGACCTACCATCCCTATGTATAGCATTTTCATTAGACCATCAAATATTTACGATCCCAAAAACCATCTTACATACCATTCTTATATTAGGTATATACTGACGAGCATGACTGACTAGAATAATGTATCATAATATATGTCATGATATATTCTTTTGCACTCGCAAATGTTTTATGATTTTTTTTTTTTTTTGGTGTTGTGTTATTTTGTATTATTTAATAAAAACTGCACCTACGATTTATAATAGCTCATCCCAAACACCAGCCTCTCCTCTCCCTTGAGAACAATATTGGAAGGAAAAATATAAATATTCCCGTCCCCACCTGTCTCTAAAAAGGAAAATCGTGACTAGCTACGCTTTGAGCCATATGATGATGATGAGATAAAAGTTTAAAGATATTCACCACACCATGGTGCGCACGGCAGAACCCCAAAAGCCAAAAACATTCAAATCGAATGGAAATAGTGCTTTCCATAATATTCCTTCCAATTCCATTTCCAATCCATCCAACCAAACCTAAGACAAACCCAAAGCTGGTCACACTCTTTCTCTTATATTATCTTCTGCATATACATTTTCATAAACAAAATCGCTCTTCTCGAAGAGAGAATCTCACAAAAACACACCACACACAAAATTGAACACACAAACGGCGAATACAAGACAAAAAAAAAAAAAAAAAAACAATCCATGGAAGTCGAGGAAAGAAATGTGATTAGATAAATATCAGACTTCCAACGAGTCGACCACGACGACTTAACGACGACGACGACGAGGAGAACACATCGCAGCGCGACAGTTCGCGATGGAACTTTGAAGATTGTGGTTCGTACAAAAAAAAAAAAAACAAAATAAATAAAATTTATTTTATCTTCATTCGTACAAAACAAAAGAAAGAAAAAAAATTGAAATAAATAAATTAACATAAACATCACGGATATTGTATCTGTTATCTCTTAAATACAATTACGACAAAAAAAGTAACTTTTCCTAGCTACAAATCGGTTTCGGTCGTTTTTTTAATTCCTTTTTTGTATCCTGTTTTCTTGTTCTAAATCCTGACGGACTCCTGTCACAACTAACCAACCTAACTTACCAAAGGCTCAGAATCAAAATTTGTGCCTCAATTAAAAAAAAATTAAAAAAAAACAAAAAAAAAAAACGAATTTATCTGGACAAGGTCCTTCGCGGCACGTTTCAAATCCTTTATAAAACAAAAATTAAAAAAGAATAAAAAAAAAAAAACGAATAGACGTCAATTTGTTTCAAGGATTTGCGTCTGTCAAAAAAGTGTATATTATATAGATATAGATATTTACCTCCTCCTGCAGTGTCTCCTCCTTTTTCACCCCCTCGCCAAACCACCACTACCACGGACAAACACCACTTGTGGAGTGGAAACAGGTGTGTTTACTTACCGACAACGACGAGAGTGCTGAGGATTTAAAATTAATTTGCCTTGGTTGTTGTATCGGGCGACAAATTCGCTCCGCGCCGACATCAACCTCAACGCAACACAACTTTGTCGCTAGACGACGTGCATTCGAATAATTTAATTGGATTTAGGATCATCAAGGATTTTTTTTCTCTCTCTCCAATTTCAATTTAATTTTTATTTATCCTGTGTGAAATTTTTTGTTTGTTTGTATGTTGAGTTGATATTCTCACACAAATACATACACACACGGTTTTTTTGGAGATTATTGTGTGATGACAGCAAAATAATTAAATATATAAAATAATAAAAAAATAAATATTTATCTACATAAAAACATTTTTCATCGATGTGAATTATATTGTGTCAAAAATAAGAAAAAAAATATTATTTATTTAAAGTGCTGTGATACAAGAAAGAATATAAATAAGGAAGTTGAGAGGAAAAATAAAAACAAAATATTAAAAATTAAATAATCTATTTATTAGAAAAAAAAATTATATATGTATGTAAAATAAATTTTGGTGCAATCACTTAATTTCCGCTGAGAAAATTTTCTTCGTTCGGTTTTTGTTTGTTCATCTTCTAAAAAGTGTGCAATTTATATTTTAAAAATAAAATATATATATATATTTATATTTTCAATGCTTCAAAATAAATAATAGTGCTTTAATTAGCTTATAAACAAAAAATAATTTTTTGTTTTTGTTTATTTAAAAAAAAAAAATAATAGTAGTGTCAAGCTTTGATTAAAAATAAAATTAATTAATAAAATTAATCGAATAAAAATAATCTTAAATTAAATCAAAATCTAATAATACATCAAAATAAAACAAAAATGGTGGTTTTAGAAACTGCCTCCGCCCTATTGGGCGGCCCTTACGCACAAGGGGCACCAGCTTTAAAAATGGTACAAAAACGTTATATTGGATTACATCAATGGTTGGGACCACTTAGAACCAAAGAATTAAAGGAACACATTGTAAGTTATTGTTTTTTGTTTCTATTTGTGATTTCAGAAGTAATTAATTTTATTACTAAACAAAACAGTTCAAAAATGTTCAAAACATCAGACTCGTGAATGTCAATATTAAGAAAATATATAAAAGTAAGAATTTAAAATCCTTTGGGCTTAATTTTTGAAACCATATTCCACATTTCAGAATCTAAAGTTTGTCTCTAGTAATTTTTGTCCATTATTCATTGAAGATACTAGATTCAAATTTGATAATTTTTGTCAAATCGGCTTTCTGTTCCTTCTAATCAATTTTATTTTCGAATTTTAGGTTTTTGACTGTATACAAAAATATTTTCAAAAAATCTTTTGAACTTAAAGTGTTTTCTGAACGTCTGTTGCTTCCATGGTGATTTTATAAATTATTTTTCCAGTTCTGTTGTACTGTAGCAAATTCTCGGGATTCTGACTTGCAATGAAAAATTGCCTTAAAAAATGTGTTAGTGTTTTTTATTCACATACAAATGTCTTTTTACAAATGCCTTTCTGACGTTTTTATTTCAATCGTCCTTTGATTAATACGAATATTTTTAATTAAAAAAAAATGTTTTCACTGAAACAGCTGAAATTTTCGAAAATAAAAAATTTAAGACTTAATTTTGTACATAGGTAGTTAAAATTATCATCAACTTTTTGTATGTTTATTAGCAATCTTAATCTTAATGCTTTTTTTGCTTGTCTTTTTTTAAATTGAAAAGATTTTAAGATTTTTTAAAATTGATTAACAAATTTGAAAATATGAATTTTTTCCAAAAATCAATTAAAACAAGGCCAACATTTAATATCTAAAATGAAAACGATCCGGAATTTTTTGAAAATTCAGCGCTCTCTCAATTGGGTCCGTCCATTCAAACAAAAAAAGAATTAGAATATAATTTCCATCGAAATAAAAAAAATATCTGAAAACTATTCGAAAATTCCTGACACCATGTGTAATAATATGAAATGTATTTTGCATTTTTAGCGAGTTAATTTTTTTTATCTACATCATGCATAAATGTGCATATGTTTGTAAATATTTTCAAAATTGATAAGGAACTATAGATAAACAAACTCACAAATTGTTATTATTTCGTTTTTATCGCCAAAGAGTTTTTTGTTTTCTCTGGAAATTCAAAAAAATATTTGTTTACAATATCCGATGAATAAGTTGCCAATGGATTCGGAGTGATTTTTTTGACATTTTAATTATGTGAAATGTCAAAATTGACAAACAATTCCCTTCGAAAACAGTCTTCTTGTTATCTATGTATGTATGTGAAAAAATGTGTTTATAAAAAGGAACATTCTAAAATTTACAATTTTAAATTTCTAAATTGCAGTGTTGTTGAAATAAAGTGACCTTATTTTCAAATTCAGTAATGGAAATACATTTTTGCTTGTTAAATCACCAACATTCTAACCCAACCAAAACTCTCACCTGTCAAAAATTATGGTAAATTCAAATTTTATGCATTCCCTTATATTTATGTATTTAACTAGAGGACCCGGTGAAATTTGTCCCTACCCAATTGATTTCTAATAGCTGTTAGATTGGTCGATGTTAAATTGTAACTATGACGAATGAAATATAAAAATTTGACAACCAACTGACAATCAACAGGTTGAACAATTTTTCCATATACATACATATTCTCACTTTTTTAAACCTTCCTTGGACTACGATATACATTTCAAAAACCAAAATCAGCCAAATCGTTAAAGTCGTTCTCGAGACAAACAAAGAGAAATTGATTTTTATATTTATGTAGAAGAAAATATACTTTCAAATGCCAAATACAGACAGAACCACTTTTTACTTTCTTTTGAATTAAATTATCAAACACCATTGAATCTATCGAATGACAAAAAAGCTTGAAGCTTTAGTCAGCCAAAGAATCAATTAATTCATCCTTAATTCTGTACTTAAAATATATAAATTATGTTACTGTAGCGTTAATTTGCCATTGGGCTTATTATTATTTATTTTTTTCTACACCCAAATCAAACATACCTTCATGCGTATACCTGACTGTCTGTTATACCCTATACACTTATCCACACCAAACCTAACTTGCGTGTATAACTTAAAAGCTTCCGAACCACATTAACACATATATTTTTATTTATAAAAAAAAGAATGCAATAAAAGTAAAAAAAAAACACACTCAACTAAACCTTAAAAGCGACATGTTGTTGTTGTCCCGTTTCAAGTTTCCATAAAAATGTCTTTTAATGGAGGTACAAATACAAAAAAACGACTTGAATAGCACGTGAACTTTTATATTAAAAAAAACATACATACATGTTTCATATATGCAATGTTGTTTTTTTTTTCTTCGTACCATTTTGATGGAAGTTTATCGTTTCATTTAACAACTCCTATATACACATTAACAGTTAAAACATGCGAATAAAAATCTATATACAGTAAAAAAAAAACAAATAAACATACTCACACGTAAGATTTTTTCGTTTTTTCAAGAAACGTACACCTATAAGTGCTTTTTTTTTTTGGTGATACGGGCCAGAGTCTTGTAATGTAAGTGGTTTTATGATACACCATAAATTTAAAAATATTTAAAGTCGCAATTTTTTTTTGTTTTAAATATTTTTTGACACAATTTAAGTTTCAACCAAAAATTCTCTTTAAGGAACAGATTTTTAGTGTTTTTGTCGACCTTGTTTGAGTTGAATTCGAGTTAAGTCTTGAATCAAGAATTCTTTAAGGTTAATGATGGTTGAGGAATTTCAGAATTTTAATTCAATATTTGATTGGCAATTTACATGAACCTCGAACCAAGATTGAATCAAGGTTGAAATTTCAACTACTATAATTGTGAATTAAATTTCCTGATTTTATTTTCCAATTAACTCGTATTAATTATTTCAAAATAGTGTTTTATTGACTGTACTATTTTTTCAGAATATTCTGGCTTTGACTTTGAAGACAGACTTAAATTTGTATCAGTTTATAAAAAAAATTGATTTTTAAGTTTAAGTTTTAGAAAAAAGAAATTTATTAGTTAAAAGAACATCAAATGTCAGAAGAAAGAGTCCCAAAATATTTGTATCAAAAATCAAAGTCAAGTTCTTAGGCCCCACGATCTTTTCCAGAAAAAAACTATCTACCCTTATTACGGTTGTCAAAGATCAATACGATATTTGATATTTATCAATAAAATTAATGAATCGGTATTATCGTTGTCTAAAATCAAAATTTTTGATAAACTGTGAACGCTCTTCAGAAATTAGATCTATTGTGAATGATTTAAATTGACAGTCTTGGTATTATGGTTGTCAAAATGTTTGTTGATTATCTAATTCATGCATCAGTCAATCACAAATTCCTTGTTGATAAAATATTTTATGGATCGCGAAAGCCAAAAGCATGTCTACTATAGAACTATTTTTCGGTGAAAAGGAAATTGAAGAAGAAAATACTTTGGAGCAAGCAAAGATTCGAAGAAAATAACGCGATGCTTCAAATCCGATGGATTTGGCTGAACATATGTATGTATGTAGATAAAAGATCTTTTTTAATTACATTACAAAAACTAATTTGGCTCGCTTCTAGATTCATTCAAAACTTTAGACTTTCGAAAGAAGCCTTCCCTAATGTATTTTTAGATATCAACGACAAGTTAAAGCCAACGAAAAGGCAACAATTCATCCCAAACAAACTAAAATTTGCAGCTGTCTTAAGTAAATAGGCACTATTCACAATAGATTTTTGATATTTGTTCACAATGGATCAAAAAATGATCAACTCGAGTTCATAATACCGATGTATCAATTGATTGACAAAATATTTCAATTGTCATTTGATTGATCTTTGACAACCGTAATAAGACTGTATGTCTATTTTTGACTGCCCTCTAGATTTCAATTTTAGAACTATCAATGTCAGTTCAAATGTTTGCTGGGCTAATTCAGGACATGAAACTCACAAAATTTAAGCTTTATAGCGCAAGTGATTCCTGAGATAAATCACTTCAAAAATTATAACTTACTGACAGATCTTCAAAAGAGAGACATAAAATTTGATAGATCAGTGGAAAATAGACGAAAATAGGCTGAACATTTTCAGTGAGTAAGAGGCGTGGCGAAAAAATTTGAAAAAGGAAGTGAATTGCAAATCAAAAAATATCGTGGATGGCCAAATGTTCGTTTGCACAAAAATCGTTATAGTTAAAATATCTAAAAATGTGACAAATTGCATCTTTTATTAAAGTTTGATGTCAATGTATTTTAAGGGTAAAGTTTTTTGAAGTTACTCCAAAGCTGAAGTCCAGAGATGATGTTAGCGGTTAACTTGTCTAGTTTCATCTTGATTTTTTTTTATGAAAGTCACATTGGCATTTTGCGATGTCATCATAAATTTTAAGAAAAGCTGTAACTTTTTTTCAAAATAAAAGACTGAAACTTTCTCTAGTTCTGTTAGTTCTTAAATAAATGTTTTAAGTGAATGGAAAATAATTTTGTATAATGTCAAATTAAATGACTTAATGTCAGATGTCATTAATTTAAATGACTTTTTAAATTTCTTTTTAAACTAATTCCAATGTGTACTTTTTTTTTGCAATTTCAACTATTTAGCATAAAATCTTATGTCAAAAATTATGTTTTTGAAAGTTAAAAGTACCATTATTTTATAAAAATGTTCCATTGTCAACTATAATGTTAGCGGAACTTTTTTTCTGTTATATTTGAACAATGGTGATGACAATTTTTGACAATTATGTATAATAAGTTACTTTTACCTTTTTGCGAAAGTGATTAAAAAAACAAAGACCTGGACTTTCAATCAAAGTACAACAAGCTGACCAACATTTATCTATAAGCTTAAAAAGTTGCTATAATAATGAGTCAGAAAAGAAAAATGTAGGTACTTACTTTAATAGCTTACTGATGATATTTATCAACGGATTTTAATCATCAACATCTATATCTATGTTATGTTGATCTTTCTCAACTAACACATTATTAAACCTGATCAATAAAAATTAAGTACACGTTTTAAACATTTATATTAGCCTCAACGGTAAAATATAAAAACAACATTCAAAACCTACATACACCCATCTTAAAGCTTCCCACGCATAAAATATTCATAAAAACGCAGCAGACCTATACTTTTAGATATTTTATAAAAAATTATTATCTACTTAAAATTAATACATATACACACTTATAATAATAAAAATAATCCAATAAAATATGTTTCATGTTGAAAAAAATAAATATTACTTTAATAGATACGTTTTTAATAAAATATTCTATTTTAATGTATCTACCTGCTCCGATTTGTGTCTCATGTATTTTTATGAGTCATTTTCGTGTTTTAGATATATTTTTTGTTTTGTTTCCTGTCTCTTTTAAATTAAATAGAAAAAAAATGTCTTTTGTGTTAAAAAAAATTGCTATATGATGGTCTCCGTTATATGCCAAAAGTTAAAACCACAATCCGATTATATCCTCTTTTTGTATATAGAATAAATGCTAAAACAAAATCGATCCCCTCTTTTGATCCAATAGCATTGCCAGACACCACAAACGAAGGAGGAATGCAAGTGTCATTTTATAGTACGAAAGGTTAAAATACGACATTGGTATTTGGTCTTATTGGTTTTTCTATTTATTTATACGTAACACAGTAAGCTAATTATGCACGTCTAATGGTCAATCCTAGTTCATAGATAATCCGAAAGGGGGGGAGAGTTATGTACATGAAATCTCTTTAATCGGAGAAGAATTTCAGCTCAGCTGAAGAGAATAGATAATTGAAGTTTGCAACTGTAACTGGATTAAATGTACCTATACCTGTCAAAAAAAATGTCGTTCGCTCTATTTTTGGCGTGTTCACAATTAGCTGTTCATTTGGTGTCAATTTTTTCTGAAAACACACACTGAAGAAAGATTGAACTTAGTAGCTTTGTCTATTATGTTGAAATGATTAGAATTTAATCAGAATTTTTAAATGTCAAAAATGTTCTATAACCATTTTAATTATATTTACTAAATTCGCTTTAAAATCCAGGTTATCCTTTGAAGACAGGAGAATTGGAAAAAGTGGTTCAATTTGAACTCGAAAAACTGTCAAAAATCTACCTCCCAAGAAATGTAGTACACATTTTTACTTGAAGTAAATTATCAAGTATACTTCAAGGTTCTGATTTATCTCCTCTACTTTTTCTTGAAATTTGTCTAGATCTTCTTGAATACCATTTTTTAACTTTTGTTCATAAACGTTCCCATTTATGTCCGGTTTTAAATTTTATGGTCATAAATTAAATATGCATTTTATTATTAAATTGATTAAAAACTGTCATTAAGAAAATCCCAAAATTAGGTAAATGACTCAAGTCCCATTGAAGGGCAGTAACTTTATAGTGAAGCATTTAAACAAGTGCTCCTTTAACCGACTCGTTAGTTTAAAAATGACAAACGTCAAAATAATCAGTTCAGTATAAGTACATCGTGAGTAAACTGATAACTTCTGGGTAGACAATTTTTCCTCATTAATTACTTCTTTGATGTTAAAAAAAAAAAATATTATTAAAAAAATAAACAAATTTCCGAGTTCCTTCTTCCATAACTCTCCAATCCGCTTTTGGCACAAAACTCTTTGAATGTGCTTTATCATATTTTCGTAATTTTTTTGCTACCTCATTTCGTTAAAAAAAGGACCTGCTTTTCTAGCACCCCTCTCCCTTCATCTGTTTTATATAGAAATACTTGCCAGGTCACTTGGTGACGTCTGAAAAGATTCTCTCAAAATCAGCGAACCGCAAATGTAAAGTTAACCAACCGAAAACCTAGAAAACTAGCTTAAGTTCTGTGCAATGACCACCCAACTTAAGTTACATACAAAAAGTATACAAATAAATATTTATGTATTTGCTTTCTTCCTCTCCTTCCTCTGCTATATCATCATGCTTTGTGATTTTATCTTATAAAAATTAAAGCAAGATTTTGTGGTCAACATTTTGATAGAACAACACTACTGTAATCACTCAACCAAAACTCAACTCTCTGGAAGAAAAATGTCGAATGCGGTGAGTTCAACGAATCCACTTGTTGTGTTGTGTCTCCCGTTTTTTTTTTTTTTTTTTTTTTTTTTATTCCCATCATCGTCATAAGTCAAATCGGAAGACGAAGAAGAAGAATACGAAGGAGTATCGTCATCCATAAAGATATAGATACAACCTGGGTATAATATTCCAGATGCGACACACTTTACAATGAAAGCCGTGTTCTTTAACATGTTTCTGTATCTTAAGGTTTTCTTTTTGAATGATGATTCCTATTTTTTTTGTTTTTTTTTTTTTTTTTTTTTTTTTTCCTCATCATCATTGGAATTATGTCCACTGTCTTCGTGTCGTGTCGTCGCCTTACTATGCGTGAAATATAAGTAATTTTGTTGTTGTTAAGGTGAGAATTCTGAGGTCATCGACTGTTCCAGGGCACAGTTTTTATCCTTCTTTTTTTACTTTGGTAATAAAAAAAAAAATAAATGAATTGAGGCCACAATGACTCTTCACAATCATAATAATGATGGGAAAGGTGATGGTGGTAATGATGACTTTTGGTTTTTCTTTATTTCTTCTTCTTCTTTTGAGAAGACAATGAGAATGCGACAGGCTCGCTGTGGGAAGAATACCTGCTCTTCGTTCTTAAGTTGATGACGTTTAACTTATTCATCGATAAAAGATACGACTGACAGAACTTATTCCCATTTGGTTGTGGTGATATTTTTTCACACACACAAAAAAAAGAAAAGAAGTTAAATTGAAAAAGTTATTCAAATGAATTTGCATCTGACCTAAATTAAAAAGTCACGTACAACACGTCATAGACGACACACATGAGCTTTGTTTTGAGAGTGAGATTTACATTTGTACCTATACTTTTGTGAATGTGACAATATCTATGTAAAACGTGTATCTAATGGAAATGAATCTCTAGATAGGTATCCTATATACACGTATCTATCTTTTAGCTTGAAATTGAGTTCATTAGGTAGTTTTCTGGAATTTATTTTTAAAAAACTTTTTATTACCTGGAATTTTTTTAATTGGTTGTAAAAAACAAACTTGTGATTATAGGACTTTTTTTGTAGATAATAAAAAAGTTAAATTTTTTCAAATCATAATGTCAAAATTCAAAAAGTTTCTATACGATGGAATACAAAGTGTTGCACGTTTTAGATGAACATAGGTTCTAAATTTTCTTCTATGCAAATTTTAAACTTCAAAGTAGAACCTAACGCCGATTATTTAGCCTAACTTTAATATATAGCTCTAACTCTTTACAAGTCTTTTCTGAAATCTTCTGTGAGCTAGATAACCTGTCCAACGTGTCATTCCGAAATTGATTGTTCATTATTGTCAATTCAGCGTCTACGGAATCGTCTTTCTTCTTTACTGGGTATAACATTTGATTAGCACCCAAGTCTCGAAGCAATAGATCCAAGAAGCTTCGATGTTTTGATAAGGTTTCTGGTTTTGAAGAGCTTTGATAAGTTTTCTTGTTGGCATATCATGATGTGCTAAAGTCACGGATTGCTTTCTCAAACGGAATGTTAAAAAGAAAACAGGTTAGGACTCAGAACATCCCCTTGTGGAAGTTCATTTTAGATTTTGATTGGTTTGGATAGAAATTCGGATTGTTGTATTGCTCACTGTCAACTTACATGTCAATTTATTTGAGATGTCGAATTATTTGACGGGCATGCATAGTTCTAGCCTGTCTATACTATCGTAGCAGACTTAAAGTCTATGAATAGGTGGTATGGTGGATTGTTGAACTCTTAACATTTTTTTTCCGCCATCTTTCTCATCCTTCGTAAGGGTTTGATCAGTTGTTGTGCTGGGTCACAATGTCGAACCCTAATTTGCCCAAAGTTTGCTCATCTATAACGCTTCTTTTATAAATTTCATAATCTCTCAGAGATAAAATTTTAAATATGAAGATACAATAAGAAAAGAAACATTTTAATCTCCCAAAAACGTACTCTCGGTAAATAGATAAAATAAATCAATTGCAATATTTGTAATTTAATTATTTCGACCAAATTCCAACGTGTCCTTGTCTTTCCATAGTCGTAAAATATAAATTTCCTCTTCCATTTCTGTGAACTGATTGTAATCTTCTAAGCCTTTACTCTTTCCGAAAACGTGAGTCCCCTTTGACTCTCTAACTTAATACCAGGTGGGTTTGTATTGAATTTTAATCTCTAGGATATAATTTAACATGGATACAATTATATTGGCTATAAATTTAATCTCCTGAACATGGTATTTTAGAGAAATATACATTTGTAACTTCAATTCGCAACCCCTAATGAATCAATTGTAATATTGATGATTTTATTCTACCTTTGCCAAATTTTGGATGTCGAATTTCTGATTTTAATTTATGAACTCAAAAGATGCGTGACTGTCATACTATACTGTCATTCATCTGTCATTTCCACTATCAACGAAATGTCATGTATGAAGTTTTCTTATTAACATGAAAATGTCATCTAAAAATATGTGCACAAAATTTTCCAACGCGTATTTTCTTAAAATTGAAGACCATACCACTCCTTAAGTTAAATTTAGTAAACATTGTAAACAAACTAGAAACACCTTTTATTGTTGTATTAGTTATTTGTTTAACAAACAATACGAAATAACACTTATTGACTGCACCTTAAGTTTGTGCTGAAATACTTATATTTTTTTTTTACACAATACTGTACTATGTTGCAATATGTGCAGATAAAAATAAAAATAGTATATAAATAAAAAAATAATAACACTCAAGTGTGACTAATGAATCAACTTCAATGCCACATCAATAGGCAAGATAATTTAGTGTCAGGAACTGCAGTTTAACGCAATTAAATTAAATCAAATGTTTCCGATTAAATTTCATAAAATCATTTTACTAATGTGTGTTTGTGGAATAACATCACTTGGAAAGGTTAGAATTAATTAAAAACTTATTGAATTTTAAATCTCTATATAAACAAAACAAAAAAACAAAACTATACAAATAAAATTAAATTATAGCAGATTTTTAAAATGATCGACATTGATATAAATTCTATTTGTTTTTTTAATTACTTTATTTTTTTTTTTTTTTTTTTTTTTTTTTTTTTTTAATTCTAGTCATTGATAAATTGATTAAAGTTTTATTTTGTTCATGATTGTATTTTAGTGAAAGTTGTTTGTTATTTTTTTTTTGTTGTATGTTTTTGTTCTTGGCCTAGGATTATAGCAATAATGCATCTTCTCTTTAAGATTACATTAACATTTAAAAAAAAACAAAAACAAAATAAATATTCAGGAAGTTGATTAAATAAATGTTAACGATACGGTTAATTAATTTGAACACTATTTGTATAAATATATTTTATAAAGAAGAATATTTCAAAGTTAAGTTCCATGCACACACGAGGCACAAATGGAGAACTGCAAATAGTTGCTAATTTTGACATTTATATGCTATTGCGTTCACCGACAGATGTGAACTGTCATAAAACACAACAAATTTACATTATTTGACAGTTTAGAAAATAATCTTAGTGCTTAGACATGTATTATTGTTATTTGAATGAATATAAAGTGGTGTTGTATATTTTAATATTATAAATCGCAATTATAGAACTTTAAAGTTTCTCGCAACTTAGATTACGTGCTGGCAGAAGAAATTGAAAATTTGTATCTATGACGTTAAAAAAATTAAGTATGTTCTTTCTGTCAAGTTAATCATTTTTGACGTTTGCAATTAATTAATTTTGACAGTCGTATTACTTATTCCTTATATTCATTGTTTTGAGACAGAAGAAACAGAATGATATAATAATTTGATAGTTTTACATTGCTTTGAAGTAATTAAAATTTAATATTTACTATCCATGTAGAATAAATAAGATGTTTATAATAAAAACCGTGTTAACATATAATTCAATTGTTAGTTAAAGTTGTTAAAAAAATTGTATCAATTAACACGCAACTTAAAGAACAACTAGCAGTTCAAAATCGTACAGTGGTGAAAAATTAAGTGTACGATAAAGTAGGTACTTCTTCTATTATTTTTTCTTTCTGATGTCTGTTAAACCAAAAGCCTGTAAAACTAGTAATTTATTTCTTCTCCTTCAAGTTAAAAAATTAAACTTGCAATTTCAACATTCTGTAAAATATAAGCAATAATGTAAATTGTGACATTGTAAGGATTGTATTTTAAAGTACACATACAAATGTGTTTACATTTGACAACTAGAATTGTCAATCGATTCAGAAAATAATATGAGAGAAAATGTCATGAACTGTCAAAATAAAACTCAATAAGTTTAGAATGCTTAACGTGAAAAAACTCTTACAGGTTAATATTGACAAAAAAGAAGTAAACTCACTTCAAACACTCACTGTTTAATAAATTTAGTAATTATATTTAACAATTAAACAATAGACAAGTACTATACAATTCATGTTATAATTATTATTCACTATTGAACATGAACAAATAATTTGAATAAAAATTTGACATGCAACGAATTAATATAAATTAAATCATCGGTGACAATTGATTGACATTAAAAAACTGTAAATGGAGTGGTTTCGTCAAGTTTCTTGGTTGCTGATTTACACGGCGAGTATTTGGTTTGTTGGTGCCATAACTGTTTCGGTAAAAAAAAATCCTTACATTAATTAAACCATAGAATATTTAAAGACTTTAACATATATTTTTAATTCGAGGATTGGGATTTTAATGTACTTCGTTTCGAATACAACACTTCAAATCCCAAATTGATCGATTATAATTTGCGAATAATTCGTACGAAATCTGGTCAATACGCAGTTAATGGATCTTTTATTCTTGGTTTTGATGCGGATGATACAGTTTCGGTGAATATTCTAAAATCAAAGTGCTAATTTTTTTTTTTTTAATTTTTCAATTTTTTTTTTCCACCACAGTTTTGGGCTAAATTTTATCGAAGTGAATCAGGAAGTAGTCTTTATAAAGAGACACCGTATGGAATTCCGGCAACTTCGTTTTATAAATTTATGACAAATGTTTATGTTAAAATACTGCAAAGTGAATGTAGTAAATGTACAAATTTGCCTGTAAATGCATTGAAATTCGATACACCATTGAAAAAAGGGATATACAATATGAATATGTGTATTTTGAGCACTGAAAAAATGCCAACACATATGTATCCGGGATTCTATATGGTTACTGCTAAATTTTCATATGGAAATGACCAGTTGTTCGTGACCTTATATTGTGAGGTCTTTGCTAAGCAAGATGGATGGAAGGAAATTAAAATATTATAGTAATAAAAAGAAATCTGTTTGTTTTATTGTTTATTTTTTAGTTTTTCCCTAAAAATGAAATGCAATGCTAACATCCCACAGTCATATACATTGGCAAACTGTTGAGAGTAATTTTTTTGCAATTTCCCATAAAAAATCATTTTCAAAATCCCATTTGGTTTTTTTGAATATCCCACAGGTGAATGGCTCTGACAATTTAAGCTTTTTAATGACCAGGTTTTTGTTAATAACCCATAAATTATTTTCTTATTTGTTCACATGAATTGAAGTATAGAATAGCGCTCTATTTTTATCAAATGTGATTTCAACAAAAAATTTGAAGTAACAGATTTGATATGACCTATGAATCAGTAAATTATTCTGATTCGTTTGAATGTCCCATGAATTGTTTTGATATTTTGTATTTGAAAAAAGATATGTAAAATTCAAAGCAAGTACTAAATAATCATACTTTTGCGAATATCCCATAATTGCGGTTCATTGAATTTGGTCATACTTTCCTTTAAAATTTCACATTTTTTTCGAATATCCCATTTGATTTCTTGCAAATTACTGAATCTTGTTAAATTTTTTGAGAAAGTTTGTGATAACACAAATCTTTTAAGTCAATATCCCACTATTTAGGTGTTAAAATATTTCATAAAACTAAAACAAAAGTTTTAGATTTTAATATAGTTTTTATTGAATATCCCATTGATTTGAAATTTACAAAAAAATCACAATGTGTAACAAATTACAGTAATATTTGAGTTTGAGATTTAATTTTTTTTAATATCCCATAAAAGATATGATTTTTCATTACCCAATTGTTGAATTATTACATTTTTTCGAATATCCCACATTGTCTTTAAGACTTGAATTTCTGTTTGTCATATTTTATTTCATGAACTTTTACCATTAAAACTTAAAACCCTCATTTGTTATAAAATAAAAACAAATATTTATTCGGTTACCCTCCCTTCTTCGATTAACTTAACAACTTCACACATTATAACCCTTTCCACAAATACAGACACATTATATAAAACACATTTAACAGCAATCTGTGCAACATCAGCAATTACTAAAACATCTTCAAAACAAAGAACAACACAAAGTAAGCTAACAAAAACGACATCAAAAACTATTAGTGAAGATTTAATTTCCAGAGGACATTTACTACAAACATACATACACCCCCTTTTTCACACATAACACAAAAGTCAAATATAAATGTATGTATGTGTGTGTTTTATGTTTCACACCAAAACTTATAATTTGTCTATTTTCTGATTTTTGTTTTTTGTTTTGTAAAAATGAATTAAGCTTGATCTTCAACATCTTGTGTCCATTTTCGACTTAAGGCACTCTCATGGTGTTTCTGTAATGAAGATGCGAACCTTGGGGTCTTCCGATGTATGTATGTATGTCGTCTTGTTGTTCTTCTTCGTTTTTAATATCTCGTGTATTAAACTAAAGAAAAACAAAATAATCCCAACAAACCACCACTCTATTCTCGTATGTATCTTCGGAGATGATGTTGAGTGGACAAAGTTATTTTAGCCAACAAGGTTGTGTGTATCTGTTAAAAAGTCAATTAAAAATATAAACCTATCTACTGAATTACTACTATAAAAACTATAACTTAACTTATACTACTTTTGTATTAAAAACTTATAACTACTTATATTAATTTAACTGAATGCACAATTTAATTTTATGTATAAATCTATTACAATTTAAGTTACAACTAAGTATATAATATTATATATATTGAAACCAGATACTAAATGAATAAATACTTTTATTCCTTTTAAAACTGTCACCGATAGTGTTTGATTCAACAGGGTTATGGGCCCAGGAATAATCTTAAAAAATCCGAGTCATCAGTTAAATAAGTGTTTTAGTAAAGCAAACGAATTTAAAAACAAAATAACAAAGTTATAATGGCAAACCATCATTTGGTAAAAATCGAACCTCTTACTCGAGAAAATTTCGATACTTGGAAACTCCACGTGGAAGCACTTTTGGTAAAGAATGAGACTTGGGACTACGTGTGTGGAGCTATACCCAAGCCAGAAAAAGATGCTGCAGCTGCAATTTGGGAAAAGGAGGACAGAAAAGCTAAATCGGATCTAATATTATCTATTAGTTCATCTGAATTAAAAGAGGTAAGAGGTTGTGCGACTTCGCATGACATTTGGACCAAACTTCATAAGGTGTATGAATCCAGAGGACCAGCCAAGAAAGCTTCACTTTTAAAACAACTCGTTTTGAATAAAATGAGTGAAGGGGATGACATACGTGTTCATATATCTAAATTTTATTCAGCTGTGGATAAATTAGAAGATATGGATTTACACATAAATGGCGAATTACTTTCAATTCTTTTGTTATATAGCCTTCCAGAGTCCTATGAAAATTTTAGAGTTGCGATAGAAACACGAGATGAGCTGCCTAACCCAGAAACCTTAAAGGTAAAAATAACTGAGGAGTACGATGCAAGAAAAGGAAAGGATGGCGATCAAAGTGGAGCATTACTTATCAAACAGCGTCAGCAGTATGAAAAGTTCAAGCCCAATTCAAAGTTTGTATCAAAAAATTCGTTCGAAGAGAACAAAAAGACGGAAGGTAAGAATAATCACATTCATCGTTTTAAATGCTACCGATGTGGCCGTAATGGTCATAAAGCACTAAATTGTAGGTCAAGAATCAAAACACCAGATAAGTCCGCGGTGACAGAGGAATCATTTTCAATATCAGAATCCAATGACGAAGTTTTCGCTCTAAACAGGTGTCCCAAAAGCAATAGCTGGTGCTTGGACAGTGGTGCCACGTCACACATGTGTGGAGATGAAACCAGGTTCTCTCAACTCAACTTTACTGAACCACGTCATTTATTACTCGCGAATAATAAAACAGCGGAGATTCAAGGCCAGGGAACCGTGAGAATTTCAACAACACAAGGCAATCATATAAAGCTTGAGAACACTTTATTTGTGCCAGACTTGCGAACAGATTTAATTTCAGTCGCAAAAGTAACTGATAAGGGATTTACGGTGATAATCGATCAAAAATGTGCACAAATAAAAAATTCCAATGATAGTGTTGTTGTGGTAGCGCATAGAAAAAATGGACTATATTACGTAAATGAAAACGTGGAGGTGGCTAATGTCAGTTCAGGCGCCCAGATGGAAACCAGTGATTTGTTGGAGTGGCACAAGAAGTTTGGCCACTTGAATGTGAAAACCATGTGTGACATGCAACAAAATAAATCTGTTTTTGGAATGAAGATTCGCAATCCTGAGCGTAATAAGTTACAATGTGAAGTTTGTATACAAGCGAAACTTTGCAGGAAGCCCTTCCCAAAGGGAACAGCCTCCAGAAGTAAGTACCCTTTGGAACTAGTCCATAGTGACATTTGTGGGCCAATGAAGGTAAAATCAAATGGTGGATGTAGTTACTTTGCTACCTTTATAGATGATGCGTCAAGATGGTGTGAGGTATATTTTCTGAAACACAAAAATGATGTTTTTACGGCTTTTAAAGATTTCAAAACTCATGCAGAAAACTTTACAGGCCGAAGAATCAAAGCTTTGAGGTCGGACAATGGCGGAGAATACTGTAGCAAGGAGTTTATTGGATATCTCGCGGAAGAAGGCATCAAGCATCAGTTTACTGTGGATTATACGCCTCAACAGAATGGTGTCTCCGAACGCATGAACAGGACACTTGTGGAAATGGGACGATGTATGCTACTCCAGTCGCAGTTGTCTCAATCATTTTGGGCTGAAGCCATCGCTTGTGCGAAATATATAAGGAACCGATGCTCTACAAATAGTTTAAACGGAGAAACTCCCCACAAGCTTTGGACAGGAAAAGTTCCTAGCGTTAACCATTTTCAGGTATTTGGTAGTAAAGCTTATTCATTAATTAAAAATAAAAATAGAGGTAAATTTGATGCAAAGTCGAAATCATATATTTTTGTTGGGTACTGCGAAAATGCAAAAGCTTATAGGTTATGGTGTCACAATACTAGAAAAATTATTAAAAGCCGAGATGTTGTATTTGTTGACAATGATGCATGTAATTTGAATTTAAAACATAATGAAATCGAAATATTTTTTGAACCTGAAATAATTAAAGATAAATCTGAAGATGATAGAAATTTTGAATTGGAAATAAATGAAAAGGAGTTAAAAGATAATCAAAATTTAGATATGAAAACAGAAATGAAAACTGCATGTACTAGTTCATCTGAAATTGAAGGAAATTTAGATAGAGGCGAAAATCAAAACATAGAGGAAAAGGAAAAAACTAGGAAGGATCAAATTAAAATAAAAGAAAGTAATCAGAATCCACAAGAGAGTAGCAATGATTTTGAGACAATATCAATGAGAACAAGATCAAGGAAGACAATAAAGCGTACAAGGGAAAATGAAACTGCACGTGAAGATTCAGATGATTCGGATATCTTCATTGACGCTGCTTGCATGTTAACATTAGATCCGCAAAACGTAAGCGATGTTTTAAACGATTCTAACGTTATGGAGTGGAAACAGGCTATGCATGAAGAACTCTTGGCTCATAAGGAAAATAATACATGGACTGTTGTAGATCGCCCAACGGGGGAGAATATAATAGGTTGTCGATGGGTGTTCCAAACAAAAACGGACTCTAAGGGTGAAATTTGCCGAAGGAAAGCCCGCTTAGTGGCAAAAGGTTGTTGTCAGCGAACAGGCATAGATTTTAAAGAAACCTTTGCTCCAGTAGCTAGGCAATGTTCAATTCGTCTCTTGATAGCATTGGCCGCTGAGTGGGGACTTATTTTACACCAGTTAGATGTTGTCACGGCTTATTTAAATGGAGACATAGATGAGACATTGTATATGGAAATCCCTGAAATGTTTTCTGAATTAACTAATGAACAAATAAATAAAAATAAGGTTTGTCGTATACATAAGGCCATATATGGCTTAAAACAATCCGGCAGGCAGTGGTACATAAAGCTTAATGAACAACTTTTAAAAATGGGAATGAAACCCCTTATTTCTGATCCTTGTATTTATATGTTACAAAAGGGACCCAATACAGTAATCGTTGCAATTTATGTTGACGATATAATTATAGGATCAAATAGTAACGATGAAGTAAAATTATTTAAAAACAAGTTAAAATCCGAATTCAAAATGAAGGACATGGGAAAGTTGAACTATTTTTTGGGTATTGAATTCAATCAAAAAGAAAATGGATACATCACAATGTGCCAACGCAAGTACATTATGCAGTTATTAAAACGTTTTAATATGGAGGATGCAAATCCAGTTTCCACACCTTTAGATACAAACAATAAATTATCGAAGAAAATGATTTATTCTAATAATAACAATTATAAAGAACTTTTAACTAAATTACCTTACCAACAATTAATCGGTTCTTTACTTTATTTAGCAATTACTACTAGACCGGATATAGCGTTCGCTGTAAGTTTTCTTAGTCAATTTAACCAGGAATATGGTAACCCTCATTGGACGGCAGCAAAAAGGGTTCTTCGGTACCTTAAAGGAACAATGAACTGCGGGCTGGTTTTTAGCAGGACTGGCCAAAATGTAGAAGGTTTCACCGATTCTGACTGGGGTGGAAATGCAGATGACAGAAGATCCTATACTGGATATGTGTTCAAGCTAGGAGGAGCAGCTGTGTCATGGGAATCTAGGAAGCAGAGGACGGTGGCTTTATCTAGTGCAGAGGCCGAATACATGGCAATAGCGGATTCAGTCAAAGAGGCAATGTATCTTCAAAAATTTCTTAATGAAGTTCTTTTTACAAATGAGAAAGGTGTAGTCATTTATAATGATAACAAAAGTGCTCAGGCAATTGCAAAGAATCCAGTGCAGCACTCTCGAACCAAGCACATTGATATCCGCCATCACTTTGTTCGAGATACAGTACAGAAAGGAGACATTATTTTGAAATACATAGATACAGACAACATGACAGCGGATGTGCTCACCAAGGGTCTCACAGCATTGAAGCATTACAAACATATAGAGGCGCTTGGTTTATCATTTCTCAATTGAGGGGAAGTGTTAAAAAGTCAATTAAAAATATAAACCTATCTACTGAATTACTACTATAAAAACTATAACTTAACTTATACTACTTTTGTATTAAAAACTTATAACTACTTATATTAATTTAACTGAATGCACAATTTAATTTTATGTATAAATCTATTACAATTTAAGTTACAACTAAGTATATAATATTATATATATTGAAACCAGATACTAAATGAATAAATACTTTTATTCCTTTTAAAACTGTCACCGATAGTGTTTGATTCAACAGTATCTTCATCTATGTATGTATATTGTATGTGTGTTCATAGTGGTGAGCCATATTTTCACACTACATACCCCCAAAACTAATTCCTCAAAACCAACCAAACTTCCTCAACCTATAACCATACCCCCCCCCAACCCTCCTCAGTAAATGTGTCGTCTAAATATGTATCTATAGATATAGATATTGGGTTTATCTTGCAAAAGATAACAATGTGTGATATGTCCTCTCTTGTGAGACGACTAAGGACACACACTCCACTCTTCAAGGAAAACGAACCTTAACAAGTGGATTATTGGATTTATTTTGCAATTGTATATTGAGTCAGAAGCGAAATGTTGGTATAGGAAAGGAAGAGGAAATTTTGCTTAAAGAAAAGTTTTTTTTTTCCTTCCATTCTCTCTCCCTGGTCTCCTTCGATATATACATATCTCTGTGGGGGCTATGATATGATTTTGGAAGGGCCACTCATAGCCGTCCAAAGCTAATTCACAATCCACACTTCAGGGTCCATCAAAAGTGGATTAGAGAATCAAATTTCTTGAGTTTGGTCCGAATATTGTAGAATGAATATCCTTTTTCCCTTAGTTTTGTGTTATATGTATGTATATTGTTGTTGCTGTTGGCGATGATGATGGTTCTTTTCTTCACAGACATGACAAAAAAGAAAAAATAAAAAGAAAATTTAACTCAGGGATATAGAAGAAGATAACTTTTCAAATCAAATGGAAAATGGTGTATTCACAATGTACGAGTATATATGAGTAAAAGCAAGAAAAACGAATAACACAAATGGGGTTATATTGGGGGTAATGTGTATAAAGAAAAACTTTCGCAACAGAGATATCGAAAGTCTTTTTTTCTAATGGGGACAAAGTGAATTTGAGAAGATGAAGAAGGGAAGTAAAGAAAAAAAGAAAGAAGAAAAACCATGACCAAAATGCATAAAGAAGATATATACGAGAAGTAGAATATAGTCAGACAAAGTTTCTTTATTGTATTAAATGTTTTTTCGATATATGGGTTTTAGTATTGAGACGTTTTTGATCTTCCATTTTTGTAACTTTGTATGTAGTTTTTTTCTTTTTTTCCAAAACTCATTTTGTGAAGAGCTTTGATTTCGAGTCGGTTTCACAGTGGATTTCATATTTCCTAAAGTTCTAGAGTCAATACTTTAAAGTTGAAACCAAAGATTTATCATATAGCATACAGCATACAGCATACAGCATACAGCATACAGCATACAGCATACAGCATACAGCATACAGCATACAGCATACAGCATACAGCATACAGCATACAGCATACAGCATACAGCATACAGCATACAGCATACAGCATGCAACGTACAACATACAGCATACAGCATACAGCATACAGCATACAGCATACAGCATACAGCATACAGCATACAGCAAAAACATGGATCATAGATCATAGGACATATTCATGTAAATCTATACATATAAAAATTCTGAAGAGTACTTCCTCAGCAGATGCTAAATCATCGGAATAACAAAAATAAACATCCTTGCCTTAAAAATGATTTCACAGCTTGGCACTTTACTTTGACTCGTGCCAGTAAGTTAAAAGGTTGTACCTATATTGTCAAACCGCCTGTCAAAAGACCATGTTATGGGACATAAACCTTTTGTTGTCCTCTCAAGACACACACATTAGAATACTCTTCTAACTTCTATATTACCTGGTTCGGTCTTTTGTGTGGCAAAATGTCAAAGAAAAACAATTATTCCTGATACAAGTGGTCGGTCGGCAATTATTGTTGTTTCACCATTTTTTTTTTTGAATCAAAGTAGAGAACATGCTTAAAATCCTTTTTCTAGGCATGTAAGTAGTTGCAGAATGAATTGGCAGAAGAAAGCAGAACAAAAAAGGACAGCAATTTGTTGAGTGTTTGCTTTTTTTGTTTGTTTTCCTTCTCTTATTCATGAAATAAGTAGGCAAATGGAACTAAAGTCTGAAAGAGTAGGTACTCGTATAATAGCTTCAAACTAGGTCAACAAATGCAAATTAACAACTATAATTGGACATAGCCACCCATAGAGATGAGATAGAGCATAGAATTAATCCTTCATTCTCTTCACATAAACACACAACCTGCCGCCGTCGCCGCCGTGCCGCTACTGCCACCACCACCGCCATCGACCGCTGCTACCGATGACGATAACAAGAGGAAAATTTGAATCTCTGAAGTCAACTCCCTGCAAAATAGTTTCCTCCAGCAAAGGACATCATGACGAGATGATGTTGGATAAACCAAGCTATAGCTTAAAAGCTTATGCTAAACGAAGGATGTATGTATTGTATAGCCTTTACCAACTCGAATAAACCTCCCTAAGGTTTCATTCAAATTGACATATGGAAATAGCTATCCGTGTTTTTGATGTCCATCATACTCAGTATAGTTTATGATGAGGAAAACATCATTTTACTTGATACAAAGGGAATAGAATTGTTGAACGAATCCCAACGGGTACCATCGAACGCACCCACCCTTTTTCTGACGTTCCTTCTGTCAAAAAGTATCTTTAGATCATTATTCATTCATCTGAATTGTAGGTTTTCAGTATATAGTAACTTTTCCAGTTGTAGGCCTTTCATCTTTTTTTTTATATATATATATTTATTCAGATACAAGACCCTTTCGGAACGAGGCAGTATAATCGTAGGACGTTCGTCGGTCGTACTCGTGTAACGTTACCGTACCGTTTGCAAAGTTTTTTTTTGTTTTGTTTTATGTCTGTGGTTAGTTTGACGGCATCTGTATGATTTTCTTTGTAGATTGTAGATACCCTTTGTTTTACATATAATCCTCTCCTATCTCGTCTTGTCTATCTTTCCGCTTGCCATATTTATTTCCCCCTATTTTGGGGTTAGGTGAACTTTACTGTTTTCAAAACGACCGACGTCATTTCTCTAAGTCAACAGCCACAGGTAGGTACATAAAGTGTCTGTATATCTATGTAAATTCTAAAGGAAGGTAGTTAGTTAAAAAAAAAAGGTACCTACTTACAAAAATTTTCAAGTTAATCAACAAATTGCTCGAAAAGTAATTAAAACAATTTCCAAAAGGACCATTTATTCAAACACAAAAAAAAAAAAAGATAAACATCTAAAAAATTAAACACAAAACACTTATCTCTGTGTGGGGCCTTTTAAAGGCGTTTAAAGGGAAACGGAAGCAAGTTGATCACTTTTTTTGGTATTATTAAATCAGAGATACAATATATAATTTTCTGTAAGCAAGATTATTGAAAATTGATTGAGCTATCGATATCACTGTCAAGACAGAAGAATGAATCCTAAAGTGCATATTAAAAGTCCATTAAGGGCAAGCATGTGCTGGGTACGTAATTTTTTTTTATTTGTAAGGCTTACTACAACTACATACATACTAGAGCACTGATTTCCCATAGTCACAAAATAATCGAAGTATTGAGTGAATAAAAAAAAGAAAAAAAAAAATAGAATAAAAAGTATCTAGCTATTTTGTACTCGTATCTATCGAAGCTTTTATTGCGGATAAATCCTCTTGATTGGATCAATTGTAATTGGAGACCTTATATTTATATATATATATGTGTGTGTGTTACAGCACATTCTCGACTGTAGATACTTATGTATATGCGAATATTGCCCATCGCCATCACCATACTCTTGACAAAAAAAAAAGAGAAACAAAAAAAAAAAACTTAATTCGATTTGGCTTATTACATCGTATACCGCTGCTGCTGCTGTTGTGTTACTATTGCCGATGAAACTCTATGTTTGTTGTTGTGTTTTTGAAATCGAGCATCTTTTTTTTTTATGGATACATGTGAAAGATACACCAATTGACTTACTGACTTTTAGCCTGAGGCAAATGATGATGTAGCTGGTGTCGTCGAGAGAGGTCAATAACATTTTTTTTTTTTGTTTCTTTTTTTCTTTTTTAGATAGATATTATAAACTTTGTAGAAGACGTATCTATTTGTATTCCTCATGTGGTGCCTATATGTATCTATTTTTTTTTTTATTTTGATTTTCAAGGATGATGGAAAACGTGATTGGATGGTTAACATTCTATGATGGGCAAAATTTTGTTGAAATTGGTAGTTTGTTTTGTCACGTAACAGATGTTTGTTCTTCATTTAATATAACAAGAATTATTATTATTATTTTTTGTGATCATTCGTTTTTTTTTTTTTTTTTTTTTTTTGCTGTTTTTAGATACCTATAATTGAGTGATAAAGTGTTGGATTTGGAAAACATTTATTTCAATTAGTATAGGCTTTGTATCTTTTTTTGACAGTTAACCTTTTTGTTGACATAAATCTTTGATCATTTTTTTTTTCTTGGAATTGTTTTGTGGTATATCAATTTTTTAATGGTCTATTTAAGATTAAAATGTCGGTTACATGTACCTACTTCAAACTTTGTGAAAATTATTCGAAAGAATAGAAGGTAATGCTGTTCCGTCATGTACAAAAATGTTGAAGTTTCAAGCCATCACATTCACTCCAATATCCAAGAAGTCAGTCGTTATCTAACATTCCTCTAAAGTTTCTAAATTCATACAATTTTTTCTCTAATCCAGAAAAAAACAAAAAAACACATGCAGAACTGTCAGAAATTTCATTTGATAATAAATTCAAATTTTATGCTGATCCTGGAAAGTTTTATATACACACATACATATAAGTACACAAGTACCTGCATACACTGGGGGTCAAATGGTTTTTACATACATACATACATACATATTTTCGAAAAGGGGTGAACAAATTTTCAATGAGATAAATAATGGTTCACTTATGGGGAGGAAAAGGGCAATCAAAATGTCAGTAGTGTTTTGAAAGTTCTTTCATAAATTGTCATATTCCCTTGCCTTAATTTGATGCATTGCAGTGTTATTTGTCCTTCTGATGATGTCGATATCAATCAGAAAAATAGAATAAAATTTATGAAAGAACTTTCAAAACACTACTGACATTTTGATTGCCCTTTTCCTCCCCATAAGTGAACCATTATTTATCTCATTGAAAATTTGTTCACCCCTTTTCGAAAATATGAATGTATGTATGTAAAAACCATTTGACCCCCAGTGTATGCAGGTACTTGTGTACTTATATTATATGTATATAAAACTTTCCAGGATCAGCATAAAATTTGAATTTATTATTTAGCTTCTGCTGACTGCATTTTTGCTATATCATCTCTATCTTTTAAATCGATAGATACAGGGTACAAAAATGTCGATCTATCTATCTATAGTCTAAGGGGAATAATAAAAAAAAACATAGAAAACATGTCATTGTGATGATTTATTCATACGCCATCACCTTTTTACATACATATACATATTTATGTGTGTATGCAGATGGTCTTATAACCTCCTTATGAATATAGCAAAGGTACATGTCTTTCTTTTTACACGAGTTTAATCCTCGATTTCTTTTCGTTTTTTTTTTTTGCCCCAAAAAACACCATCGTATAATAACAACCATCATACACAAAAAAAAACACAACCCCAACCCCCCTTTACCACCATCCTTCCACCACCATCACACATAAACTTTTTTAACATCACGTTTGACTGCGGGTATATATCGGTAAGATGAAGTAGGAAATAAATCCCATTCAATTTCCGTTCGTCGTAAAAATGTAATATTTTTACCCTTCATCAGTTTTTTGACACTTGATAAATTCCCCGGACACCTTTAAAATTGCATTCTTTTCGTTTTCTATAAGTTCACATATGTATATGCATGTATATTGTATGTACATATGTTGCCAATACATGTCAGGTTTTTCTTTTCTAGTTCACGGTTTCCCCTCTGTCTCTCTCTCACTGTTTTTACGTGTCCATGTCGTTCGTCCATGTTCTAGATACTTTTGAAGGTAGATCCATAGGTACCTACTTAAATTCCCATCACTCTTTGTATTAGGAAAGAAAAAAAAAAACATAGAAAAGAAAAGACGTTACCTAGACGTTATACCTTTACCCAACACTCAAAGCTAGCTACTTCGGTTCCATGTTGTTCCTTGTATAATAAATACATAGCGACAGGTACACAATTGAAGAGTTTTATACTTAAAAAAAAAAAAACATAACCTATAGAAAGATACAAAAGTATCTTCTTTAAGTGGATGGGAACAAAAATACAAAAAGTAAAAAAAAAAAAAAAAAAAAATCGATTGAAAAACCATTTCCTATTCGATAAGGACGAAAAGAAAAAAGAGACACACAAAATTTTTAGAATAAAAGAAGCAGAAGAGACGTTTTTCTTTCATTCTTCCATTTTCTTTTTTTTTTTTTTTTTTGAAGAAAAACATCTGTACAGCAATATGATAAGCAGCTTCATGATGATGATGATGTGTTTCAAGGATACCTTTGGTCTTCTGGGAGGAGGCGAAAGACCAACCAATTTAGTCTGTGTACCTATCTATTTGCTATGTGCAGTAGACAGAAATTTGCCTTATATCGAAGCACCACCCGCCACCCAACTCAAGGACCTTTTTTAACTCTGCTCTTCTTTTCTCTTACTCTCTCTCTCTATATCAATCTGTCTGTAGACTTTATTTAGTTAGATAGGTAGGTACTGTGTACAGTATATCACCCGGGGAATACCATAGAAAGTTCGATTTTTTTTATAACATTATCCATCTTATGCTATTATAAACCGCAAGGATGCGGATAATAGTTTGGTTTTGGTTTTTTTTTTTTCTTCTTTTTGTTGTTGAATTCTATCTCAATGATGCCGTTGCCGCGCCGTTGCCGTCAACGACGAAAAGTTGTAATGTATGTTCTCGAGTTCTCGAAAATCGGTTATAGAAAGATGGTGCACTCTTTTCGGTGTAGTGTGGTGTGTGTGGTGCACGTGCAGATGCCATGGTAATATGTTTAAAATTTGCGATTACAATCATCCTTTTTGACAGATTACATTATAAAATAAATGTTCGTCTATACCTTCTGGTATATGGTTGCTTATATTGAAAGATAAATTTCATTATTAAAATATGTTCGTATATAGGAAAAGGGGAGAAATGGGATTTACCTATCTGCCAACATGTGTGGAAAATGGAGGATCTTACATCATAAGAGTGTGAAAATTTGTTTTTTTTTTCTTTTCTTCTTATGAGAGTTTTAAATTGAATCTATAAAAAGTGTCGTTAAGTGGCAAAAGAAAGAACCATTAGAATTGGAGATATATTTATGTCAGTTTTTTTTATGTATTATGCTTACATAGCAGGCTTCAGCAAGGACCCTAAGTGCGATAAGATTGATTTTTATCCCTGTATGTTATTCCATATGGCATCTGACATTCTTGGTTTTGAAGAACTGTTAGCAGGAAAATGATTGTTCGATGTTCTTATCTTCCAAGCAAGCTGCTTCAGGTATATCTAATGGACTATCTGACATCATTGATTGGTTACCCTTTTAACCGTCATCGGAAAGTTTTTCGTTATTTTTCCAAGCTGTCTCGAATAAAAATTCTGAATTCTGAAAAATAAATCAATTTTCTTGTAAGAACTGCAACTGTTTCCACAAGAGAATCTGTTTGCTTGACGGGATTAGTGCAGTTTCTTCAAGGATAAGATGTTTTCAAGGATATGGATCAAGATTAGGTACTGACAATGTAATTTGTACTTTAAACTTGCGCATTATTGAAAGTTAGTAAAAAGTGGCACCCAACGTGAATTTCTTTTTTTGGCATATTGATGAAATAAACAAAGAAAATATATTTTATCTTTAGTGCTATGCATGTTGACTTAGATTTCATTACAATGAAAATCGTAATAGTTCTTAAAATCCAAAATGATTACAAAATGGCGCCCAACATGAGAATTCATTAATCTTTGTTTATTCACTAAACTGTAGAAACATTTGAGTTCGCTTAGATCCTGAATTACAGGAAACATCAATGCTTGAATGTCATATAAAACTGTTGACCCGATTTTCCTATGATACCGAGTAAGATCATCGAGGGTTATAACTTTTAACTTTCCAATTGAAACTCGATGGTATGTTTCTATGTAAAGGTTCAACCTACTGTCAGGTTAAGTGCCAGCACTGTATCCTCAATAACAATGGATCTTTCCTTGCCCTATTACTTACTATATAAAGCTGTTCCTTGCAAGTCTTTTCGACCTTCTTCATCTGAGAGATGACATCTTAAGTGCTTACCTTTTATATGTTAAAGGGTTTGGGCTTACTGTTTGATTATGCACCAAATGAAGTGCTCATCATTTTTTAAATGGTAAATATTCTTTTCTCTCTAAATGTCAGATTTTGTGGCAGCCATTCTAAAAATGTCAGAAAATCTTCTCGTCATCCCAAATCACATTTTCAAGTGCTTGGCCATTTTTTTTTTTTTGTATGTATCTTAAGAAACTAAAAGTTAATTCAAACAAGAGAATTACGTGTGACTAAGTGTAAACCCAAAAAAAAAAAAAAAAAAAAAAACAACAACGTCAAAAAGGATACCAAGAGTCAATAAAAAAAATTCCAACATCAGCCTCAACCAAAAAAAAGGAAGGAAGGAAGAGATCAGATAAAAAAGGACCTCGCCAACAAAAGAACATAGAATTACGTTAACGCTTGGTTAGCTTTGTTCCAGTTTCTTTTTTTTTTTATTTTAAGTACTTTATGTACATCCTTTTGTTGTTGTACAAGGATAATATCCATTAAGCAGTTTTTGATAGCCGAGAGAAAATTTCACACAATTAACGATATGAACACAAAATTTCTACAACTTTCTAGCAAAGGGTTTTCTTTTTTCTATCTTTTCGTGTTTGAACTCCTTTTATTTTAATTATTCATTTCGTATCTTTGCTTTGTTCAGCAATTAGGAGTTTACTTTTGAACAGCTTCTTTTTTTTTTCTTCTAACCAGTATGCAATATTGTAAATGGAAGTGTAGCTTTTAATGAAATTAAAAATGAATAAGTTGACTTTCTTTTTACTAATTAGGAATGGGGTAGAAGAAGTTGACCAATTGCAAAGATGAGTAGAATATGCAAATTGTATATTAGAATATTGTTCATAAGATTGCATTATTAAGTATTGAAACCTTGTGGTTTTACCAAGGTCTCTACGAGGAAATATAGAGGTCAGAAATGAACAAGTGCAACATTTGTACCCTCCCATGACTCGTAACCAAATTTAATAGGCTTGAATTGTCTAAAAATAGATACACTTAGTATCCCTTTTGCGTTTCCTATTATCTTTTTCCGGTCTAAACTTCCAGCAAAGTTAGCATTCAAGGTAGAAAGAAACGGTCAATAGTTTTCACCCACAGAATATGTTCGAAATTTTATGAAAAGGCTCTTTGTTGGCTAAAGCTTTAGTTCCTCGTTTAATATTTAAACGTCATTTGTATTTCAACTCTACTTTTTGTCAATATTTCCCGTGTAAACTTCAAAGAGACCAAGAATTTGTCGAAATTATTGATTGATTTGGCAAGCGAGCACCCAACCAGTATGGCTAATCACATGAAACCTAGGCATTCCCAGCATATCAAACAAACTATCTCATGTTTTATCATAAAAGTATGCTATACAGGATTGAAGCTAAAAATTCCTCCAATATTTTTACTGCCACTGCTGCCGTTACGTTAAAAACAGACCTCGCACGCTATCGGGAAAACCTTTGTTTGCTAAGAAATGATTTATGTACCTGACACCGTATATGTGTATCCTCCAAGCTGAGAGTTCACTATCTCGGAACAAGCAGCCCCGTATGAAGATATATCTACACAATACCGTTCTATGTATTTTATAAACCCTCCTAGTCAACACTGTGTCAAGAACTCGAACGGCGGCGACGGTGGAAGCAGCGGAAACGTAGCGTTCTCCTCCATAACTTAACCGAAAACCACCTCTCAATTTTATTGCTGCTGTTCCGTGGAAGGGTATATAGAGTAACCCAACTCGGACTCAATTAGTACGGACGAGCAGAATTATGTTTGCCACTAATATAATCAGTTTTTGCCTCCAAAACATCCCTGTCTTGCTACTGCTACTGCTCCTGCTTCTGATGCTGATGGTGGCATTCGCTACAGTGTCATTGCTTTTTGCTGCAACCGAACCGAACCGAACGAAGAGTGTGTCTTTTATTCGGTCTGGCCAGTTTCATTATGATGGGAAAGGGTGAAGATTATGCTGGTAATGATACATATTAATGATGTAACAAACTCTGGACTAGAGTAAGCCCCAGCCAAATGAGAAGCTGTGTGGCAAAATTATCAGCTACCATGCTATACCTAACCTAACCTAGAGCATGGGGCCACAAAAGACTCTTTTGTTCCCGCGTGTATTTTGGTACTTCGTGGGATGTCTGCTGCTGCTAGCCGACACGGTCGGCCCAAAGCTCTGTGCACATTCCAAAAACTTTTGTAAATTTGGTTGGGGTTTTCATTTTCATCCATAGATACCGTGCCATATAAACCAACCTACCTCACCTTCCCTCTGCGACCTTTGTGCCACGTTTAAACGAGAAAGATATCGGTTCGGCGGCGGCGAGGATCCTTCTTTTTTGCTTTTCCGAAAATTAAGTTGATTCTATGCGGACTTGGTTGTCTGTTTTATAATGTGGTTGCCATAAGTTCCTATTTTATCGTGTTTTTTTTTTTTTTGTATCTTTTTTGTCGTTTAAATTTAAGCGCTTTGATTTAATTTTATATTTTTTTTTTTGTATATTTTGTAACCTTTTTTCTTCTTCTTCTCCTTCTTCTGTGTGTTAATTGTTAATTAATTTTTGTTCTTTTTCTTTTAATCTCTTTTCAGGTAGGTGACTATGTACGTTTGTATAGATGATAAAAAGCTTATGGTAATGTAGACGCCTTAGAGTAATTATGTAATTATTTTTTATATAATTTTGGTTCTTAATGAGAATTTGAGCCGACTACGACAGGGTGTAATGATGAGATGCCACGTGCACGTATTTTAATTGGGATCAATAACTGGTCTAAGAATTTAATCGTCCCGTCCGTCGTCGTGGGATCATGATTCAAATCCTCTGTGTTTGAATATATTGATTAAAGTTCAATTGAGAATTATTTTCTTAAAATCTTGAATAGGTTTGTTGAAACTTGATTCGAAGTTCAACTATTCAAAAGCCAATTAAACTATTGATTAACCTCATCCAAAATCTACCGAGGTTAAATTAGTTAAAGATAAAGGTACAATTATTTTACAGTAATTAAAAAAAAAAATAATAATAAAGGTTTCAGGGTTTGAAAAATTTGAAACCTGGTTCAACCTTAGTTGGGCTAATTGAAATCAGTATAATTTTGAGTCTAAAAGTTTATCAAATATCAATTTGTCAACTGACAGAGCTTAGTTTCATTTCATTTACTAATATTGATGGTATTTTTCATAAACTTCAAAAAGACATACATATGAGACGTCATTAAATCACAACCTGAAACAGCTGATGTCACAAAATTACAATTTAGTATTTAAATTTTTATTCAAAAAAGTCACTAGATAACAATCAGAAATATCATATTTCGTAAAATCACAATTTGATGCAAAATCAAATCAATTAGTTTCAATTAAATGACAGATGTCGCTAAGGTGAAAACAAATGTCACTTTGTTATAGACTGACACTTACAGAACAGACCAGAAAAATTCAACGACATGTCATCCAATAATATAATCATATCATTCTAATAATCTTAAGGCAAGAGTACCCTAAACTGAAATCTAATAAAACAAGTGTTATGAAATCACGATGTGAAATAAATGTCACAAAGTCAAAGTGTTAAATATAGAGTCACTAAATCACAACCTTTGACAATAGAAATAGCTACATCACAGTCTAAAATAACAGTAACACTTGATTGACAAACGAAAATCAACTTAATCACAGTTTACTTCAGTAAATCACAGTCTGTCATCATATGAAACGTCACTTAATCACTTAGATTCCACAAAATCACTGTTTACTCAAAAAATCAAAGGTTACATAAATTGCAGTGTAACATGAAACTCATTAACAATTTAAAACAGCAAACGTCAGTTTAAAAGAAATAAAGTGTCTCACTTTGATTGACAAGATTGATCAGTAAATCACTGTTTATGATAATGATGTCACTGTATCACAGTCTGAGATATTTTTATTTTCACTGAATCACAGTCTTAGTAAAAAAAGATGTCACTATCATTTTACAGCGAAAGTAACAATTCTTATGTCACTTTAGTCACTGTCTGAGATCAATCACAGTCTGACACAATCGAATTTCAAATATTACCCACTCTTCGGGATTATTAAAATTGTTTGAATGATACAATTTTTACCTATTCAAAAGATACCCATAAATAATATGATAGAACTTAGTTTTTCTCCCTCAAGTTCTTGAACTCTATGATGGATGGTAATTTAAATAATTAAAGGACATAAAACTTTTAAATTGGTTATGCCAATAAAAGAATTTTCATTCATAATATAACATAGCAAACTTCACCCTATGAACTTGCAACTTGCACGCAATCCTTTTAATAAACAAAAGTAAATAATAAACTTGTTATAAATAAATCATAAAATATTATACCACATTATATACACACGAATACCCATACAAGGATATAACCTATGCGTGGTATCCTTTGTGTTTTAATAAAACAAATAACACCAAATGGAAATTCATTCAAAGCACGATATCCATACATACATAGATGTATGTTATTTAAAATTAATTGAATTCCAATTGTATACCACAAATTACACATATTGAAGGCATAGGGTATTTTGTTTTTTTTTTATCAAGATAGGTTTTGGTGTAACTTTGGCATGTGTATGATTGTCGAAAGTCATTAAAGAAAATCACTTTGAAAATAAACTATAATTTTTTTTTATTTTCTGCACAAAGACTCAAAAGCCCATTCAATATTATATTATAATGATTCGTATAAATGTATCTAATCAAAGTGGTGGGGTTTCTCCATATACATACATAATATACTATATAGACTAGACCTATGACGTAAATCAGAGCTTGTAGGCAGTCAGGCAGGCAGGATTTCTTCTTTTACCATTAACTATCGTTGGCCGTCTTTGTGGCGCGATGTAATTGTAACTCCAACAACCATTCAATCACGGAATCACGAACTTTTGAACTAAAAAAAAAAAAAACAATTGAATTGAATTGCATTACAAATCGATACTAGACGAAAATCTAATTCTTAAGAAATACCATCGCCATCAATGGACTAACAAAACGGCCAAAAGTTAAGAAGGGCTTTTTTATACTTTTTATCCCTATTTCGAAAAAAGGTTACACTCTAACTAACTTGGGAATGGTTAGTCCTTTTTTTTTCTGCTTCTAATTTTGAAGTTTTATTGGAAATATTCACAACAGTGGCAACTGACATTTGACTCTATTAATTTAACTTATTTTGACAATCTATTTATCTCTCTCCCACAAATTTATTTCTGTATTAAAAAGTCTTTGTGTAACTTGCCTGTCTCTTATTAATTATCAAGTTGTCGAATGCCAATGTTGAACGCCATCTTTTAACTATGCATTTTGGGAAACATGTCGATGCAAAATTTGACAGCTGTCAGAATTGAAGGTCATTGAAATTGTGTTACAGGTTGTCTTTTTTATAAAGTGAAGTCTTGATATTTTTTGACCAATTAGGCTATTAAGTTTCATTTACGATTTTTCTAAAGTCCCTATTCTTTTGAAGATTAAAGATCCTCAATCATTGGGTATATTAATTAATAAAATAAATCAATAAAACTGTTTTTTCAATAATTTATTATGAAACTGATGAAAGATACAAAGAAAACAAAATAGATTAAAATATGTATCAAACACTTTTAACAAATGTCAAAATCCATGAATGCATTCAGAGACACAAAAATTATAAACGAAGCTTTACATGGGTTGATTTGTTAGATGATTAAAGTTTAGATGTGCACGTGAAGTTGGCACTTTTCTTTTTTATTTGAAAATATTTTGTTGTGAGAAATTTTGAACAACAATTTAAAAAAAAGTTGTATTTTGAAAGTTTCGTTCAATTTGTTCCCTTTTTGATTTTAACCTTGTCTTCTTCTATATAATATTAAAAAATCGCTTAAATTATCATTGCCCGTCTCTATCTGGATACAATGTGTCGTTTCCAGTGCGAGTGCGAATAACCTTTTGAATGTCAAAAAATCTACTTTTCAAAATTCAAAATAAAACACAAACTTTACTCAAAATTTCTAGAAAAACTATGAATGTCAGAATAATGTTAAATTCATTGATTTCTAAATTATTTGATTTTGTTTTCAAAGGGCTATAACAAAAATCTACCAATTTGACATAAGATTCCAACAATTTGATACTTTAATTTTATATTTTTTTAAAAATCAGTCTCTAATCAAACGATTGCGAGTGTATTCATGTAATATGTCATTATATTTTATATTTCCTCCCCTTCTCATTTTGTGTTGTGTTGAGAATTTTGTTTGAATTGTTCAAAGTTGATTTCCTTTTCTTGTTTCTAGTAATTTGCCCGACTCCTTCAAAACAAAGATATTTGACATGAAACCGCAAATAACACTCATTTGGCCATCCCTTTGTTGGGTAAATCGCTAAACTAATTGAAGGATAAATTGCGTTAGGGAACTCAATTACAGAGTACCTAACCTATACTTCTCATATAGAATTGTAACCATACATACATAATATATACAAATATGTACTGTTATAAGAAGTGGTTGCTATAAAGGCAATCAAAGGGGGACTGTCATTAAAAAGAATCATCCAGGACGATTTTTTTTCTATATTTCTTTGGCAGAATTATCGAACGAAAAAAAAAATACGAAAACTTTTCAAGTTAACGAATCAGTTTTAGGTTTTTTTTTTTTTTTTAAGGAATGAAGGATTTCCATCACATTTTCAGACGCGAAATTCACATTCCCCACATCAGGGAAAAGTCTAAAAAAATTTTGAAATGCAAAAAAAAATAATGAAAACCAGATATCACGCAACGGTGTTGACAATTATTTTCCTGCGGGAAAAAAATGTCAAGGCAGTTTTTGTGTTCTTTGGTGCATTTTTCAACAAACCATACGGTGTGCAGTATTTTTTTCTTCCTTCACTGCAGTCGTCCATATATATTTTCCTACCTACATTTCAAAACCTACGTTTGAAAATGAACGATTGTCGAAGGTACCTGGAGTTGTAGATATGTTTTTTTTTTTGGTATGAAAAAAAAAAACATGACAATCCATCAATAGAAGTAGGTGTGGTACACGCCTTTTTTATAGCTGATATTTGAAATGGTACACAGCAGGAATGCATATGCAAACGGCATACATATACCCGCTAACCGATTTGACTGGAATTCATTCATGTGTTTGCCTATTACCCAGGTACATTTGTCTTTTACAGCGAAAGCTCTCCACGTTTTCGCAGTTGTTGTTGTTTTTGTTTCTTGTTGAAGTTGAATCAGCCAGCGAAGCGAATCTTTCAAGTCCCGCACAGGACGCCTTTTTGTAGAAAAAAAAGTCGAGTATACGCCATGGTGTCTCTCCTTTTTTAGTTTGACTACAATTGTAGAAATATCTACATAAAAGTTGACACAGGTATGTACATAAATATAAGCCAACAACAATGCTGCAATTCCACTTGCTGGTTTACTTTATTAGGACGACTTTCAACTACAACTACAACTAACCATACCCAATCCCCTCGTACTCGTGTGTCAACACATAAAGACAAAGAAAAAAAAATATTTGAATATATATTTTTGTCTACCAAACTGCTATACAAGCAAAAATTTTGACTGTCCTTTTTTTATTTTTTTGTAAAATTTCTGTTCAAACATTTCAACCAACCATTTTTGTATTATCTCTCTTTCTACCTTTGGACCATTCTTGTTGGCAACAACCTGCAAACAGTTGATAAGGATAATAACAAAGGACGAAAAAATAATAATAAAGGGGTTGAGTTAGTTTTCGCTTTTTTTTTTATTATTCTCTTTCAACAACTAGGTAAAACAAAAAGATTTGTTTGTGTACCATTTTTTGTTTTGTTTTTTACTTTACTTTTTGTTTTGATGCATATCTTGACTTTAAGTAGAAAGTTGAATTTAATATTTAAGAGCCTTCGAGATATGAAGGATTAAGGATCATGGGTGTAATTTATCCTTTAGTTTTTTTTTTTTTCATTCAATAATTTGCCAAAAACAGCAGAAAAGTGGACTTGATAGTAGAACAGATAGATTCTAGATCAAATTTCCAAGTACAGTAGAAACAAATTTAAGAAAAGTGTATAGAAACTAGTTAACCTTGATTAGGAAAAAATTACTTACACTCTTAATTAAACCAGGATCAAACAAAAAAGAATCTAAATCCTCAAAAATTATTCTTTTTTGTCTATAAACCATTATTTAAAAAAATGTTGAAATAAAATTAAACAGCATCATCCCATAAAATAAGCTTGGATGATTCATGTAATTTAAATATCCTCAGATATAATAAATTAATAACCTATCATTATCATCATCACAAAATTTCATACCAAATTTAAAGCCGAAGGGCGAAAGTTGTTTTAACGCCAAGAATTATATAGACTTAAGCGGATTTGAAGCTTAGAAAGTCAGTTCATTGAACCTGTAGAATAAAAAAAAAAACGAATTACTAAAAGATCCCATCCAAAACCATTAAAAAACATACAAAATCATGGAGCCTAAAATTTCGTTGGTCTTATAAATGTTTGTGTCTTCTCTTTTGCTTCCATATAATTTGCATTTAAATTAGAAGATTTTTTTTCTGTCATAATAGTTGTTACACTCAGAAAAAAAAAGATTGATATTCAGAGAATTCGTTCTTGTCACCTAAAAAAATGTACTCTCTTTTGAATGAAATCTTGTATAATTTTGAATTGAAAAACTGGAGCATTTACTTCAGTCTGAGAATTCGACTTATATGTAGTTATGTTATAACCTTAAATTTGACATCAAAAGAACTGTAATAATTTTGCTCCTAATTGGTTTGAACTCACTCAATTGAATGCATTCTTTCGAGTATTCATTTTTTTTTTCGTTTTGCTTTGATTTTTTTATCAGTGTAAACTTACCTTTACCTGTGTTAAAAATAATAAACAAACAAAATTGATTATAACGTTAATGATAGACCAAACAAAAGAAGAAAATGTGAAAAGCAAACATACAAACATTCTTTTTTATTACTTTGCTTCGTGTCGTCGTCCGGCTTCACTAAAATCGAATTTAGGCTCAAAGATCAATGACACCAATCATAAAAAAAAAATTGACGAACCATCATTTTTGTTTTTAATTCGCATGTTTTTTTTTTTTGCATTTTTCATATTCTTCCAAAGTTTATTACTTTAAGTTCTATTTAAATTCTGTGGTGTTCGTTGTTTTGTACATATATAGAGAATATGTATGTATGTACATATGTACTCATATAAGCAAAGTTTGCAAACCATTTTTCGCAAGATAATTGAGTTAAATTTCGCGGAAATTTAATTATCAATATTTTACCCTTATATATACTTGTGTATATGTATATAGATGTAGGTAGGCAACTACGAGTAATATAGAGGAGGATATTTTGAGGTAGAAATATCACGCTTCATGAACAACCACTATACCAAGCCAGCATGACGTATATAGTAGATATGCATAGTAAAGTGTATTCATCGTATAACATCGTTCACACAAACACACATAATCATTTTAATAATAATTACAAATTCAGAAACCGATGTTGGGACATTAAATTCAACTAATTGGATATTGAGCATCCCAGGATAAGGTTTTTGCGCTGGTTCAGCTTTCAGCATGCATCACAGCAATGAAGTTAATAGAAAACCCCTTCTATGATGATCTGAAAGTAATATCAACGAAATGAAGAATTCTTAATAAAAATTCAGTACACAAAAATTAAAGAAAAAAAAAAGGAAAAAAAAACGGACACATGCCAGGGATGTCGTTTTTTGTACTAAACGAGTTTGCTTGAAAAAAAAGTATTAAATTCACTCAAAATGATTATTTTTAATTTAATAGCAAATTTACTTAAATTCAAATAAGTTTTCTAAAATATTCAAAATGAAAAAAAAAAAATCAAAAATAATAATATTTTACATTTACTTAAAATACTTATATTTTGACATTTGAGAAGTTTTCAAATTCATTAGCTGCTTTAGTATTGAAAAGTTTACTTTTGACATTTGATGCTCTTTTAAATGTCATTCAAAGTACTAAACCTAGTCTGCAACGTCTGTATGAAGTCCATTATGGCAACATGTATTGTTTGCGAGTTTTTAAAGAAAAACTGATAAACTGACAGTTGTGATTTTTTTCCTATTTTTTATTTTTTTTTTGTCAAAAAGAACTTAATTATCATGACATGAACTTTGACTGCTTTTTATGCAAAACATTGATAATTTTGACATATTATAATGTCGGATTTTGTATTTTGACTGAAAAGGAGTTCCTCATATTTTCTTCTTATACGACAACACTGTTCATACTCGTGGTCTATAACCTATAAGTTAAAGTTTTAATGAAATTATGTATTTCTATAGCAATACAAAGGGGTTCCGTCCTCTCATCATCATAGCAGTGGTTAAGATCTTTGAACTATGAATATAAAAAAAAAATGTATAACATTATATTCTCCCCCATGGTTAGGATACAGAATAGAAGATTCATCTCGTGTATATAATTAACATTTAATGTATTTTTGATTCAATTTACAACCAAAATGATGCTACTTTTTTCATTATAGAAAAGAACGTTAAAATTTTGCCCGTATATTATTTATGTACCATGAAGATTTATTGTGAAATTGAAAAAAAGGAAAAATACAAAAAAAGTATTTCAACTTTAAGATATCTTTGAGGGCGGGAACACATTGATGTTTCTCCCCATTTATTAAAAAAATATATCCGATCGCCAATTTAGTTGGTATTTAGACAATGTTAAGTGGAAAGTGATAATGTTTCACTAAAATGGCTCATTTTCAAAACTTATTTAAGTTAAATTCACTCAAAGTAACAATGTAAACTGTTTGGCAAACAACAACGGTGCACTTGGACGTATACGCACTTTTTTGAATTTTCAAATAATTTACTATGTTTCTATTCATGTGCTGTGCACGTAAGCAACGAAGTTCATTGACAACGAACTTTCTTCTAAAGTGACAAATGAAAAATAAATTGACAGATAAAACAACATGGCTGACATTTACTATCAAAATCCATCCATTTACTTTTCTATAAAACAAAGCAATAGACTTGGCCTTACTTTCGGGACATTCATTATGTATACTGTCTCCATACACTATGCCATATTGAACGTACATATATATACATATGAAGGTATGTAAAAGATCTAATTTCCATATAAATTACCATTCCATTTTATTCTCAAAAATATAATTTAATTTGAATAACAGTTTGATAGGTATTTCTCGTTTGTTTTTTTTTTTTTTTTTTTTCTTTTGTGTCAAATCTACATATTCATGGTTTAAGTCCAGCTCATTAGTACAATCATGACGATGGCGTTTGACTTGAACAATTTTTAAGATAAACCAGTTCAAAGAATGTTTCACTAAACCAAACGGGAGATTATGCAAACTTCCCAAAGGAGACCAAAAACCAGACCGCCACAAAATCCAAATCCAAGCACTGCCGCAATAAAGTAGACGTGGTGGTAATGAACTGATGAAAATCAAAACCCATAAAAGAAACACACATAAAGATAAGTTAACCTCAAAAAATAAGAAATAAATATTCTGAATGCGGTCCAAAGAAACCTGTGGTCAAGACCTGAGATGTTAATGGCCAAGAATACGAAAAAAAATAACTTGAACCTTTCCAAGTCTCCAGATCACGTATTGACGGAAGTATTCCTACCTATCTAAATGTATGAAGAAGAATCCCGTTATATAATCGGTCAACATAACGGTAAAACAAAAACCAGCGATGTGTTTGTGTGCACACAAAACAGGTAACATACACCGACAGCGAGAGACGTTCCATTAAAAACGGTTTCTTAATACAAAAAATTTCCAAGAGCGTTTTTTTTTTTAAATCGGGATTCTCTTTTGATATTCTTTTCTTCGCTAAATGCATTCGTACCTTTTCTTTTTTCCAACATTCTCCTTCTAACTGTGCTTGGGTTTTATTTGGATATAAACGCTTCTTATGTATTCGCTGCTGGCGGCGGCGGTGGGTCATTGAAATGCGCAACACAGTTTTTTGTATCACGAATGCATCGCGTCACCAATATCAAATGCAAACACATAAACACTCATAAATTTGAAAACAAAAAAAACAAAAAAAACAAAAAAAAAATGCATTTAGTATGAAAAGATAAAAGAAAAAATTTAAAAAAAAATCAAACTTGATAAAGAAAACAACTTTAGATATTATATTGGCCAATGGCAAAGAGGAAATGAATTAATATTTACTTTATTTTATTTTTAAACAAAATATGAATAACATTGTGACAAAGTGAATTCAAATTGGGAAAAAAACAAAATTCAAAAATAGATTAGAAAATTAGAAAAAAAACTGGAAATAATTGAAATAGTTACTGTTTCCATTTTATCTTAGCAAAATTAGGCTTAAATTCAAGATAAATCAAACTGCACTATGAATTTAATAAATGTTAGAAAAATGTATTTAAAATCAGTTCGAGGATCGATTGGATGTTATTTACATAATAATATTGTTCCCAACTACAATTTAGCTTAAAAATACAAACATTTTGGAATATTCAAGTTTTCTTCAAAAATTAATGTCTTGTTTTAATTTTAAACAACTTTTAATTACTAAAGTTTTCTGTGAACAAGTCAAACCTTATTACTCACAGGATATCCTCATTTTGAGCTGCAGAAAAATACATAAATAGAAGCAACAGCTTTTTCCAATGAAATATTAGATAACTGAACCATTTTTAAGTAGTTGATAGCTTTCCTGTTGCAATGAAAAATATTTAAACTTGTATAATTTTATATTAAAAAACCTGATTTCAGATTAAAAATCAATTTAATGTTTCGAAACAAAAAAATAGTTTCGTTAAGAGCTCTGTTAAATTTGGGTTTTTAAGGAGGCTTTGCGGCAACATCAGATTCAAATGTGCATTGTTGAAAGATCTATGAAATTTTTCTAAAATCACTTAAGAAGTTTATAAAATGTTATGTGATCTTAACAGCCTTTACAAATAATGTTTTTATGAAATTTAAAATGTTATCTAGTTGAATTTAACAGAATCTGAAAGAAAGTCACGACTATCTGTGACTCAACTAAAGCTCATACTGAAACAAGCTTCCTTCAATTTTTGTATTCATCTTTTGAAAAGCACTCTCAAGTCTTAATGATCCGAAAAGATCCGAAAACATAATAACTATTCGAGATTAATGGTCAATACCTGAAAATTGAACATAGTTTTCAAGAGCTTGTAACTTTTCATTAAATTTCTCCCAAAATACGGATAGCTTCTACTTAAGTGATTTCCATCTAATTTTTAAAATCCCCGGCACTCTCTCAAAAATAAATTCCTGTTCCCATTAGAAAATGAAAAATAGGTACCTTCATTTTTTACGCCAACTTTGACAACATTCAATCCCAATGTAGTCGAATTCGCAACAAACAGAGTGTATTATGTTTACCGTAATCACTTCAATACTTCAGTTCAGTTGCCATTGCCGCATGCCACATGCCGCATGTCGCCATTGAAGTATTGAAGTTTGAATGAAGTACCTACTACAATCTACACTTGGAGTGACAAACTTCAATCGCATTTGTGTGACATGAAGAAGTTTCACAAAAAAAAAAAAAAAAAAAAAACAACAACATACAACGACAAACGTCAAACACATCGCATATACTCGTATGTAGGAACACACACAATCAAAGTTAAAACGGTAAAAACATCAGGAAACTGGAATTGGAAAGAATCCAATGAATGACACAATGACAAAAGTAAACAAATAAAAAGAAAACACCAAAAAAAGAGTTACACTCGTAATACCTTACCAATGTAATGTTTGTTAGTTACCTTTCTGTGCTGTTTCTGTTTCGCTTTGGTTGTGTGTTGTGACTGTGACTGTGACTGTGACTGTGACTGTGAGGTGAGTTGAGGTGCTAAGGTAATAATAATGGCTTGAATTTACCGTTGTTTTGCAACGCGCCATCTTCCCGTTACATACCATCTACATGGGCCTACCTCTCCGTTTCATCTTCCTCCTCATATTCTGATGCCTGCCTTTATTCTCTGTTGTGAAGTTTGTTTATTTTGTTAACTTCTTCGCTTTTTGCTTAAGTGGAACACGACACAGGTTGGGAATGTTATGGGGAGCCCGGCTCGGCCCGGTCGGCTGGGGGAGGTTTGTGGTTTTTTCAATTTTTAATTTTAATTTTTTATTTTTATTTTGGTTTTTAATTTTATTTTGTTATTTGTTAGTGCGCTGTTGCTCTTAGCTTTTTCGACTTTTAATTGAATTTGCCAGCATCAGCAAAATTTTATGCTTCTTACTGCAGCGCAGTGGCGTAGGTACAAGTTTATTCTAGGACGAGAAGTGGGTAGAGTTTTTTGTTTTTTTTTTTTGCACTTTTCATTGATTGTGGTGCTTGTACTTGTGCTTGATGGTTCTTCTTCTTCTTCGTTTTTTTTTGTTTTGTTTTTGGTTTTGTTGTTGTTGGTTTTCTTCCACCATTGTTGTTGAAGTTTTTAATTAAGGTTCAACGGTTGAAGAAGAGTGTTTTTCTTTCCTTTCCTTTGTTTTTAGTTGCGGTATAAGGAAATTGAAATTGACAATGAATTTGTTCGTAAGGTGAGAGAGTATTGTTTTGTAACTGCTGCTGCAAACTTGAAGAAAAATTATTATTGTTGTTTTTTTTGTTTCGTTAAAATCTTAAGGTATCTTCATATATGTACTTCCAACCTACATGCCAATAGAAACATGGTAAAGGTATCTGTGAGTTGGTATTTATAGATGTTATAAGTTATGAACATTATACCCACACATATATGTTTTTATGTAAAAATAGGAATAGTAAGCTTTTGTAAGTTTAAATTAAGTAAAATGAAGATGGAAATGAATTTTGTTTGTTTTGAAATATTATTGAAATTATTATAATCTGATGAATGACAATGATTTTAACTTCGTTGAAGTTATCTATTGTTGTCTGTTCTGAGCTCAATGAACTTAAATGATTTGAAATTGTAAGAGAACTAACTTTCTGATTGTTAACATCGATAAAGATGGAGATTTCTGTATTCTTAACCACTGAAGAACGGATTTTCTTTTTAAGTCAACTAATTTGTAAGTTAAGTCAATAAGTTCATTCGTTAAGTTTCACTATTCAAGACATCATTCTGAAAATTATTCGTTAAGTAAAGACATTCATTCGTTAAGCTCAAGAAAAGTCAAATTCAAATATGTATTTATTTCTAAAGACAAGTTGTTGGCTGATATATGCTCGACAATTGTTCGTTTAGTTGGAGCATAGATTCGTTAAGCTTTACAAATAAAATTTTACTTCGAATTTTCGTACAGTGGCATTCGTCAAGTCAAGTTTTTTTTTTTGTATTAAGGTTAACTAATTAGTTACTTAAAACAACTAATAGTTTTAGACGTTAAAATTTGAGGGTTTTCTCAAATCGGCATATTTATTCGTCAAGCAACAAATGTATGTATTTCTTATTAAAAATGTGTTACAACGACATTAACGAAAAATTTACTTTGTAAGCCATCAAATGTATTTCAATTGTGAAGCATGATCTAATGTCTTTAATGAACGAACTATTTCGTTAAGTTAGTAAATATATTATGTGAGTTATTATTCATTAATTTAATTTTTTTATATTGGTCAAGACTTTTTACATATTATGAACCTCCTGAATTTACTTTTTTTAATGTGTGTAAATGAATTCATTTCTTTAGTTCATAACCTTATTGATTAATATTCAACGACTTTTTGATGAATTGATTTGTTAAGTGTATTATTAACAAAGTCATTTATTTCAAAGGTCAGACATTTTTAATACATTTAGTGTTTCTAAATCAACGAATTCATTTGTTAGGTTAACGAAACTTTCGTTAAGTTAACGAATTATTTTACCTACATATTGTATTACACTATTGCACGTATTCGTTTATTTATTAAAAGTTTCAGTAAATTAAACAACTTAATTCATAACAAAAATGTATGTATTTATTTGTGTAACGAATTCCTTCGTTAAGTCAATAAATTTACAATCCTATTATAACGACATTCTATTAAAAGCAAAGAAATGATCTTTTGTTGTATTTTTTTTTTGTTCAAATTGAATGACATTTAATTCCATTTAAATGAGATCATTCGGTCAAGGCAGTCATGCAGTAGATACAAGTCAAAACCACTCACAATGAATTGACCAACCGATGACAAGTTCAATTCCTTAACTTCGACCTTTGATGGACTTTTCTATTCAATTATATTTTTTTTTCTTCTTTTATTCTACGCCCTTGAATATGTTGATAAAATGTCAAGATATAGTCTCATTCATTCATTCATATAAAATAGAATACAAAAAAAAAACAATCCATTTATACGATCAAGTTCATCCAACCTATTTTATTTTTAAGTTCATTCCTTTTTTTTTTCCTTGATTCCATCAGAATCCATATCTAATCGCATAATTTCATATAAATATACGAAAGTATAATTTTGTTTGAACAGTTTATACAAACACATATACATACAAATAGACTTGGAGTAAAATACAATAAATTTTTGTAAAGGGTGCGTCATGTCATGTCACTCAACAGCATATCAATTTTGCGCCAAACCGTTTTTCAAACAAAATATTATGATGAACCGTTCTCCATTTATAAGGGTGTGAAAATTATACACACTTTGTGTTTGTTGTTGTTGTCGTTCCTGCTGCTGCTTGTGGCCTGTGGTGCTAAGAATTATAAGAACCTATAACAGTCCTATATCTGAATCTATCTATTGGATGGATTTTACTTAGGTATTTCGGTTTTTTTCTCTGTCACTGTGCCTCCGAACCCGTGTCAATCAAAATATAATGCCAGCGGCCCGGACCTGGGCTGATGGAGTCGAGGTGACGGCCGACCGACGACGACCGACCGACCGACATACGGTAGCGGGCGGAAGCATTGCCTCTATATAATTTATTATTATTGCTTATCTTTCACTCGTCCGTCCATCGCTGAAGGTGGATATAACCTCCTCCATGAGACCTTTTCTGGAACAAGATAAAACATTGTTAACTTGGCCAATGTGGTTATGTTTGTGTTTGTTTTCTTTTTTTCATATTTTATTTCACTTTTTAAGGGTCTTACTGTACCCTTAACCCAAATATAATGAATTAATGCAAGAGTGTATACTGTATTACGTATCAGGGAAAAAAAAATAGTATAATAAACCCAAAAAAAAAAGGACGAAGGATAACGCAGACGATTGAACTTAACACAAAAGGACATTGAAGACAAGTTTCGACATTGATTGATGATGATTAATAATATTGCAATTTTACTTGTACTCGTATCTATGTTTGTATAGGTTGTTTGATAGAGTTTTTTTTTATCTATACGTTACGTATACGCCCCGTGTTACCAACAGAAGAACGAAATAACGAGCAAAAGTGTGTGTGTTTTTTTATTTCTAGCGATAATTGCTTTATGTTTACGCTGTCATATTTCATTATTTTTCCAATAGCCACAAACTTAGAGTTGTGGGTTATGTTTTTCATCTTTTTTTTTTTTTTTTTTTGCACTTTTTTGAATAATTTTATGAAGTAAAATAAAATATATAACAGTATAAAAATAAATTGGATTCGAGTTAAACTAATGGAAAATATTATGCATTGGACATTGGACATCAGTAATGTGTTTTTTTGGAAATTTAATTTATTTTATGTTATTATTTTTTTTTTTTTGGCTTTGTTTTTTGTTACTGTTATTTTTGATTACCTTATATATGAAATTGGTATATTGTATTTTTAGTATATGTTATAAGAATTTTGTTGATTTTTGTTAAAATAATATTGACATGTCATAGATTTGATAATATTGATAAACCGAATTCGATTAATTCTGATTGATGGTAAAATTTTTATTACATATTTTTTTTTTGTATAATAAAATTGATGATGTTTTTTTGCTGATCCAGTGAATAGAAATGGATTTACTGATAGATATGATATGACAAGTTAATAAACTATTTTTTAGGAGATTGCAACAAAAAAAAAAAAAATATTTAAATTTAAGGGACAATTTCTCTGCACGTTATTAAAGTTTATTTTCCATTAAATTGGATGGCTGTTATAGAGAAATGTTTAAGTATTTAACTCCTTTTTAATAGCATTAAGGGAGATTACAAATGATTGTCTTGGAAATTCGAAAAAATGATTATTTTATACTCAATACATGTCTCATTTCAGTGCAAAATGAATATTACTTAATTTTAAAGAAAGAAAAATATTTTAAAATAATCGAAGAATTTGGAGTAGGTACTGACGAAATCTTATAAAAAATGTTTTAAGGTTCAAATCAACAAAAAAAAACACTTTCCAATGAATATTTGACGTTTCTGATGAAAATATGAATAGAGTTGCCAAAGGTTTGCAAAACCATGACCAAATATTCTCGGTTTTCATTTTTTTTTTCATTAAGACAAAATTTTCTGTGGTCCGAAAAAAGCTTCTTGAATATAAAGAATAAAAATTAAGACTTTTATCCCAAAAAAGTCAAGTTTGTACTTCTATTTCGATACGGTATTCCAGTCACTTAAAAATGTCACTATGGTAACCCTTATTTTGATAATTCTCATTGGAAATTGTTCAATCAAATTGAATTGAGTTGAATCCCTTTATGCAGACGAAAAGTTTGATGATTATCACATTTGACTATCAAAAATGTTTCAATAGCCTTAATTATACACAACTTTGACCACAAAATTAGCTTATCATATATTTTTGAATTTGTTTAGTATGTATATTTACCTAATTTTATTTGTCTGGCAAAATAATAAGTTTGTTTTAAATTAGGTCCATAAATATGATTCAAAAAATAAATAAAAAAAAAAACGTCAAGGACCTTATTTTGTTTTTATACTGACCCAAATTCCTATATACTTTTGTCTGAACTCTAAATATTATTATAATTGTATATACTCGTATATGTATAAAACTTAATTTGAGTGCACGCTTAGTAAAAACAAAAGTAAGTAAATATTAAATGAACACTCTCGCTCTAGCCTAACGAACTTGTTCAAATAAATTAATGTATTAATTAATCATAAACCAATAAAGAAAAAAAAAAAAAGTAAATGCCAACATTAAGGACTGCACACGCTATATGCCAACGTGAAAAATCTATATACGTATGTCTGTGTATGTTTTACTTGGTAGGTTGGTTAGAAGTTACCTTTTTTACTTCACTCCTTCCATCTTTGTGTTACCTTTCCTTTAATAGGTACACGAGTTCGTATAGGTGTACCTTTAACTGGAAAATGTCGACAGAGAAATGTTCACAGTTTTTTGTGACAAATTTTCCTCATAAACCATAATTATCCGGTCAATAAATGTCAAAGTTTTATCCTTTCACACCCCTCAACAAATAATATCAAAATTACAAATGTATTTTTTCACAACAACAACAACAGCAACCATACATACCGATACAGAAGCATTCATAAGTGTAGAGTAGGCGTATAAGTTCACAAACACATGAACATTAGCCTAATGATGATGGTGAAGTACGATGTATGTATGTATATGTGTGTGTGTTGTTTTTAGGGTAAAGTGAGGTCCTGATGACCTTAATGATAACGATGAGTTATGTAATTGGTGTCCGGTGAAATTTATTAAATATCCTAGAACCAACGAACGTAACGTAGGCATCAAAACATAAATACACACACACTCTCATACTCGTACTCATAACATGGGACTTTTGTTATATCCTATTGAGGATATTTTTCCTTTTGTTGTTGTTGTAGTTGTTGTTGTTGTTGAGAGTGTGATGGTTTGAGTTAATTATTTAGCAAGATTTGTTGGATGTCTAATGAAAAGAGAATTAAATATACCAACTTACTTTATGGGTATAATAAAGTCACCAACCACACTATGGAGTGCCATAAGCTTGATATGTTTTTTTTTTTTTGTTTTTCAATTACGTATATTCCATAGGGGAATTTAGTTTTGGTTCAAATATAACGTAAGGGCGGCATTCATTTCAATTAGTGTAGGTATTTAGGTAACAATTTTTTGGTTTTTTCTTGGTTTTTATTTTGTTTGTGGTTTGATTTTGTTTGTGAAATATTATTATCTTAGAATAGATACATACTTATAATAGAAAGATTCGTTACTTAATGCATACATAAATACTTTGAACTCAACGAAGTAATTGAATTATGATGTTACAATATTGTTACGGTTTTGACAACATTAGTCATTGGGGTTTTCAGAGTATTCTAAGCTTATGAAAACACTTTTAAATAAAAATGCTTAATAAAATTATCTAATGTATATTTCCAAAAAAAAAAGTTAAAGTGTTACCGATTTGACTTTGCGTCACAAAATATCATTATTATTATAAGCTGTTTTTGGCATTTTAGTTTTTACATATGTACATATACATACATGTAGTTATAATTAAAAAAAATACAACTTTTCGATTTTTCACAATTATTATTATTTTTGTTTATCATACTTACATCAATTTGAACTATGATCAACAGACAGTCTCATTAGAATAATGTATTTCCATTTTGTTTTACTGACAATCATTGTTACGTTAATGACAAACATTGTTACGTTACTGACAAACATTTTTACGTTACTGACAAATATTGTTACGTTACTGAAAAAAAAAGTTACGTTACTGAAAAACATTGTTACGTTACTGACAAACATTGCTACGTTACTGACAAACATTGTTAGGTTACTGAAAAAAATTATTACGTTATTGACAAACATCGTTACATTACTGACAAACATTGTTACGTTACTGAAAAAAATTGTTGCTTTACTGAAAAAAATTGTTACGTTACTGACAAACATTGTTACGTTACTGACAAACATTGTTACATTACTGTCAAACATTGTTACGTTACTGACAAATATTGTTACATTACTGATAAACATTGTTACGTTACTGACAAACATTGTTACGTTATTGACAAACATTGTTACATTACTGACAAACATTGTTACGTTATTGACAAACATTGTTACGTTATTGACAAACATTGTTACGTTACTGAAAAACATTGTTACGTTATACAAACAATAATCACACAATACTTCAAGTACTCGGGCAGTTCTTTAAAATTTTAAGTAAGACATTATTTTTTTGAAATATTTATTGAGAATAACTTCAATTACTTGGCTTGGTTACTCAAAATCACAATTTTTGTAGTCAAAAGATAGTACTAGTCAATTATGAGTAAATTCACATGTCAAATACTTAGAAGTACTGCTAAAAACTGTGTGCAAGTACTCCTCAACTACTTAAATCACTGCTTTTGTACTGGAAGTACTGCTCAAGTTTGAATTGCCTTTAATACTTCTTATATATTTTCTTAAAGTATTTGAAACACTTTTAGTAGGTCCTTATCAATTACTTGCAAGACTTCTTATAAGTACTTAAGTTCTGAGAGCTCGATTCTAGGTTATTTTCCAAAAGTACTTGAAAATATTGATACTCAGAGTATTACTAAAACGCAACTCCAAGACGCAGTCCTGATGCTGATGCTTGTACATGAATTTTTACAGTTTCGCGTAAAATATGTAACCAAAGATGTTATAGATGAATTATATAATCTATATATTGTACATAATTTTCCTCGAAACCAGACAGCTAGAAACGTAAAGCTGCACCATTCATATAAAGCGAATCCTTCGCTAAACATCAAAGTTACAATGGTAGTATCTTTCCTCAGCTCGTAGATTATATCTTCTTAAAAACAGATACAACCACTAGATACTATATGTATTTTGTAGATACTTACTTGCGTACAGCTGTTAAATATATCGCTTTTGTAGATAAAAGATATGACAAAGAAGAGATAAAAATTTGTTTGGTTACATTGAGCATATAAGAATAAAAATATATCTACTCCTTCTTCGCATATACTGATGTGCGGTTGTTATGCGATGTGCAGCATATGTTTTCCAGGACAACAAGGATATATTCCTTATCTTGGCTAGAGAAAAATGCACAAGGATATGGGATTATATAATTCTATATTTTTATGTTCATACATATATGTATGTATCTTTGAAGAGTGTGTGTACTTATGCGATGATACGCAGCTTGTTGAAAAAAAAATTACACTTTTTTTTTTTAACACACTTTGGTTGTAATGTAGTTTTATGTTTTCAAGGATATGCAATAATATACAAAGAGAAGATGAAGAACGAATACAAAAAAAAAGCCGTGGTGTGGGTTTATTTATTTATTTTTTTAAGAAATGGCATACTCATACACACATGCGAGTATATGTTATATCCTTTCCAAACACACCACAAGCCGTTTGTCACTCTAGAACTTCTGTGTGTCTGTATGTGTGTGTTACGAGTGTGTGATATCATGAATGGATTTAGTAGCTCTGTTTAATCCCTTAATGGATGCGCTATCTAAAGATGATTATTGTTGTTTGTTGAACACATATACATTTATTCTTAGATACATTATCCTTTCAGAGATATTGCCAGTCAAACTCATGATGTCTGTTGTGTATATGCATATGCATGCATGTGTGCTTATTTATAGATACTTAACTCATACCTTTACGAATAGGAGAGCAATAAAAGTTGGTTGTTTTTTTTATTTAAGAAAATACATAGATATGTACATTGTACATGTATACAAAGTGAAATGGTATGTATGTTGAATAATTTGCGTAATTTCTCAAAGAAAATGCGTGTCAAATTGTGAATGGATAAATTCTTTTTATGTGAGTGCTTATTTAGCTGATAAGGAGCTTTTGCACAATCATATTTTAAAGGTAACAGTTACGGTAACGTGAGTATAGAGCTTAGCAATGAACGCAATGTACTTATTATAATTTTAAGTACCTAAGTTGGTACAAAGAACATAACCTACAACCCACATACATACTTCTTTGTACTTATAGCTTTTTTTTGAAGTATTTCTCGTTCTTTATTTGCCTAGGTGTTCTTACTGACTTACTTTATATAGAACCCTTCTTTTCAATTAATGTATCTTATCACTATTTAGAAATCAAGGTTGTAAGTTGGAGCTTTGGAGTCCATACCACGCAGAATTAGAAGTCCCGCGCTCTTTTGCGTTCTCTATATTATTGTTGTGTTGTTCCAAATTTCACTCATGATTTAAACTTTTTTTCCAAAATCATAAAGTTACTCATTTGTCAAAATCTTCAATGACATTTTTGAATAAATGTGTGGTTGATTTTGCTATTAATAAATTGTGATTAAACATGAATTATATACTTAACAGTCAGTAAGAACTTGCATGTAAGTTTTTTCTTCGTTAAATTCTTTATTTTTGTCTTCTTAAAGGATTTTCATTTATTATTTTAAATTAAAGAATAAACATAAATTTCTATATTGATAAACTCTAAATAAACCTAAATTATCTAATTGTTATCATTGTATTTTTGTTGTAATTCGATTTCCTTGAAAAAGATTTCAGTACTTCTTGTCATTTTATTTTTAAAGTTAATAAAACAAAAACACATAAATCAAAATGCTCATAACTTAAATTAAATCCACTGCCTACATATGGAAGATCAAAACTCCCAAATCCTGATGTCTACACCTTTTTATGAATGCATGTTGTTATACCATATTTCGTGGTTTAAATGATCAACTTGATCTGGATTAACTTACCTATTACGAACCAATAATGATATAATTCAATAATTAACGGTACTTATGAGAAGAAGTACGCCGGCCGCCTCTCGTCGATCGATATATTAAAACAAAAAAAAAGACAACTAGATCTGCAAGAAAGTTATTTATAAACCACCTTACGAGCTTTCTATTGCATCATCAATTTATAATGATGCAATATATGTCTCGATGAAAATCTACATAAATCGCAAATACTTCAACTTACCAAACCGCAAACAAGACCTAATAATTTTTGATTATGTATGTACATACAAAAAAAAAGTGTCTAGCCAAGGAAATAAAGCACCAACCAACCTGACAGCAGCACCACCCATAGTCAGGACCTGATGTCTAAAATTTCACTTTGCACTAAATAATTGAAAAAAAAAATGTATTTATATTTAAGAAACAAACAATTATGCAATAAGCGGTAGGAAAGCATAAAAATCTTAAATTTTATGGCTGTCAGTGAGGTGTCAAAAAGTCGATTATTTTTATTTATAAGGTTAAAAAATCGCACCTGAGGTGGTTTTTATGTTGTGTGCGATTGATTTTGGGAAACAATAAAGTTAATAATTTCGCACCTGTGGTACATGGTATTTTCACAGGAAATGGATTTTAATTAATTTTTTTCCACTTGAACCACAATGTCAAAAATTGAAAAAAAATTTTAAAAAATATTTGAGCTAAACATCTCGTCGACATCTAAGATATATTTTTTTTCTTCACGTGTTTGTCAAAAAAAAATTACCTTCTGAAAGATCAAAGTCTACCCACTAAGAGGTATTTTTGATGTGTGCTTGTTGTGTTCCCCTACTTTTTATCTTCATGTTGACAGACTTATGTTCGAAAGTACAAAGCATTATTGAAGACTTTTAAGTTAAATAGCTAGGTATTCTTAGGTATATCTGCACTCGGGGTGACATAAGAAATTGAGATAAATGATTCCATGAACTGTCTTTAACATGACGTTCATTTATGTGTCATGTCAAATACTTGCTCGTATGTATAAAGAATTTATAATGTTCCTTTAAGTATACGAGTACCTATAACGGTTGCACTGCTGTACAATTTTATTTGTGGAACTGAGTAAAGGGGTTATTATGATCAAGGAGGCCTATATTAGAGACATATATGTAGATACAGTGGTACAAAATCTAATAGAAAAAAAAAACTGAAATTGAACAAAATGATGTTCGAGTAAGGAAAAACCTAATGTCATATTTGGGATATTCGCAAAAAATTATCTGATAAACTATTAAAACTAGCTGATCACTTGCGAATATTCCACAGAAATCTGCTGCTGAATTTTTCTATAATCCCACTATTAAAGTGTTGGAAATCTTTATAAATTAAATCCAATTCACATATTTCGACTATTTAGAGACGACTTTTATGAATATCCCACAATTATAAATTATTATCAACCATACCTACAATAAAAATCAATCTAGTTTCTAAATACGTTCTAAAACCAATTATTGATGTATTAAAATTAATGAACTAAATCAGTATACTTACGAGTACTTTGCGAATATCCCACAAATGAAAAACTTAAAAATCCCTTAAATATTTTCGACCTATTTCAATTATTTCATGAAATTTTAAATGTTTTTCCTTATAAAATATTCGTGATTACTTCTTTTAGCAAATATTTTACAAAAGGATAATCGTTTTTTTTTTTTTTCAAAAAATGGGATTTTCGATCAGAATTCCAATAAAAAACTACTTTGTATTTTGAAAATCCCAAGTCGTAGTTATCTGAAATCAAAATGTTTGCGGGAGCATAATTATTTTTTAAAATTTAAATTCTCCTTTTTTGGGTCCTTCAAAAGAATCAACTTGAATTCCCTTTATTTAAAATTCATTACTTTTGATTTAGGGATTTGAATTGCAAGTTTTAAAATATATTGGGATTTTGGATTTTGGGATGTTGGATGTTGCAACAATAATGTTTATTTGAACTCAATGTTTCATACGAATTTTCAAAAAGTTATTGCTTCCAATTGATAAGAGTTTTTGAATTTTTGTTTACTTTGTCCCATAAGGTGTCCCATTGTGGATATGGTATAGAGGGTGTCAGATATGAAATGCGAAATGGGGTTGAGGTGCTGTCAGTTTAATAACATAGATAGCATACGCTTACGCATACGCATACGCATACCTACTTTGAATGCAGAGGCATGATAACAAGTTTATGTTGCGTGCTTGTTGAATTTCAAAAAAAAAAAAATTTACTGCCGTGACTCATTCCATGCAAATAAATATATTTTTGTGTGTGTGTGTAAAAAGTGACATTGTTGTGAATGATGATAATGGTTCAGAAAATTGCAAGGCCATATCATACCATATACCGAATGGTTATAGATAAAAAGTTTGCGTTTGGTTTTCATCTGTTTTATATTTTTGTGCGATTGGAATTTCCAACGAAATTAAATTTAAGTGATAAATAAATAAATTTAAAATACATCAACAATTTTAACGAATTTTTAAATTTAATTGAATTTTGCTAAAGATTTTTTTTAAACGAACTTGACATGTTCTAAATTTGAATTTTGCGACATTTGTCCGATTTATTACATTTAACATCTTCAAAAGGATATATTCGCAGTGTAAAGCTAAACATCAGCTTTTCATTAAATTTTACCTAAGTCACAAAATTGGAAATACATATTATATACATATATGGTACATAAGGAAACACTAATTTATTTTCTAGGTAAATGTAATTCGTAATGAAAATGCAATATTTCGCAATTTTGCAATGTTACGAAATCATGCGAAGTTTCAAGTTTAAAAAAAAATTCTTGTTTTATTTGCGAATTGTATTTGATTGGTTTGGAAGTGATAGGGCAGAACACTATTTGCCGTATGTAAATGGTACTTAAACCTACAGTTTTAGCCTGAAATTTATTTCCTAAACTAAGAAACCTTAACTGAAAAAAAAACTATATACAATATTTAATTAACAAAATTCAAAACGAGTTCTGTTTATTCAGATGCAAATCTTATTCTGTCAAAGCAAAAAAAACAAACCGTCAATCTATATTCTAATTGTTACTCCTCGTGAATTCGTATCTAGCCTTCATCTGCTTAAATAAATGGCCATGACATTATGTTACCTTTTATGTTAAAAGCGACATAAGCCATCCAAAAAAAAAAAAAAATCACTCAAAATTAAACCAAACTGAAAAGTTTTGATTGAAGTGATGTTGACCACTTTATTAGTTCTGTCTATAGCTAATTTAAATTTATATGTATCTGTATGACTTCCTCTTTTATGTTTATACATACATATGTACCTACCTACGCATCATGTGAACATTCATTTAACCTAGAGATCACCATCACACACTAATAATTGCCACAAAAAAAAAAAAAATCAACCTAGAAGTGAATTTCTCAATCAATATAAAAATTTCAAAAACAAAAAAAATATCTTTTACGGTGTGATGTTATAAATGTCGCTCAAAGCTTTCAAGACATCGGATATTTACATAAATTATAAATTTGGATTAAAACTTGTTTATATTAATCGAATTTCGTGTGATTGTGATGATGAAACACAAATAAACAGAAAAACAAAATCAGTTTATATTTGTAATCTATTTATTTTTTTTTGAGACAAATAAATACAAACAAACAAAATTCGTTTGGTTTTTCAATATACATACAAACATACATAGGTACAAATTAATTTGAAATTAAACGACTAAATTATTAGTGAAAGGCAGATTTTGAGTTTTTTTAAATGGAATTTCAAATTTAAATTTAAACAACAGAAAAACTAAGAGTTCAAAATTGATTTATAACAAATACAAGAAAAAAGTGTCGTTTAAAATGAATATTTAAAAATGTGAACAAAATAATTAAAAAATTCTTAAACCATGTGTTTGAATGCATTAAACTTGATTTTTATTTATTTATATGTTAATAATTTATTGTGCATTCACTCAGCACTCAAGTTGACAATTAAGGTAAAAACGACATTTTTTTTCGATGTAGACATGGAGAGGTATCATGATTTGTCCAATTTTTAATTTTTTTTTTAATTTTTGTTGTTGTTTAATGAATGTCATCCATATGATTTCTGATGTCTGGAAATTTTGATATACCGAAGCTGAAGTGACTTTATTGGGTGGCGGGTAGTTTTACTGGTTTAACTAGATAAACTAATTAAATTGTTGTTGATGTACTGAATTTTTATCGGTGTTATTAAATTGTTTCTTTAAATTGAGTATATGTAGGTAATGTTGGAAGAGAGATACATTATCCAGTGTTTACATATGAGAAATAAAACGTTTTAACAAGTTTTTTTTTTAACTTAACAATGAGCTTGATAATTGTTTTTGGTCAATGGCAGTTTATTTTTTTCAAAGATAGGCAAACATGAATTTCTTAAGAAACAAGTTCGTAAAATATTCCGAGAATGACTTTTTCGACTCCGTCAATTTTGCCAAATGCTGTTTGCCATTTAAGAGCCGACAAATTGAACAAACTAAGTAAAACGTATTTCATTTTATCTGTGTTTTATTCATTACTGGGTAGCTAGCACATCAAAATTTCCTCGGCAAACAACAACAATTTGATTGCTGGTGAAAAAGAAGCAAACATTTGAATATTGTACTAGCTATACAGAAGTGAATAAAACACAAATAATAAAAACTAGGATTTTTAAAGAGAAATCTATGTTTAAGTCATTATAAAGAGAAAGGTAAGAGACTTTTCAACAATAATTCTCTTCAGATCTCTTCCTTGTCCCAACAGCTCAAATTTGGACCTCGATTTTAGAATTTCCGTGCTCTAGTTTTGTGCGAATTGTTACTTCAAAATTTTTAACAAAACGTCAAAATGTTTAATACTGGTACTTACTTGTCAAATGTCGAAAAAGCTTTATTAAAAATGAAAACTCTTAATGGAAAACTCTTTATAACTTTTTTTTCGAAATTACAACTTAATTAATTAAAGTTAATATTTTGAAGCTAATAAAATTCTCGTTCCGTGACTTGTCCTTAAAGTATCTGGACCAAAGCTACTTCAAATACCGTTTAAATGTTTTAATAATTAATTTGCCTTAAACTCTATACTTGAAAATCAAGTTTACTCATTTAAATTGTTGTTTAATTTTTTTTTTTTCTATCGAGGGGGCAGGACGATTCAACTTGACTTCTTTAGCATTTTAATTGGATCTTTCCAGAGAAGAATCCAACACAGGAACTCTCCTCGAGTTTTATTTTCTTCTCTATAATTCTAATTTCTTCTTTTACTTATTTTTTAAAGACCAATTATTTTATGTATTTTATACGAATACGTATGTATATACGGACATAGTTGGTGATAAGTAAATAGATCCATGGTAAGCTCATCATAATATCCAACGTCGTCGTTATCATCATAGTCGGTCTTCATCATGTTTGAACCTTAGATTGTAGGGACTTCCAATTTTATTTGCAATTCAGCAGAAATGAAAGGTGATAGATAGATACAACCCAGAAATTTGATATTCATTAGTTTTATGGTAATAACATACAACGAACGACTGACGACCCACGACTCACGTTCGACAACGATGACGATGTAGGACGTGCTGCTATCATGGTCCTCTTTTCCTTGAATCACAAACCCACACACACACACACAGCCTTATATATAGTAGGGATATACTCTTCCTGTCCGAATTTCCCTAATGAATGAATGATTTCATGTGTGATGATCCAAAGGGGGTGGTGCATGGTGTGTACGGTACTGTGTACCCACCACCTGCCACCCTATATTATACTCTCATACATACATATGTGTACAATATGAATGTAAATATTATGCATATTTATATTCATGAAAAGGGGTTTGTGTTGTTTCTTTCGCCTGAAGCTTTAACGCTTACGTCGAAATAGACACAATCACACAAACAAAAGAGGGTGTTTTTTTTTTTTTCGTCTTCTTCGGTTTAATGCATAAATACTTTCACTTCAATAAATTTCTGTGTGTGCATTATTAATAAACAAACAAAAAACACAAAACTGCACACACATGTATTGCTTTGGTTTTTAAACGAAAAAAAAAATAAATGAAACATTCCACCCCTTCGACTTGATTCATATTTAAATTTTTAAAATTGTAAATTTGGCCAAATTATACTCGTATGCTTATACACACACACAGACAGGAGAGGGACCATGCTCAATTTAAAATTAAACTGATTTGTCAGGTGGAAGGTATTATTTTTATTATAAGTACGAGTATAACAATTTTGTTGTTGATTTTATTACTTTTTGGTGGTAGTAGGTACACATTTTCGTGAAAGGATGATGCTATCATCAGATTTTTGGGCAGGGCCGTCTTCGTTGAAGAACCGTTTTCAAGCAAAAGTCCTTTAAATGTACATATAATACTTAACACTTGAATTTCTATTGGCCGTCACATAGAATGGTTTGAAGATTAATGAAGGGTTCTGTAAAAAAAACTTTAAATAGCCATTTTTGAAGACTGGCGTTGATATTGTAGAAGGTGAAGATTATAGAAAACTGCAAAAGCAAATTCTTTACAACCCTAAAGAATGGTAACACCACTTGAATATTTTCGTCTTATTAACCTTAAAAACAAATTCGAATTAAAAAAAATTAAGCTTTTAAAACTTTTTTAACAAAACAAGATTTGCTATTAAAATGAAATGCTTAATTTGAATTTTTAAAATATTTTAAGAAAAATGTTTTTTTTTTTTAATCAAAATTATTAATCCACCAAAGCTGAATTTAAGAACTTTTAGATTGGGAGTTAGATTTTATTACGATAAGTCGAAATAAATTGCCAAATATTATTGAGAGAATTAATATTTTTTTGTTTTGTAAATAAATTTGTAAAAAACTAAAAAAAAACTTCAAATAACGAACGAACGTTCTATTAACATAAAAGGGTTCTTTATTTTAACAGGCATTACAAATTTTAAGCAATTACCCTTACCCCCTTGCAACCTTTTCCAGGAAAAACAGTGATAATAATATTTGTGTGATTTTTGTGTAAAAAGCTTGAGGCAATAATTTTGAAAAATTTGGGTTTGGAGCTTAATCAAAATCATTTAAAAGGTTTTTAACAAATTTTTTATCACACAATTGTGACACAAGTGTGAATGACAGTTAAGGCCCAAAGAAACAGACGAACCAATCGACATGTCCAAATTTTTGGACTCGGATTTTTTAAAAGGTTTAAGAAATGATCTCATTTATAGTGCGTAATTCGGACTTAATTTTGTATCAGTTCAACGAAAAAACACTGGATGTTGTTTCAAAACTTTCATAATTTAACTTAAATCTCTAATCAATCGAATGTGCAATTTAACAACTTAAATATTAATCAAAAAATATATCGACACAACTTTCAAAGTTCAAAATTGTAAGACAGTCTTCAAAACCTCACTCCCATCATTTCAACAAATTTTCTCTCCGGACCTGTGTTTGGCGATTAAAGAAATGAGAAAAGTATTTTTGAAATTTCTCGTATGTATTTTTGTTTTTAAATTGCAAGAAGAAAACACAATCCAATTCTAATACGGTACGGTATGTCTTTTCCCATAAGTGCCTTTTTTTTTTGAGAAAATTTATTAATGCTACGTATAAAAACATACTCACACGTACTATTTCGTAATCGTAATAATAATAATTATTATTTTTATTATTATTTACGTTGATGACAGCATTCCAAATTAGAATATTTTCTAGCATCGCTATCGCCACCGTTCGCCTTCGATGCGTGAAAATTGTTTCGTTTTCCGTGCTAGGTTATTTTTTTAATACACATGTTTTCATATTTTCACATATATTTTCAGTTTGAGTAGTATAAATTTTAAGAAAATAGGCAACCACAATGATGCGTTATAAAATGCCATCCATATGCATATCGCACGCAACACAAATATGCTCGTATGTATATATTTGACGGAAGTGTAGTGGTAAAGGTGAATTTTTAAATTTAATTTTAGATTTTTGAAAATTTATTTTAATTTTGTCATTTATCTTTGATATCGTTCACGATATATGGGGTGTCGATAAATTATTGCTCCTGATGATTGTTTTTTTTTTGCACAGCCTGTGTCGGTATATGTAATGCCTGTGACTGTATATAGGAAAGGAACCTTCTTATGCCTATACCACTTATAGCTAAAATGCCAATTAATTAGGAACTGGTTAATTGAAGTGAGAGTAAATATATCAGTATAAAGAAGATTGGTTAATTAAAATCAGTCACCTGAGTTTTCTTTCACAAGATTACAGAGAAAGAAATTTAATTACATAAAAAATAAAAGAGGAAAATTCTATAGGTTCATCGTAGGCTTCCAAGAAAATTCGATTAAAATTTACGATTGTGACAGAACAAACACCTACCTTCATACCTACTATATATGTGCATAGTTCATTACCGCCTTTGCGAGTTTAAAATGAATTCGTTTTCTTTAAATCCGGAGAAAGGAGTTTACATAATTGGAGAACTGATGTTTGGGGACTTTTTTTTAAAGATTTTTCTACATGGTCAGTCAGTCGGCTTTAATTAGTTAATTTTTAATTTTAACAATAATTATTTCGGTTGATTTATTATTGTAACCCAAAAATTTTTAAAAGAGAATTGATGATTACAAATGTCAAATATTGAAATGACTAATCAAGGTTTTAATCCTTTGATCAATGATTTGTGTGTTTCTAATCTTTGATTAGTTGTCAAAAGTCAAAAGCTGCAGAATTTCTACCTTTTATAATTGTCACAAAGGTTCTGTACAAAAACAATCATTCGTGTATAATTTTTCTTTACTCAAATAACAAGTTTTGACACATGGACATTAGGACAGGCCAGTCAAAGTCAAATTACTATACATATTTAATTTGTTCTTTCAAAATTAAAGATTCTGACAAATGTCAGAGGAAAAACAACAACAATTAAAACTTCCTCATTATTTTGGTCTTCCAAAAGTCATTTGAATGTTGTATAAAGATACGAGTATGTATTTGTATGTGTATAAGAATAGTCACTTATAAAATAAGACAACAAGGACCAAATTATTGTTTCTTATTGTTTTGTTTGTTTTTTTTTGTTCTGTGTGTGTGTGAAACTTTAATGATTAATGCCTCGATAAATTTCACACAAAACAACTTTTATCCATTATCGTTGTTGTTCAATTGGTTTTTGGTTGTGTTGAAATAGATGATGGTGGTTGACCCTCCCATTCCCTTTTCTCCTCCCCCTACCACTGACTTACGATGCATATGTGGCTAAAATTTAATGAAAATATACGGAAGCAATATTAAGGTTATTTTTTTTCTTTTGAGACTTTAAAACGATAGCTTAAAAATTGAAAGAGATAAAATAAAGTCATTGTTGTTTTTTTTAAATCAATTAATAAATTTGAATATTTCATCAAAAAATTAATCTTTAAAGCGAATGACAAACAGACTTGAAATAAATTAATCCCATCATCATTTCTGTCATAAATTTAAAAAAAAAGACGTGTTTAATATTTTGATTCATGTCTTCAAAACTTTTAGAACCAAGTTCTTATTTTTAATTGTTACTGGATAAATTAGATCTGAGAAACCTTGAACTTTAGATTTGACTTCAAAGTTCAAAGCTATCAAGAATGAGAACTTTACATACTAACTTCATCTTCGCATTTTCAAGTTGCCGACATTTTTATAGTAATGTGTTGACAATCCTGCTGACAATTGATCCTATTAAATTTGGTGACCATTCTTCTTTTTTAAAGATGAAATGATTGGATCATTTTATATGGCATTATAAATTCTAAAATCAATTCGTTATAAATGACTCCCCTTCTCCATATGTCTCATTCTAAAGGTTTTCATCTGTAATCCAATCAAAAAGAAAAAAACAATAAACAAACTTTAGAGATAAGTATAAAAAAAAAAAACAATATAATTATTCAATCCTTTAATGCCATCAATCACACTAGAAAATACGATTTCTCCCCCTCAATATTCAATGTTTAATTTCTTACCATCAGCTACCATATGGATTTACTTACACATCATGTACTTCTATACATATGCACATATATTCTCATTAATTACATGACTAACACATTTTGTAAACAAAGAAAACAAAATGGTTCATACTATTGTATTTTTCTTGATAGTTTTTTCTACAGGGTGATTTATTAATAATTGAAAAAAAGGATTTGATAGAATTCATAGTTTTTGACTAAAAATAACTTAAACCTAAACAAAAATTGATTGATATCTCGAACTTATTTTCAATTTTTCAATGATTTTGAAATTATCTCGGGTTTTATAGATACCTATTTATGTGCAAATTTATAGCAGTTTAAATAAACTGTATTCCTATTGAATTGATTTAATTGAATTTGAATACAATTGAACAATTAAATTTCCAATATTTCTATTTTTGGAGTTATATAATGTTAATTTAACATGGCCTTTTATTTAATTTCTTAAAAAGTTTTTGATACCTCGAACTTGAATTAGATTCTACAAGTTTTTTATTATCTTGTAGGTTATCGAAAGACTTCATCATGATAATTTTTTTCCTCGAAAATTAATATCATGGTTTTATTCAAAATTTGCAAGCAAACTATTTCACTCACTGCTTACTTCAATAACGTTTTAAAATCATACATAAACAGACTAGCTCTGTTAAAAAAATAATAACAAGTTACTCTGTTGTAATCAACAGAATAATTTGGTAAAATTAAACAATTCGACTTGTTTGTTTTTAACAGAAGTTTTATTTGATTTTTCAGCAAACTAATTCTTGATATACATACAAATTAATATTTAGCTGGTATTTTAACAATTCTGTTATTTGGTTTAAATAGAAAACTCGTCAAAATCAAAAAGATATTTAATTGGTCTAAATCATTAGTCAAAAACAATCAAGTGGTCCGATGGTCATTAAGAGATTGCTAGGAAAATATTCGCAAAACATTAATTCGTTTAAAATTTAATAAGATAATCAATTAAAAATAACCAATGACTCCGTTAAAAACAACATTTTTCTATTAAATTTAACCATGTTACCGAGTAGATCTGTTATTTTTACTAATTTTACTCTGAATGTCTTCCATATTTATATTTCCTATGGGAATATGACCAACGTCACCTCAAATAAGTAAGATCAATTTTTTTAACCACCCTATGGATAAATACATTTAATCGTCATCTGTTTTATTCGAAAAATTTCCCATGTCATCAAAATACATACATACGTGTTTATAACACTTAAACTTAGATTAGCATTAGATATATGTATGTACATATGGGTATGCATATGTATAAGAAAAGATAGACAAAAGTATAACAACAAAAATTACGAAAATCCAAAAACCCATCAGCCATCACCTACCACCCACTACCTATACCTGATGAAAAGCACGCAATAAATTACACAAAAATAATAAATACAAAAAATTAACATTTATCTTGCCTCATCAACGCGTATCTATAGTATATCGTCATCATCATCACCCGCACACCTTTCCCCATTTGGCAATCAACCCCTAACACAAATGTTTGTATGTATGTAATATTAATACGCCCACCACATGATGGTTTTTATTCACACAACGGCAAGGGTGAGAATGAACAAAAAAAGTATTTAGGCAATTCTGAGTGGAATTAAAAAAAAAAGTTGGTATTTTTTTTAACTAGAAATTAAGTATGTTGCTTTGGCACTCTCCCACCGACTGACGACCGCGTCCAGGTCCACCCTAAACCCAGTTCAAAGCCAACCCCAACTCGACTGCCCACATCACATAATCGCTCAGGCTGTCTGCTCTCGTTTTTTGTATGACGGTATATGTCCCGCCCCGTCCTCGGCCGAGCCACGATACCACACTCACATATAGCTCCTGGCGATCGCTTCTCAAAATGCTTGTGGGTAATTAAAAATTCCTCCTTCAACGAGGAAGAAAAAGACCAAATGGGATTTTTTTTTCTCCTCATTTTTATGAAAATGAAATCAAAACAAAAGAGATTCTCTGGCTTCAGTGCGTTTTGTGTTGTTTTAAAATATCCATATTTTTTTTGTTGTTGTATATTTTTTTTTTTAAGAAAATAGAAAAGAAAATTATACAGGGGCGAGGGAGGGGGGGTTAGACATGAAGGTGACGGTTGTTTGTGCACACATACTCGTGTCGTGTCACAGAGAATCTTGAATAGAGTGGGTGCTTCACTTCTGATGCGACGACAACGACTATACGGACGTCCCTGGCAAAAAGGAGTTTGGGGCTTCATCTTTGTTTTTGATGAGCACCAGAGCAGCGTATAAGCATAAATGGGGACATAAACGATGATGTACACATTATATATGTATACATATGTGTGTGTGTGTATTTTTTTGTTTATATTTATGTATCAGAAAAAAATAATGGAAAAATCCTATGCGAAAAAGGATACAGAAAAAAAAAAGCAAACGTTTATATGAGAAAACAACTAAACTGAGCATATGATTATTATTAATGAGATGTCAAGTAGGATGTGTGTCATAAGTTTGAGGATTTTTCTGCAAGGATATTCTATGTATACGAATGTGAGAGAGACGACGGAGATGGACGATGAAATATAAAACAAAACATAGAAAGAAAAAAAAAACGAAAATGTGAATGAAGAACTAAACAAACAACAGGAATCCATGTCATCGCAAACAAATTGCAAAAACAAAAAAAAAAGAAACCGAAACAAAACAAAACAACAAACAAGGAGTTGTCTCATTCTCCTTTTGTTTATAGAAAAATCTCATTTATGATGATATTTGATATTTGCTACAATTTTTTTGTTTTTTTTTTATAATTTATGGATTGGGTTAGATAAACAGTTATGCATATAACTTATATCTATACATTATTATTATTTTTTTTTCGTTTATTTTTTGTATAATGGCAAAATGAGTGTAGTTTTTGTTTGCTTCATTAATGTGACCTACTCTTTTTTTTGTCAAGAATCTCAATAGATTTGTCAACTTGAGTTGAATTGGGGATAGTTTTTTGTCATCATCATCAAACTTCAACCATCACCATCGTCATCAGCAGCATTCACATTGCATATACATAGCTGTCATTATGACAGACATTTAGTTGTACAAATATTTGAACAATTAAATTAGAAAATATCTCCATAAGCTTTTGTTGGATATGAATGTGAAAAACAGAATTCTGCTTTTGATATATGCTGACAGCAAAAAATTTTCGTAGAATGAATAGAATGAAATTTTAAACGATAAAATATGATAAAAATAAAAAAATGGAATATTCTTTGAAATATCTGCTTTGAATAAACAAATATTTAGATCATTTTCTATTTTTTATGACTTTGCCTTCGTAAGTCGAATTTTATTATGTTCTAAGTTTTCTAAAGTAAAAAAAAAAATACTTAAGAAACTTAATCCTTGTTTTATCGTTTAAGTATGGAGATTTTTGTAAATACTAGAGGACCTGGCGAACTTTGTCCCGCACCAATTTAGTTTTAACAGTATGCCTGGCAGTTAGATTGTTCGATAAGTCACGAACAGATCAAAATTCTCATTACTCTCGGAACTAACAAAATTGTATTAAGTTTAAGTTTGTCTTTTTCTTGATATTTTAAGACCAGAAAGTCTCAGGCACTGATGATAAAAAAATAATTAATGACTGTATAATGGTGACAGAATGAATTTTCGTTAAAGTTGGATATATACAAATTTGACAACCAAGTGACAATGAAAAATATTTTTAAATATTTTGCAGGTAGAACAAATTATATGGGGAAATGAAGTTTTTTTTTAAGGTCTTCCTCCGAATTTTTCCATATTTTCTCACTTTTTAAATTTTCCCTGGACTGCGACAAACATTTTAAAACAAAAATCAGCCAAATCGGCCAAGTCGTTCTCGAGTTTTAGCAAGACACATAGAACAGAAGTTGATTTGCATATGTTGAAAGATTTTGTACCGCCTGAAAGTATTCTTAACTATCGTATAATATGTAATTTTAAACACTAATCTTAAATTGAGAAAACATTATCTACTTATACACAAACCTTTCTTTTGAATAACTCTATCTATGTATTACAAAAATCTGCATCAAAATCCGTTTTGTAGTTTTTAAGATCTAAGCATAGGGACAGACACACAGCGAAAAGCTGTACACTTTGTATTGGTTGTAAGGAAATATTGGACAAAAATTAAAAAAAAAATGGATTACAACGAGATACATCAAAATACTTTTACAAAAATTGGGATAGTATAGGATTTATTGATTTTTTTTATTTTAAAATTAAGTTTAAATTTTAAAAATTGATTTTCATAGATTAATTGGTTGAAAAGGGAAATTAGGTTTTGGCGAAAAGTCAATCTTATCACTCAGTTCAATATTTTTAAATCTTTAACAATTCCACAATTTTAGAAAAAATAATTATAATTAATTTATAAAAAAAAAATTACATCTCTCCTAACACAAATTTTTAAAGTCAAGAGCAAGGCAACGCCGACACGTGTCCTTTTTGATGATTTTAGAAGGAAATTGTGAAAATTTAAATTTAATTTGTCATATTTTGTGTTCTGAATTTGCATTTATCACAAAATTCAAGTCAAGTTTCAAGTATCCTTACCCCCCTCAAAAAATAAACCCAGACTTATTTACCATAGACATTCCTCAGAGATGTCATTATTTTTATTGAATGAATATATAATTAAAACCAAAAGAAGCCTGCAAAGGTTTTTTTTTTCTTTTCTACTTCATTTTTAAGAACGCATGTTCTGATTTAAATTAATAGGGTTTCAAAAATTAAATAGCGGCAACCTTGGTGTGTGCACTTTATATGCTACAACGACGATGATGGCGGGCTTCGTCGTTGTCGTTCATTTTTATTCCGTCCCTCCGCCCCACCTTCATTTACGTAGAAAAATGTAATTATTGGCATCTTTATGTGTATATAGAATATAGGATACAGTTTTTTTTTTGTTATTTTTCCGTCTGCTTTTATTTTTGGCCTTTTGATTACACTTTTTTCTTTTATATAGATACTTTTTTTTATAGAGCTTTATGTGCGCTCATTATAGGGTCGGAGTGTTGATGGTTTTTATGACGCTAATGCCATTCCTTTTTTTTTATAAAATGTATGTACATTTATTCTCTATTTTTTTTTTATTTAATGAAAATTCTTGATTATGGTAATTATTTCATCAGGATACTTTCTGTTTTTCTCATTTTTACACATTTTCCCTCACTCAATCAAGGGAAATGTCAATCTTTTGAAAGTTAATTGGATTTTTTTTTATGAATAGTTCTTTTTTTTTTAAAAATCTTTAAATTTTTACATACAAAAAAATCATTTTCTAATGTTCTAATTTTGTATTTTTTTTTCTCTTTCCAGGTAAGTGATATCCAAATGGTCCATCTTTATATATATGTCAATAGCTTCATCAGATGTCTTATCTCAATCACACTATTGAACTCAAAAAGAAATCGAAAATTTTTTACTGTCAATCAAACGTAAAAATTAATAATAATTTTCTTTTCTATACCAACATTCTAAATATTGGCTGGGTAATTGGAAAATACACAAAATACCTTGTTTTTCAGCTTCTGGACATGTCACATCTGAAGGTGTATCTATTTTTGAAAGATCTAATTTTAGATATTCTTTTTTTCTTAATGGTTTATTTACTTTACACGCTGTTGGCTGATGCTGGCTCGAGCTTGTATGAATGGAATTTTTGGTATTTCTGAAAATTTGTAAGAATTTACACCATTGAGCTTCTATTGACTTTGATGGAAAAAAAAAGAAAAAAACAAAGAATTAGATTTTCATAAAATAAATTCCAGATTTGTCAAAAAGTGTTTGATTGTCCGATTTGAAATATTTCAATAATTTTGAAGAATGTTTAAAACAAATGACTTTTAAATGTAATTTATAGATGACTCACAAAACCAAAACTATGGTGCTTAATAGGTGACGAAATGACAATAGAAATAACAAGAACAGTCGATTCCGCTTAAGTGGAATTCTCGGCGAAACATTGTAAACATAGAAAACATTGAACGGTGCTTTTTTAGACCTTTGGTTTACTTTTAGATTCTATCTTCAATGACTTCTTTTAATTAATGTGTCAAACTTTGAAATTGCTCCGATGATGCCATTTGAACTGTAAAATCAAACATAATTTTTTAAATTTCAAATAGACCTCATATAAACTGCAGTATAAAATTCAAAATCTTAAATTGTGCACCAATGTAAAATAACAATAAAGATAAAATAAAATTTAACCACTTTTGTGGTTGTTAGTTGCTCGCAAATTAGAAATTAACATGATTTCTTGTTAAATTAATCACTTTCTATCTTTTTTACATTTGTACAGTACTTTGTTATATTGTACAAGTACATGTAGCTTAAATGTTATTATTATTAAGGCCGATATTTATTCCAAGTAAAACGTTTGTTTAATAAATGTTTGGATTAAATGTTAATTTAACCCAACAAAGGCTTGATTTAACTAAATGCCAGGTTAATTTTAAATGTTCATAATTAATCTCGTCAATTTAAACTGACATATTCATCTCTTACTCATTCAACTAAATTATAAATTTTACTTACTCTGATTTTTAATTTGTATTCATATGAAAAATCACGTTAAATTAAACAGTTACTTAAATATTTACAATTTTCATTTTACAAAATTCAAAGAAATAAACACATTTTAATATAAAGTCAATCATGTGATTTTATAAATCTGTCAAACGTTTCTATTAACAGCAACATCATGTTTTAATTACATGATATCTTTTTTAATATTTTAACATTTTTTGAAAATGTTGATTTAACAAGAAAATATAGTTAATAATAATAATTAATCTTTTCTGATACTCTTTTCTGATTGTAACAAGTGCACTTTTACACTTTTCTTCTTTGTCTTTCGAAACTTTATTCCCATCATTGAATGCAGGTACTCCTTTCATTAAAATTGAAATTAATTAAATAAAATTAATTCACTTTGTGATGATTGATGAACCAATTCAGCAAAAAAAAAAAAACACTTCACTCAGAGCAATTTTATATGTGATATAAAAATTTAATATCATCATAAATATGATGAAGGAGCGAGGCACATGATGATGATGTCATGCGATGCCGGTAATAACGATTATAATTGAAGGACTCTCTTCAAGCATCCTCATTTTTTGTATGTATAATAATTTATAGAATGTTAATTGTACACATATGACATCAATCATCAAACACGGATGTTTATGTATTTATATTCTTATATGTATGTATGTATGAGTCTATAGTTGATGTTACATATTTATGTAAATTCTATAAATAAAATCGTAATATACATATATAGGAAATTGATTGATTGCTTTTAAATTTTGTTAAGGATTTATAAATAATAAAATGTATAGATAAGTGTTGTATACATATATATATATCCTTTTTCGAAATGTTGGTATATACATATGTAAGTATAGATAAAACTGTGAGTGTGCGGAAATGAACATTCGAAAATGATAATAATTTTTAAAAAATTGATTGAATTCAATAATAAATTACTGAAGTCACATATAAAATATATTATAAATAAATAAAATAATTTCCTTGATTATTTTTTGGAGAGAAAAAAAAAAAACAGAAAAATAAAAAAAATAAAAATCCCTTCGCTAATATTGACAGAAAAAAAAGGATAAAACCTTGTAAGGTTTCAGATATGAAATAAATTTATTTTTTATTAAATTGTTATTTCATTAAGATTAAAAAATATACATAGAAAATTGTAAAATTTGGTATTTACAACATTAAATTTAATTAAGCGTTCAGAAATAATTCTTTTGGAACCAATTTACATAACTTTTTAACACTTAAAATTTTTCAATTGTCGAAGTATTTTTGAATTGACATATTTTTAAGAAAATTCAAAAATTGTTTTGCAGATAAACTGACAGTCATTTAAATTTTCATCAAGATTGCGAATTTGAAATTATTTGACATTCATGATGTTGACCTATGTATGTGTGTACTTAATCTCAACTTTTAGTTAAATTGATAAATGACAATGACAAGTAGATACCAAAAGACGATTAAGCACTGAAAAAGCATTAAAAGTCTATCAAATTCCAAATTTTGTTCTAAAAATAAATAAAAAGCCTTCTTCAAAAATTTAAGTAAGACTAAATTACTTTTCATTTACTTAATTCTCATGCTGACTGAAAAAAAAAGAGGAACTACATAAATTGACGGAATTATTTCAAAACTAAAACAATTTGAATTTAATTCTTTATTTATTTTTCTAGTTGAATTCAAAGAATTCTTAAAAAAAACTCAATTAAAAAACCATAAAATAAATTTTACGTTTTAAAAGATTAAGTGCTTTTTACAGGTTTTTTTTGTTGTTGTTTTTTTTATTCTTGATTGGCCTCTTTTTGTTTGTAATTGTGTTGTTTAAATTGTAGACTTAGCAATCGCATTAAATTGCTTAAGAAATTTATTACTCATTCTTTGTTTATGGTGAGCATATAAGATATGTTTCTATTTTATTTAATTTTTATTCCAAAACAAAAAAAAATACTAAAATTTTCTAAATTGGAAGCAATCGGAGTTAATTGAGAATTAAATTATAAATTGGATTCCATGTATAATTTGTTTTTGTTCAAAGACTAGATAACTAAATCGGACTCATCAAGTTTCGAATTAAATTTTAATTTAACCATTTTTTTTTTGTTAAATTCTGATCAAATTAAGTTCTCTTTGTAATTGACTAGCACATTTTATTAATAGTTGTAATGTTTGGGTTGAGTCAAAAGTCTGTTTATTTATATGATCTCTTTTCCGAATTTCATCCAGATCCGTTCAGCCGTTTTTGAGTTATAAATGGTCAAACTAACAAGGCTTTCTTTTGTACATTTTATATGCACATAAGATTTATGCTTATGTTCTCACCAACGACGTTTTCCTAAAAAATTCTTCCACAAACTTCTTAACAGCAGTTTTTTGGTACCCAGCTCTGTTGACTTATTTATTGCCACATAATAGTTGTCCAGTCAGCTGATTTTGTGAAAAAATGAAATCAATAGACTTCGATGGGCTGGTCTGGGTACTACATATTTATATATTTTTGTAAAATTCCAATTTCGAAACAAAAAAAAAGATTAAGATCCTAAATTTAGGGGACTTCTTTCAACTGAACACAAATTGTCAAACCAATCAGATTCAAATAAAAAATATCGAATTAATCATTTTTATTTTAAAACTTCGCTATACTTACATATATTATTTTAAATCTAATCCTTACGTGCTTTCAAAAATGTATATCTTTCTTATTCTAAAGTACCCTTAATTCTGTAACATAAATCTTTCGAACATAAATTTTCCCATTATTATAATCAATCTTTTAATTTCGTCAAATAAATAAATTATCTACCAACCATACTTTTGAAATGGAAGTTTATTTTCACTTTATTTTTTATTTAATTTTTGTCTTCATTTTTTTTTTTTGAAAAGAATCCTTTCAATGGAATATGTATTTACAAACCCTTGAAATAAATTTTCATACTTCTTCTTTCGTAAATGCTGTCATAAGACCAAGATTTATAAACCTATGCCTATATCTACCTTACTCCCCCTACTCAATTATCATCTTCTAGGTTAGGAAAGGAAGCGTTTGAAAAAAAAAAAAAAAAAATAAGAAAAAAAATAAACAACAAAACGAATAAAACGCTTCCGACGCACACAACAATTATATTTATGAGAAATTCAAGTAGCAATTTATCTGATTGCCCTCTCCTGTGCCCACTCATTCAAATTTGTATGTATGTTTGTATTTATATAAGCAACAGCCAAATTATATTATTACTCTGTGTGTCGTCTGGAATATTTAAAATTCACAAAAAAAAAAAAACATAAATTTACATATAACAACAACAACAAACAAAAATATTATTATTATCTATCTTTTTGTAGACATAAATTCTATTTCCCACTCGTTTTCTCTTTTTTTCTATCTTACAGATACTTTTCCTTGTATTCACAGATTTATTGCTATAAAAGTCCCAAACTTTTTGCTCCCTCTCGGTTTTCTACCTTCCTTCAAATACGTATATACTCAAAGGACTCTCCCATTACACATAAACACACAAAATTATATTTAAATCGAAGACAAAAAATAATATCTGCCATGCCATTACTCTTCCTCTCACATTAAAGAGTCCTCGTTGTGATATTGCCTAATTGTTGGCATAGATTTTCTCTATCGGAATAAATAAAGAGTATCATCTTCATCATCGGGGTTGGGTGGTCTTGGTCTTCACCTCTTCTGAAGATGATGATGACGATGACGATGGTGGTATGGTGTGCTATTCAAGAGCGAGAGTGCTTTGTCTTCATTCATCTTGAATGATGTTGTACATGACATTTTTTTGAATGACACCTCAAATTAATTGTCTATATTGTCTGCTGGTTGCGTGCTACTTGCCTATATGTATCTTCTTCTTTACAAAAAAATTTATAATTCATGATGCATTTGATTAGTCATCTTCATCACTTTCTCACTTTACATTCGTTTTTCTTATAAGATCCATCATTTACGCTAATTCGGATTTAAAATCGAATTACTCGCATAACTGCCAAGAAAATTAAAAAAAAAAAACAAAAACAAATACAAACAATGTTTCATCGTATCTTAGAGCGATGACAACACGCCGAAGAACATGAATCTTATATGAGTAATTCGTTTAAATAAAATGTAGATACATTTTATTATAAACATTTTTTGTTGTATTGTTAAAATTTTTATAAATTTATATCTATACACTGAAAGAAACTATGTGTTTTACTATAAATCAATTTGAAAACAACAATTTATCATGTTGAGTGTTTTTTTATTTGTATATGTTGTGAGATACATTCATAGATACATTTTTTATTTATTATATTTTGACAAAAAATTGGACGGAACTAATTTGTCACATTTTGATGTTTTTTTTTTTAGATTTTTGTCAATCTTTTCTAAGTTGATGGCAGATGGAAGATTTTGAATGAGTGTATTACATTTTAGTTAAGAACTATGGGAAAGTTTTGGGATCGTCAAAAAATGTTGAGATTTTAAACAAACAAGAAGACTGACAAAATAGACGTGGGCCTGTCTAAATGTTTTTTTCTTTTTAATTATTTCCTACATTTAAGGGATAATTATTTATGACAAAAAAGTTTCCTATTTTATCTATTCTACCATGAATATAGGGACCTTATTCGGAAGAATTGCCCTCGAGTTTATCTCATCAATAAATTCTGAAAATGTAAAACATGCATAAGAACCATAGCCTAGAAACAAAAGTCCTGATACCAATAAATTCTATTGAATTACATACTTATCAAAATTTAAAAAAAATGAAACTCCGCCATTTTAAAAAATCCGCTCTAAATTAAAATTCATTTCTTTTAGGATTAATTGCTTTTTAAATTGATATGAACTAAGCTTCAATCCTTCCTGGCTTATTCCTTAAGACCTGAGACTTTACGTATTCCCAGAGAAAATAGTCCCAAGATGTGATATCTCACGATCTAGGAGGCGAATTAACCGTTGTTAAACTTGAAATTAAGTACTCACGAAAATCCATAGTTTCACGTGCTGTATGGTTCTTAGCGCCTTCGTGTAGAATCCAGAGGTCCACCGAGGCCATGAGCTTGAACCTTGAACTTCAGGAAACACATGGGCCATTATAATGGCGCAATATCGCTTACCATTGACGTTAAAATTTTGATTTGCCTCATTTTTGAAGAAATACTGACCAATGATTCCATACCAGCCCACAAACTATTCTTCACCGTTTTTTTTTAAAGGATTGCCTATCAGCCCCTTGAGCCTTAAATGACCTTCATTACAGAATTAAAATTTCACGATAAAACACAGGGTTTTCAAATGAGCTTTTCCAAAGTCCATTTTCTGAAAATAAAATACGTAAAGTTGTCGAATTCTACCAGCCAAGGTGCTCAGTCTTCGCGTACACTCTGCAGCTAAAGCTGAAAACTTGGACTGAATTTTGGGAATGGTATTGACGGTAGTGGTTTTAGTACGTCTTTTATGATCACCATCAGTTCATCAAATCGCACATAAAACATTTCGTACAGAACACTGATTGAACAATTTGGAGACCTCTTTATGAGGAGTCACGTGTGATCTGTCCAAAAAAGCCTTCTTTTCAGAAGGAAGGACTAACTGCTTTGATTTGGTCTCAATTGACTTTTTTGAAGTAATATTAAAATTTAGGCCTTTGGCTTCCAGAGTAACAATATTCTCCACCACTGGTACCATATTTTACTTATTGGTAGTTTTATAAAATATTCATTAAAACAACGAATCTTTCGTTGAGTTTATGAATTAATTTCATAAATCAAGAACTTTTCTCTAATTTCTCTGAATTTTCACTTTTATCTCTCAGTACCTTTTCTCTAAGTGCAATTTTCGTATTTCTCAACACAAACAACGTCATTTCGGATGCAACAATAGCAACAAAACAAATTACAGCTATCTGTTCACAATATACAATGAAAGCTCTTGATGATGAATAATAACTTAGAGAAATTTTTGAAAGGGTGCAATATAAGAAAATCAGATTTACATCCCACAATATTTTTGTGTCAAACGGGTGGACGGTGGTGGTGAAAATATACCATATATAATATACATATAAAAGTATGTATTATGTTATTCTATGGGTGATTCGTCTTGTGTTGTCTGCTTAAATCATATTTAAATGTGACAATTAATAGTTTCACACATATTTAAGTTGACAGTGTACTCAGATTTAATTGAACTTAATTGCCATTATGCGGTTTTGTTGTAGAGGGCAGAGTGTTCGAGTTTATGTCGAGTATAGCGATAATTTAATTAAATTATTCACATTTGTCCACCTCATTGTGCATCAATGTCTTATTATACTTATGTATGTATTTATGTGTGTGTGTTTTTGTTTGTATTTTGTTGAAGCTGTTTTTGTCAATTTATTTATTAAGGAGAGGAGAATAAAGTGTGATGGCGCGGTGGGGGTGTTGTTGACTTGACTTGACTTGAATGCAGATAATCCTTGAAGCAGTTGTTGCTGTTGAAATTAATTGGACATGTAATTTTTTAGTTAGATTCAAGTCATCATTCTTGATGTACATATATCTTGGGAGGAAAATGTATCTGTACTTAGGTTCTAGAATTGATTTGTGTTTGTTTTTTTAATTTTTTTAATTTCTTTTTGTTAATTAGTGGATTCCATTTAATTAATTGGATTGACATTTGTTTTTAAGAAACAAAATAAATAAAATTAAAAAAAAAAGCAATCAAATGAAAATTTCCTAAAAATAATTCTGGCTAAGAGATTGACTTTTAATGACAACCAAAGGTGAATAATTTCTATTTTTGGGGATGAAAGTTCAGTCTGATGGTAAATAATTGCGTAATAAGATGGAAAAGCATTTAAATAAAATGTAGCAATTTGTTTGATTGGAAGATACATTGACGACAATTGTGGAACCTAATTATCTTATTTGTGGGATATACGCAAGAATATGTCACTTGAAAGTTAAATAGAATATTGGAGAAAAAAATATGTATTTGTTAAAGTTTGTCCATCAGTAAAAATGTTACTCAAAAAGTAAAGTTTTTGAACTTTCATTTGTGGGATTTTCGCCAAAAAATGTCTTTAGTTATATTTTTAGCACCAATTTTGTGGGTTATTCGAAAAGCTCTGAACAAATAAATATTTTGGAAGGTTTTTAAAATAAAATAAATTTAAATGTTTCAAAATTCAATGTGGGATGTTCGAAATTATAATAATATCACAAAACACAAGATCCATTTTTATCATCAATTTTCTGTCATAATCATTATGAAAATATTGTTAAAAATTTTGTATGAATTTATTTGAAAAAAACCACTAACTGATGTAAAATTTTTCTGAATTTTTTAAATAAATATTAAATGTCTTTGGACGAATGAAAATACACACCTTTTTTGTGGGATATTCATTAAAAAATTTCCAGTTAACATACATACATAAGTGGAATATTCGCAAATAAAGCTACAATATTTGAGAAAAGACACAAAATTTGTATAAAAAATCAATATATCGAAAATTTTGAAGTCCTTGAGACATATTGATAGATGGGATGTTCGCCAAAAATATTCTTCTCTCTAGAGTGTCGAACTTTCATGAAAATCTTATTTAACAAAAGAATTCAACACAAATCTAAAAAAAAGACTATACGCAACACCCTGTGCACTCTATATTCCAAGAAAGAGGGTTTTGAAAAACCTTTATTCTGGCTCTTGAGTTTTTTTTTTTTTTTTCAAAAACAATGGTCCTTAAAAAAAGTTATTTTCTCCTTGTTTTTTATTATCCTTGTTTGTAGGTAGGCAATTGGTATGTTTTGTAGTTGGGTATGTGATTTAAAACAAAGCAGCTCATCTCATTTATACACTTTTCTAGCTCTTTTATTGTTGAAGAAGTTGTTGTTGTGTTTTTTTTTTCTGAAGTGGTGCAAATACTTTAACCGACAGCAAATCTTTTTGTATAGCTTAGCTTTACCAAGCTATCCTTAAAAAAAGAAAAAAAAAAAAAAACATATTCAAAGTCTAGAAACAGAGTATGGTGTCAGATTCTTTGTAGAGTAGGTTTATAAATTGCTAAGGGGTACTTGTGCCGCGAAGCAGTCCAATGCGATAAAGAAATGTAGATGTTGATGATGATGATGTACAAGGATAACTTGAGAGGGAAAGAGAGGAACTTTTTTTTTAACAAATTTTTAAGGTGCCTGGCATATTTCAACTGCAGATTCTTCTCTATTTCAAAAGAGTGCCTTTATACATGCAGAGTATATGTAGGTGTAGCTTTGTAGATTCAAATCTAGAAATGGGTTAAAGACGTTTAAAACCAAAAAAAAAACAATGAAGAAAAGGATTCCGAATGAGTATGATTTCGACAATATCCATTCCACATCCTGTTCATCATCGCCCACAAAACAAAACAGGACTTTCTTTAATTTGGCTTATGAATATTAAAAATTTGTATTAAAATACATTTATAGCAATTGGAAAATTGGCAAAGGAAGCTTATTTTTCTGTTAAAATATGCCTTTGTGTTAACAATGACATTTTCAAAAACTTGTCACATATTAACTTTTATAAGTACAGTCTTAAGTTCCAGTTTAAGTCCGTTCTGTTGCTCTGTCCGTCAAAATTACTCAAAAAAGTTTGTCAATTTTTTTACTGAAAATTAAGGACCATTTGCAACTGCTTGAGACAAGAATGTTTTGACATTTCCATGTGTACTCGATGCTTCAACTCAGACTCAAACATTTCTTGTCTGTGTTAGTTTGGTGCCGCATGCACTTAGCTCTAATCTTTATGTCACCTTGACACACTTAGTTTTTCCATTTTCGACTTTTGTTGTTCGTTCAAATGGACACTCCAACTGACGTTAAAAAATTTCGATTTCGGAGAGATTTTTTAAGAATGGATTTTTTTTTCTCACGCAAAATCTTTCCAGTTCCTTTGTTCCGCGGATCTTTTTTTGAATTTCTAAGTTTTTTAGCCTCAAACTGATTTTTAAACACATTTACTGTCCCTCGAGTGTTCTAAGGGATTTAGAGACTTGATTGAAGTGAGGAATCCTACAATTTCCAATCGAATTAGAATGTCAAAAGTGATACTTTATTACCGTATTGTAATGTCATCAGCGAATTATGTTATTTTGTCAACTGAAGATTGATTGGGGTTTTCATTTTCATATTAAAAACAATATCGGACCTAGTATAGATCCTTGAGGTACTTCAAATGTATTTTTGTTGATAAAAATAATAATTAACAAAAAAAAAAAACCCTTCCACCCTTCAATCAACTGCATCCTTGCTGGCGAAAAACTTATCGATAAACAATTTCAACAAACACATCACATAAATAGGCCTGATTGTCAATATGTAGATATGGAATGGAAACATATTGTTAAATTACAAAAAAAGGCCAAGAGTTTGTTCTGAACGAATATTATTTATTTTTTGATTTATGAGTTTAAAAGTTCGAGCCACATTTCCCTCCCCTCTCAGACACAAAAGGAGTTACACACATTGAAGGTATAAAGTTTTATGCTTACTCTAGTTGGACAAAAAAGTACAAGGTGTCAGAATATTAAATGAAATCCTATGCCTACAAAAAGTACCGCAAAACTTTTATATATTTCATAAAAATTTATATATAAATCGATAAATCATAATTTATTATAGGATTTTTTTTTTTTTGCTGTCGGTGTTCATTCGTTCTTCTTATATGGCGCTCATGTGTGTTCTATGATTTCTCGTTTTTTGTTTTTTTTTTTGGTTGTAAGGACTAAAGTTGTGCTGCGATGCGTTGCTCCTTTCATCAAGGACTCTTCGACGATAGATTTATTTATTTATATTTTTTTTTTTGTGTTCGTTGGGAGTTCGTCGCTTTGGTTCTCTATGAATTATTTCTTTGGTTGGTATGATGAATGACGTGCCTGGCTTGAGGATGAAAAAGATCCCATTCTTTATGTGCCTTAATTTTTCTTTCATTTTTGACGTTCGTCGTCGTCGTCGTTGTAGTCGTTGTAGTCGTTGTAGTCGTGGTTGTATTCAACGTCCTTTAGTCGTCATCATCCGTTGTTTGGATGTCCTAGATGTGTTATGACGTGTATGGTGTAAAGGTATGTGTGTGTGGGATTTTGTGCGTATAAGTTTATTTAATCGGTGATGGATGGGATTTCTTTCTTGGGTGATAGCCTATAAAAACACCGAGAAGAAAGATGTGCTTCGTCCTTGGGTATCCGTATGTATAGTATCCATGATGTTATAAGCTTGGAAGAATTCTGCTACACATTGTGAAACCCTTCAAGAAAAAAAAAAAAACCAAAAGACAGCAGATAGAAATCAGGAAGATATATTTAAGACTCCGCAAAAAAAAAAAAAAAACTAAGAGGGTGAGACTAATTGTTGATCATTATGGGCCAAAAAAGATCTGATATATAAGTTTTTTCTTTTTTGTTTTTGTTTCTTTCCCCTCTGCGGTGTTCATGGGTATAATGATTATTTTATTTGATTAACAGCAACAGAGGGTTGTAGGGCGAAGTTGGCACATCAAATCAGGACAGAAAATGTAATAAAAAAAATGGAATTTATTGGAGGTGCTTTAATATTTTGCCTTAAAAATACTGATAATGTGTTTGAAGTTAAATATGTGCTATAAGTATCAAAAAAGCAAAAATTGTGATTTGACATTTTTATGTATTATGAAGAACAAAGGCTGAATGAGCAACAAATGACAATTATTAGGGTTTATTTATTTTATTTTGTCGAAAATGAGAGTTCTTTGGCAATTTCATAGTTTTCTAATCCCCCCTCATTCCAAAAAAAAAAAACAAGAAAGAAGGATGGTAACAATTACATACTGATAAATTTTTTAATTTTTATCCAACTTTGACTAAAACGTCTTAAAAGACGTCTTCGAAAGAGTAAAATTAGAAGACCTTTAGCAGCATAGACTGCCTAAACTTTTTTTTAAATTTCCATACTAGATGCGGGTGTCCAAAGTCACAAACTCTTCTAAAAAAAAAATAATTAACAGACTCGAACTCAATTTACAACCCTGTGGGACCCTTGATTATTTCAGTATCATTGGTGAAATCGAAGTGTTCCGAATTGAAATGAAATCGAAAACATCAACAATGTCAAAGGCCTTGCATATGAATACGTTAATTTCGAAAATTTAGTTCTAAGTCAACTTTGACTTTAGTTTCAACAGTCAAAAAGTTAACTTATGAAGTTCAAAAGTAAGAGTTTTACCAAATTTCATCGAAATTTCGAGGAAAAATTTAGCCATCCATTGATTCTTAAAATTGTCATTAGAATATTAATTTGTTCATCTGGCAAAATTGACATAAATCTTTTTATAATTTTTTAAAATAATCGCTTATTTTGGAATGTGAACAAATCAGTTCAAGTTCTAAAGATTGAAGGACGGGAAATTTTCAAAATTATATAACTCTTAACGTTAAAAAGTCTATTTCAAATTAGCAAGCTTGGATTTGGCATAAAGTCGTAGGCAAAAATTTGAGTTATTTTGCTGTTCTCAAGTACCTACTCAAAATTGGCCATTAATGATTTTATATCTCCTGAAAACAGATTCTTAAATAGTACTTACTCTTCCATTATTTTAACGTCAATTCGTCCTTTCTTTTCTAATTGTCTTCCTGACAAAAATCATCTACAAAGATATACACACCTACCTTATACCTATACTTTTCCGAACATTAAACCTCATTATAAAATTCAAAATTTTATGCAATTCATCTTAAGTTTTCTGCCTATTACTTGATTTTTATACATAAATATTATCTCAAATTAATTGTGTTTCTTTATTATCCTTGAAAAAGGACACTTCATAGTCATTCTGTAATTTTATTCCTATCTAATTTGTTTTCATCATCTATTTAGCGTAAAATTTATAACAAACAACTATGTACAAGAAAAAAAAAGAATTACAAAATAGAGAATAACAATAAATATGTACCTATACAAAGCTATCTACATACATACATATATAAAGCGGGAAAAAATATAAGGACAAAAACCTTCAGAGCATGATAAATTGTTGTCGCGCCATTTTGAATAAACTTAACACTTCATTTCTTTGCGCTCGTTTTAAAATTATATTTTACAAAATAGAAGAAAAAAAGAAATAGAACACTAAAAATAAAAGCACAAGAACACGATGAAAAGAAACATATTTACTAAACGATCCTTGTTTCGACTAACAATACTGCATCATTCATTTACTTCTACATATATATACATATGTAGCTCTTCTACCTCTTCTCGTTTTCAGGACTTTGGTATTTCGTCCAAAAACCTTCTTCTTCTTCGTTTTTCGTCGTTCGTCGTCGTAGTCTTCGTCTTCTTCTACTCATCTTTCATTGTTCCCTAGAAGACAGACAATATGAACAGTAACATTCTCTAGGACAACACTATATACAGTAAAGATACACCTCCTTACCTACGAACTGTACTCTACAGTGTACACATCCCCGAAAATTTTGCAGACTCAGGACCATCAATTCATCTTCTTCCCAGTAACACCACCAACACTACCATCACCATCACCACCACCACCACTTTAGAACGTCACTTTTATTCTAAGTTGGTTGGTTAATGATGTAAATTTCTGTTGACAGTTTTCATCTACACCATCATCGTTGTTATGTACGTTGCTTTTCTGCGTTCCTTATTTTCTCTATTTCACAAGACAGACTTAGAGGGAAGAAATAAGTGAAAAAAAAGGACGAACAAAAAAAAAATAGTAAACAAAATAAAGTTCTTTTTGTTCTTTTTTGTTTACAATTTGTCATTCGTCTGTCGCTCGCTCGTCGTCCTTTCAAAATTTTATGAAACTAAATTCATCGTCCTTTCCTTATATACATACATATCTATGTTTGTAAGTATATTCAGGACATCATATGTAGGTACATGCATCACCAAAACAACAAGAACTTGCAACTTACAAAATATCTATGTTCAACGGTACGAGTAGGTATATCCTTGCCTAATGCAGATGATGGACGCTTCAAAAGCACAAAATAAGGAGGTTTCATATACAGTACACGTATTATAGTGCATCCATGAAGTTTCACTCTTCTTAGGGTACTCTTATGCTATTTAAGCCTTGAGGTGGTGCACTCATACGAGGAACGACAAATACGACTATACGAGTACGAGTACGAGAGTATAAGTACAAAGTACGAGGACTATGTTATATAGGCAATGCATAAAGCGCATTCATACGTTTGAGCTGCTAAACTTGAGCTCTGACGCTTAAGTACATATATTTTGTTGCGTCATATCCTGTATTATATACAAATGTATATGAAAAAAGGCCTTTTTTGCAAGGATGCTTGTGTTGTCAACAACATCACATATTTTAAGGGTGAATTTGAATGTAATTAGCTGTGAATAGATCCTGAAAGTACTTGAAAATGAATAAAGTAATCTTGAGTACTAGAGAGAGTAATGTATGGGAAAAAGAGAATGTTTACATGAAAACAACATAATAAGATTAATAACTGAATAGGTGCACTGAGTTTTTAAGCTTTTGCTTGTTTCGTTTTCTTTTACATAAACTTTACTTCTTTTATTATGATTTATGATGATATAAACGATTAGAGCTGATGTTGAAATGTAATGGGACATTTTGATATAGAAATTTTGGAGGAAATTGGTATTTAATCGATGTTATACAGAATTTATTTGTGGAATTTTAGGAGATTGGAGAAGATTTTGACAAGGAATTTATTGTTCAAAAGGATCCAGCAATCTCTAATATCCGGCCAGAAGCTATATCCGGTTAATTTCTTGTATTAAAGTCAATAACAGGTGTTAAGACATGAAACTTTAGCGATTTCTTTTTTAATTTGTACGTGATTTCCTAATAAAGATTGAACAAGTCTTTAAAGTAATGATTTTTCGTCTTATGTGTTGCTAAATTCCTTGAATATACATAATTTCCATTTATTCCACCTTAAGAACTTGAAAACTGGAAAAATGTCGAAATTACCCTTCAGAATTTTTTTATAGCAGAAGTAAAGTTTCTAGGATACATCAACTATCATTTCAAAAGGCAAATTTCGAGCTTAAGGAAACATTCAAAAATTTTTGGTATTTTTAAAATTCGTCGATGGAAACAAGTCGTGGGTAATTTTAACCCCCATTTTTACCTCTCACATGACTGTATTTTATGTAAGTTTAATAACCATCATAAAGCAAAGCAGATTAAACAAATAATTGCTGAAATATCAGTAAAATTAAAAAAAAGTGCACATACGCCCGAGTGCACATTTTGAATTGTTCTTTGATATTTGTCAAAATGTGCCATCATGATTACAATATTGTATTATGCAAAAACTAAAAAAATCTAAGTTGAAATGATTGACCACTCCGACATATTCAAGTCAAGAAACAACTTTTGACATTTTTTGTTTAAGTTTTTAATTTTTTGTGAAAAAAAACTGCCAAGTCGATATTTGTAAAAAATTTAGGATATAGTAATAATTGCATTTTGAAGTCCATATCAATTGCCCGTTCTCGAGATATTAAAGTCAAAAAACAATTTTTTAAAACTTTTGGTAGGTACTTTTTAAGTTTATGCAAAACACTGTCAATTGATTTTTTTTCAAAATTTTACCAGATGTCAACGACGTTATTTTACATTGTTTAATAGTTTTTGAAATATAATATCTGTATCACATCACATTGTACACAGTAAAATTTATTTTTAGTCAATAGCATTATCCGTACCTGAGATATTTGAAACTAACAAAAATTTTCACTTTTTTTTTAAACTGTTGTACTGAAAAAACCGCTTGACCAATTTAAAAAAAAAAATAAAAGTTTTTTCTGCATCTGTCGTATGTTATAATCTGTAGAACAAAATTTAATTGTAGACGATATCTTTGGTTCTTGAGATACCGTGGAAGAAGAAGAAATAAAAAAAAAAAAAAATTTACGCCCGAGTGTGACACTTTTTTTCTATCACTCAAAATTTTGTAGTTCAACATCAAGTGAAAATCCTTTAAAGAAAATTAATCAACTTATAGCTTAAGTTAGAAAAAGAAAGACAACAAAATATTTGGAATCCATTTTTTTTTCATTTTCTCCCTCATCATTATTATGTCAAGTCACTTCCAAACTTTCCTTTCTAGAGATTTTGAAAAAAAACATTTGCATACTTTCCAGCCCAAAAACACTATATACAGTTAATTCATTTAAACCTTTTCCCTTAAGGCCTCAAAAGTTTGTTAATTCAATTTGGTCAAAGCAAAATAACTAACTCATACGTCCCTTAACCTATTTCCTAGAAAGCTACACCGACATAAGAATCTTTTGAAGTTTTGAAAAAAAAAAAAAATACTTAATCTTGTGGTTCAACATACAAAATACGTCTCTTGGATGTGGTAAAGCCTGTGTAGGGTTCGGTACACCTATACAACTTATACTCGTAACTATACAAACTTTGCCAACTATCACCTTTCGTCCTTTATTATCTTTCTCTTATATGTATGTATGTAGGTACAAATCTAATACAAATACGAGTATTTTCTGTAAAGTTGCATATCATCATAGGGAATAGAATTTTGTACCTATGTATGTGTGTCTCTTCTAGCGGTATTCTGTCAAAATAAATAAAACCCGTAAAAGTCTTTGGTAACACATAAAAAAAGAAAGTTGAAAAATTATAAATCACAGCAAATCCAACAACCATTGAATATCAGGCAGAGAAAAACAAATGAAAAAGGCAAAAGAAAAGGCAAAGCGACAGAGAACCAGTTAAAGGAAATTCCATTCGTGTGATATCCTTTTAAGTTTGTCCTTTATACTTACGTACTATACGTACTATATGTAAGAAGGGTTTATTCTGTATTTACCTATTTTTTTTTCTTTTCTACATTTCACTACAAGGTGGCGCAAAATCAATCATCCAATTCTGGTTTTGGATTACTTTTTTGTGGTCATTCGAAATTGTCAAGACGACAACTTACACAACTTTCTTCAAAATATCGAAATGTTTAGACCATAATTTAACTTAAATCCCTCTCATTCAATTTTGACATCTAGGTGTCGTTCTTGACGTAATTTTGAGTGGATGTGTTTTTGACTTATCCTGTTTGGAAGAAATGCGCCTCAAGGCTAATTATGGTTCAGGTCAATAATTCACACGAGCTCTATTGGCTCTCAAATGTCAAATTCGATTGACGTGCCATTTAAAATTTGTTTGACATCTAAGGTGATCGATCTTGCCTCTTGCGCCACCTTGTGAGCTATAGCTGAGTATTAATAGGTGTGTGTTGTGTATAGTCTCTGACTCTGAATTCTGATTTTGAGTGAAATGTGAGAATGTTCACATGTCCTCATACAACGCAACGGTAGCAGGGGAGTTGTACTTTATTTCTGAATTCTGCAAGTACCTACCGCATGCACACAGACATTTATACGACGTATGCAAGGATTGGTATCCTTATCCTTTTGGTTGTTGGTTTATTTTTACGGTTTTGAGATTTTCTAAACTTTTTTTGTATGTAGGTTAAGAGCAACGATATTCGTCCTCACACACACATACCTTCATACATACATACATAACTTAGCTATAGGTACATTTACCAACATCTCCTTTTAATGGCTGCCTTCGAAGTTCTCGGGTCGTTCGTTGTCGAGATTCTACAGCCCACAAAAATGGAAATACATACTTATATAGTATAAACTTTAAAGCATGCACTGATATGAGAGATGTGATAAAAGGACAACCACACACACACACACACATCACACACCCACATAACATATAAGCCTTGTTATAATTTCCGCAAGAGAAAGAAGTATAAAAAAGGACTAAATATCATTCCATATCCTACCACACATAGTTTGACTAAGGATAGGTTCCTACATTGAGTTGAGTTGAGTTGTTATTTGCCAAGTCATATGGTTCCGTCCGACCCAATCTCTTACAATGACTATCTATTTAAACAAAATGCATATACATACATATGTATCTATATAAAAGTGTGTAGGTGGTAGATAGTAGCAACAACTTTTCCCAAGGTCCAGATATAAGGGGTTTCCTTCCTTCCTTCCGTCCGTCCGTCCGTTTGTCCTTCCTTGCTTCTTTATACTCGTATCGTCTCCGGAAGAAAAAAAAAAAAGAACACCCTCTGTATTTCTCAATTCTCAACAGTTTTTCCAACGCAGCGTATCCCGCCTTCGGGCAATGTAAACTTGTATACCTACCCTAAAAAAAAACTACATCTTAGCTACCTATACTACTATATATACAAACACAAGTACATAGATAAAGATATTGGTATAAAATGGTTATAAAAACTTTGTTAACCGGGCGTGAGCTCGTTTTTGCGGGAAAAATGATGAAAAATTGTTTGATTTTATTTTCGGGTTGATTTCTTTCTCATCCTGTGTTGGGGAGTCCTATAAAAGATACACCAAAACCGAACCGACACCGAAGAACCATTCAAGCATATACCTATTTTGTGTGCTTGTATTGTATAGTCAATCTATACTTGTATAGATATAAATGTATCTCTCTATCTAAAGGCTAAAGCAAAAACTGCTGAAAGGTTACTTTCTGTGATTTTATTTCGATTTTTTCTTTTATGGAAGTATATTAGGAGGGTGCTTAGGATTTTTCCGTTTTTTTTTTTTCTCTCGTCCCGTCTCGTGTTCAACCCTCTGGCAGGTTGGGTTTTTTTCAGATCGTTTCGATGTTTTTGGTTAAAAAAAAATCTTAAGCTTTTAAAGATGACGTTTTTAAGGGGTGATTTTTTTTTTTTTTTTTTGATTTCCCTCGAGATTTTGCGGACCGTATGGTAACGTTTACTTGGTTTGTTTTTTTTTTTGGTGTTGTTTTGTTTTCGTTTTGTTTCTTATACCAAACCCCTCTTCTTATGTTTCAACTCTGGAATTGTTTTGTTTTCACCCTGACAAAATTTGTCTTGTTTTTACTCTTGTTGTTGTTGTTATTATTGTCGAAAGGGAGGTTGAAAGTGGAAGAAGAAATTTTAGGCACAACAGAAAAAAAAAAAAACGAAGAAGTTATTCTATATAGTAGGTAGGTAATATCTGTGCTACTAAATGCCGATACAAATTAGGAGCTTAGTGTGGAAAGTATATTTTAAGGATGTAATTTTGTGATGTAATCGAGTGGAAAGTGATGGAAATTAGGAATTTGAATATTTCATATTTTATTTAAATTTAAGTACAAGCACAATGCATATCTATAAGAGTAACCTTCAAAAATATGTAGGCAGATCGAACATACATATACATATTTAGAGGGTTGGAAGGTGGTATATATTTTGACACATCACAAAAATATACTAAAAGAGAAAGACAAAATGGATTTTGATGGTTCGAAAATTGTAATTTATTCAAAAATAAAGATAGATGAGGGTGTATTGTTGAATATATAGCTACAAAAAGGATCAAATTTTGAAAGTAAAGAAAAGATGAATTTATGCAAATGATATACAGAAGTAATCTAATAGGGTGACAGATTTACATACCATATATCGAATTATGTATATACATGGTTATAGAAGGATTATCTTAATTACTTTTATTTTTTGATAAATTAAGGAAGGAGGCTGGAATTTTTTTTTTTTTTTTTTTCATTTTCTAAAATTGGATATGTAGTTTAGTGACTATAGACTTCAGTTCATCTTTCAGCGCTCTGTCATCCGCCACAGATTGGTCTTTAAATTTTAGGAGTTTCGGTCTGCCTTGTCACCTCCAACTATGGATGTACCTTAACCTTTTTAAACTCAACATCATAGAGCAAAACTGGCAATAAGAGTGTTTTGTAAAGGGTGCACTTTGTCATTTGGGTTAGATGTTTTGAACCTATTTGATGTTTTGTCAAACCGAATTCTTCGCCAAAAAACTCCATTACTAAGGTGTCATATTTGTGGAGGTAATGTTTAGAATTCCCTGACTACTTAGAAGTCACGAAATAGTGACGTTTTGTTCAGTTTCGTCTTATCCTCGTTAACTTAAAGACGAACTATAGTTTCGCCTCTTCTTCAATCGCCGCCGTAGAGGACTCTCGGATGATGTCTATCTCGTCGACATGTTCCAATAGTTAGTCCGATCTGTTGCTTTATTAACTCCTGATCTACTCACTATTTGTTCCAGAAGGATATTGAAGAAATCACATGATAGAGTATCTTCTTTTCGAAATCCTGTAAATTTTTGGAAAAGTTAAGTAAATTGATACAACTGGATCAATTTTCCCAGAATTACGAGTTCGGCCAATGCTCTATTAGAGTTCTTGCAAAAAGATTCGGCCTTAATGTCGATGAAGAGATGATGTGTATGGACTTCAAATTCCTTTTTCGAAGCGAGTGTCCAATTCACTTGGACTTGGGCCTTTCTATAATGTTATCGATGGGTTTCTGGCATGTTCGTCTATATATTCGTAACTCATCGTTAGAGATCCGATTAGGCCAGAAAACCCTGAAGATATATCGAAGACACTTATTAACGAAGATTTGCAGCTTCCTGGTTATTATTGATTTTATTTTCCAGGTTCTGCATCCATATAGCAGATCTAATTAAACATAAAAATTAAAGATTTGTTCCTTCAAACATAGAACAACAGTCTTTGCTTTTCCGATACGACTGACAGTGTCTAATTCGGTTCCTCCTTGAGTAGAGAATATACTTCCAAGGTACCGGAAGCTCTCTATTTTCTGTACTGTTTGTTGAGCAATGTTCATTTGGAGTGGATGACTGCCAGTTCCAGAGGCTGAACAATGAACATCTTAGTTTTTTTCCGTATTGATTTTTAGTCCCAAAATTTCGACTTCTCTCTCCAACCTTTGTTGCCATTTGATGGAGATCAATGATCCTCTGAGTAGTCAAGATGGGATTGGGCAGGATTGTGTGATAGTATGCAACCCTGTCTGACCCGACTTTGAACTTCGAATTCTTCTGAAAACCTGTTTCCTTGTAAGACGTGACATTTGGACCCATCATAAGTCACTTCTCTGCAAAGCAAGTCAGATAAACTCCCTGATGTTGACGCTGTCAAAAGCCTTCTTGAAATCAATCAACAGCAGGTGAAGTGGTTGTCAAAAAATTCGACGCACTATTGGATTATGATGCTGAAGCCTGCTTGTTGAGCGATGATAAGGTACAAATTTCAAATACGAATTTTCCTTCGACTTGTAAACTCTACCTGAAGCCAGTTTCAATAAAAGTATATCTACTTCACTTATTACCTAATCTAATCAACACCTCACTTATTCCCTACCTCTCTATAATACCGCACCACACCGTCTTAAGTTTTAGTTTCAATTTCAGGTTCCATTAAAAGTACTTATATAATGTATATTTTATTTATGTCTGCACTTAAAAATGATGTGGTCATTTTAACGTTGAAATATTCATAAATTGAATTGGACTCATCTTTCTCTCTGTGTAGTAGTAATAGTTGTTGTTGTTGTTGTTAATGGTTATTATGAAAATGATGATGACCTGGAAAGTGTATGATATCAAAATCATCACCAGTAATATATAAGTTTAGTTGCTTTATACGTCCGAAAACATCAGATGATGATACCTAGAAATGGAAATTTCTTCACTCCACATTTAACAACCTGATGAAAGCATCACACACAAAAAAAAAATATCTATAGTATCCATTAGTAGTGATCTCTTTCAATCAACTTGTTTGCTATGCCTCTGAGACGTCATCTTCATATACCTACCTACAATAATGGCAGCCTTAACGTCGTCGTCGTCGTCGGTCGTAGCATCCATAGATCAGCCCCTAACATCATGATGTGATGTATAAAACGCTTGTAATCATCTGCGCGGCACAATTCTCTCCGATGCGATGATGATGTTGTTTTTGTTGTTGTTGTTGTTACTTATGATGATGATGATGATGAACTTTAATGAAAGTTGATTGAGCTTGATTAACTTTTATTAGTTTTGTCCGAGAAAACTCGGAGTAGATATAGACTAGCCATATAACTATAACTGCCATACAAATGAGATACTTTATATGGAAAGGGTATACGTATCTAATTCAAGTGTAGTTATACATGCAGATACAATTAAGGTTGTTTTACTTGTTGTGTATCTCATGGAACATTATTACCCTAGATAATAGGAAAATTCACTTAAATACACACGACAGAGTCCAGAGTACCAATGCGCATATAAATGTCAGGATGTCAACCACCTAAGCCCTTTGAGGCCATAAACCACTCCCACTCTAACCTCCCCCTCCCCCTTCCTGTTCCTTTTCCATCGGATATCACACATTTAAATACTGTTCATCGCACTCTTTCTTCCCCACCATTCTCGATTTCTTGTTGTCTGATGGTTCATCAAGTTAATTAATAAAATTGAAGTCGTCGTTCGTCGTCCGTCGTCGACGTCCGTTGATGATGCTTCATCGTGCATTTCGCGTTTCTGAATTTGATGGCAATCGCCAGGGAAGAGTTTATGGGATGTGATGTTATACCTATGTGATGAGCGCGGACTGTTTTTCAAATCATTCAAAATCACAATCATCATCATCATATATAGACTGGTTCTATATAAAAGGGGTTGAGATTGAGGGCACTTAACTTAATTTACTGTTAAATGATTTGATGAACTGAGAAGAGATTATATAGTATAGTCGTATTGGCAAGGCACCTCTACCTATGTACCTGATCATATTTTGATTTTCGGTATGACTGATTTTGATGAAGGATGTGTTAATGAAGTCGATTTTGGAATTTACTGTGCGTAAATTTTGAAGGATGTACATAAATAAAATTGAAACGTTAAAGTTTGCTTTAAGGACTATTGTTATAACTTTGGGTCTGCTGATGCATTTCAAATGTTAATATCCATTTTATTACCTGTCAGTGTTGTCAGAACAAAGCTTAAAGTCAAGGAAACAGTTTAGGCCATGTCAATTTTTGGACAAGAACTTGTGATAGGGTAATAAGGTACAAAAAAGACGTAACTATTAAAGTTTTTTTTAGATATCGATGGTGCCTTTGACAGTACCTTAGGTTAGATAAGGTAAGATTAAAGTTGTTGTCAAAAAATTCAAAATCCTTTCTGTTTAATTCCCAGATAGGTGGTTATATTATTCCACATTCTAAAAAATCTTTGTTGAAGGACTCGATCTCATTGACCAATTAACTTTGCCATCACATAGAATGGAGGCATCCTTTAAGGATCCTATGGCATCAGTATTCATATGCGTCGACTTATAGGGCTTACTTTTGAAGGTAACGATGCTTGACTTCAAATTGAAGATAGTCTGAATATTGACTTTCGACTGTTGAATCTCATGTGAATTATAATCGTCTTTAATTGGATAGTTAAGCTTCTTGACAAATTATCATAAATCGGCTTTTTTTGCTAAAATATCAGTTTTCAACTGTTCCAATGCATGTCAAAGTCAACTCCGGATCTAATATCCGAATCAAGATGCAAAATTCCTCAAGTTATGGTCAGCAGTAGATATACTAATGTTGAAGATTCTCGTTCACAGGACCTTATTTACTCCAATATATTCACCACATTTCGTGTTCTTTCAGAAAGAAGATTATGTAGAGCACAAATGAGAGGCGAATATCAGCCAAATTTAAAAAAATTTAACTTTATCAATTTTAGGCACCTGTCAAAGTTCAGAAATTTCTCCAAAATCTTTTTTTTTTATTTTTAAGGGGTAAAAACCTGAAATTAAAATAACCAATTTTAATTAAAATTACAAACTTTAACTGTCACTTGAAATGTCATATTATTTCATAATCACAATGGCAACACTGTTTCACTGATGCAATACCCTAATTAAACAATTTCATGAAATATTCTCGTTTTGAATAATCCTTTCACTATAATTTCTATTTTATTCGTCAAATCAAAAGAATTTTCTAGAATTTGTGCTCATCATCATCTTCTGTCTAATCTTTTCCCTTTTATCCGTATACATACATATATGTATATATCTTTTCAAACAAATACTCTTAGTCAAATACCTATCTAAAGAATGTTATCCTTACAAAAAGGAATTCCCTTAATCCATCATCAACATCAACACACAAAGGACATGATGATGTGACGTTCTCTTCTCGCTTAAATGTTTCTCCATACATATTTTTTTTTTGTGTTCAGTCAAAAAGATTCCTTGATTCTTTTGTTGTTGTATTTAAATATTTTTTAAAATATTCAACTTTTACACAAATAAAATATACACGCGACATTACACACTAAACGTCAAACACATACACACACCCATCGACCTTTCAAAATCAAATGTCATGCAGCAGTTGCTGTCAATTTGCAGATGGTATTACAAGTGTTCCAATGGTATGTCTAAGGTCGCCCCTCTTGGCTGTCATCAATGTTAAAAGATTAAGTAAGTAATTGAATCAAATTGTGCGTAACAATATTTGACAGATCGATTAAATTTTGAATACCAAGAAAAACCAAAAAAAAAGAAGACGAATTGAAAGTTCAAAGTAATGTCGACTTCTTTTTTATTTCAAGAAATGTTGGTTGAAAGTTTTTTTTTTTTTGCGAAGGATTTTGTTTTTTTATGCCATTGTTCCAAAGGATGTACAATTGTACACTGTACATACTTGTACCGACTTATTTCCCTTGTTATGCATTTAACATTCAATAAGCCGCAGACAATTTGTCATCATGTTAAAGTAGTAGACTGTTGGCAAATACTTTACACACACAGCATACATTCATTGTCCTTAGAATAAAGTATGTATAGGGAGTCTGAGTTTTTGATCCTTGGTAGTTAAGACCGGGGAAGCTTTTAGGTAAACGTGTAAATAAAGAGTCCTTGTTTCTTCTTAATGAAGGAGACTTATATAAGAATGTTTACTTTTTTTTTCTTCTTTTTCTTCTTCATTTTGACATAAAACGGGACTTTAGACATTTTTTTTACTGGTTCGGTTCTTGTGTTATGCATGAGATCTTTGTGTGTTAATTTTCCATTGAAAACTTTAATAAATGTTTTTTTTTTTTATTTTTTCAAATTGAATTTATGTAATTCTTCGAAAATTTGTGTTTTCTCTTGAAAGTTTGAAGATTTAGTTTTGAAAGCACACGTTTTTCGAATTAGGTGGGATTATAATTTTCTTAGAAAAACAAATGAGGAAACCGAATTCGTTTTAAGTGGGAACAAATTAGGGATATAGTGAAATATCTTAGACTGAATCTATTAATATTAAAAAGACTAGATTTCCCAATTTTGCGGAGTAGTAAAAGTGCCACGCCTACTTTTCTTATTATTTATTTTAAAAGCAAATTAAAAATATTGGATACACTTTTTAAGTTGTTTTTCTAATTTGCACGATGATATTTAAGAAAGTAATTATGTATATTATATTAATATCCACCCATTGCCACGCCTTATATTTTTGTGGTAGTTACTTTAGTAACTCTTGTCTAAGATTTAATATCATTCCATCTTGATTTATCTGTCTCTAAAAGCAAATTTAAAAAACAAAGACAGCATTTTCCTCAAAATTGAAATCAATTTGTTTTAGTCATTTTTGAAAATCAATGTAATACAAAAAGTGGGCGTGGTATTAAGTGAATTTAAACTAAAACCAACGTCTTTTTTTGTTCTTAAATAAATTAGTAAAACATTTTTTTGAAACTTTTTTAAAGTCAAGGTCAAAAACTGGGATTTAATGAATGTCATTGAAATATTCGATATATATATAAGAGGAACAAAACATCACATGAATTGCTTTAACAAATTAAGACCCAGATACTTCTTCTGAAATTTGTCCTTCCATAATAATATGGAATTAAAAAAAAAATAAGGGTTGCCACTTTAGAAGAACTCCAATGCATATAGAAACATACAATAATTGGCAACTCAAAAATTTCTTTTCAGTTAGAATTTTGAATGCTGTTTTTTTTTTTTCCAAAAACGAAAATAGTTCCACAAATCAACTGAAAAATTTCAATTCTTTTTAAAATACAATTCAATTACATAAGTAACAAATTTTAGTTGAAAAATAAGAGCCAAAAATCAAGAAGGTACTTGTTACCATTCTCATTTGAATCATAATTGTGTTTTAATTCTTGTCAAATGTCCCAAGTTCTTATAACGAGTAATAATTTTCCTTCAAACCAAATATGAATTCATACTTTTTTTTTTTTAATTTAATTTTCAACGTCCCACATTTTGAAATTAAGATTTATTTATACTCGCATATATTGAACCCTGAACAAAATTTATTAATAAAAAAACACGATTTTTTTTTTACTCTATTGGCAAATATTCAAAAAATACAACTTTAACCATTGATATGTGCATAATGTGCACCGCACCAGTTCTGCAACCATCATATACCTTCTAATAAAATCGATTATGTTTAGCTGCATCCAGATGCAGATGCAATAACATACCGCATCTAATCAAATTGGATTCAATGTGATATTAATATCTATTCGGCCTAAAAAGTATGTCTGCCAATTGATGCATATGCATCTTAAATTTACATAACACCATCATCAGTTCTTAGGATTTATATAGGTATTGGAATTTAAGGAAGTAAAAATATTTAAAAAAAAAACATTCGTTTTTAGAAACTTTTAATTTCATGTTTAAAATTTTTCTTATAAGAGGTTAAGATAGAGCTTGCGGATGGCCCTACAATTAAAACTGACATATGGTAATTGATAATCTGAATGTTCATGCCTGTCAAGCTCTGAAGTTAAAGTTCTTTAAAATGGTCAAGGAATGTAGATAGGAAAGAAATGACAGTCCCTAAATCAAAATCAATTGAGTTACTTGACAGTTTCTAAACAGTGTGGTCTAAACTGTCAGGTCAGCTGTCATATTGTCATATGTTCTTTTTAGAGAAATGGCGAATTAACGACTAAACTTGTCATAAGTTTGACAGTTTGAGTCACCCTTTGACAATAATGCTTCCGTATTTTGTGAAATAAAATCCTATTTCTATGATTATAAAATTTTTCTTTGTTAGTTCAAATTATCATTTTAAGACTTTTTTTAAGGCCCCGCCCCCTATAGCTACTGAAGCTCTTCGTATATATAATTTATCTTTATCTTACGTCACTAAACATTGAATTTATTTAATTTTTTTTTCACCAATCCTGCTGTTTTTTCTTTTTTTAATCTAACATACATTTCCTGACAAAAAGTAGTTAGCATATTGTTTAAGTCTGCCGTCTATACAAGTTGACTGTAGGCTTATCTTTTTCTGTATACAGATTTCCGTTTTCCAACACAATAAACAAAAAAATCTATTAAATACATACAAATTCTTTTTTTTTTTTTTTTTGTAAACTTATTCCCTCGAGTGACGAATGTGATGATAAAAAGAAATTCCATTGACATTTTTATTTTCTTTAAGTGAATTTACACTCCGGTGTTTTGGATTGAAGGCAAGGCATATGAATATTGACAATACTCTTCGATAAAATGTCTTAAGAATGGGTTAGAAATAATTTGTTGAACGTTTTAAGTTTTTGACAAGTAAAAAACGTTGTAAAATAACTTTAAGCTCGTCAGAAAGATATCTTTTCAAGTTTAAAAAAAATTGTCTCTAAAGTGCTGAAAAGCTTTTCTTTATCCATCTTTTTTGAAATTATTTAACTTTGACGAATATCGATAAAAAATAAAATAAATTAACAGTTTAAAAACTCAAATTATAAATAAGTATATGATAATTTTTGAAGGTACTAAATTTCGGAAAAACAACTTATTTTCAAAAATCCAAACTTTAAAAAAATTCTAAAAAATCTTATAATATTAAAATTCGAGAAAAATCTTTTGTAGTGAAGCAATTTCAATTTTTGCTGTGATCTTACAAGTTTGATGATAATTTCGAAAATATTTTCGCTTAGACTGAGAATAGTTGAAGTTGCTTTTAGGTAAATCAGTATCATTTGGCTATGTAACATTCTTTTTAATAATAAATTTTGTTAGCATATATTTATTTTTGAATTTCAACAAAATATTAAAGTCGATGTCCAAGTACTTCCCATTCTCTTTGACTACTAAAGCCGTCATGAATTTTAAGGACAATTTTTCTGCAATTGGCTACGTTCAAAAACCTTCAACATTTGAATCCAAAATTTACTTTAAAAAACTTAGTTTAATCTTGTGATCTGTAGTGTAATATTCCTTATTATAGCAATAACTGCAGAAAAACGCATTTAAATACACTTCCAATGCAATAAGCACTTTCTTGCCCCTTAAGTTCTGCTAAATTGGAACTTTTTTTTTTGGACAACTTAAATTTATCATTACATTATTTGAATGTTTTAATTTCTTTATATAAATTTGTTTGTGTTGTTTTTTTTTTTTGTCCATATAAACACCATCATAGTCCCATTAAAATCGTCGCAAGGAAGTTTATTAAGTCATAAAATTAGAATACAGACAAAAAACGTGCTGAGAATATTCATTCCATTGAAGTCGTATGTAAACTTGTGCGCTTTTTTATATACATACATATATTTTGTTTTTTGTACATTCGGCAAATGTGCGATATAAAAATGTCATTGACTTGAATTTATCATTCGATTCATTTAAGAAAGTCTTTGAAATGGTTTGTTTGTCAATTTAAGTCCACGATGATGTTGGCAAAAAGTTCTTTTATAGAGTACTGTTTATGTCACTCTGTCTGTAAGAAAATAAATAGTTCTTCATTTTAAAATTTTAAAACAAAAATCTTGACTTTAATGTTTCAGCAATAAAGTGACGATATAGACGAACATTAAGGTCTGGTTTCATTTGGATAACATTCAACCGTATCGGGAATTTTCGGAATGAAAAGATAAAATTTTGTATACATTAAACAATTTTATCGTTATCTGTCACATTTTTGACAGATAAACATTATGAAAACTAACTTAGTGTCAAAATTTGGAATTGTTTTCCGACTCTTCTACTTTTCGTAAAGTTTTTCACACTTTCATTTCGGCCATTTTACCAAAGTTCAAAATGTTTCATATAAATTAAAAGAATTGTAGGATAAGTAGGCGGATACCACGCCCTTTGTTTGAGGAATGATATTTTTGTATGCTTTTCTTGGAATGCACCTTAACTACATCTGCATTAGCAATTTTCAGCAATTTGTACAAATGGAAAGAGGTTATTTTAATCATCAGTTTATACGAATTATAAAAAAGTGGGTAGATAACACGCCCCCTAAATTAGAAAATTTTAGAATTTGTCTAACTTTTTCGACTTCAAAACCCACCTTCACAATTTTTATGATCTTTTTGTGAGTAAGTCAATTAATTTTTTAGTTTTGTGTATCTCAGGAACCACTTGATCTACTTGGGCAACTATCTGCTCACTGAAAAAATCAGTTCCCTATAGATTACTAAAATCAAGCATCATCGAGCGTGCAATTAAGTCGAGCTTGATATCTCTCAAACCACACCATAACACAAACTCCCACCCCCTACCCCCTCTTCTGAATTTTTCTGTCCATCACATCACGCTCCATCAAAGACCCTCAAAATGAGTCTGAGATGAGTGATGCGGCAGAGTGTGATATTTGTGATGATGATGATGATGATTATAACTTGAGAAATTAAATCGTCTGCATTAATGGTATGAAAATTTACGACAAGTACATCATAGTCTAGGATCCATTAGCGCATTACAATGACGCGACGACGACAACGACAGTGACGTTCGTTGTTGTCATCATTTTCGCATGGTATGAGTTGTGTGCTGGGCTTGGTCTTGGTCTGGTCGTCTGTTTTGGGGGCTATTGCACGATTATGACACTGCATATAGAGTTATGGAAAGTAATTTAGTGTCCTCGTTATTAATACATATACCAAAACGCCATTTATTACTTTAACTCGTCTTCGTCCGTCTCTAAGCGACACACGACGGACGGCGAGTGGTAAGGAGTGATGAGTTGACAACCGTCGAATAAACAAAAATTAAGCTCTTAAAGTACATTAAAACAATTATTATGTTATATGGAAAATGTTATTTGATAGCCAAGTTTGAGTTTGAGTTTCGACTTCTGAGTATGAGCATCAGTTTCAGTGGTGTGGTGAATGCCAGGACATTATGTCATTTATCACCGTGGTGGGTTATGGGGAGTTATGTATATCTAAATCTTCCTCCTCCTTAAGGATAACATATTGTACTATTTATAGGTTAGGTATGTGTGCTTTCTGTTATATTATTGACGAGGACAGAAAACGACACGACATACAACGACGAACGTTGACGTTGACAACGGATGTTCTGTTCATTGCAAGATACGAGTATGATGTAATCTAAAATGGTTTATATCTTAAATTCGTTCTCGTATTTGTGGCACAAAAACAACCACGCATTTTTTTGTGTTTTATAAGGATTCGTTTTTCTCTTTTCTTAACTGCTCTTACATATGTAGGTACGTGGGTAGATACATATGTACATTATGTATTTTTTTATGGGGATATATTAACGATGAAAGATGACACAAGATAAAATAAAAATCAACCATTTAAGTCGTTATTTCTTTAGATGTTTGTGTTTTTTTTTTATTTATTTTTTTGCGCTTTTTGAATTTATTTCGCGCATGAAAGGCATAAAAAAGGATATTATGGGATTTAAATTTGAATTATATTATTTGAGTTGATACTACTTAAATATTTTGGATCAAGTTGAAGGGAAAAAATCAAATAGCGTGAGGTTTGTTTTTCTTTGGATTGCAATCAAATCGAAAATCACGAATTTGAAATAAAAAAAAAAAACATCTTCAAAAAATCTGTTTTTGCACAACTTATCTTCTTTCGAAGGTCATAAAGAAAACGCCTTAATGGTTTTCTTAGAAATGGATTTTCAATTTTATGCTTTTCACAGGAACGAACTCTGCCTTCATTAAATTATTGTTTCGACAAACTTTAGATAGTAAATATTGGAGTGCCTCAAGGCTTCGTTTTTTGTCCGATTCTATTTTTTATCTTCGAAAATGTTCTTCTTATAATGTAAACGATTTGACGTAACTCCTTTTCATAACATAATTTCATAATAATTGTATTGAATTTAAAGTAAAAAAAAATCGAAAAGATAAGGATTACAGAAGAATTTTTGACAATCAATTTCTGATTCAGGAAGAAATTAAAAGCAGTCATATGGAAAAAATCGAGGATCCCAAATTTATCATCAAAAGTCAAAATTACTTCCGTTGGATTTGTAATAATTCTATTTATAATCACCTTCACAAAATCAATTCTGGTATACCTCAAGGCTCCGTTTTGTCTCCCATTCTCTTTTTTTTTATTTGAATTCAATCATTCGTTGTCGGAAATGAGCAATGCACTTTAATATTTGTCCGATGAAACTTTTGAGTCTCTATTTACATATGTATGTAGGTATACTCTTCATCCCTACAAAAATCAATTGGTGTCAGTTGCAGTACCATCAAATTCAATTAAGCCAAATTTATTCACTTCCCCATTTAATTTAAAATCATCACTTTACAAAAAAAAATCATAAAATTTAATCCACATATTGAAAGCTTCCCATTCTAAATGTCAAATTTAAATTAAATGACAGTTCTATAGCTTCTGTCAAGTTGAGGGTTTGATTGATAAGAAAGCTTTTGAAACAATATAAATACATATAAATTAAACATTGCACTCTATTTTAACTTAAATACTAATTAAATTTTTTATTTTTTCTCATTTCAGGTAAGTTTCATTTGATGACAACAAATTAAATTTGAAAACAAAAAAATGTGGTAAAACAAAAATCCTTTTTTTCAATCAAAAAATATCCAAAAAAAAAGTTAAAAAGCTTTTAATGTTTCCAAAACCTATCATAAACCTTTTTACCTCAAAAGAAACTCTTAAACAAAAAATCAAAGAACAATCATTTAATTATTGTTTCCCGGGAAAACTTTCACTTCCAAATTAAATAACCGAAAAATTAAATCGTGTTTAAGTACTTTGTGTAAATATTTTTTTTTCTCAGTATTTGAATCCTTTTTTTTACTTTGGTTTTGTAAAAAGGGAAATTGTGTGTGGGAGGTACTGGCACATAAATTTATGTATATTTTAATTTTTTTAAAACTCAATAAAAGTGAAATAGCATAACACAGTACAGTCGTCGTCGGTCGTCGTCGTCGTCAGTCACAACGGAGCGGGGGAAGCTATATTCACTTTATTCCTCTTCTTCACCCGACAAACAGGTGTGATTTCTTCCGCAATGTAATTGCTGTAAGGGAAATAAAATTCTGGAAAATGGTTTCCATCCCTCCATTAAAAAAAAAACATAAAATTAAACCTAGTGAAAAAAAAGTCCAAAGGTATTTAAAAGTGTTGCAGTTGACGTTTTTGGTCGCTTGCTTTTTTCAAGCGAAATCAAACCGTCCAACGATATACGCGTAGGTAATAAGCTTAAAGGGGTTTTAAGAGGTCAAGCGTTCAGTGTACCTATGAAAGTTTTTTTCTTTCTGTAATTCCAAATATACCGACGATGACGACAGACCGGGATCGGGAGGGGCTTGCGCCGGTATATGTACTGTACATTATACAATCTGAACTAGAGCTGCAGTCATCTGTTAATACATTTAACTCAGGACGAAAATATAATTTCAAAAACTTCGTCCTTGCATGTGTGCAAAATGTGCCTGGTGCCTATAGTGATGGGTGTGGCTTGAGTGGCAGAGCGAAAAAATGCATAAATTTGTCGGTTTTAACGTAGTAGGTACATAGTTGGGTACCTATAGGAACGTACGTACTTAGGAACGTAATTGGTGTGAGTTTGCATTCATTAAGGATTTTTTTTTTTGTTGACTTAAGCGAGGAGGAAGAAATTATTTAGTTATTAGTTTAAATTATCCGTTTAGTATAAATTTACTTTGCTATTTGGTGACTATGAAAAGCTATTAAATTGGCATCATACAAAAAGTTTATAATTGGCATAGTTGTAAGAGTAATTTTAATAGCAGCTTTAGAATGTCTAAAGTTCAGCAATGCATTTTCATGAGAGAGGTCACTCTGATCAACTTGAATTCGGTTTATACAAATTTAGGAATTTTTGTATAAAGATTTTTTATAAACACACAAGTGTTAAACTTATAAAATATAGCTGAGAAATTTGTTTTAGAAAAATTAACATCTTCACACTTCCTTTCACTTGTTTATAAAAAAAATCAAAATCGAAATTATCGATTATCGATTATATTCTACTAGAGATGGTCGCAATGCGAAAAAATTGTGTCTCTGTTTGATTACACCTTTTCACAATTTGCAAAGTTTTTTTTTTATAATAACTTTAAATTTTTAAACTTTCAAAAATTATTGCTCCAAAAAAACCTTTCCAAATATACAATTTTTGTGTTCTTCAGATTTTGGTGGATTTTTGTATGCAAATTCATTTTGAATCAGAATTTAAACGTGTGAATACGCTACATTACGAAATTTAACGTGAAGAAGAACGACAACAAATGAACAAAAAAAGTCAGTAATGAGCAGAGAAGATAGAATTTCGGATTGTCAAATATAGGAGGATGTCAGTTTATTAGTAAATTGGGAAAAGTATTCGACTTTGGCGTTGAACAAAGTAAGTTGCTATTTATCAGTGACTTGGCAACTTCAATCAACTTCCCGGTATTATTTCCCAATTTAAGTTGACTTTAGTCTTCTTCTATCTTTTCTATTGAATAAAGGGAATTTTTAATCTCCCTATAAACAGTCTTTATAATTAATTGTGAAATTATAGAAAGAAAATATCGACCCACGAATATGAAACTGGTTTTAAGAGTTGCCGGCAACTTATTTCAATGGTTTGTGTGTTACGGATTTTTTTTTTTTCATTTTAAGTTGACTTTAGTCTTTTTTTGAATAAAGGCAATTTTTACTCTCCCTATAAATAGTCTTTATAATCATTCAACTACGAATATGCAACTGGTTCTTATATAGTTGTCGGCAACTTATTTTTATAGATTGTGTTTTTTCTTATAAAAGCGAATACAATTGAATTAATATAATTTTTGGGTCATGCAACTTAAAGTTGTAGGTATCAGACCTAAGAACAAAAACTGCCTTTTTGCAAAGTTATACTGAAATTTCAAAAGTGAGGGAAGCTCTTATTCAACTCGATCTTCATTTTCATGGAATTTTCAACTCGACCTTAGAAATGTATTTTTAAACACACCCGATTAAAATTAATGTATGAATAACGATTTTGGAAGTTAAATTAAGAGTGTTTTTTTTTTTTATAACTTGTATTACTGTGCTAACTAAAAATTTAATGCAGATATTGAAAAAATATAGAAATAGTTGGAATGCAACATTTTCCATCGAGTAAAAACATCTATTGTGTATAACATTTCTTAATGGGTTAAATTATTCTAAAAGTGTCAAATTTTCTAAAACACAAGTTTTTCTTTCAAAATCTTTATTTATATAATTTTTGAATAGTTATATGAAAAATTCAATATAGCAATTTTAGAGCTCAAATTTCGAAGGTTCATCTTTCTAAATGATGTAATTGATATAATTTTCAAAAATCAAAATAAAATACTGATGCAAAATGTGGTTTATCAAAAATTGTTGTCAAAAGCTTATTTTCTGATTTTTGACTGTCTCGTTTTTTTTTTTGTAGATACTGCAGTTTCATAAATTTTTAAGTTAGATATTTTGCAAAACAGAATTTTCAGTTTCACGTTTTTTTTTCAAAAATATTTCCAAGTTTCTTTTGGATTGTTTCAATATAACATGTGCAACCACTGTAGGTATTAATTCAACATAAACTCTAGTGATTCTTATTTAACTTTCAAAAATTGTTAAAATATACTCTTGGTTTAAAGAAAACAAAAATTATAAAAAAAAACTGCACCATTTTCGAGCTTGAGAATGGATAAAGTCATAATATGTATATCCGTAAACTTTCATAATTTTTTTGTAGATACTTAAAGTTAAAACTAGTACCTTTTCAAAAAAATCACGTTTTTTTTAAAACAAACGTTTACCTGACACTTTTCAAAATACCCTTTCAAATACCATAAACGGGTTTAAGCATAACTTTTTTTTTTAAATAAATCTCGTTTATTAAATCTCTTAGGTCCCTCAAAATCCTTCCACAATGTTAAAAAAAAACCCAATCATTTTTTTTTTTACTTTTTTTGTAATTCAGAATTTTTACTATATTACGAAGGTTTTAGAATCTCCTCATGCCAATATCAAAACTGCATGTTTAATTGATTTATGTGGTTGTTGTTTCATTTGTGTACTTTTATTTGCTGTCGCTTCAACAAAAACCTCATATTTTCCATTAAGACTATACCTTACCTATACCAAACAGTGAATTAATAATTCATATAACGAACTCTCTACCGTTGAAACTGAAAAACAACAAAAAACAAACGAGAAAAAAAAATCATTTCCTTCCGGAAATTTTAGCTTATTGTGTACACAAAATATAGTATCAACCTCAACCAACAAGAAAATATAAAAAATTTTGGAAAAAAAATAAAATATTCAATTACAATAGGGATCACTGCATTGAATGATTGCCACATTGGGGATTTGGATACAGTAGTCGAAAGAGGACCAACTTGATGATGATGATGATGATGTTGGGCAAAGGATGAGGGAAGCTTGATAGGATCACATAGCATGGTTTAACTCATTCAGCTTTACACTCGATAGAAAAATAAACGCAGACAAACAGTGTTAGAAATCTTTATTTAAAAAAATGAAAGTAGAAGCTACAAGGTATGACAAAATTTAACAGGTTTCCGATTTAGGTGATATTGTTGAAGTGGCATTTTCCATTACTTCGGTGATATAACCTTTCGCATTCCTGTCGATTATTGTCCGTAAGGACTGCGACTTCAAGTAGCCCCGAAGAGAGAATTCTGGAATAGTTAAATTGGGCGGTCTTGTTGGCCATGTTAAAGTCCCAAAACAGTGTATCACGAGCCTAGGAGAAGATTTCTTCAAAATATACTTTGTGCCTAATGCGGGTGGGCGCCATCTTGTCGTCATAAAAATTAAATTCTCTTTCTGCGTCACACGTGAACTTTCAGTGCCCTAGACACTTAATTGAAAATCATTCCAGTTGATTTTCGACACAAACTCGTCCTCTCCGTTTTTGAAATACAGGATTGACAGTATGTAATTCACGCGTCTGTGTTTTTGTGTATTGCAACTGTCTAATTCACAAATGTCAAACAAGACGCAGACGCCATTTGCAAAAATTCATCGATTTTGCGTCACCTTGTTTACCTAAACAACTCTTGTTGCTTTCGTTTGGTCATTCATTAAACAAAACAAAACAAAAAAAAAAACCTTCCTACGAAAGGACCATCAAAAAAATAAAAGAAGAACGAAGATAGACACAAAACACTGACTCTGACTTTCCTTCACTCTGATTCTTTTTATATGCTGCCAAAAACTCAACCAAAAAAAAAAACAGAAGCCGGAAGGACTAACAGAAAACAACATTTTAAGCGTGAGCGTCAAGGTACCCCGATCCACCTCAGAAGGACTCAAAACAAAGTCAGATTGATAGACCGGGGGGTTACGGCGAATGGTGAAGGCCAGGCCAGTCGTCGGTACGGTAGTAATAGGAAAACACACAGGAAACAAAAATCGCGTCTATACGCTGCTGTTTCACTGTTTCCATGCAACTTATAAATATTCATTTAGGATATTTTCATTTTATTCTCTCTTTTTTTTCGCTCTTTATTTTGTGTTCATATCGTCGTCGTCACCGTTCTTCGGATGGGGTACGTTTTCGGACGGGGGCGGGATATTATTTTTTTTTAGAATTGTTTTCCATAAATGAATAGGTAGTAGAAGAAGGTGAAACAACAGTTACATCTCCCACGAGAGGGATGAATGAATGAATATCCTCAGAGCTTGTTTACATAGACAGATATACCTTACCTATACATATTCACAAAATAATAATCAAAACGAATTCAAGAGTAAACAAGAGTGTTGTTCCTTAAATTGTGAGAACTGACATTTTTCAGAGATTGTTTAAACAGCACAAAAAGGTCCTGAAAGGTGTTGCAATGTTATATGATCTTGGTTTATGGTTTGATATCATACCTACACATACCAACAACATCACAGTGATGTAATTATGCAGTGGCGACCAAGTGCACAATAACCCCAAAAGAGAAAATTGCTTTATATCTTTCTAGGTATATCTTTTTTTTTTCTCCATTACAAAAAAAAATAAAGGTCGCTTTTTTGTTGTTGTCATTCTATATACAACAGAAATATAGCCGACCTGGAGCCCGAGAAGGACCATTCGTATGGTTGGTCGACAATTGACCGTCGCGTCGAAAAGAACAGAGAAACATTGAGATGAATCCTGGGTATGCGGTTATGTGCGATTGTGCGGATGGCGACACCTTCCTTCCGTTTATTCATCCATTCATCTTCCGGCAGGTTATGAGACTGTGTTTGTAGAGATAGCTATTTTATTATTTCGCAGTAAAAATAAAATGTCCTCAATATCCTTTTTTACCTTTCTGCATAGGTAGGTATGTACAATGTACATAGGTACCTACCTGAGTATTGCAATTTTTAAGAGCATCAGGAATGAGATGAGGTATAACGAAACGACACAATGCGGTTGGGAGAAAGGACATTTTTAAATAAAACTCAACCACTGTGTCGCTTTACTTTAAGTTTTTAAAAAGTTTTAAGTAAATTTATAGTTTTTAGTATTATTATATTAAATATTTAAAAAAAAATCAATTGTTTTAATTTAATTTTTTAAAATACCCATTTTTCTCTTTCATTTAAAAAAAAACAACAAATTAAAATTCTAAATTTAAATTTTTCTATTGTTTACTGTGAAACATCAAAACTTCTAACGTATTGACTCATTCTAAAACATTTCTACAAAAATTATTAATCTTCCAACTATACCTACTCACACATATTTACAATATTTGTCTGATGTCTGATGATGAGTCAGACATAACCAAATCATCAAATACATATCAATCAACAATAAATTAATTTTTAAAAATCAGGTGTATCGTTAGAAGAAAAAAAAAAAAAAAAAATTGGTAATCTGCCAAATTTTGGTTTTTCCATGGTCTTTCGTTTTTTTTTTTTATTAAAATATATGAAAATTCCTTGAACACTTATTTTTGAAACATAAAATATATCAAAAATATATTAAATATCTAATTAAAATTTAAAAAAAAATTCTAGACGAAGAGAATGTCGTCTAAGAGCTATTCAAATCCAGATGGATCATAACTTTTTTTTTTTGATGCATATATATTTTAATTAAGTATTGAAAAACATTTTTAGTATTTTTTTTTTTTACTAACTTTTGAGTCAAGGTGAGTTTGTCATGTGCCAGACTAAATTCATTTTTTATAGCTTTCACGCAAAATAAAAAAAAGTAAATTTTTTATACGAGGTATCATAGTCCCTTCTTTTTTTTGGAAATTTAAAACTTTTAAAAATATTTATTCGAGTTTTTCTTTTAACCAAAGTGGAAATTCAAATGCTCGTAAAAGTGTTCCACGAAATTTTAAACTGTTTTTTTTTTTTTACTATTAACCAGACACCACAAACTTTTTAGGAATTCATTGGGTTTTCAAAATTCGAAAAAATGCCATCTCTCTAGGTATCCGCTCAAGCTCGTGTTAATATATTTTTAATTAATTTATTCATTTTTTTATTTTAAACTTTGTGGTGTATGAAATATGCAGGAATGCAGGTAACTACAACAAGACAAAAAATAAATAAAAAAAAAAATACATAAAAAAGAAATAAAATTATGGCACAATAGTTTTATAATATCTAGTCATCCTATGGCACAATTATTATTATTAAAGATTCTTATGAATCATTTTTTTTTTTTTTCATATTTTAATTTTTGTTTAAATTTAATTTTAAGTACCAAAACCAAATATTCGCCTGTTGATATCATTTCGTGTCTGTTAGACGCATTTCTCTTCGTTTGCTGTACATACAAAAAAACACATACAAAAATGTATTTCAACTGAATTGTAAAAAAAAAACTTAAAATTAAATTATAAACATCCAATTAAATCATTCCACAAATAAAATTCCACGGAATACGGTCCGGTCGGACAGACAAAAAAATATAGCTATGCCAATGATTTTTTTAAATTATGTATTATTAAAAAGAAAACAAGAAACGAAAACAGAAAAAGTTTATGATTTAAATATTTTGTTCAAAAATACATTTTCAATACCTGGTCTGCTGATTTTAAAGTAAATCTATTTGTTGACACTCAAAACCAGTTGATTAGGGCTAGCTTCTTTTTTTTTTAATTATGACCCATTTTCCAATTTGTTTTTGACAGCTTTGTGTGTAGTTTTGACGTTATCAGGTTTTTCTTTTTTTTTTTTAAAGAAACACAAGATTGACAAATCGCATAAGGACCGCAGGTTCGATTTTAGCATCAACCGAATACTTTTATAAATTTTTATATGACTTTATATTTATAAATGTCACTTTCATTCCAGTTTGGAACTTAAGTCCTATTTGAAATGCTGTCAAAAAACCTTTACCTTTTGAGTAAACAAATTTTTTTGAATCTTAGAAAAAAGTAGATATAATTCAAACAAAAAGTGAGCCGGAGTGTATGCAAGTACTCATCGATGATATAATGTTTAATATAATAGTTAAGGAGGCCACAAGTGCAAAAATATGTATACATACACTATCTGAATTTGATGATGGACGGGATGGTACATATGGAGGTGTTTGCTCCTCGAATTGCCTAACCGCGCCGCTCCATCCGCCCGTGAGTCTTCGTCGTATCCTCAATGATGCCTTGTGAAACATGTTCCAATTCTTTGATTTTATTTATTCTGTACAATGAATTGCAAATGGATTTTAATGAGGACTCATTTTAAGTTAAAACTGAATCTATATGTATACATGTATATGTATATGTATACACAGGAAGAGGGTTGTGGGATGTATCTTTTTTTTTTATATACTATACATATCTTCTTTTTTTAATTCAATTTGTATGCCTACTTTTAGATAGGAAGATGATGGTCATAGGGATGGAATCAAATATGAGTGATGTCATATTCGTTGGATGGTTCATACATATGTTATAGAATCTTAATCCCTGTTGAAACTTCTGGTGCACTGCGAATAATTCAGTGTTAATCGATTTATGTATAATTAAGTATTAAAATATGTAGTGTCAATTTAAGGAATCAACATTTATCGGTCAAAAAAGCACGGATAATTTGCTGCTGAGAGTTTCAAATTGCCGTTCTATGTTTTCTATGTTTTGTTTATTATCTTGATATGAATTTTGCAAAGGAAAAGGTAACATTTTTTTTGATTTACATTTAGATATCTTGTTCTTTGTTTTAGGGCAACATTTTAGAAATTAAAAATAAACATAAAAAAATAAAACATAGAAAATATAGACAAAAAAAAAACAAATTGATTGTTAAAATTGAAACTTTAACAACTAGGTACTTTTAAGCCAAATATGTGGAACGAAAAACTTTTTTATGGTATGGTTTAATTATGGGCATTATGTTTTGGGATGTTTTTCGTGGTTTGCCTGTTTTTGTGTTCTCAATACGTTGTACATACATAATTCTCTCAGAATTTTTTTCATTTTATTATTATCGCCACTTCCCGTTGTGATTTTCAATTCCCAAGTTTGAAGATAATTTCCCTGGGCACTCCGAGAACCATGGTGCGTGTGTTCTTGTGGATTAAGGTATAATATTAATACGACATATTTTATTCCAGGGATGGTATTTTTTTTTTAATTGAAATCTTGTTCCTTACAAATAGAAAGCCGCAAGAGTGACTTGGTCTTATTGTTTCGCCTGGATGCTATTTATGTTTGTCCTCTTTTTAATATTTAATTGTAAAAAAACAACTTTTTTTTTATTTTTGTCAGTCACTGTATATAAGAAACATGTTCAAGAAGGCCAGACCAATCATATGTGCTAGATGTGAAAATGTAAAAGGCGCAAAATTCTAGTTGCGCATTACCAAGCCCCCAACATTCTTCAAACAATCCCAACATAACCTCCATCACATCTCTGCTTAGTTATTTCTTCCACACTAACTAACATCACTTACATTGTTGCATTCAAGAAGAATTTAAGTCAAGATATCGTCAAATTAAAGTTAAATCTTGCATGTATCTAACGATTGTATGTGGAAAAATATACAAAAGGGGCGCTTTTTACAAATCTTTCACAGGGCTCAAGTTTGGCTGGGGCCGGCCCTGTGTTCAAGTATCTCTTTATCAAATTTCAAATTTGAATTTTTAAGCAAGTTTACAGAGTTTTGGTTTATATTCTAAAATTTAGTACATTTCAGCAAGGAAGTAAATTATCAAAAAACGTGCTTAAGCAGTTTCTTCCTATTGAAGTTCTTTTTTCCATTATTTACCATTTCATAATAATTTTTAAAGTCCTTTAAAAGAAATAAAGTCAAGCACTGTTACAAAATAGGAAAAATTGTAATTGTAAAAAAAATAGTATTTTTTTTAACTTGTCATTTATCTATCATCAGTACCCCATACCCGATTATAGAGTCCCAGAAAAAAGGATCCAATCGTAAAATAATTCAATTATGGTATATATTTTGTGTAGGTTAAACATACCTATCAAAAACAGATTCTAATAGTCATTTAATTCCATTAAAACCATTAATATTATTTAAATATATTTCATAGCCATAAAAAGGAATTTATGTACCTCAAACTATTTTATATTATTGTTTAGTCAAATATGCCCAACAATTTTAGTTTTAGTTTTTTGTATAATTATATATAATTAACTTAGGTCGCGTTAAAAACAAAACCTATGGAATTAGTAATATTACCATTCATTATACAAATGACTGCGGATTGTTTTCAATAAATTGAACAAAACAAAAACTAAAGGTGGATGTTGGCAGCAGCGGCGGAGCGGAGCACGACGGACATGGCTCATTGTTGGGCGGAGTGCAATATGCAAAAACAAAATATAACAAAACAAAACAAAAAACCATTTCAAGCCATATTATTGTAGCAAACATTCTAATTAAACATTAATGCCATGCCAACTATAACTACCCTTATCCTATTGGTATAGTGGTAATGGTCCTTGCCAAGCGAATATGGGTTCATTTATATGCGGATTCATGAAAATATACATTTTACTATGTATGTGTATTGTGTATCATGTTAAGCTATATACCTAAATATGTTTTTCTAAACATTCATGCTCGTAGACCTTTTAAACAGTAGTTACAATTTATCTGATTTTGGTGCGGTATGCTATAAGGACACAAACACACAATACATACATAGATACATGAGAAAAGCATGATTAGGACATATTGTTGATTTAAACTCAACTAAACTTCAACCCAAAGGTCTCATATGTCGAGATATATACAAAGGGGAATAATACGTGTACATATATGTATTTAGGTAAAAAAGGAATAAAGTTTGTATAGAGGCTGTGTTTTGTGTCCTATTCAACGGTACCTAGATATATTGGGTGCACACTGTCATATTAAATTGGTATCTATACAACAACAACAACAAAAAAACACATGAACTTGTACTTGTACGTATCTATTGAAAGTTGGTTGGTAGTTACAGTCGTATCTATATATAGATTATAGGAAGTTACCTACCTATAGATACTTTTTTTTTAATAATAATGTTGGCTATTACTTCGTTCCTACTCGAATTCCATAGATATATGTCAAATTTACAAAAATATCCACCATCAGAACAGTTGTACTCGGTCATTTCTATTCACACTATGTGTCATTAGATTATACCTTGTTTCTCAAATGTGTATATTTTGATTTAAGAAGTAAAAATGTTTACTTTAATAACAAATGACAGTTATTAAAATTTATTAAAAAGAGTCCGAAATTATGAATAGAAAAACGCGGTGGCTTTCTAATTAATTTTCAAAAGACTCATCGAAACCCAAAAATATAGATAAGTTGCCACCTGAGCTGATGATGCAGAAATGTTTGAGATATTTAAGCAAACCTGGATTTCAGTCCCGCCTAAAATTTTCCAGCTGTGACTATTTAGTTGTTAGTTTAGTTTGTACTTACTAAAAATCTAGATTTTCTGAGTGGAAAATAATAATTGCCCACGGCTCCCAATTCTTCTTATTGGTCACCCTTAGAGTGTTAGTATACTATAAAAAATCAGTTTTTCATAAAACAAAGCTTAACTTTAACTTCTAGTTAGTACTATGACACTAGCAAGTTTTAGCTTCTCCTAAAAAATTGGGTAGTTTTTTTACAATCTTTGCGCTGCTGTCATTTTTTTTTTTGAATTTTATAAAGAAATGATTCAAGAGCTTTGAATTTATTGAAAGACTGGCCTTGATCTACAATCACACAATATCAGTTATTACCATTTCACATACCCTATAACTTATGTATGTCGAGCTAATGTACAAAAAGAACAAAAAGTCAAGTCAAAGAGAGTACCAGTTTCAATTTTTGACAGTTCTGATTCAAACGTCAAAAATCAGAATTGTAGACAGAGACCTAACTTTAAGTAGTCATTTAAGAACTGTCAAAATATTAAACTCTCTTAAAATTAATATTACAAATACAATGCATCAATGTCAGATGTAACAGTAAAGATGTAAGGTTGTCTCATTATAAAAACGTCATTTCAACTCGTTGTTTATTCTCGCATTGGAAATTTAATTCAACTGAAACTCTTTTCAAACCTTGTGGGTGTTAGTGTTTTTAGTGGAGAGTTGGTGGAGACTGGAGTAGATACGAGTCGTTACCTAACCCGAAAAAAAGACGTTTGAAGCTTTTTGACAGCTAATCCAGCTGCAGTTGAAGTTTTGTTTTTTTTTTTTGACAAATTGAACGAATACATCATAGATTAAATATCAATCAATGCAAAAGTGCATCAAATGTGAATGCAGTTAAATTTAAATGATTCAAAGCTTTAACATACCTTGAAATGAAATCGACGATATATTTTTTTACGTATTGTGTGACCAAATTAGTCTTAGTCTGGAACTGGAGTGTATCTATATAACAACTAAAATGTCCCTAAAATATAAACACAAACCACATTAATATTCATTCACACACACACAATGAACTAAACACATTTACTATTAAAATATAAATGTTTTATATGACTGAAAGTATTTCAAAAGTTTTTAATTGCATTTTGATGCAGGACAATTATATTACCTACCTCTAAAAGCATTTTTGTATCTACATATATACAATTTGGCTTAAACCAAATGAACAAAACAAAAGTTATACCAATAGAAATATACACATTCGGTTTTTTGTGTTCGTTTTAAAGCTTGTTATTTATGTTATTCGGTGGTTAAACTAAAAGAGAATATTAAAAATGACAATTCATTTAATTTTTGGAATATTAATGAATGTCATCAGAAGCTAAAGTACTCGTATATAAACAATATAATAGTAAAATTAATTAATTGATGAGTTCATTTTGAAATTATAGCAATAACAAAGAAAATTACCTTATTAATAAAAGCAAATTAGACACCATTTAATTATAGTTTAAACTTCGTGTTAATATTAAATAAATTTGATAAAAAAAACATCGTTTTACGTCTCCCAAATCAAAGTCTAAAATGTCATAAAAAAACATATGACATCTATTTTATCAGACTTAGTTTTTTATTACCTTTACAATAGCCAACCATCCTTTCCTCCTTAAACTTTAAGAGTGAGTAAAAAAATGTCCCCCTTTTTTATCGAATAAAGTATAAAAGTAAAGTGAATGTCCATAAATATTAAGATGAAACAAAAATGCCAAACACTCATAAAATAAAATAAAAAAGCAATTTACCTTAAAGTATACACAAGGGAAAGGGAATAGAAAATAATGTATTTTACCAAAAGGTATACAAGGATGTACCTATCTATGTAGTTAAAGGTATCTTCCTTAGTTTTGAAAATAGATAGTCTATGTTGACACTAAAACAAGGATATATGTATGTAAGTTGACCCGCGCTCAGGATAAAGTGCTCCCTTAAGGCGAATTCTGACACACGGTGCCGGCAACAACGAGGACGGTGACGACAACGCCGACGACGGTGAAAGACGACATAGCTTAGAACTAAAAAAAAAAAAATACCCTTTTACTTTAAACCAAGCCACACACATGAACCATCAATCCCCCCTGGGTGGAGTAGACGCAGACCGCATCAAACGTTACAGAGTATAGTGTGTTTTAGAAACTCATCTTGCCCATGCATTGCAAATGTATATGTATTGGCACTAGACTATCGAAAGAAAACCAAATAACCTCAAAACCGCAATAGAATGTATAATACATAATATCTACATATGCAAAGTAGATATGTATGTATGTAGATATCTATGTCCAGGATAAGCTGAGTATAGTTAAGGAAAATAGAAATGACCAATACCCATTGAAGTGAGACATACAATTTGGCAAACAAAAATAACATAGAAAACATAGACCAGTATTTTTAAGCTGGCCTTTAAGACAGATTTTCAAATATATACATAAATTATGAAATACTCTGTGAGCTTCATGTAAATTTGAGAACCAAAAAACATAGAATTCATCGCAAAATAAATGAAGGTTTTAATATGCAAAAATAGAGTTAGATTTTCAAATATACATAAATCATGAAATACTTTGTAAGCTTCATATGAATTTGATAACCAAAAAACATAGAATTCATCGCAAAATAAATGAAGCTTTTAATGTGCAAAACTAAAAATAAAAACATAGAATACGAAATCTCAACAGTTTTGGAGAAAGTAAGGTCAAGTTATTAGTTTTCCAACAAATCATTTAAACAATATTAAACTATTCTTAAGGTGAGTAATTCATAAAATTGCAATCAAGTAAAAAAAGCAAGAAAAAATAACATAGAATACATCACAAGCAAAAAATTAATGACAGATTTTCTAAGCCAAATCCATTGAACAAAAGATATTTTATTTTTATTTTGTGAGATTTTAAAATTGTACAACACTACTAAAACAAAACATAGAAAAGACAGATATTTGAAAATGTTAGTTAGTACTAAACCAGAAAGAGAAACATAGAAAATAATGAATGGTAAATGTCAATCTGTCACAATTTAAAGACTTAATTTGATGATTGAAGGAAAATTTTATTTCTCCTCTTTTCTATCCTTCGATTAAATTTAAATATTCAACATGATAAAACTTTATAACAGTATGATGATGTGGTTAATATTACATGATTTTTATTTTTTGAGTTAATACTTTCAAAAACTCGAATTTTAAAAAAATGTGCTTCAAACTCTAGAGTATAGTTTTGGTGTTGATTTTTTAAATGCACTTGCATCTGCGTCTGCGAATTGACAAAATAATCTAAATTTTGTAAGATGATGGCTTAAAGAAACCATTTTGAGAACATTAAAAAAAAACCTTATTCCACTTAAGAAATCAAACACATTACAATAGCTAGGAATGCCACACAACCGCACCACATTTGCCATTCTCCAACTGCGCCAAGGCTAAAAGACGTATGTATACGTCTATGTACAAGTATCTGCATCTAATATACATATACTAAACCACATAGAAATAGGTCAACTTAGTTAAGCAATATAGCTTGCTTCTTCTTGCGTCTTCGTTTCTTCGCTTCGCCCATTATTTGCTTGTATAAAAACGCCCATTTCTTTTTTTTTTTTTTGCTATCCTACTCATATAGATAGGTATGGGGATATGACATCTTTAATATGCAGCAGGTTTTCTGCATCTGCATAAGCATAAGCACTTGAAAGCTTCCATGTGATGATGTTAGAGTGTGGCTTAGGCCAGGATGATAATGGAAAAAGGAATCACTATGCCATCAACGTTTTTTTGCATTCTGTTCTTTTTTTTTTATTATTTTATTTTATTCTATTTTCTTGCACCGTTACCCACCATCACATACAACACAGGTTTCCTTCCAACCCATCGAGCATTTTATCCTTTTAGCTCGTGTCGACGACGACGACGATTCTGACTCTGACTCTAACTCTGACGCTTGTGATGACGAGGACGACGACGCCATTCTACAATAATTTTTCGCGCGACTTAAACGTTGCATAAATGTGATGCATTTTGTATGCTTGAATGCCTGCCATCATAGGATACTTTTTCTACTCATCCCCTATACCCGCGCCTAGTTCAGCCTGCTTTTAGAAATTAACATAAGCACACTGCAAATGCAAAACATATTCCTACATACAGTAGTTATTCAATGACAAGGATGTCGTCGCCCGCTGCCGCTGACGCCGCTCCTCTATCCCCGTCTCCGTCACTACTTCTGCTCCAGCGCCGCGCAACTGAAGTGAATATTTTGCTTTCATTTGAATTTGTTTTAAGGATTCTCTTCGTTTTTTTTTTTATTCGTTCAGGACAAATTATTTACAAAGCACTATTGACGGTGCAAGTGGATGCTTCTATGTGTTTTTTCGTCCTTTATAATTTTTTTTTTTTGGGGGGGGGAGGTGTGCAAAAATGTATATTAGTATTCAAACAAAAAGAGATTATTAGCACTCAAGCAAGTATGAATGAATAAATATTCACAGAGAAGAGAAGAAAAAAAAGAAAAAAAAAATAAGAGAACAACAAAAAAGGAACTAAAAAAAAAAGGATTCGAAAAATCAATTTCAAAGTGCAGTTTTGTTGTTGTTGTTGTTTTGATGGCCTTATAAATGTTGCACCTTGTAACATTTTGAAGGAATTAATCGAGTGTATGTAATACATTTGAAAAACGTGTCAGCTTCAGTAGGTTGCTACTCTGCCTTGCTGCCCGTTAAAAGGATATAACTTCTTGATAAGTTTTTATATTTATAACAGTTTATATGAATTTTTATATATTTTTTTTTTTGTATCTATTTTGAGTTAACAGGAAATATCTTTATCTATTTCCTTGGTCGTCCTTGGATTGACATTTCGAAAAACTGCACTTGACTTTTGTACATACATACATCTACAACCAGTATACATCCAGAGGTTGACATATTAAAAGTTTGCAGTTTGAAAGTTGTCAGATTGTTTAAGATTTTTGTCTTAAATAAAAAAGTCATGTGAAATATTTATTTTGAATTATATTTTTAAGAAACTTGACATTTAGTAAACGTTGTCAGTTCATTGAGTTGGAAAACTTTTACTCTTTTTTGAATTGTGATTTTTTTTGTCATTATAGGAAGGTTTTATAGTAGAAGTACATAAGTGACAGGGATGTTTATAGATGATTCATTTCTCTTCTCATTATTTTACTGAACAATTAATAGAAGTACCTCAAGAGTGTCGTTTTGGTCCACTTTTATTAAGTATCAAAATTACGAAAAAACTGATTTAAAGGAAGAAGAGTGTGGTATTTGCCGCTCCCCCAAGTGTGTTCAAAATTTCAATAAACTTGCTAAGGTTTTTTTTTTTTAATTCAAATACACAATTCTAGTTTTTTTGTTTCAAAAGCAGTTCTAAATCTTCTTTCTTAACGGTCTTCTAACCACCAGATTTCGTGCATAAACACAACGAATTTAGGTACCTCAAGGATGTGACTTGCCTCCTTACTTTTAACTTTTACTATAAATTATTTTAAGCTACATGTTAAATTTTTTTTAGAGGATATGTATCTTACCTGGTACACTTGTTCCGTTGCTGTCGAAAAAATTGATCAATGAAAATGTATCAAAAGACACTTCCACACAATTTTGGAACAAGCTGCTTAAAGAAGATCGAGATGATATTAAAAATCAAGGCTCGCTATGGACACCTCAAAACATCTGTAACCAATGGAAACACTGAATCATTGAAAGATTGAAGAAAATATTTGTGGAGAATCTTCTATTAGATACCATGAAATTTTTTCAGATATTTTGTGCCTGAAGTTTGATTTTGACAAAATAGAATATGGAGTTCTTGAACTGATAAATTCGTTTCTTTGTCAAAATTTTTTACCCAAGCCTCATTTGCCATGAGCTTAAGATTAAGCAGATTTAACCTTCAAAAGTGACATCACTTTGTATATAGATATGCATATTTAAGGCCACATGGCCACATAAGAAAGGTAGGTAGGATGAAATATGTTACCCATTTCCATTGTACCCCTGAAGAGCCCCCTCTTTCGATTTAATCTTCCTTCACTCGATAAAAAATAATTCATGATAAATGTAAGTGTAAAATGTAAAATGTAATATCTTTAATTTAGTTCTCTTCTCGTGCTGTTTGAAAATCAAGTTCAAACACAGATGCATATACACAACTCGTAACAAAATTGAAAATCTGCTCTTTTCTTACAAGCTATGTAACACGAGAAAGATATTTATAAAATTGAATAAAACACAAAATTGTAGGTACCTTAAGTTGTTTTCTTTTTTTGAATACTTTATCCTGCCGCTCAAAACTTGGATCGAAAATCGTTCACTGATGTATTTCTAATGATGCACAGTGTACTGTACACACTTACACATCCATATCCATGTATCGAAAATTCAGATATAAAAGGAACATCATCGATTTGTTTAAACGCATATATACATTCATCATACATATTCGAATCCACATACATACATATATCCATATATCCATAAGGAATAAGGATATATGAGTTTTGTAGACATAGATACTCTTTGGTAGACATGGAATAAATATAAAATATAAAATTACCATTTTTATAGGAAAAATCAGAAATGCATATTTCAGTGAAGCATATTGCACGATCGTATAGTATAAGGCAAACAAAAAACCAACACACACAAAACAGAAAAAATAAAAATGAAAAATATTAAAAATAAAAATACCAACGAATTTCTTTTTAACGTATGTATTTACAGTCAAATCCAGAAAAGATGAACGCATTTTGTTTCAAAAAATTAATAGCGTTGATAATTGGGGTCTTCGAAAGTTGAACGCTTGCTTTATGTATCTTAAGTTCTTTTTACACAACGCGTAATTTCCTGTATTGATTGTTGGTAACGGTTCTTTGAGGCGTGGTGACACTGACATCTCATGTCAATTTTTTGATTGGATACAAGGTTTTTTTTTAGTTAAAGACAAAGTCACTTAACAAAACAAAAAATTGAATCAAGTTCCTTTTCTTTTTTATTGATGAGAATGAACTCATCTTAGAAGTGCCAGAATCCATAATAGACTGTCAATACCAACCTCAAATTTTAGAAACAAACAGGGAAACTCATGAAATTTTTACCCTTTTCGTTACTTCTCATAAATATTTTCTCTTGTTAATGTCATCCAGTGTTTTTATGCTTGGATTTTCTTTTCATTAATAAATGTTCATCTTTTCAAGAATCTACTGTATATGTTTATGGTTAAAGTATGCATGTATTCCGAAGTACGGTAAATTTGAATTGTAGCAACAAGGTTCATTGGATATTCGGTATACTCCAACAGTATTGCGGAATAAATGATCAAAGATGTTCAAAAAAAAAAAATCTTTTCATATCGAAATATTCGAATAAAGCGGGTATTTAAATTCCCTGTTCCCAACGGGAGTTTTTGTTTAACTTATCTTGCTATGGCTTAAAGTTCAAATAAAATTAGTAAATTACTTAACCCCGTTGACCGAACTGATGTTATGGCTAACATCCGTTTCTCATGCCACACATAAGCCCATATTGAATCCTCCCCATCACGAGGATTGTATCTTATTGTGTCTTCTACTTTTTTGTCCTTATAGGTAGTTAAATAACAATTTAAACCCCCCCCCCTCTCTTTCTCTCTCTCTCTCTCTTTGGCCCTCAAAGTATTTAAATAAATTTCATTCAATTCTTGAGGGGATTTCTTTTTTTATTCGTTTACCAAGTTGATATCAAAACCAAAATGTCATTTCCATGCTTTTCTTTTCTTTTTTCTTATGATTTTTCATTTCATTTTGCTAATTAAATAATTAAATATTTATAATGAACTCATAAAGAATGTAAGTTCATTTAGAATTTAGCTTACAATCGTCTTTCTTTTAATTTATTTCATCTGTTTAATATCTCTAACTATCCTTGCGATATTATGATGGTTTGGTATCTTGACGTCTTCCTTTTCTTGTTTTTCTCTTTTTTTTTCTTTGAATTTATTTTTTCTTTTCTCAGTCAGATATCCTTTCTATAATATTGTTCTTCCTTGGAACTTTTGTGTTCATAACTGGTTTTATTAATTAAAAGTTATAATCTTTAAAAAGGAATGATTTTCCATCTACAGTATTTAAGAAATGAATATACATATACATATCTACATTTATAGTATTTTTTCTAATTCGATTTTTTTTTCTTTTCTTTTCAGGTAAGTTTCAAGATTTTTCCAACACGATATGAAAAATATGTGTAGGTATAAAAAAATCCAATTACTCGTAGTTAAAGAAGATGACATTTAACTTTATGTAAAATGAGTTTCACTTTGATGAAAATGACATTTGTTTAAATGTTTTTTTTTTTTAATTCAAACTTAACTTTGAATAAAGTAGTATAATGGGCAATTTTGTAAATTATAAATGTCATTATTTGATACATGAATATCGACTTCCTTTTGTGGATTTTATCTTGCCGTTTTTCAAGCTGGAAGATTTATTAAAGTCACTTTTGACATTGACATATTCCCAAAGTATCGTATGAGGTTGATTTTTTTTTTTTTTAATTTGTCACAAAATTCAGCTTTGACAGTTTCAGTCAGTAAATTCCATTCGAATTTGTTCTAAATCGCTTTTAATGTTGCAATTGTCACATCTGTCAAATTGATCAAAGTAATGGCTGACAGTTTTGAAGTTAATAGGTTCGTAAATTATACGCACATTATTTGAATTTATTAAATCCATTCTCAGTATGGAACTGTCATTTATGATGTTTGAACAAATTCATGCTCTTTTTTATGTAAAGAAAGAATTAATGATAAAATATAAACACAGGAAAAATTAACAGATATAAATTATTTTAAAATAAAAAAAAATGCTTAAATTTGTGTCAAAATTCTAGATCAAAAATCCATGAGTAAATGAATTGTGATGCCGAATGACAGAGCTTTGAATTTGTTTTCTATGTTTTTAATTTGTCAAACTTGTCACTCTCGTGAAACTGACATTTCCTGCCGATATTTTTTTTATAAAATATTTATTTTAATTATGTATTTGAAATCTTAAATGGCAATAGAAACTAGAGTATTCATATTTTTCATATAATTTTTTGCCATACATTTATCAGATGTCAAACCATTTCGTCAAAAGATTTACTTATTTTCACTTAGTTCAATTAAAAATATCAAGGATACGTATCTCTTACTAAAGCACTTAATTTAACTTAACAAAAACTATGACCACACCTTTTAACTATAGAATAAGTTTCTATTAATTTCCTCCACCCAGGGATGTTATCTATCTTTGTGTATGGAGTGCGAGTGCTAGTGTGTGTATAGTTGGTTTCCACGTTTGGGTGTGACGACATCCGTAGATACATATATCTACATATGTATGTGTATACTCGTAGAAAGATAGAAAAGTATCTAAATTATAGAACTAACTGAGTCTCGGATGCCAATCCCCAGAAATAAACTAAGACGCACCTAATTTTAGTTCACACATATATTTCGGGGTACATATACCAGACGATAGAATGAAATGTAGAAGAAACTCTAGACTTTTATAAAATCGAAAAAGCACACCCTTAACCTCCCCACCCCCCCCCCCCCCCCCTCTCTGATGTTTTTTCTAGCCATTTTTCTGGGATAGTAGCTTCGTAATGGGATACTTTAATTCAGAGAAAACGAATTGGTCGTGCCACAACCTCAAGTTACTTCGTTTTTTTTCACAACAGAAAAAAAAAAAGGATATTTGTATATGTTGTATCTTTCTACCAAAGAAGCCACTTAAACACACCCCCACCCTATTTATATTTTTTGAAAAAAAAAAGAATCGGAAAAAGGGTTAAAATAAGTGACCACAATGATGGCGGCGGCGGCCGGCGTTGGTTGGCGGCGGTGGTGGTGGCAATGGACGATAGTGACTCGACTCGTCTACAATTCTAAAGGGTTTTTCGTGTTTTTGTTGTTGTTTTGTTAAAATAAAAAGAAAGTAAATAAAACCTTAATAAAATAGAAGTTTTTATTGAGAATAAAAATATAAATGGGTGACAGGACAGCACCAGGGCACAGGACATAGCCACACGGTTTAAGAGAGAATGAGAATTTAAGGAAAAAAATATACCAACATAAGTCGGTTGTGCTTTAAGGATACCTATATCTAATTGAAATTTACGTTTGTCAATGTTGGTTTTTCTATTCATAGAAACTTAAGTGACTTAAGTAATTTATTTGTATTTAAGATTTTTTTTTCATTACACGAAAATTGGAATTTATAGCATGAACTGAAATTAGTTAAAAGCATCTTAGAGTTCAAGGATGGATTTAATATTAAAGAGAAACTATTCAATTCATTTTGATGCAAGTTGTGTTTCATCTGTCAAAAACACATAAAAGATGGTTGTCAGATTTGACAGTTAATCAACTGCCTAAAGATCATATTCAAAAATGACATTTTTATAGACTTTCTGTCACTGAAAAAGAAAAGAAAACGTAAAACTTCCAATATAATGAAAAATTAAAAAGTCTAATAAAAATGTTTTAATCTAATAAAACTTTTAATTAAATCACTTATATGTACATACCTACTCGTATCTCTGTAAAACGATACCAACGTAGAAGTTTATCTTTAAAATAACCGTAACTATTAAATCTGGTCATATTTTAGCAGCAATGACATCTACGAATAGGTCACCCAACGCCTTTTCCCCTCATCGACCCTTATATTTCATATACATGTTACAATTTTATTTTATAAGAAGTGCCTATACATATGTACTGTAGTACATGTATGTACGTGTGAATGTGCCTAAGGATAAAAGTATAGACGATGGCAAATTCAGCTTTAAATCTTGAGCACAGAAAACTCTTTGATAATATTCATAAAGTATTCATCAAGTGTCACGTCTGAACGAAACTCATCAAATACAGAGAGATCCTTGGCATCATATCATCATCATCCTTTTTAGCGCCCTCATCCCTGCCAACAAAATTTTGCATCAGCCATCGCCAGCGTCACACTCATTCTCATTCATCAACACTCACTTATTTTGCCGAACATATTCTGTATGTAGGTATTTACACACAGCATATAGATACATATGTATATATGTTTATTCATGTAAATTCAAGCTCTACTTCACTAAGCTATACATACATACACACATATGCATATTTGTATCTACTCTTGTGCGATCCTGAGTTATACCAAAAACCATCCTTATCAACATGGCATCGACATCAAAAATCATCACAACCACTCACCAAAACCATATCTCATCCCCCCCCCACCTTACCAACGGTATATGCACAGACCAAATTATATTTATGTAGGTAGGTGTACTGGTACATATTTAGAGAGATGTAGAAAGATATATGTCAAATTCAGGACCTCATACAAGCGTTAGTGAAAAATAACCTATAGCATCATGTGCGGTCGGGTGGATTTAAACATCCTGCCGCCGCGCCGCCACCCAGAGCCGACCGACCTAAAGAGTAGGTGTAGGTTGTACTCGTATAGGTACTCTACATCCGTTTACACGTTTACATCACCGCCCTGCCCCCCGACCGGAAAGCTTAAGCTACCTGGGCTTTCGTCGCTTGTTCGTTCGGTTGATTCCATAAGGGCTCTTCTACATCACTCATACACACGAAAGATACTCCGATGCATAGCAAAACTGAATTTCATTGCGGTCATCAAACAGGAAGTACTGATGGGGACTCCAAAGTACAATCGATATTATATTATGCTCGTATATCCATCTATCTATAGAGCTATCTCTTTTCTATCTACATACATATTCGAATCGTACATATGTATATAGAAATTGCCTTTGTGTATCTGTTGTACAGGGATTTGTAAAACCACCGCTCGGGTTTCTCTCAAAGCGAAGATTATGATTTCAATTAATGATTTTACCTCTCTCTGGATGCCGGCCACCATCCATATCCATGCCATCATCATGAACAGCATCATCATGAGCAGCAGAAGTTACTTGAAATTGGGCGACAAAGGGATGAATTTGAGTCCGGAAATGTGGTTATATTCCACATCCTCTTTTTGCCGGTCAAAATATTCTGACAGTTCATCGTTAACCACGACGACGACGACCTCCACAACCGCCACCACCAAATTTACCACTTAAAGTGCATGAAGATATGTACATATATAACTCTCCTTACTTCCTTCCTGATGATGATTTTTTTTTTTTCTGACCTTCTGTGGTTGTAAACATTTGTTATAGTCATCATTTTGAACCAAGGAAAAGGAGAAAAATTGCAATGATGTTAACAATAAAACCACAATCTAATACACTGTCCAAAAAAAAAGCATCACCAAATGTATACGGCTGTTCAACTGTCAACATGACATATAAAGTGTTAAATGCCAGAAACAATGTCATCAATTCACTGAAAACAATCATTCCGGCTGTCCTTAGATTTTACATATAATTGTTGTCTTGTTTGACAGGGAAAATGAAAATACTTATAGCAATTTATGCTCGTTCGCATATATACTCCAGTCGAGTTGAGTTGAGACACAATACATCCATTTAAATGGAGATAAAAAAATGTCCTTGTGTCAATCATCGCACAAAAACACAATTCCATGGCCTGTTTGTTTGTAAAGATTTTTCTTTTCGAGAGTTTTAACCTATTTTTTTTTTTTCATTTTTAAGCTGTTGACAGAAATTCTACTGTTTTCGATTTTGACATTTGCTATGTTGATACAAATATCTACTCGTATATATTAAGTGAGTTTTCCTATCATTTTATTTATATTAGTCATATTAAATTTTATTATTGAATTATTTTTATTGTTATTTTCACTTGACACATTTAATTTTGACAGCTCTTTGTAAATGAGGACTAAGACTGTGTAGACAAATTGTTGGTTTTAGAAAAAAAAGAATACATAATCAGTTCCAAACTTGTCTCCAGTTTCAATTGTGTGAGAGATTTAAACAATTTTGACAGCTCTTTTCCTGATCAACTGAGTAAATGTGTCAACTGTCAAATTTAATATAAATTGTATGTCATTTTAGAACGTCCAAAAACCTCCTGATACGTAATTGATGCTTGTGAACTGCATTAAATTTAGAAACTATTAATTTTTAATGTCAATTGAATTTTGACGTTTTCACGTATTAATTCACCTCGTTATTACGTTAGAAATTATAGAAAATGACGTCAGAGGTAATAATTTACTGAAAATGGCGGCGAATGTCAATTCTACTATGACATTCATTTCTGAAGTATACAGAAACTAAATGGATGTGAAAAAGTCAATCCCTGGTCGTTATACGTCAACTTTTTTCTTGTAAAAAGTTAGCTTTCTAAAAAACGCTTTCATCAACTCACCACATTTAGCGAGTATGCTTTGAATAATGTTAACTTGTGCTTCTAAAGTTTATATCTATTAAAATGCGTTTACATTTTCTAAAAAAAGTAGTTCAACTCTGCTTAAATTATTTGTAAATGTAAACTAGGCATTATTTGTAGAAATTCACCATAGTGGTGAATTAGCTATACTCACAAATGCTTTTGACAATATGTTGACAGTTGTTTTTAAAAAAGAGCAATTTGTGCTATTTTATTGACCATTAACTTGGAATATTTTACTCAATTTTTCAAAGTTACCACATTTGGTGAATTGCTTTAAATGTCAAACTTACTTACTCATTGAACAAGTGGGTAATATGTATCCAAAACACTCTTTTTCTAGATGCATTTATTTGAAACAAGACGGAAATATTAAAATACAATTCAACCTCAACTATGTACATTGTACATATTTACCCCGTTTTACCCTATTTCAAATTAGAATATCAAAAAATCTCCCTCCTTCCCTAGATTGCTTAATTTTAATTTTCTCATATGGTTTTTTTTTCCTAATGTAGTTTTAGTTATCATATTCAGATTTTGTAAATCGTAAATTATTATCTAGCATATTTGATTAAAATCAAATGCAAAATCAAAATCAAAAATTATCCTTTGGATACGTTTCTATTTCAAATGAAATCCGATTATTTCCTGTATGGTTTGCCAATTCAAAAACTCAAATGGGCAATAATTATATCGAAATGAAATTCCCGTAAAATTTATTTTATAATTCAATGCAAAATGAATTAGGTCCTTTACCTTTATACGAGTATGTATGTATGATATATGTATAAATACATGTACAATTATTCATTACCATTTTCCATATCCGCCCACTCACGTGGCATCAATATAATTATAACTTCTCATATACCTACATCCACATGTTCATCAAAAAACCTATAAAGTGTTGGGTGGGGCCTGCTAGGATTCTGATCCTGATGGTGTTGTTGTTGTTGTTTCTGTGCAGTTTTTAGAATATTTTATGTGAAGTATAGCCTGCAATGAATATAGAATGCATAATGCAAGTGAAATCCATCATCAACTTTGTGAAAAGTGGCTATAGGTATATTGGTAGGAAAAACATCAGCACCCTCAGTTCCATCAACAGCAGACGGGAGTATAGTGTAGTCGTACTAGGAAGGAGCAGGAGAACCATCATCACTCATCTATGTTATAGTAAACATCGTCAGCATCCATCCATCCAAAGCATCCATCCGCATCCATCCCAGGCAGTTCAGGAACAGCAGAGAAGCATCAACATCATCATCAAATCAAATTCACGTCGTGCTTATAACCCCTCAACATGAGAGGAATAATAATAATAGATCAGGGAGTCCCGGATTATCCTCATTTGCATCATCGAATCTAATCATTTATCCACATCGTCATAAAATATATATGTATATAAACATAAGTATACCCTATATACCCACTCGTGGAAGGAGGGCCAGAGCAAGGAGGAGTTTGGGAAAAATTGGACACGTTGTGTGTGTTTTCGGTCTCTGACTGAACTGACTAACTGACTGGATGCTATGTGGCACGAGTATAGTAACCTTTTTTGGGGTTGAGTCTCTGTTTTTGATGTAAAGTGAGTTGAAAAACGTGACATAGATGCGAAGAGAATAGTTTGTGTCACGCCATTGTCGTGTGTCCTTGTCGTCCTCATCGTCGTCGTTGTCGTTCGTCTGGGCGGAAAAGGTCGATTTCCTGACCATCGTGTGCAGAATATTGCATATTGTTGCCCTCTATAGAGTGTACCTTCCACATACAGGGACTGAAACAGAAGTATTACTGATTGGATTAAGCTATAAGAGCCACAATCATGAGTATATTATATATGGTCCCATGCCTCTTTACAATCACACGTGTGTATACCTCTTGATTGGCATATGGAAAAAAAATTAACTTTACGTGGAAATTTTGAGCTTTTTTTTTAAAGAAGAAAATAAGTTGCGGACGAAAACAAAATTAAGCTGCTTTTAAGCAACATCAAAGCAAAGCTTAACTCAGATACTTAATCTTCCTTAAACATACGAGTACATACCTAACCTTGAAATGTACTTGGAAATAGTTGATTAAGAGCTTTTTGTTGATGGTTGTGTAGCGGTAGAAATAAGACTTAGATCTTAACTTACCTTTGCCTCAAAGAGTGAACATTTTCAATAAAATCAGCAAATCCTGAATGAGAAGAGCTTTTTTGGCAGAAAATAAAAAAAAGCTTCGATAAGCCTCAATCAGGGAAGCTTAGGTATGAGAAGAGGTTTTTTGAATAACATTTTGTATGCAAAGGACGAAGACACGAGACGTACATTATTGGCCGATAGGATCAAAGCTTTTCCTCACAGTTCCTGTCTATATAGAGCTTTTGAAAAAGCTATTTTTTCAAGGCAATTTTATGATCGTGAAAGTGATTTTTTTGGTTGAACGTTCCTAATCCCAAATTTTTTTTAAGCTTTTAGAAAGTTCCTTGTCAATTAGACAGATCGGTAAAATTTATATGAAAAAAGCTCAAAAGAGGCTTTTTTAGCCATTTTAGCTGATCACGGTAGCTTTTTGATAAATGTCATACCATTATGTAGTCACCTTTGGATTCAATGGCTTCTCGCACGTCAACCTAGATTCAAAATTGGTCTTCTGAGATTCGGAAAGAGCCAAATAATAGTCGCTTATATACTCCAAGCATTGCACTACTACTTCCTTCTGCTGAATCATCTTGAGCCTTGAGATTAATATCGTTATCAGTTCGTTCAAAAAGAACAAAAACTTAAAGAATTATCTTATTTATGTTTATTTTTTCATAATTTAAACCCTTTCGTATTAATACAATTGTACCCAGTGCAAGGAGAGCTTTTGTTGATGCAGTAATGGCCTAAAGGTATTTTTCCAATAATCCGTTTTTTAACGATCCCTATTCAAAAGGAAAAGACAAGTAAATCTAATGTTACACAAAAAACAAGTTCAGTCCTTGAGTTTCGAAATAAACGAATGAATTTAATTATTTGCTAAAACAATATTTTGATATGCTTAACCTTCGACCTCCAATACAAATTCTCTTATTTTATCAATTTAAAACGAAAATTCCTGGAAGTGCTTCTAAAACGACGAAGTGCTTGAGGACGATGACCAAAGAGATATTGAAGAGGAATACAAACCTTCAGTAAATTACATGTCCAAAATAAGATTAATCAATCAAAATGGGACACAAAATTTATTATATAAACTAAAATTGAAACATTCATTTTGAATTCAATGTTTACCTACTGTATAGCAAGGATCAAGAAAAGGATACCGTCTACATATGAACAGTTCATGGAAAAAAAGGATAATCGAGTTATGCTAGAGAATTCTTTTTAATACATACATATATGTTTACAAAGAGGGAAGAAAAAGTAATCCCCTAGAGACATTAACTGATGTATGGTGGGTCAAAATAATTTTATTTTTTTTATCTTGTTTGGGTCTGCCTTAAGGAGAGGATTCTATATGGTATGACAATATGTTGAATTAATGGGAAGAAGATATTTTTGGGTGTGTTTTACTGGCTTGAACAGAAATTACATAGTTTTGATAAAGAAGTACTTGTCATTGAAATATTGCCTTCTAGGAAATCATAAGTAACAAATTCTCTTGAATCCAGATGATTCAGCAGTTTTCTTTGAGAAGTCTAAAATTATTATTCAGAATAAGTTTATGTTTTCGAAGAAAATGATTTTTGTTACCAGTGCTTCTCCTAGAATATTCCATCAAGCTCAATAAGCTATATAAGTTCAGCTTCCAAATACGTTAAAGGTTGAAATTATCTTTTGGTTCAACAGTTTAGTGTTTCTTGACGACAATTATGAGTAATAATTCTGAGTACCGAACTTCTTCCCTAGAAAAGAAACTACATTTCAGAGCAAAACCATTTCTGGCAGTAACATCTAAAGGTGACACTGCTGAAACATTGCTTGTCTCGGGGAAAAACTGTTACAGCTTACAGCTTTAATTGGATTCTTAGATGATTTCTAGAAACTGATGATTCTGTAGTTGACGCAGTTCTGAAGGACTGCTTTCCTGAAATGAGATTGAACTGAAAGACAAATTCCTGTCCTCAAAGCTTAGAACTCGCACCGGATTCCATTGAATTTGATAAATTTATAGAAGTTTAATAGTTGTTTCGAACTTTTTTACTGGTTCTCAACGGTGATAAAGAACTTTTTCGGGGATATTGTGAGTTGTCAATTTGATCTGTATACCTAAGTCACTGAACCGCTTCGGTGTCCATGAAAATTAAACATAATCGGATTGACTTTTAATCGACAGTCTTCTTCGTGCTTCTTGGTGATAGCTGCTTTCGTCTATCTCACTTCAGAATTAGACACTACGAAGTGTTGGGACTAGACTACTCAAATTGACAGAACAGTAGTCTTAACGAAGATGTTAAACTTTCCGTTAATAACTTTGACATTTACAATTGACAACTCTGTAAAGTAAGTTTGAAAATTGTATCCATCAAGAAAACTCATTAAAATGACAATTAAATATTTGACTTTGACAGAAGGACGGGCTCCTAAATGTCAAATAAATAAGTTATTGTAGACATCTCTAAGTACAATTTAATAATTTTAGTCGTGATTTTACACATGAGTTTCATATTTTATCTTATAGAAAAATATAAAAAAAAAATTAAATATAAAAAAACTTGAAAGTTGCTAAATTTGCCAAAATGTAAATCCATTAAAATATAATAATTATAAATATCTTAGTTCCAATAACCATAATTTTAATAAAACCAGTTTAATTAAAATTAATTAAATAAATAAACTAAAATAAACTTATTCACAAACTTGCTAAAGCTTAAATCTCCCATAGAGGTGTTTAATTTTCATATCTAAATACATAAGTATGTATAAGACATGTTAAATTTTTTATACTTAAGTATATAGGTATTCTCCATTGGGTGATCTGTTATTCAGGTTTTACCTTTCAATTCGTCCCCATCTAGCTATCAAAACAACAATATAATACCCAAATTTTATGTCTTCTATACTCGTAGAAATAAAGTAACTTAATATCTTCTTCTTCTTATTCTTCCTTCTAATTTTTTTTTTTTTTTTTTTGATTTTTTTCTTCTTTATTTTTTTGGTTTTTATTACCCAACCAATCTACTCATTTCATTAATGATTCATGGTTTCATTGCGCTTACCAACACCGTGTGCTTCGACTTATATAGAACACCTTAAGGCAGTAGCACATTTCAATGCATAATTAATGTTTTGAGAACACTTTGTTATACCTACCATTCGAAAGGGGGCGGGGATGGTGTATGCAGGGAAGACATTGAAATTTTGTGCGTATAAGTAAAAATAAAAAAAAAAAAATACAATAAGTTGCCATTAACCTACTTTGAATAATTCAAGACACACAGTACTGCGTATATGTATATCGATCGATTTAAGTCGTTCGTAGGTACAAAACCTTAGGTTCCAAAATCCCCTCTCTCGAGTGATGTATTATATTCTTAAATCCTGATTTCTCGTATTTCCTAAAAGTCTTGTTTTTTATTCAATTTTTCGTTTTATCCCTCATATTAGTAGGTACTAGGTAACCATCAAAGTTAACGTCGATTTCCACGGATGTCGCTCTTTTGGCATTAAGGATTTAAAATGTCTATATGGATAGATTTTAAGATAAAATAAAGGATCATTATGAATTAATGTGGTAGTCTATAAAGCTACAATACCATCAGAATAAGTCCTTGAAGTTTCAAAAATGATATCCAATCCTTTTTCTGTTTTTTTTTTTTTGTTGGTTGCTATGTTTTCTCTTTAAGTTGAGTACAAAAAGAAAAAAAATCTCAAAAAATCACAGTTAACAATGTCCATATGTGAAATCATAAAGACAAAAATACATCCTTACTTTGAGAGCAAATCCTTCCCCCATCTTGTATGAGGTTAATTCTTGAATTTATGTAGAATCGTCTAAAAAGTCATGTCGATACATTTTTTTTTTTGTTTTCGTTTCCTTTTACTTCTTCTTTGTATGTACTTTTTTTTATTGTTATTACATTGTAAGAGAAAACAGTTAGGCGGAAATTGAAGCCAGTTTTTACTAACATACATACTTACATGTAAGCATAGATATTCCTTTAACAAGGATACATCCTTGTTATCTGTACAAACGTAACTAAGGACATAGATATAGGAAAAAATAATATGGTGTTGGGTGTAATAAAGTTTGTGTTAAATTTTATGGAAAATTTTCAGCTTTTTCGTATTGTTTTTGTGACATTAGTGACATTAAAATTGCTTTTGTCAGATTTCTGAAGAACTTCCTTTAGGAATTTAAGAAAAATAGTAGCGAAAACTTTAATATGATAAAAAGTTTTTTATCCTTGTCTGAAGATTCTGGAAACTTTTTTTCAAAGCTTTTTGATTTTAATTTTAACGATTATTTTCTTTGAAAAACTTTAATTTTTCTTTAATTTCACTTCTTTCATGAAGAAAATAATTTAAAGAACATTTCTGAAGTTACAATACTTTCTCCGATTTAGACGAGAATCGCATACATAAGACGATTAATTCAGATAATATGATCTAAAAGACATATTTCTAATTCAAATATAAGTTTATCTTCCACTTTTCCGAATCTCAAAATTTCTTAAAAAAAAATAATTCTTTTACCTATAAAAGCAGTTCTATGCTTATTTCCTATAAGTCAATGTTTTATTTGCTTTATCGGCACAAAATTGTTCTTAAAATGTGATGTTTTTCACACTTTCTCTGGAATACCGCAAGGCTGCCACTTTGGTCCAGTTCTTTTAAGCTAAAAATATTCTTTTTTAACTTGAATATTGAACTTGAAGAAGAAATCTATTCAAATTTTTATTTGAATAAATAAAAACTTCAACAATATTTCGAATTAGGATAATGCAATAAAAACATATTTGAAAAAAGTGCAAGTTAATTTAAAATTCTTTTCCCAAAAAGTGTGACACTTGTTAAACAAATCTCTTTTCCAGAAATATAGAAAGATACACAATCTTTAATGTTTATCTATGTTATATGCATAAAGATCTAATGTTTCTAATAATATTGTAACCGCATGATGTTTGAGATATCCTTATGCAAAAATCATTATCCCTACACCTTACAACCTTTCCTCCTCCCCTTTTTCTTTATATATGTATAGGTATACACCTTAATCGTCTAGAATGTCATTTCGGTTTTCTTTTTCATCAAATAGAAAAAAAAGGTTGGTGCCTCATAAAATGTTACACAACCGTGGTTTCCAAAATATCTCCATACAAACCATAAAAATATAGATAAATCTAAGTAGCCAAAAAAAAAAAAAACGCCACTCACACACCACCAAACCAAAGCCAGAAATCCGTTATACCAGAGTCACAAAAAAGTATGTTCACAGATTTGTTTTATAAGAAATAACAAAAAAAAGGAAAATTCACATTTTGTGCCTCCTTGAGGTTTTCTTTTGCTACACATATCGTTGTCATCATTGAATGTTGTAAAAATGTTCATTCGTCTTTATATCTATTCGAACATCATCGTTCAAGACCATGTCTAGCAAAATAATCCAGGGCTGGATTAAGATAATTTACCTTTGAAGTAAAATATCAACTTTTATCTCTTTCATTGTGTTGAATTGGGAGAAATGTTTTTAGTAAAAAAGTAGGCGTGGCAGTGGGCAGATATCCCCAAATCATGTTTGAAAATCTTCTCAATATCAATGAGAATAAATGTTGAAATTTTTAACTCAATCCGATTAACGATGTCTTAGAACCAAGAGGACAAACACACAACGAACGATCAATCAACAAGCATCCTCTTCCTTATAGAAACGCGGTGTAAATTCGCCCCTGGATAAGGCGTATATGTAAGTATAGTCCTTAAGCTATTCTGCCTTCATGTTTCTTCACATTTTTTTTTTTCTTCTCGTCGACTTTTGAACACCAACAACGCCGAACAAGAACTACGCCGCGCCGCACTGCACCGCCGACAACCTTATTCAAGGCAACATTTTGTAGAAAAGCCATTCTTGTTTCTTCCTTCCTTAATGCCTGTGTAACGGCAATTACAGTACATCTCTCTACCGAAATTCGCTTCCGGGCAATCTTTTCTTTTGGCATTCTGCTATACCTTCTGCTTTACATCTAACGCTAAATGTAGGTATATAAACTCAACCCCTTGGGCCATACAATCCACCTTTTTCTCTCACAACGACCGAACGCAGGAGTGTACGAACATGAAGATAAAGAGTAGCAACCAGTAGTAGGTAGTAGACAAGCCATAAGAAAAGTATTACAACCAGCATTTTGTTTTTGGCATCCTTGTCGCGTCGTCGTCATCGTCATCGTCGTCCTTGTATAGCCCCCAAAAGGATATACCTACCTACCTACTTTATGTTGCGAAGGGTATAGGTGTAGATGTATCTATGCGAGATGGCTTTTCTTTGAGTACGGTTCACCGCCAGACATCATGGTTGGAAAGGAAAGAGAAAGAGCTTCTGGAAGGATATGAGCGGGCGGTCCAAGGGCGCGGTAACTAGCTTCTTCAAATTGTTAAGGGTGGTGTTTCTTACTTACCTTCCTACTAAACATAACATCCTTTGGAGCAAATTGCAAGGTAAACCAAATGAACAATTCCATTAATATATCGCGAAAAACTTTTCACTGAATGTCAAAAGAAACAGAGAGAGATAGATAGATAGATAGAAAACAAAGTTTTCTTCTTTTCTTTTTTGTCTGTAGAAAATTTAAATTCCCTTAACCTAATTTGTGACTGAGTGCGGGCTGGGAATGCGTTGAGAAGAGAGATGGGGAAAAAAAAAAGTTGGTATTTGTCAGGAAAACGCTGTTGATTGAATGTGTAAATTGCACAGACCGAAAATACCGCTAATTTTTTTTTTCTGGGTTTAAACAAAAAGTGACGTTTTTCTTCCTTGTTTTGTTTTTCAAAGAAAATCCCAAATGAATCCATGTCGTCGTTTTCTTTCTTTTACTTGAATTTTGACTTTTTCGTCGTGTGTTTTCAGTTTTCACGAATGTCTGGTATTTTTATTTTTTGATAAATATTTACTTTTCTAGAGAGAATGAATATTAATTTAAAATAATGAAGTTTTTGTTTGAAGTTTTTGTATTTTAGGTAATTTTCAAAATTGTTTTAGCATTCTTCGGTGATAGAAGTCTGTGGAGGGGAAGGGAGGATTTCGACGTCTAGAGTTTTTTTTTTATTTGTGCCTTGAAAAAGTTTTTCTTTTGTGAAATTTTTTTAAATATAGACATTGAAAAATTCGAGCTTGGACTATATGTAGTAAATTTTAAGTTTGGAGCTGCTTTAAAAATGATGGTCATACAAAAATTGACGAAATTGTTAATAAATTGTGTTCATTAATTCTTATCAAATGAAATGACAGTAACCTTATAGGAAGATGGGAAGACCATCTGAAAATTACCGAGGGAGTTCTTAATGTGTTCTCTTTGTTAAGGCTCAATTCTTCAGTGGGTATTCATCATAATTTCTGAATTAATCATGACTGAATATGATGTTAAAAAACACTGGCTCTGTAAATTTTGACATTTGTGTTATAGTATTGAAATGTCAAAGTTGACAAACTAATGGAATTTTACTATCGATGTGCTTATCTTATTCCTTAAAATTTCCTTAAAGCTTAATTTTTTCCAAATACCCTCTTATTTTCTCTAGACACATCTATCCCTATGTCGGGTTCTCCTTAAAAAATCTTGACTAAAATGAGTTTGCATTCTTATTTTCTTAAAATATAGTATGTGTAAACGTATCTACATAGAATGATACATAAACCCACATAAATAATAAGATTTTGTTGCCAAAAAAACACACACTCACACACAAAAACCCTTGTTCATAATTACTCTGCCAACAAGTGACATTTCAAAAGAAAACTTAATTACATCCTATGTACATACATACATATAACAGACTATGTACATTATATACATACATACTAAGATGAAAAAAAAAGACTAAACAAGGCAAAAGGATCTTATATCCCATTGCATCATCCTCATCATCATCATCGTCATCATCGTATAATAATACCCCCCACCCAACCCATATCATCTCAGCATCGTTATAGTCCTTGTGTCGTAATCGTCTTGGTTGTAGTTTGTATCACAATGTATAAGGACCAAGGAGGTACATACATATACATATGTAGGTATGAAGTCCTGTTGAGAATTACATCAACAATATAATTACATGTTCTATTCCATTTAATATAATCCAAATATTAAAAAAAAAAAAAAAAAAAAACTCGACCACATTATCCACGCTTTCATCGTTGCCATCATCATTATCATAATCATCATCGTAATCATCGCCTGTGTGTAGTCAAAGACATCATTCCACACTTTATGTCACAAAATTGTATCTATATGTATGTCTTCTCTTTTTATCCTCGAAATACAAATAAAAATATTACCACAGGATCACAAAGGACACAGGTTGCTTTTTTTTACATCAAAACAACAACAAAAACATCAAACCCAAAGACAGTGTCGTCTCCCATCTACTCGTCCTTTTTTAGCTGTCAAAAAAACAACAAAAAAAAAACAACCTAAACATGACAACTTAAATAAAATGACAATGACTGAAATATCTATCTAAATCCATGGGAGGGTATACAAGATGATGGTCTATCTCTATAATATGTAGATGGGTTTTTTTTTTTGTTAGTAAAAGAGGATACAAGGACACACACGATGATTACAATGACTATCTAGATAATGTGTACCGTTTGTTATGTATGTTTTGTGTTATTATTATATCATCTAAGGCAGTCGACATCATGAGAAGTAAATATCAATCTGTGAGAAGAATGCGCCTGTCACTATGACAGTTAAGACACTTTAACGTCACAAAGGGTCGGTCGGATCGGGTCGGGTCGGTAGGTAGGGTCGTTGTGTTTCAGTCTAGGCTTGGGTTTGAGTTTGAGTTCGAGTTCAGGTTCAATTCAACAAACTTCGAATACAAAAAAAAAAAAAACAATGAAGTAGAAAGGTCAAAAACCGTCACCCACGCCATTATGTCATCATCATATACATATCTACACCCTTAAACTGTCATACCATCTCCGTCCACCACCACCACACCCCTATAAAGTCATATACTCGTATACACCGTTCGTTCCACAAATACAAAAGATATTGCAGACGATAACTTAACCCTTCATCATACTGTTGATAGAAAGAATCTTCTTCATCTGACATTCCATTCATTTATGTACTTTGTATAAATATTCCATAAGGACATGTCGAGGACTGAGGAGACGACGATAAGATAGATGAAAGAGAACAGAACAGAGCCAAGAGCCATAAGCCATGAGCCCGAACTGAAGCTGGAGACTACTTATACATATACATTTATACATGTGTATGTATAGAACAGAATTTATCCATTAAATATTCAATACCTGTGAATGACATATGAATGGGATATTTTGAGTAATTTTTATCTTTCAGGATTTCGCATTTTTCCTTTTTTTTCTCATTCCTCTCCCATCAGCTATTGAATGTGACAGAAACAGAGAGAGAGAGAGCGAGTAAGAGAGATATAGATTGGCCTGCTGCAAAGGATTGAAATTAATCTATTTAGAAAGACGAAAATAGAGAATTTCATCTTTTCATTGTGTCCTACAATCTGAGGAGATGGTATAGGTATTATAATTTTATAATATTTATATACCTAGAGAGGAAAGAGAGACGAAGAGAATACAAACAGCAATCAAAATTTTATGACTTGAGAGATTTTCTTCAAAGACACCCAGGATCTTTTATTCTAAATATTCATGAAGTGTTAATATTAAATATTTTCTTCATCATCATCATCATGACACGCGGAATAAAATGAAATAAAAGAGAGAGATGGAGTGTGAGTTTGACAGGGTGAAAGTGAGACAGAGAGATGAGAAATTATGATTCTTAAGGCGTGTTTTTTTGAATAGATGAATATATTATTTTGCAGTAAGAAAGTAAGATAAAATAATTCTTGGAATTAAAAAACAAATCCGAGGTTAATTTTAACTTATTTAAGATCACAATCCATTATATTTTGATATTTTTGGAAGAAATCACTTTTGAGGTTTTCTGTTTTTTTTTTTTTTTTTTTTTTGCTTTGAAAATATTTACGCAATAATAAACTTGACAATCTGTCAATTGCAACTTCCCACTTCTGTTTAAGTGTAGATGAAGTTGGGATTTCAATTAAACTGTGTAGAAAAAACAAATACCTGGCAATTCCCTCTATCTACAGTTTCATATATTATTTTATCCTCATGGCAAATATATTTTTCATGTATTTTTTATGAAATTTTTGAATGAAAGAAAAAAGAAATACAAATATATTTTCACTAAGAAATCATCTTAAAAAAGAAAAAAAAATTTTACAAAAATCTTAAAACGTATTTTTCCAATTGAAAATTCATGAAATCCTTTCCAAGAAATACGTAAATGATTTTCATTCTGTCCGAAATTTTTATAATTTACTTTGTATTTTTAGAAGGATATTGAGAGAATAATTATTTTTCTTGGGAATTTTTTCCCTCCTTTGATCATTGACGAAGTTAAATTTATTGGTATCGAAAACATATAGTTTCTGAGAAATTCATTGTATTTTGCTATGGTTGTAAAGTTTAATCAAAATTGGATTTGGATTTAAATTAATGCACATAAGATCCAATCTAATATTGAATTCACCATGATTAGTTCACAAATTCATGGTATTGAGACTACCATTTCTGGGAAATCGAATTAAATTCTTGACTTCTTTCTGTCTACAGAAAGTTCGAAAGTTGAACTTTTAGAATTCATTGATATCAGGAATTAAGTTGTAATAGAACACTGGCTGTTATTTTCATAAAAACGGACTTAAATTCTTTGGAAAATTATACGATTCTTTGTCATTTTTTTTTTTAATTTTTTCAGCACCAACTGTGAGGTACTAGCTTTTTTTTACATACTTATTCATACATACTAACTTCCATGACCCTAATTAATTTTAAACAAAAACCATCTAAAATGGTCACGTTGATGATGGGAATGGAAAAGTCTGAAAAAAAGAAACCCCCCAGAACCGACAATCTAAATTAAAACATCATAAAAGTATGAATTCGCAATTAAATTCTCTACAGACAATGACCTCTTTGATAATACATACATATACATATGTATTCTAACTCTCACATACACACCAACAAAATATAATTGGCTGTTTTATAAACACTCTGACTATCGTTGTTTTTGACACTATACAATGTACATATTCTACATGGCTAGTATGTAATTGGTGACCGCTTTTTCGAATTCATAAACAAAAGAGTCGTTTATTATCTGTGAATTAAACAAAGAAAAAAAAAAAAACAGTATTGTATCCAAAAGATAAAAGCTTTTCCTAGAACAAACCTTCACACACATACCATACGAGTAATCTTTTTTGTTAGATCTCTTGACCACAATGAATATTTTATTAGATGAGAACGAAAAAAATCTCTGATAAACAAATTTAAGAGTTAAACAACGCAATAGATATGAGTAAGTACCAACGCACTATTTTTTTTTTTTTTTTTTTTTTTATGTGGTGTAAACACACTAACTCGAATTGTAAACATAATTTTTCACACAATAAATTTTTGTTGAAATTTGTTGCTCACACTTGAGGCTTATGAGATTCGAAGAGAGAAAATAAATAACAAAAACCGATTTGAGTATGATAAGGGTAATTTATAGGTTAGGTTGAAAAAAATCTAGACGAATTTCAAAAGGTTTACATAAATCAAATATTAAAAGTTTCGTAAGCTTAACAAACCTAGTATATAACTCAATGCTAATGACTTGAAAAACAGAAACTCTGTTTTTTTATTTAATATTCAAACTTTCACCGAGAAAAGTGTGAAAAGTTTTGATTTCATCACACATCATAAAATCTATTATAAAATTCAATGACATCTCTTGATGATCCCAAAATAAAAAGAGAAAAACAATGTGATTGGTTATAATATTTTTTTTAATAATAAAAAGATGTGTTTTGATGTGGCCGAATTTGTGAATGAAGTTTGTGTCACATGCGTAACATGAGGTAGATTTTTCAACAGATAATTTGTTTGTTTTATTTTGTTGTGTGTATAATATTTATAAAAATTTTTAATTATGACAGTCACACACAAAACGATAAACTGTCAGCTTCGTCACAATTTTAAACATCAACAACTGAAAATACTCATAGTTTATCATTTCTCTTAGCATAAAGGTTTATCATATAGTAAAACATTTAGTTGTCTTAATTGGTAACAAATTATTTATTGCATCTGTGCAAAATTTTCAAATAACACGTTTGATTGTCTTCAAAAGTGACGTCTATCTGTCAGACTAGCAATTTTAAAAGAAAACCTTCAACAGTTTTTAATATTTTCAACATTTTCTATCTTTAACACTTTTTCTTTAAAGAGTTTGTAACACCAAGTTTCAAATCAGTAAAACTCGTAACAATTTAAGCTAAAATTAAATCATAAGGCATGAAATGTCACAAACGTAACATGTAATTCCATCGATTGTTTAAATCGTTTCTTTTTTTAAACAAAACCATAATTGGTTACGTTTAACTGTCACATTCGTAACAATTTTATAAAAAAAATCTAATAACGATAAAGTGTCACATTCGTAACAATTTCATACAAAAATGTTTTAGTAGTTTGCCGTAGTGATTTATTTTCTGCCTACGATTTAATTACACCGCTAACATTATTTGATAGTCACATTAAACCTTTGGGAAAAAACTTTATCAGTCACAGATAACATTTTTAAATTTAAATGTTTGATAGATATTTATAATATTGTTTCTCAAATTTGTAGTGAAACATTTTTCCAATTAGTATTTTGTCACATCAAGTGTCAAACACGTTACTATGTTAAACAAATTTAGTTAAAGTAATTTATCAGCCATCGATGTGACGAATAAATTTTGTCACATTTGTTACGATTTTAAACAAAAATGTTTAATAGTTTCTCAAAGAGTCGCTTCCCATCTCTTCTTCTTTAAAATCATGTTTTTAAGATAAGATAAACTTTTACCGAATTTGATTCGTTATCACAAACGTAACAATGTATGAAAATATTGTATAACTCTAATTTAATTGTTAAATTGTTTATGAAGTTATGAAATGTTGGCAAAAACTATTAAAATCTACATAAAACATAAAATTTGTTTTGAGCAACAATATGAGTATACACTTGTGCTCCTTGTGCTACCCCCAAGGATATAAAGTACTTCATAATTCATAAGAGCAATTACTTGCAACTTTGTTTAAGGTCTTAAATTTTTTTTTAAACCGACATGTGTACGAATATAGGACTTAGGAAGTTATGATTTAAGGTATCTCAAAGTAGGTATCCTCAGTGGAATATCTAATATTTGTATGGTGTGTGTGTAAATATATAATTATGTTTATATATTTAGATAAGCATACTTAAATAAAATTTCAAAATTTCTGGCTTATTAGCATAAACATCTTAATGCAATGCATTAGCGTCAGTAATAAGTAACAAGATTGTTTTTTTTTATTATTATTATTATTATTGTGTTCGTCTACCTACACATAAACTTCTTGGGGTTGAAAAATTTAAGAAAGCACATGGGCGCACATATTTTGTTAAAGAGGGGGTAGAACACACACTATACAATATACATACGAGTATATTTCATTAGAGATATAAAATCACATATTTACGAATGGGGAATTCTAAGATATTCATGATATTTCAGATTTATGAAACAAAAATTCGCGTTGTATTATTTTCTCTTATATTATATTCCTTATATTTCCTTTTTTTTTTGGAAGATAATCCTGCGCTGAAAGTCACCTGAGATTGAAATTTTGAATGTTTCAAAGAGTATACAAATACATAGATACAATATTTTTGAAAGTCCCTAGGTGATATAGGGATGCTTTTATATATAAGATATTAAGCTTTTCCAGCAGACGTTATTCCGTTGTCTATGGAAGGTCCTTGTAATGAAATATGTGTGTGTATCCCGCAAATATAGGTGCACAAAATTGTATTATTTCTACTTGCAGCCAAATAAGTTCGACAAAATCATAAACACTATTTAAAATTTTGATATCAAGATATTCAGCGAACTTTACACAACCCTCTTCAAAACTTGTCCCAAAAAGATTGCATTCTCTTAAATTTTTTTTTTTAAATATTTGTAATTTTTATAAACGTCATGTGTTTTTTATGTATATAGAATTAGATGTAAAGTGTATTTGGAGTTCTATAAAATATTGTTTTTCTTCAAAAATCACAAACACAAATTGTCAAAATTCAAAATTTCTGATTTTTTCAAGTAAATTTCAGGTGCAAAAATATTCAAAGTTGTATTTTATATAAAATAAACATCAACTACTTTTGTAACAAAGAGTCTTAAAATATGTGATTCAAAAAAATGATTTTGAAATTAATTAAATAGTGAGTATACGCCCAAGGGTACCATTTTGATATCTTTGCTTTCATAAAAATAACACGCATTGTTTTTTTTATATTGACTAAATATGAGAATAATGAATTTTTACTTTTGACTCCTATTTTTAATATGAGTTTGACAGTCTGAACAATTGTCCATTATCAATTTAAACGATATTGTATTAAAAATATTAAGTTCGACAGATGACCAATTGGATGAAATAAAATTATAAATACATAGACAAGTTAGTTCTAAATGAATACAGCTTTTGGATTTTCCGCAATTTTTTTTTTTATAATAAGCTAGCAAACAAAAAACTGTAAATTTGACAGGTGACAGTTGATTGTTAGCATTAAACTAGGGAACAGCAATTCGGAAATCTTTGTCATTTATCAAAAGAATAATTTAAGAAACCAAAAAATTTATAGAAGTTGATGATTATTAAGTCACTAATTGTCCAAAACACTCCATTTAAATGTCAATATCCTGAACCAGTGCGTCAGAGTGTTAATGAAAGTCCTGGATAATAATACCTTTGAAATTCTGAGTGACAATTTTTAAAATATTAATAGAAGTACCCACGTTATTCTCTCATGTATGCACATAGTGCTGAGTTATTTTGACAGCTGTCAAATTGAAAGTGTTGTTAGTCATGTCAACAAATCTTAATTCTTTTATTGTTGGACGCACTTTTTTTATTCTTAATCCGGCGAAAAAACAATCGACACTGACGTTAACATGGCATGTATTTTGTATCCCGTTAGGTACTTTATAAATGTCAAAATTGAAGTGACATTTGCTGCCATCATAATCATTTTTGCACTGGCAGCCAAATCTTATACCACCTTGTACTATAACAAAAGAACTTAATTTCCTTATCGCAGACTTTATCCTTCTTCCAAACTATAAAGATGAAAATTCCAATCTCCGGTGTAATAGTCGAAAGATAGTCCAAGACATACCTACTATACATAATTATATTTCATTGTTAAGTTGGGAAAAATCCTTAAGTCCCAACTTCCGAATCGGACATGTTGTTTTGATTGTTCCTATAGAAATTTAAGTTAAATGTTTTACCATAAGTTTAAAAGACTAAAAAAAAAACAACAACGAATGCCGAAGGGTATCGACCATAACCAAAGAAAAAACAAAAAGGATACAAAATGTCCTGTCCTTCTTGTATAAAGAGTTTTAATTATTTGCTTTTGTGTTTTGTGGTTGAGGATGTTTTGTTGTTGTTCTTGTTGTCATAATATCACCATTTTATTTTACACTGTTATGTCCCAACGAAATATACGAAACCAAAAATTATTATTTTTGTTTTTTTTTCTTTGAGTGTGGGAAGAATATGGCAGCAAAAAATGGAAAAAAAAATATCAAATATCAGTTTTAATGACCAACTGAACAAATTGCACAGTGTCATATGGATTATGATTATACTGAACAAGATACAGTTACAGTGTAATAAGAGGATATCCTATCCAATCCACCAACATTGCCCCCAATTCCCTCGAATACATACAAACACTCCCACTCGGGATTTTGTCTAGTAATTTTAGAAAATATCGCTTACAGTAAAATAAATTTATAGATACGTACATATGACCCTTAGTTTTGATATTTGAAGCGTGATATCACCACCGGAGGGGGAAGGATAGCTTTGAGAGTAATTTATCAATTCCAACACTCACACGATGACCTACATGGCTATCAAACGTATGTAAATACAAGGTGGCGCAAAATTTATCATTAATGTTACTTTTTTTCATAAAATTAAAAAAAAATATCTTCAATGTGGAAAATCTTAAGTCGGATCATTAATTAGCTGCCGCTACTGTTGATACATATTTGTACCTGTTTTATCCCAGTTTTCATGACATTCCGGTAATAATTGATTGAATTCCTGTCGACTGTCGATTATGCGGCGCTTGTTGACCTTAAAAAACGAATTTTATGCAATAGTTAAATTTCTTTCTAGTCATGTCAAAATGTCAAAACTGCAGATATAAGCTACCAGAAAACACTTCACTTCACTTTCAAAATATCATGGATTTTGTACGGCTACAAGAAGTTGTTTATCTGTTACCGTATTTCCGGTAATGTCCACGAAAAATACGGCCAAATCACTCTTACCGTGTAAACGTCGCCTTACACAGTAACTTTGAGTGGATATAATGGCTCTTCGTGCATTTGGACTGGATGTTGTTTCTTATTGACGTAATTGCTTATGTAAGTCAAAATGCGCCTCGTCCTGTCACTCATGATGCTTTTTGGCACAACATCGTCCTCATTCGTTGTTGACATTTGGAATTCCTTCACTTGACAGTTGATGCTCTCCATTGCTTGTTATTTGTCAGAGCACACTACAGCTGTCTAGTTGACAAGAGTGTCAAATATATGATTGACGTTCGACGTCATTTGCAAAAATCATAACATTCCTACAGGGTGTTCTATTTTGCGCTACCTGTTTAAGGGATTACATATTTTATTCTGTTCGGTAATTGAATGAATGTCGTTGTGTTTTTTTATATATTTTTATTTTTAAAACTGCAATTTTTTTATATTTATATTTTTAATTTGAAAACAGACATGACTTGATTGAATTTGTGTGCGTAGGTTTTTGTTGTTGTTGTTTGTTGTTTGTAGTTTTTCTTTTTTTTTTTTCTTTTAAAGAATGACATCTCTAATTGGAACTGAATTTTGAGGTTAATTAGTTATAAAATATTGGCATCCTGATTGGTTATACAAACATATGTATGTATATTGTTTTATTTTACATAAAATTGTGGTTTGTATGTTGAGGAATTGATTTAAATACAAATATACAATTTGATGGTATAAATAAAATGAGTTATCCTGGGATATTTTGAATCCAATTATCTCGATTCATCGAAGTGGTTAATTTATTTGTTAATGATGTATGAAGCAGAAATGCGTCATTTGTGGTTTATATGTAAATATATTTGTGTATTTTCGTACATCAAATGTATATATGTACCATATGAAGTATGTTTGACACTTTGAGTTTGTTATATATCCAAAGTAGGTGTATTCGTACCATATTACCGATCTAACCACATATGACAGGAATTAGCTTTATTATGAAAACCAAATGTGCCATCTCTAACAAGAAGATGTCAGTTTAAAAATAATTCGATGATGGTAATGATGATATGCAAGAAAATAATTATAAGCTTCTTGTACACAACACAAATGCTTTGTATAAATGATTTGATATATTCAATAAAATAGAATATAATTAATTGTATCCATGGAAAATTATATAGAAATTTAAAATAATTGCTTAAATGGATTTAAATTAATATTTGGATGAAATTCGAAAGAGCTTGGCAACACCTTTTTTAAGAAAAATTAAATTATTTTTTTTAATAAAATACATAAACATTTCTTTATTAATATATTTAATTTTTCTATTTTCAGGTAAGTTCATTTTAAAAATATAAGTACAAACAAAATTGTTACTGCTTTTCGACCAAAAGGGTATGTATTGTATTAAAAAATGTATAAAGGGTGATTCATCGTGAGGTTTGATTTATAATGGTAAATAAAAAAAGTACATGTCTAAATTTGAAAGTGAACTTAATATTTTTACTATCGGTTAAAAGAAAAAAATGCAAATAATATCATGTAAATGTTGGCCACGACTAGGTCTAAGGTGGTCCATTGAAATTTTTGGCGGCTCGTTCTTGCATAGTGACTACAGCGTCTCGTGAAGGAATCCAGTAATTTTGACTTCCATAGGGTTATTCCTGGAGAACTGAGACCTGACATATATACGAGTTTCTGAAAAACGTAAAATTAAGTGCTTATACGAAATTGATTTCTCAAAATGATGTAACTGTTGACGAAATATTCTGTTTGCCTCGTTTTTGAAGAAATGTGGACCCATGAATCCACCAGCCCCTAAATCACTTCATACCGTTGTTTTTAGTAAATGTAATGGGATCTTTATGGTACTCTTCGGGTTTCTCATCAATCCATCCAATCCATCATCTCATCCATCCATTTAGCCTGAACAAAAGGTCACAATAAAACACCGGATTTTTATTGAGTTTTTAAAAAGCCCATTCTCTGGAAATACGACTCAAATTCAAGTCGCCTGGCTTCAATTCTTGCACATGTTGAATTTTGTTCACTTTAACTCCGAGATTCATCGGTAAAATACGCTGAGAACGATGTCGAATTCATTCGTTTTGGTCTTCACGTACCATATACTCTTACTCGTCTTGTTAAAGTAAGGTTACCTAAAAAAAAAAACATCCAAAAACGAGACCTTATTTTGGACCGAAGTTTAACCAGGCTCAGGCTTAAGATAAAGTGTGCAAATTAAATTACAAAAAAACATCTATTGCCTATCAAAATATAAACTTTTTTTTAGAAAAATCAAATTTTTCAAATTCTGTAAATTAATTTTTTCTTCAAAAACGTCGAAATTTAAGGTCTTGGATTGAAACTTCATGTTAATATTTGTCAAGTGTCAAATAAAAAGTGTGTTTTTCATTTTCAAAGTCATAGTCTGTCAAATTTCATTCAAGATTTTAAAATTAACTAATTTAAATACAATTTATTTAAATACAGCGACAAAATCTCACAAAATATCTTAAGTTCTCCTAATGCTAACAAAATATTGCGCAACAAAACGTTCCAAAAAAAAAACAAACTAAATTTAAAGAAATTCCAAGAGCTAGGTCACATTTGTAAGCATGAAAAGTAAAATCCATCAACCCTTGAAAGAAATAATATTAGCAATTTGTTACGCTTGTCGTTTTCTCTTTGCAAAAGAAAAACGAAAAAAACTACAAACAACACCATGACACATCCCAAAAAAAAAAAAAAAAAAAAAAAAAACAATTTAAGTAACCTTTTCATTTCTCAAATTGACATATATGAATCGAAGGACTCCCCCGAGTACTACTATGCTGTCCTTATATGTACTTTTTGGGTAAGGTACGTGGTAAGGTACACAAGAAGGTCCTTTTGCCGACTCTTTATGCAAACAAAATGCATTATTAATTTGTGTCTCAATACTTCATTCGTCATGTAGACCATAGTAGGTACACATGTATGTACATGTAAATACATATTATGTATCTGTATAGTATATTATGTAGATCTGTGTTTATCATTCCTTATATTGGAATTATATCGTATTTCGTCCTTTTTTTTGCTTTACGTTAAAGAATTTCATGGATGTACTGTACGTACCTACTTCCGAGTTTAACATAACAAATGGATAGACCAAAAATATAAATTTATACAGAATACGTTTTTAATATATTTATATATACATGCATACAGAATTCTAGAGGACCAAGAAGAATACAGAAGGAGCAAAAGGATGAGTTCTTCTTTGCTAGGACACATGTATTTTACAAATAAACAAACATTTCTACATTGGACTTTTTGCATGAAAAACAGGGTCAGAAATACATTTTTTTTGCAACTGTTGGTTTATATTTACAGTCCACAGTGGTTCTTTTTGTATATAAAGTAGAGCTTCATTTTTGTGATTCGATTTTGATATAAATACAATTTTATTCATAAATAATTTTAAGATGATTCGAAAGTCTTTAGTAATGTGTCAATTTAATTATCGTGATCCCAAACGAAATAACCAAAATGTGCGATTTCCGTGCAAATTATTTTTTTTCTCCAAAATTTCTCAAGAAAGACTCCACTGTTTTTATCAAAGTTCACTTCTGTTATTTGAAAAATTTGTGTTCCCATATTTTTTTTTTTTCTTTTTTTTGAAACACAAATGTTTTAGTTCTTTTGATGTTAAATGATTTGGAACATCGAAAAGGGATATCCAATAAGAATTAGACTTTTTTAAGGGTCCAATTTTATGTGCTGATTCAATTTTGATTTTAATCAAAGTTAAAGTTACTTATAGCAAGAAGTCTAGTTTTTGAGTGAGATTCTCTTAAATCTTTGTTGTACACAAAACTGTAGCACTATATCCTAACGATTTGACGCATTGAATTTCAGCACTGTTCCTACATGGTTTGGTCTTGGATGAGTTCCTGAGTGATATGGGTGAAGATTTGTGTCTTTTGTCAAAATTGATGTTGTAACCGATACAGAATTGACGTTAAAGGGTTTTTAGTGACTCTATAGGTGTACAACCCATTTCTAATCAATTTTATGATCCATTCATTTGAATTGTTGGCACATTAAATGCACCTTGAATTTAAATTGCCAAATTTGTACGGTGTTTTTTTAAAGACTTCAAATTTTGAATTGGCTGTCAGAAGAATTTTTTTTTGAGTAGCTTTAAAAAATTTAAAATTTTGCATTGACAATACGAATGGTAGTTGATAGACTTTTTGACAAGTGTGACATCCAACAAACTTAGTTTTTTGTAACTTTATAAGTTTGACAGTTCAGCCAAATGCCACCAATTTATGTTTGATACAATAAAGATACTGCGTCATCACATCTGTCAAATGTCAAATTGACACTAGGCACAAGTGCTTTTTTCTTGTTTCCTTGTATATAGAATACTAAATTCTAAGTTGTTTTTCGCTCCTAAAGAACAAAATAGACACACGTATCCGATTCTGACACAAAACTCGTTTATGCTTTGTCCCAAATTTATTTACAAATAGACAAATAAAAAAAATGCATATCACGTTTTGCATTTCATATTATTTAAGGATATTCTCATCATACACACCAAAATATGAAGATATAGATACTCATCATTCTTCCCGACTACTGGCTTCATCCTGTCAATTTTGCATATATTTATGTATGTATGTAGATATAAGATCCTTTCATACACGAAGCACGACCCAATAGACGAATTCTCATCCCACTTTAATATCATACTCCATTGTACAGTTCGTCTGGCTTCATAAACAAAAGTTTGAGTAGCAAGGACTTATGGATGGAGGTCCTTTTGATGCGTTGCGTTTGAAAGACATCTTTGTTTATTAAAGGAGAGGGAATATTATTTGTGTGTGTTTTTCAAAAACATAACACATACATAACACGCGTTATGTTTTTGTTTTTGCTTTTGCTTTTGATGTGCGTGTTGCTTGCTGCTTATTTCAACCCCATCACCTCCATTTTCGAAACACAACAAAATAGTGTTGTGTTATTTCATGTGTGTCCTATATCATCACAAAATATTAAAAAAAAAACAACAAAACAACGTATGTGTTCCATGGTGGTGCACCCTAATAGTAATACAGGATTTTTCCATTTGAATTTTAGCAGTGCACATATTTTGAATACAAATTGACTCTTTGCCTCTTGTTGACGAAAAAGAGTACAGGAATTCTTCTCATCCTTCTTGTTTTTTTTTGTTTTATTTTGTTTTGTTTTGTTGTTTTTGTAAGATATCCTAGAGTTGCAGAATTTAATATGCTTCAGGACCTATGTGTGGTGTACTGGTACGTTCATATTGCCTCATAGCTATTATGTGACTTGCATAATATTTCGCTTACTTACTAGATACAAGGAGGCACAAAATTTAACAACCAAATTTGTTTCTAAAGGTAATTTTCAGTCTTGAAAATCTTAATATAGACCTTATCCTTTAAAAAAGCTTCTGCCAATGTTGATCGGACTCTTCGCTACATTTGTGGTAAGGGTTGCTAAACCTTTGACTTTATGTAGCCTCATAGAAAGAAGTCTGAAATACTTTAATAACCAAAACGGTGCTTCCGTAAAAATAAGCACTGCAACTCTTGCGCCATTTTGTTGAAACCACAATTTCACTTGGTGAGTTAGAATTTGTTTATCTTGGCCATTTAGCGTGAGTCAGGATAACAGTGTCGGTAGGATCTAACGGTGTTGTCCCCAAAACACTCCAGTGACAATAACACCCCATCACGAAGATCTTCCTTATGGAAGTAACCGCCTAAGTGGAAAATGTCCTTCGTTGCTCATGATGATCTTCCATTTTGTTGTTGTTTAAATTAAGGATTACTTGACAGTTACTCTTTACATTGTTTAAATAAACTGCATCTGTCAAATTCACAAATGTCAAATGTCGATTGACATAAGACACCATTTAAATAAATTACAACATTCTCCTACAGTCTGATTAATTCTGCTCCACCTTGTATAAAGAGTGAGTATCCTTTTTTCAAGAGTCGGGCTCAGGAGGCTATAAGTATAATATGCAAAAAAAAAGAATGTATGTATGTAGAAAAAATATGAGACTGACTTTGGAAGGAGATGTCTAGTACATGCGTGTATTTCGAAAATTTTTCTTCATTATTATAATTTCATTTGACTCGCGCCCAGTTATCGATTTCTATTTTATAAAAAAGAAAACCAAAAAAAAAATAGAAATAACGCGAAGGGTTCTCCTCCCTAGAGTCCTTATAAAAATCGGGACATTGAAATAGGAAATGCGATATACGAGTATAGCAACGAATAGCGCCATGTTACACACACACATACATTCATATAGACAGGATACTATATTTCTGCTATTACCATTGAGCGTATAATTTGTTGAAGCCGTTGCAAACTCAATGGTGTTGCTGTGAAATTTTGTCGTCTCTAAGAACTTGTAGATAGAGATATCAAAGTTATATACATATGAATGGAATGGATCTATGTATATATATTTCCATTTCTTTATCCGGTGGCAAATTATGCGTAAAACATTATGAAATAGAAAACCAGGACAGAATGGAAAGAGAAAAAAAAATTAAGAAAAAAAACTGTCGAACCAAACTGAAATAGAGAAATAAAATAAAAATAACTACCTACACTAACTTCAATACACTGAAAGAAATTACTTTTCCACTTAATTAATGGTTAAGTTGAAAATACCAAGGATTACAATTTTTCATAGTGGGTCGCATGTCTGATCGAGAATATCCCAGCTTGTCCAAGATTTTCCAATAAGAGGTGTTGTTTTGATATTCAAAATTGAATTTTTTGAGATAAATGATCGGATGTTTATTTCAGTTTAAAGAAGGAAAACAATATCGGTCAAAACCGTATCCTTTTCGTCAAATTTTCCACAACCAGCCAAAAGAGCTGCTGTATGCCCTCAATAGCTTCACGAATTTCATCTTTCAGGTCTTGAATCAACACTGGGCTGTTGGCGTAGACCTTATCTTCCACGAAGCCCCAAAGAAAGAAGTCGCAAGGTTTTCCAGTTTAAAAGGGAATCTAACATTTCCCTGGAAATTTCAAACATTCTTCAACCAGTAAAAATCATTTATTTTTCTCTGAGTGTATAAAATTACAACTACTGAAGGACTCTGTATTTGAAAGCCAAATGATATTCGAAAACTGAACTAACTGCAATTTGTGTTAAAAAAAGAACCGAAACCGAATTTTCATTTAAAACAAAAATTCTAGAAAATTGTTAAAGTGGGGCAATTTTTTTTTATTTTTTTATTTTTTTTTATACAAAGTCAGTAGTAAATATTTATGAATTTCACTTTTTGTCATCAGTTGTTTTTCTCTCATTTTGATGTGAATCATTGTTGGTTCATGGACAACTAGGACACAAAAAAAAAATGAAGAAACTTAATAGTTGCTCGTTGCGTTGCATTTCGAATTTTGCCGAATTATTCGTCCTTAATTTTTTTTTATTTCACTTTTCGATTCTTAAAATTACTCATTTGGTACGAAATATTAATTCCATAGCAAACACATTTGATATAGAAGTTTTTATGATAATGTGTAAAATTGGAAACGCGAAAAATACTGTGTAAAAAATAATACTGGATGCAAATCAATAAGAATTTTTTTTTTCCTTTTAAAAATACTGCATATGTGAAAAAGGGCAAACAAAGGTTAACATAATTAAACTTTCAATTGAAAAACATAGCTTATGTTTCTAAAGATTAAACAATCTGGATTAAAAAGTTTCCCTCTTCAGACTTCTTATAAAATATTTATGTTCTTCATTTTGTATTTAATGTCACTTTTGATAAATTGGAAAAATTTATCATCTTATAGTTCAATTGTTTCTTGCCATTCCTTTTTTACCAATTTCCAATCAATTACAACTCATGTCGTTTGGCTAGGTGTATGTTTAGGAGGTGCATCAGTATAGAACTTCCATCAATGACATCAAACCATCCAATCAGACAACTTAATGCACTTGTGTGACACACGTAAAAGATTGAAAACTTAACCATACCAAAGTGAATGCTTTCACTATACCCAAGGGATGCTTCACTTGAACAAAAAACAAACCCCTATACTTACATCATCGAGATAGTTTCATTAAAAACTTGAAATTCACCCTCCCTGAACTTAACTCAACTCAATTCAGCTCTGAACCATTTGAATCGTGTCTCTTTGTCTAACATCAGCACCGTACCACACCACGCCGTTGGCGTCTGTGACAAACAACGGTTGTAGAGACATACGTCATTTCCCTTAATCAATTTATATTTTGCCATCCCTTAATCACATTCGTGGTTGTATAAAGCTGATTCATCTTATTCTTCAATTTGGAATTTTCGGTATACGAAGCTTGAATTTACCACCACCACCCCCCCTGCCCTTTAGGTACTCCTCTATCTCACAATCACAATAGAAAATCAAGGCAAAACCGGAACGAAGTATACACCCCAATAGCGGTGGAAACAGACCCAGAAGCAGACAAAATGGTGGGCGGAAATAGTTTTCGGAACTAAACTACGATCGATTTCCTTTCAACATGACCAGCTGCTAATTACATTTTAAGTGAGTTTACAATGTCCTTCCATCCGGTCGGGGGCGGGCGGTCGGTGTAGGGGGTAGGCAGTGATAGTATGGTGTTCGACCTTCCTACTTCTGACACTTTAGCCATTTTACAAAAACCTATAATATACAGCTACGTACGGGTTTAATATAAAAAGTCTATATATGTATGTTTGTATCTATGTCCATTTGTTGTGCAATATATCACCCACACAGAAGAACAAGAAGTATAAAGCAATGCGAAAAGAATGTTTTCCCTTCTGGACAGGATGGACTGGACATGCCGGTAGTTAGTCCTCTTTGTTGTTGTTCTTGTTGTTTAAAGGTGGCTTCCGATGACGTTTATACAAACACACAAAGATATACTTCTAGGCGTGCACAAGGTGGCTCAAAATAAATCTTCCAATTCTGTTTTGTTTTGAATATGATGATGGATTTCTCGAACGACTTCCGGTGATAACTGTACGCACTCCTGCCGAACAACCTCCTCCGATTGTCTGAAGCTTGTTGGCATAAACCTGTGACCTGTCATTCAATGCTGACCATCAGAACCATTTAGTGTCCTTAGAAAAGTACGGCCCAATCACTGCCTGTTATTGTCAAGGGCCTTCGTGAATTACACTGCACGAGGATTTTAAGGACCTCAGGAACTATGATATACAAATTTTTCCTTTTCATTGCTGAGAATGACGGTAGAATGACAATAATGCTGTCATCTAATTTTTCAAATGTCAAATGCGACAACGGACGCCATTTGCAAAAATGATTACATCTTCCGATAGGGTGATTCATTTTTCGCTACCCTGTGTAAATATTGATGGGACTCGTACATCTTTGTTTCAATTTTTTTTTTTTTATTTTTGTGCACTTAGTACATATTTCCTATCTCTTTCACTTGAAATGCCATTCGTAATTGAGTTTTTAATTGAAATTATTATAGGTCCTTAGGAGGTATGTTCTGTAGATACGTCCTATGTAAAGGGTGTTTTGTTGTATACGATAGATAGAAGTGATAGAATATTTAAAGTCTATGTCTGATAGGACTCTATACCTACCTTAAAAAATATATATGTATGTATATTTTTTAATTAAATTTCAAGTTAACGAAAAACGAAGGGTGTTAAAATTGAAAACGACGAAAATGGAGAGAAAATTACTTTTAATTGAAGTATTGTCAATAGTGAGAATGAGAAGTGTATACATACGATTTGTTGGTGTATATAGGTGTAGATCTTTTGAAATGGACGCACAATATTTTTAGTTACCTATACGTTATGTGCTAGATGGAAAATATGTCCATCATGATGCACATGAAAGTCCTTTCATATGAAAGTTAAGTAAATTAAGAAAATGACTTCCCCATGGACATACAGAAGGTTCTTAAATTAATAAGTGCATTTGTGTTGTGTAATTGACTTGAAAATGGGCTAAAATGATTTAGTAATTGGATTTTGAAATGCAATGTGATAGATGTAGATGTGTTTGAGTATATTGTTAAGGTGTATAGATACAAAATTTAACTAGTCCAATTTTTACATGAATACCTTTAATACTTTTAACTTTCTATACATTTTTTAAAATGTCTAGTATAAGAGTTTTGTTGTGAAAATATAATATGATGGCAACACTTGTCGTTTGACAGGTACCCTAACTAGCATACAAAAAAAAACTGACATGAAAATTCCCTTTTATTTATTTTTGCAAAATTATTTCGTGCCAAAACCGATGGTGTGAATGCCAACACGTAAACATTATTGAATTTTTGACAATCAGGTGCCTTAAGCTAAACAATTTTGACAATCAATCTAGGACTTAAATTTTGTTCTATATTCATGCCTTATTTTTATCACTAGGTACAAATTTTAGAAGCTGGCTAGTGTAAACGATGATACTAACAGAGTGGTGGGTTAAAATCATTCGATTCTTACTTTTGAATTTTTGACATTTCTCTCTTTAGGAAAATTAATCGAATTTTTTTAGTCTGTCAAGCGTGCGTGTCTCGCGAGTGGATATAAATTCGAACTTGTAAATCTCCACCTTTCCACATTATTCAACTTGCTCCAATTTTGTTTTAAAAAAACTTGTCATTCCAGCTGGCGATGTTGCTGAAAAACCAGAACTGTCAAAATTACACTTGTCTAAATATTTCTAGAATAGGACTGGATTTTTTAAATGTAAATTCTTGCCAGTGTTTAGGCTGTCGACTTATAAAATTTCGAAAATGATTGTGATATCTATGTTCTCCTGTAGTTTCTATATCTGTCTGTCTGTCAATCAACGCTATACTAACATACACTACACATTCTTGTTCATCTGCTTGATGAAGTAAACAGTGTTAAAGAAGTCACATGACATCAACTTCAAACTAATTTTTCGATCGAATATTTGAGCTATGTACATAGCTGAAAGCTGACTAGCCTGATGCACTTAATTATGAATTTGACAGATATGGCAAATGTCAATAAAATAATCATTCATATTAATTCGGAGAATTTTATTTAGTATATTCAGCACTGTTCCAGTCAATTTTTCCCATGAACTGTTTACTGATTCTGTTACTCAATTTGATTGACAGAAATGTCAAAACTAAGGTCATTTCTGTCAAGATCACATATTTTGAAGGAACTCTAGAGTTTGGGACTTTTTCTCTTTGGCTCATTCTGTCTGAACAGTGGGGTTTTCGACTTCGTCACTGTCATTGTAGACAAATATTTTATATTTTTATATTTCATAACAATCTTCACAAATAAATCATTTTCAACACTAAAATTTATAGCCAAACAGTCGCCTACCTAAAATAAAATAAATAAATTAAAAAAAAATAAAATAAAACTCTGGTAAAAGGTATTTTCGAAACCTTAAAAACGTCAACTTTTCACTCGTCACCCTTAATAATGTCGCTTATCTAACTAACCCTAGCAAGTCGTTAATTTTGTAATAAAAGATTGCTTGGATTTGAGTACACTTATATTTCTGTTTCAAGGTGCTTACGTAATTAACGGAGCGTATTACTTTAGTTTCACTTCCTGGATATGACAAACGCACGAACATTTTTTGACATAATACCTATACAAGTTTCTGGGCGCTTTTAGTTTCGCGCAACCCTCGTAGGTTTTGTTTTTTTTTTTTTTTTGTATATAACCTAGGTGTCATTAGAAGCTTACCAAGCCGTTGAATTGTTGATTAGTTGACACGCCAAAGCAGGTGGAGCGGGAGTGCTTAAAATATGGGTAAGGTGTACCCCCTCCAATCCTTGTTTTTCTTTGATAAGGGTTGAAATGCGAAAAGTAAACCGGAATAGGCAAATAAATTATTTTACATAGTGTTATTTTTGGAGCCGTTAGTTTTCTTGTGCTCTTTTTTTTTATTGGTCGTTCGTGTTTAAGTTATTGTGGCTGTGAATCAAATTGTTTCTTATTTGATTTCTCTTTTCACTGCCATGTCAAAAAGCCCGTGACGGGAAAAGCCAACGCAACGACACGACGACTAACGGCGGCGTGGCGCCACTGCCGCAGCCAACTGACAGATACGTTTTATGAGCCAATACGTTACATTTTGACAATTCATTTAGGTAGAATGTAGATGTGTCTTACTGTGTATAGTGACATGTGCCTGATGTTTTTTGTTTGGTTGTTACCTTTGTATTTTAATTATCCTGCTTTGATGTGTAGTTATAAGCTAAAAATAAAGGGTTCTGGTCTGGCTGAGTGTGTGTTGAATTGATTTACGTGTTTTGTATTGATTTTTTGTTGCAAACTTGTTGTTCTGCAGTCGAAGTGTCATTTCGTAAGTAAAGTATTGATTACACTAGAAGGGACAAAATGTGTGAGTGTCATTTTGGTGAAATGAAATTCAAAAATAGAAATGTCATTTTGGTGAATAGTTTTTCTATAATAAGTCGTAAATTTACTGAATTTCTATGTTCTATGTTTTCTATGTTTTAGTGCTGCTTCACTAACTTGATGTCAACTCAGAAAAAAAGGTGAAGACCAAATTGTTTCATTGAATTTTCCATCGGTCAATAGTTATCTTAAATGCTATGTTTTCTATGTTTTTTTTTTCATTTTCTTGCTAATATCATATGAAGTAGTCACTAAACCTCTAAAATGTTGTTTAAAACTTCTTTTATAAAGTTTATTGAATAATAAATAAACGCTTATTATAACCTACACTGAGTGTTTAATAAAAATTAAAAAAAAACATAGAAAAAGTATTTAAACAAATTCAAAAGCTGTCACAATTAGTTCATAAGTCACTTTTTTAATTGAATTAACTTTTAAACTCTCAATATAAAAAATCTATGTTTTATTCCACAAAGCAACACTGAAAATAAAAACATAGAAAAATATGAACGATAAAATAGAAAATTTTAAACTAACAAATCGCAAATCCTCCATCCGTGTGATCATCTAATTCTTGTGTCTAGATTTTGATCCTTAACTTTCTAAATCATTTCAGGGTTGCCACGCATTCTAAGATTGAAATACAAAATCTCTAAATTCTCTATGATTTCTTGATAATAATAAATCGCATGTCAGTGAACAATTAAATTTGCACAAAAAACGGGAAAAATACATAAACATTAAGGAAAATGCACACATTTTTTTTATTCTATTCACTTTTCTCTTAAAAATTTTCTTTTGAAATCAAGAAAAATCTACAATTCCAATGTAATTTTCCACAATTAAAATTGTCTATGACTATAATATGCTGGTCAATCTCTAATGGAGATGCCACTTTTTTTTCTAGTTTATTTTTCTTAGAAACCATTATGCGTGTTGATGTCAATAAAAGTTGTATTTAATTTATGTCCGTATATAGTTTATTGGTATTGACCTAAATATACCTTGACTAAGAGGTGCACAGAAAACAAAAAAAGGTAAAAGCAAAAAATCCAGTTTCAGAAGATCAAGTTTCGCATAGAAATCCAAAGAGAAAATTCAACATGGGGTTTTTGTATCTGAAGACTATGGGAAAATGGGTTTTTCTTTCAAGTTCAAATCTACGTCAGTTTATTGGACATGTGATGATAATGACATAGTGCGAGTACTGTAGAATATCTATATATGTATGTACGTTACCCACATATGGGAGTGTGTGACAGGATGCTGATGATGAAATTGCGTCTGTCGTTGGTCCAAATTGATTCAGTCATATTTTTTTATAGGTCAATAATCGTTAGAAAGGATTTGAACAGCAACGTTTTTATGTTGTTGCTTGTTAGCTAATTCATCTTTCCATTATAATTGTCTGTGATGGTTTAACTGAAGTTTTAGGTCATGAACCTCTGGAATGGAAAGGCAGGAATACATTTACTTATAAGTGGCATAAGTTGTTTAACATGAATCGAAAACAACCTGACTTTTAAAAGAATGCAATCATTTAGGAATACATTCTTTCTGACATCCAGTTTAAAGATTGCAGTGATTGAATTAACTTCGAATCTGTGACTTCATATTTCAAATACTGAAATTGGGACATGTACTCGTTTAAATCCTTTGAATTTTTTAAAGTCCTTTCTTTAATTATAAATTCAAAATTATTAAATATATCATCCAAAATAAATAACAGACACGTTTTTAGAAAACAGTCTTCATAAGAGTTGCGATACAAATGCAATCCACCGAGGTCAAGTGTGATATTATTTTTATGTTCACCATAGTATAAGTAAAAGAAAAAGTACAGGCTCCAAATGGCTACCCTCTGGTACTCCATTAATATTAAATTAATTATAATAACCATTTTTTGTCGCTTTATTGTCCCTCTGTTAAATATGGAATAAAAAATGACTATCCATCAATATTTTTTTAAACATAATTTGATGAATGAATTAAGTGCAGTTAATTAACAAAGATGTCGTCGATAAATACTCATAGTGTTGGTTCGGTTATAAATAATGTATGCCCCTACACACTTTCACATTTGCCCTCGATTAAAACATAGAACTATGACCATGAATATTTTAATTTTTTTTTTAAATAAACGTTTGTCAAATCAAATCAATTGTCACTTTCATTGATTGTCTCTATTCATATTGCAACTATGCATCAATACAATTTCTCTTTGTGATTGCACTTGTATGGGTATAGGACATAGGTGATGGTGTATAGAGTAAGGGTAAATTGTATCCACCTATAGATTGAATTCCATTTTATCTTGTTCGTTTTCCAATTGGATGCATCCTTTGAAATCGAACATTGTTCACACTACATGCATACAACTACAACTACAAGTACATTCATATTATATTCATGTAAAACCACCCATCACTATATAGAAAGAAAAAAAACAAAGTCTTTGATACCATTTATAGATGCACATGAAACATTTTAATTGCAAATAAAAAAAAATACATGCATACAAAGGTATTAAAGTACCTACATGAAAGTGTCAAATGAATAGGAAAGGTCTATGCATATGCATGTGTGATGCTAACAAAAAGCAAAAAATAAAAAAAATAAACTGCAAGTGACAAACATCAGTGACAGGAAAAAAGGATTTTAATTGCGTTTCCAGTTGCACACATGAAAGCTTTTATGAATACCTTATTAGCCATTATTGTCTGCCATCAGTCTGTCATTGATGCATCACGAGAAGCACGAGAGGCCCACGATGCATCAAGAGAGACCACCGTGCATGGAAGTCGATACCTATAGATAAGCAAATTACATTGTCTTTATATTATAGGGGTGCAACTTGACGTTATAGGGTCGGTCGTATGTACATGTATCGTATTTCCGCCTGCTCTTGATGATGTGTGTGTGTCGTGTGGTGGACTTGTCGTACGTTCCTTCATAATATTGGTTGCTCTTGATTGCTTATTGTGTGACAACGTATAATTTATCCTTGACATCGTTTTCCTGAACAGTTTTGCTGCAACATACTATATTTATACTCGCATGTACTTTATTTTGACGCAGAGATAACAAAAATTATATTTTCATTTGGCAATTTATAATTTTTATCATTTTTTGATGAGAGTCCTTGAAAATTTTAGTATGATCAATGATATTGGAATCATTTTTGAAAGTTCGTCGGAAAATTAGATGCATCATAGCTTGGTATCGCAATCCATACAGTCAATCCAAACAGTGACACTTTGAGGAGGAGAGGCAACAACCATTCTCTGTTTTTCCGAGCTACAAATTCGGGCCAATTCTGCTTACTGAAGATGATTTTTCGATAAAACGCAGATCATGTTAATGCATTTCATGGACCCAATTAGGGAAAATATGACGTTGATCGCGATCGACAGGCTTGAGTTCTGAATTGTACTGAACTTTTCAAGTTTGTGGAATGACTAATTCTAAAGATCGATAAACAAAGAATTTTGTCAACATTACGGGCTTCTGCAGCAATATTCTCAGTTGGTAAAGAGCTACTAATAAGGTTTCGATTTTTCATAACACCTACTTGTCCCATACCAGTCCAAATTTTTCCACCACTTATTGGCTGATGAAGAGCAGCTACATGCTGACCCATAAAATCTACCCATTAAATGTCAAAAGTGACAGCTTCTTCAAAAGCCAATAAAAACTTTACGTAACGGATCAAAATTAATATACCTAAAGGTTAATGATATATAAATAGTGTACCTGCTAGGGCACTAAAGTTGAATTGAACTTTTCAACTGTTTGATAAGGCTGGTAACAAGATGAGACTTGCACTTGACGAAACTCTTGTTATTCCCGTTGCAGCTACGTCGATTTCGAAAAATTGAAGTCTCTTCAACAATAAACATTCATTCCTCCATTGTTTCCTCATCTTGAAAATCAAAAATAGTTCTTTTCTTGATTTTTCAAACCGAAAATTCAAAATTTTACTGATATTTTTTGATTACTTAACCATCCTGCAATTGATTTTGACAGTTTATGACTTCAAATATAAAGAAAAATCATTTTGTGACATATGACAATCCAAAACTATAAAATCACTCTTTGACGTAACTCATCCGCATCTGTTTTTGTTTTTTACTTTTTACCACAAAGTTCCTAATTTTTCAGACGATTCTTCATCAATAGTTTATCAATTTTTCAAAAAAACTTGAACAATACTCTGATCCCAACGATAATGTGTGTCTTATGCTTAGAAAAGAACTACGAGGAATCTTTACCAACAATATTGTGTGGTTATGATGTTGATCTGAAGACTCTGTTTCAATATTAGATCTTTTATTAAAATTATATATTAATTCTCCAATAGCAATTACTGTCAATAAATTTCAATCCTGATTTTCATACTTAGAACTTAGCATCAACTTAAACGTCATATTAGTATCCATTTTATTTTATATTTGTTTGTAAATCTAAAAAACAAACAAACAACACTCAAATTAATATCTTGAACAAAAACCAATACAGGCCTAAAAATTCAACCTTATGGTACTCCATGAAATTATTCCTTACTTCAATCACTTTGTTGTTATTTTGATTCCCATTTTAACAACGTAAAACGTTTTAAATTAAATTTTCTAATTAATTTCAGCCATTGCAATTAAGCATATCTGACAGTTCCTGCATCAGCAGCGTTATTTGTTGTTTTATTTGATTAAGCTAATTGAATTATGTACTATATACCCACCTAGTCACAGCACCCGACGACGCGTGTCGTTTACCGCGCCGCAAAGCCGCGCCATTCCACCGCACCGCCTCTTCGACCTTTAATACTATTATCATTAAATTAATTATTAATTTTCAGTTTTACGCCTTCTCGCAAGTCCTCTGTCTGCAAAAGCAAATACAAATACCTACACCTAAGCCATAAAAAGAACCACATTGGTGAATAAAAAGAATAAATAAATAAATAAAATATCCTGCTTAATAACTACGTGATGTATCTTAGACTATACTCGACGCGCACATCCCGCAATGGTAGGTAATTAATTCCAAAGTTGAACCTTCTTGTTTTCGACTGTGTGTGAGTTTAATACTTTGAAGCTTTTATAAGCGGAATTCATTAAACCTAAAACTTAGCCAAATAAACCTACCTACGAGCTACAAGCTATGGTATGAGCAACGGGATACAAGGACGAGCTATATACGAACGACTACAATTGACGTTGTCTTGTAAAGGTTACGTTGCTGGTTTGTTGGTGTGGGAGAGTCCTTGATGGCTTGCGTTTGTTGGCCCATTATAACGATAACCTCGTGCGTTCAAGAAATGAAAATAACTCCATGGTGTACAATCACAAACCCGAAAAACAGAGACTATACTCTCTCCACACAATACGCGCGGAGGTATAGCCGTAGCAGCACATCACTTCATCTTAACTGTATCTATACTCTATATACAATACATATGTAGGTTTATAGCAGACAGAGCATTATGCCTCGTAAAGTGTGCTGATTTAATTTCATTTTGTTGTGGAATATTTATCCAGTGTATCCCTTTTGGGATCAGGAACTTGATCAAACAGAACGCAAACGTGCGCACTCACTCACGCCCATTTACGCTACGTAATTGTCACAAAAGTAAACACACCGAAAATTGTTTGGTGCGTAGCTTTGTGTGAGTGTGAGTGTGAGTGTGTTTTTGTTTGTTTGTCCTTTTTGTCATTATTATTTGTCGCCTGGCGTACATATAGGACTTTTATACTAAATCAGCACCATTGCCTTGTATAGGGTTCATGGTCCTGGTTCTGACTCCTGGTCCATGATGCTGTTTAATATAGGATATGGGAACGATGATGCTGCTGCTCCTGCTGTGCTGCAGATACATGAAATGGTTATTGTGATGAACGTTTACTCAAATATTTACAGTTCCTCAACCTTTATCTGTCTGGGGCTGGGCTGGGCCGGGCCAGGGTTGCTTAAAAGGATGACAAAGTTATGCTCTGATCTTTACACACTCAAAAAGGGATGTGTACATTTTTTTTTATTTTTACATTTTTAATGCTTTGTTTGCATTTTTGTTATTTTTCGTTTGTTTTACTCCAAAGTATTGTATTTAATTTAAAACACATACTCTTGTAAATTATACGAAAGGATGTATGTCTGTCAATTAGGTGTGTAAAATTGCTCGTAGGGCAAATATATAAGTACCATGGTTTCCGTCACGTATCCTTACACTGTTAAAGCTTACGTCTTAATTTAGAAGTATTAAAATAAAAATCTGCTAATTTGCGTTCCGGCACACATGTCAAAAAGATGCGTCACGTTAAGGTCTTATCTCACGGGCAAAAGAAGGTAAAAATCATTATCCTGGTGAATTTTAAACTTTCACAAAGTTTTCCTCCCCAAATCTGAGGCCTGCGTTCGAGTCCCATATACAACTTGTTTTTCCATTCAGAAAATACTCGATCTGAACAGACAAAGGTGACAGTAGATTGTCAAATTTGATAATCGCCCAACAAAGCAAAAGTAATAATGTCAAAGTAATAGTTACCATAGTGAATTTTCAAATACTTCGATATTGCATTGACATTAAAGTACCAAAGTGACTTCTTTGTGATGATATTGGTAATTTTTCAGGAATTAGGAATAAAAACGAAGAAAATATGGAAGCACTGTTGTAAGCGTCTAATTACTATTTCTGCATTGTGTCACAAAAGTCTTATTTACTAGAGAGTGACTTGTGATTATGGCATGTCAAATTGATTCGTTAAAGCAACTCATAGTTAAGTTCCATTGGTTCATACGGGAGAATAAGCACTCCACTATGCAAATAAGTTGCCGGCAACTTTAAGGGTAACAAGTTTATTTAAAAAAAGATGTGTTTACTGCAAAATGCCTCCTTTTCATGGTATTAAGTGACTCTATAAAGACTACCAATAAAACAAAACTTATCTTATTACATTAATTCATAAATGCTCATGAGAGTTTTTGACAATTTCAATTGCTCAAGATTTTATTGTTTCCACTGTATTTTTGTTATTCTTTCCATTTGTCTCAGTAAATATTTATTATTAATTCTCATTATTAACGTTCAAGAATTTTCCCAAAACCTATTTGAAAAGTTCTTGAGTCGATTCCTTTACTATAAGTTTCGATTTTGTCACTTGGTTTGACAGGACTTATTTTTGAATTGATTGTGGGTCCTTTGTATTACGTTGTCATTCCGTCAATTAAACATTTCCCAGGCGCTCTTTTCAAAATTTAATCACCCCACAAAATATACAACACAAGTTAAAATTGTCTAGCTAGTATAAAATACGTAAAATACCTACAACCTGCATCGCATATAAAATATAAAAATTATTGAAAAATTTAACACTTCAAAGGACGACGACAATGACGATAAAATAATTACTATAATAATAAAAATATAACGTTATGAGTACATTTTTTAAATATATATATTTAATTTATCCTGCATCATTTCCCAAATCATTTCGACACTGAACTGCACGAGATATCAACGCAGCAACAGGATTATACGTTGCGATGATTCTACGAACGCGACGAGACGGTCGGGATCGCAGGACATACATACATATCGTACATAACTGCTATCGCTATCAGCGAATAAGGGAGTCGAAGAGCAAGCAGTTGAAATATTTAATTAGACGCCTTGTTGGGCTTCGGCCCCATCCATGCAGCAGGATATTACAGAATGTGCAGCGCACAACAACAACAAACAGTGACAAGGGAATAGTGTCATTATGTCCTTGTTTGAATTTCTTTTCGCTTTTTTTTGTTCATTTCATCCTTGGCTTGTATAAATATATTTGTATGTGCGCGTAATTAGTCCGTACATTTAAGTCATATCCCAAGTGAGTCCATGTCCTTTTGGAGCCAACTATCTGCCAACATCATACATACATACATACTCGTAAGCTCAGACGAACTCAAATTATTATCTTTTGCCAGGACATGAATATTTTTTTTTTGTTCGTCCGTTAATTCTTTCAAAACTATGGACATACTCACACATACCTCCATCCATGTGTACTTATGTGTGTAGTTTGCACTTTAGGTATATTGCTTGCATGTGAAGGTATTAGTGATAAAAAGACCATACCCATGATATTATGGTCGACAAACATGAAACCATTATCAATATCCTTAGAATACACTCCTGGTCTTCTTCTTGTTAGTGTTCTTGTTCTTCTTTATATTTAAGTGCTATACAACATTCCCACACATACATACATACATATATGCATACAAACATAGCCTAGATTCTCCGGCTATAATCTACTCAGCTTTTATCACTAAACTTAATGCTCAATTAGGTTATTATAAAAAGAGGAAAAGGCACAAGCATATCGGATCCGGATGGGATTAAAGGATATCTCGTCCTTGTGCGTATATTTGTGCCCATGTGTGTGTGTGTGTAAAAGCGGCTGTGTGTGTGTGTAGGTACACTTTGGCATTTTGCTAAATTAATTATACAACAAAGTCAAGTTTCCATTAAGTCATCCCTATTTATACTTACACACACACACATACATAGTCGTATAGGTATACATATCTGATTCCTGTTTTTTTTTATTTTATATTTTTGTTGTTTGTCGGTTGGTGGAGTGAGGGGGGGCCGAGATGGTGGAGGGTCCTAGGATTATATTGTTCTCCTTTCTGGTTTTCTATAATAATGATTAAGTAATTCTTAATTCATTTAAGCGGAAGTTTTCTTGTTCCTTTTATTATATGACTCAAGACTCTTCTCTATATTACGAAGGAGGACTATCATCATCCAGAATGTGTAAGATTAAGAGGTGATTTTTTTTTCTCCGCCTATTTTATTGGGTCTTTCTTAACCACTCGTACTAGGGTATATTTATAATTCTGGATTGACTTCTTTTGATGAGATTCTTAAGAAACTGTGATAGTACAGTGCTGGAATGAGGTTTTCTTTTAATGTAGGCCTTGTGAATTATTATTTATTAAAGATTATAAAATACAGATGAATTTGAGTTGGAGGAGAAATTTGCGATGAAAAAAGGACAGCTTAGGAATACCGTACATAGGTTAGGAAATAATGTATTGTATGTATAATGTATAATGATTTTTGTACTACTTTTATAACAATCATCAATTTTTGAAATATTTCGTCATTTATGGCACTAAGTCAATAGCCCACCCAAGTCCACTCATGTGCAATAAAATCCGGCCTACCGTGTCCTGTTGACGTTTGTTGTTTCTTCTTTCTGACAATCTGTTTTGTATTCTATTATCTAATAGTCTTAGTCGCTAAGATGTAGTATTCCTACTACCATTAATTAATTGGGCAAAACATTAGTTGTTCGGATTTAACCTCAATTTTTTGATTTTGTTTTGTTGGCATGTTTTATACAGACTTCAACTATGAACTTCAGTTTCTTCTGAGTATTTTAGTCGATGTTATTGATTAAGTGTTCAATATTTGACTTAACAATCAAGGAAAGTTTATCATACATTCTCAACTTTTTAATGGAGATAAAGTCCAAATTTAATAAAATTTGCAGTCCACAGCAATTTTATGTCGAATTTCAGCACAAAAGCTTAAAATATTTATGCTTAATAGATTTGTGGACTTATTACCTATTTAATAAATTAAACCAATTTTTACTCAATAATGTTGACTTAAAGTTCATTAAAAAGGCTATAAGTTCACAATTATTTCATTTGTGGACTTTTAACCCACTTAGATATTGTGTCGTCCCGGCTTTAGAAGTGGGTAATAAGTCCATAAGTCAAATTTTGCCCAACAGGGTTCGCTATAAAATTCCAACTGGATTATAGACTTCCAACCCTAGAATGAAATAACTTAAATGAGCTAAAACTACATTGTGGACTTTTGACCCCTTAGAGTATTTAAATCATCTGGTTTATCGTCTTTCAAGGCCTTTAAGTTGTTCGTCGTTCGTTATTATCAAATAATTTGAAGAACAATCACTGAAGCCATAAATTTATTTTCTAAATTGACGCACTCTGTTATTTTGACGTTTCGTTTGTAGGCTGTCACAATCACATGTCAAATTTAAAGAGTTACCAGATGCAAAAGCTCGAAATTAAATAATTTGGAAGATGATTAGAAAAGTTAGAAGCTTTTGTCCTCAAACCTCAAGATGATCCAAAGGCCCTTCCTTGAAACGCCTGACCCTGTCAAAATACATACAAAGCAATAACTACCTACCTACCTATACCTACTGTCTTACGACATTCTATGAATATAGGATATGAAGGATCTGTATATCACCCTAAGTAATAGACTATTGCTGTTGTATTGGATTTTAATTGGAATTTTAGTATGGCAAAGAATGCGTACTGAATAATGATTAAGGAAACAACAAATTGAGAGCAATCGGAGAGTATACTATACTACTACAAGTACATAAGTATAACGGTATAGTGGTGGCCATGGCAATTTATATTGACGCTCACATAATGGATGCTGGCGAATTATGTGCGGTGTTTTGGTCTAAGGTTGGATCTGGGAACTTGGGACTGAGAACCAAGAACTGGGAACTGGAAGTGTACTTAGATGTGGGTGATTAAAGTTTTTGGATTCAATAGTCATTCATTTTATGTTGTATATAGGTATAAGTTTATTGTATGTGTGTATATTGTTGTATTGTATTTAAATAAAATGGCTCGATTCTGTTGTGTATATAATTAATCGAATTTAAGAATGGATAATGTTTAAATAATGACGGTAGTATAAATGCCATGGGTTTTGTTTATACACACACATTTGGTTGGGTTGGGTTGGGTATAGAATTAAGTGTAAATTTAGAGATTAGAATGTCACTCTGGTTAATTTGGTATAATCACTTTAAGAAAATTACAATAAGACTCCACGTCCCGTCCATACGCATTTAAATATGTATGTATGTATAGAGAGAACATCATCATCAGATGTTTATCATTTGAAGGTTATTTTTCGGGATTAAACCATGAAATAGCATTGAATGGGATTTTATGCTTATAGACTTTTGTATTTATTTATTAGTGAATAAATTAGAAATGATAACACAATTTTTTGTTTGAGCTTACGATAACATACATACATTATATCAAGCCTTAAAGCTTGATCAAGGATTTGAGGGTAAAAAGTCTATGTTTTTATCCCAATGTCTTTAATCTTTAGCTGCTCAAAGCTAACAGAGCCTCCTATAGTCTTTCAAAGCTTATTAATTCCAGAAACCTTACGTTAACTTCTAAGCTGCAGCTGACGATAGTTCGGCCATTACTCACATATGGGATCATCCGAACACTCCGACTTCTTAGGCGCGTTCGAGAGGAAAGCTTAAGGAGTATTGTTCTACCCGTATGTGAGGAAGGGCAATTCCGGATCCACCCAAAGCCTTATCGTGCGCAATTGGATGGCTTCGGCTCTCGATCGGGGTAAAAAGAGAGACTTGTTGAATCAGTCCATGACCAGATTTCGGTTGCCGAGCTAAAAACGGTCTTAAGTTCATAGCATTTCGAAATTCATAATCCGCTTGAAGACGTTTATATGTTTAGACTCATCATAACTAATGGAAAAAGTGAAGAATTAATATTTCTCAAAATTCCATTTTCGTCACGCCCTTTTTTATAAAAGAACATCAAAAAAGAGTTCAGTTTAAATTTTGAAAATTTAACAAATAAAAAAAATCCTAAGATCTATAAAATCAAAAGTGATGTCAATTCTTTGACAAGCCACGAAACTCCTAATCTTCCAAAAATATGACTAAAATGGCAACTCTGTTTGCATATCTTTCATATCTCTTTTTAAATATTGAGTATCTCTTTCTCACTAATTCCATAACTTGATTTTATCTTCAAAGTTAATCTTCCTTGTAATCCGAATTTGTTATTGAGAAAAAATGACTCCTTAATCTAGTGTCGTAAATTAAACTCATGAATTTATTAAGTGTAATGAGGCAAGTAAAAAAAAAACACCACCCCAAAATCAAAGGACGACCAAATATGTCATGCTTCCGACTAATATTTTTTTTCTTCCTTATTATTTATTCCAATATAATGAACCCATATTACTGGAATAAAAAAAAACTTCCGTTATTTTCACTTAGCCCTTATTTTGACAAAGGGCAAACTGATACCCTACCCTCTCTCTCAAAAAAAAAAAACCTCACAAATGCAGAATGAAATCAAAATCTAAATCTGGTCCTCCGCAAAACTTAACCCCAAGATTGTGTTTTTGTTTATTTATATTGAATGCAACCCTCTTGTCGCCTGCCTTTTCCAAAATTGAATTGAATAGAATGCGGAAATGAAGAAATACAGCAGAAACCAAAGAATCTAATATATGTATGTATATAGAGGAACAGGAACAAACAAGGAAAATACACAAAAAAAAAAAACATGAAATATAATATCTTCAGTCTTGAATATCTTCCCTCTGCCCTATCTGAATAGAGTGGAGTGGAGGTTGGAGAAAGAATGAAAAACGATGAACTCTGGAACACTGAACATTGAACACCGAACACCATTAGGGACCAAAGGAACAAGCGAAAGAATTCAGCAAGCATTCCCTTGTGGAATTTGGGTCATGAATTATGACATCTGTTGCTGAATGCTGTGGAAAAAAGAAAAAAGAAGGAAAACCTAAAAGCCAACCCTTGTCGTCCCAATTTCCCAGCAATTCATTTATTTTATTCTCCATAAAATTCAGACTTTATGGACTTCCGCATTTTGGTTCTCTAAATTCTCCTCGGCGAACACATTCCTTTCCTTTCTTTCTATTTCTCTGGGAAATGTACACCAGAATTCCAATTTACCTTTGAGGCTACACGAGGGGGAGTCGTGTGTGTACAAATGCATTACATACCGTTAATGTCGAAAAGCAGGCAGCCATAGACAATAGACATATCATTTAAATTCCAAAATCTGGTGTTTCTCAATTAAAGAGAGAACTTTTTAACCATGATTATTTTTTTTCTCTCTCTTTCTTTTATAGCAACTCTTCAGATCACAAAATCCTGGTTTAGCAGCGGCAACAAATGCAGCAGCTGTTGCTGCAGCGGCTGCGGCTGCATCATCGGGTGCGCCCGGAGCACCAAATGGCACACCAATGCAACCGCAACCAATGCCTATGCCATCACAGCAATTTTTGGCCGCACAACAAAACGCCTATGCGGCGCAACAAGCCGCCCCCTATGTTATTAATCCAGGACAGGATGCTACGCCGTATATGGGTCTGATAGCGGCACAAATGCCACAATATTATGGAGTTGCACCGTGGGGCATGTATCCGGGAAATTTAATACCACAACAAGGATCACAACCACGAAGACCTTTAACACCATCCCAACAAGGTGCTGAAAATCAATCTTATCAGGTATGTTTTCAAAAACAAAATTGAAAATTGTTTTTCTTGTTTATTTAAAATAAAAAAATGTACAAAGTGTGAGGAAAATGTAAAGAAATCTATATAACACCATAATTTATGTAAATTTGTAAAAAAAAAAAAGAAATTGTCAATTCTGAGCTTATTTTTGGACTAACTTTAATGTGCGCCTAAACTGAGCAGAAAAAAAAAGGAAGATAGAATTAAAGGTTGCTTCTGGAATTGAATTAATTGATAAACCCTCCTTCCACAGTCCACACGGGAATGTACTCGTACCTACTCCCGTTCGGTTTTCCCATCATTTAATTAAACCTTGGGGAGTTTTTCAGCTAATGAACGGCTTCCACTAGCTCGTACCTCTATAGTTTCTATAAGGACATGCCTTACCATATTTTAATTAAACTAACTCGTGCTGACCTTAAAATCCATTCCAATGCCCCCAAACTACTCCTCCTATGAATCCGCATTCATTCCCCCCTTTTTTTTTAGTGTTGATGATAAGGATGACGATAGTGACTGGCCCTAATACTGTTCGGTCGGGTCTGTTGTGGATTGACGACGAGGACGTGTGTATCTATTTGCACTCAATGAAAATTGATTTTTATTCACTTCCTCATGATCGGATGAGTTTCATTTTGTAATCCATTTGTTAAATTAGAAAGAAAAGATGTAAAAAAAAGAACAACAAAAAATAGGTAAATAAAAATAGTGGTAACACCTTTAGCTTCTTCGCTCGGATACACTTTAGTTTTTTTTTGTTTTTTTTTTTTTGAGAATGAACTAACAAAAAAACCACTTAGATAGACAATGAGCAGGAATGGATTTACTATAGGGTTAGGGAAGTTCAAAACTCATCGAAGGGGGCGCAGAAAACGAAATGTAAACCATCCTAAGTTCACTTCACTTTCTTAATCATTTTCTCATAAATACTGATTTTGAATGTCCTAAGTTGACATAAGATAATTTCACAGATTTTGTCCCTTTCCTTCCTTATGGCTCGTTTACATTTTAATTTTTTTTAAAAATCAGAGCAAAACACCGACGCCATTATTTAAAAAATACTTCTAAATGTCAAATCTATCAGCTACCGCTCAAATTTTATTTACTCCCCATTTTTTAACCAAAACTTTATGTTGACTTCGATTGACAGAAGAGAATAAAACTCTTTTATTTTAATTTGACAGTTCAGTAGGTACTTAAAAGCAAGTTTTGTAACTTTGATGATAATCAATTCAAAGCTTGCTTGAATTCCCTGTATTAAACTTGGACCTAAGAAAAAAGACTTAAGTACCTCTGTCAATGCACAGTGATGCATTAAGGCTGCATTTACATGCGACATTTTTCGTAAAATTACTTACTGAACTTTCAAAAGAATTCGTCATTTCTTTTTTAGATTGCATTTATCAGAATGCTCATCTGGCTTAAAACAACCTAAAATACGCAATTTTTTATGTATTTTGACAGTTAAATGTCAAGAAACCCATGTATTTTATAAAAGAGGCTTTATTAATACACATCCATAACTTCTTCGGCCGCTCATCAGAACTTGTCATTGATAAGAATAAAAAACTCCTCATAACTTTCAAACGTCAATTTGACGTAATAGTTCTGTTCTGCTATTGACATTTAAATGTATGTATGTTCGAAATTTCAAAAGATATTCACTGGATTTCCAATTACTCATCGAGTTTTTGTTTGACAGCAACAATTTTTACAAGCAACTTTTCATCATACTCAGTAAAACTGTTGAGCCCCAATTTTTCCGATATTATAATATTTTTTTCTAATCTATCTTATATTAGTTTCATGGTGACAGTTAGTTCGAAAAAAAAGTACTGCGCAGATATTTGATTAAAAAATCTTATCCTCCTTAATCCGTCACCATCATAATCATAATCATCACCAAGAAGTATAAGCATGCAAACTTCTTCTTTTTTTTTACGGTGTGCGTTCAGGTGTTACTGATTAAAGTGTTGCAATTTTTCTACCTCTACTGTTGTTAAGCACCCTCTGATAGTTTTTTTCTTTCCCTGTGTTGAGTAATTTTCTGATTGAATAACTTTTTAGGGTAAAAAAAATAAAAAAAAAAAAAAAAACAAAAAGTGTTAAAGTGTTAATAACTGTTTCGAAATGAGGAAAAACTGAAGCATAAGTTTTTATGTTAGCAGTAAAATAGTGGATTTTTAATTTTTTTTTTTCATAAAAACTACAAAATTCACTGAATCGAAGGGGAAACATAATTTTCATGGGTCTATGGTGAATCATTTTTTTAGTCATGAACAAGATACTGTAAATCAGTTCACAGTTTTACAATTAAGATAGGATATGTAAATTTAAATTCTGTCAAAAAACCACATGTGACAGCTGATGACAGAACTTTTTTTTTCAAATATTGACATTTGTGAAATTAATAAAATATTCAGAAAATTCTTTCAAATCTCGAACCCCTAATAAAAAAAAATCAGCGCTCTTCTCTAGCTCTATACTCCATTTTTACTAAATCTCAACTGTCAGCTGTCAGATTATTATTTTTGTTTTTATTTAATTGCCACCTCCTTAGAAAAGAAAAACCCAGTATTAACTTTCTTTAGTGATTGATTCATGTCAATAATGGGTCAAACTTGGGCTATGTTTGTCAACAGTTTTTTTTTTTACTACCAAAACACGAACCTGAACACTAAAAATTGTCTAACATTCCTTAAACGTCAAATTTAAATCAAAGATTACATTTCAAATGGAAACACCCTAAATTACATTTGTCATGTTTTCCACACCTTTCTATTTTAACAAGAAAAAAAAAAGATACATTCCAGGATTCAAAAACTGACTTATTGAAATAATTTATGTTGTTGTTTTTCCGTGTCATGAAATGTCATTTATTTTTCGAAACAAAGTCCTACTCGCGCGAAGGTGATGACAATCAAAGAAAAAAACAAATCACTTTCCATTACCGAACACATGCGATGTAAATTTTTAAGAACCCGTTTCTTATCAATAAACTCAAAATCTAAAACATGAAAGGTTCGAGTTTTTTTTTTGTTTTTTAATAGAACCTTCGATAAAATATTCTTTTATGCCACATGTCACCGATTTTTCAATTCTAGAAGCAACATTCAATCGCGTTTTGTTTTTGTAAGTTTGTACATTTTATCTTTGTGCATATTATAGGAGTAGAATATAAAAAAAAAATATTGATTTGTATATAAATTTATAAATAAAAACAAAATTATATCTTTTTCTTTTCATTCCATCTTTCCCACCTTCCCTCTTTTTCCCCCCACAATCATTTACTACTACAACAAATAAAACAAACAATTACTAAAAAAATCCTATAAATGTCACTTTCAAACGTCATTACCAACCTAAACGTCATGATCCTATGTAAACTCACTCACACGCGTGTGTACAGGTTATACCGGCATTTTTTGACCAGAGTGGTTCGCTAGTGATGGGACCACGAACAACCACACCAATGCGCCTTGTTAGCCCAGCACCAGTGCTAGTACCACCGGGTGCCGCCAGAGCTGGACCACCACCACCACAGGGTCCACCACAATTATATCCACCGCAACAACAGGCCGCTCAACAGAATCTCTATTCACAGCAAAATGGTTCGAATGTTGGAGGTAAGAATTAATATTGTTGATTTATTTTTTTTTTTGGTTTTTTGTATAGTTTTATGTAAAAATAAAGCAATTGTTGTTGTTTTTTTTTTGTCATTAAGTTTGATTTTTCATAATTAACTCATAATACTCATTTTTGTATAGGATACTTATTGTTAATTGCATGCAACTTAAAATCCATAAGACAACTTAAATTGATCGATTGTTGCCATTCATATTTTTACAAACGTCAAAAATGTCACTTTACAGAAATGACATTTAGCTACTGATTTCTTTTTTAAATGTATTTTCAATAGCAAACTCATAGTGACACTCCGTTCAGTACTGAAACTTATCATCTGATTGACCAACTGTCAAAAAAAATGCCAATGACTTTTAATGGGATTATTCACACATTTGACATTTAGATCTTAGATATCTAAAAATTGAATTCAAAATTGTTTATAGATGGTTCCCTTTATTAATTCTATGGCATCATCTGACAGTTCTAGGAAGTTATGGCTGTCAGTGATGCTGATTAAAACTGACAGATAATAAATACAATACTTACTTTTTCAAAAACTGATGATATTTTTGACGTTATGTCAATAAAACCGGAAGCTGTGATGTATGTATATTATATTGCTGTTTGATAAAGGAGTTCTTTACAATGTATTCATTTTGTTTGGAATACATTCTTTTAATAGAACTACATAGTGTACATGTATATGCCCCAAACACATGCAATAAATTTAATTAAAATGTATCTTCAACCACTGCATAGTAAAAAAAAAACACAACCATATTGTTATCTATCGCTCTTCAAAAGGAACATAAATCAATTAAAAAATCAATCAAATCAGATAGTAGACACTTGAAAAAATAACAATTAAGCACTTAAAGTTGTTAGATAACGAAACAAAAATAAACTAAAGATATAGTTTTAAATGTTGTGTGTGTGTGTTTTCTGTTATCAAACATTCTTATCGATCAAGAAAAACATATTATGTCATTGATAGCTTTGAAAAATAAAAAATATACACGAGTGTGCAGTTTAAATATAAGACATTTGAGAACATTTTTGACGTTTCAATGTACACAATTCAAAAGTGATCCATCTGCTTTGACAACACACAGCTGTCAAAGAGAGTTTACTAATAACAGTTTTCAATTACGAGTAGAAAACACTCTTGTTGTATTTCGCAATTTGACAGTTGTCACTAAAGCTGTTCTTTAATTTTGTAAGTTTTTGAAACTTCTAGTTAAGAACGTCACTCTTAGATGAAATGATTGTTCTCTTTTTTCTACCAAATGTTGACAGATGAAAGAAAAAAACATGGCGTCAATGAAAATTCATAAGCTGTCAAACTTTTAAATTTTTTTAATTGTTTAACCAGTTAAGAGAAACGTTTGATGAATATTTTCGTTAAGTAATGTTTTATTTCTATCTGTCAATTTTTTAATAAATTCTTAGGTTATTGTAAAATCTCTCTTTTTTTGTGTTCCTATACGTTTTAATACGGAGAACGCAAAAAATGCCCTATGAGTCTTTAAGTATAAAAACAATTCTGAAATCTTTCAATCATATCTATACTTGTGGGTAACTAGCTATTTTTCCGTATGTCTTCAAAAATTTCAAAACTCAAGTTCCAAAGTAAAAAATGTCGCCATAAACAAATTACATATACGCTGTTTCCTTATGGAAAAAAAAAACAATTGAGAGTTGATTTTGCAAAGAGACACAACTACTTGAATGTCCCATTAAGTGTTATTACCCTTGCCCAAACAAAGCAGAAAAAAAAATTAAACAGGTTACTTGGGCGTATACGCAACTTTTTTTTTCTAACTTCCTCTTGAAAGTTTTAATGCATTATCATTTGATGCGCTAATCTGGCAACTACCTACATATCTACCATGTCTATGCATGTATGAACTTAATGTGATTGTAAGCCATAATTTTGTAATTATTATTATGGGTTAAAGAAAGTTCCAGACTTATGAACTCGTACAAGCACCTAATTGCAATAAGACTTGCAAAATTAAACTATGGGCAAGTTACACATCCCATGAAGTATGTTTAGCTTGTGAAGTTTTTTTATTATTATTTTTTTTTTTTTTGTGAATCCACTTTTTCGGTTCAGTGAGAGCACATTTATAACGTATCTTGGATCCAACTTATGCACTTTCTTCTCCATGCTCACATGATTTTCTAAGCAGGTATGATAATTGCTATTTGCAAATTACCTTAAAGACATACACAGTACATGCGAGTATCTAGATGGATTTTTAACGTTTTACTTGGCTGAACAAAATGTATTTCCTTGCAAAATGTTGCCAATCTTTTTTGATTACAGAGGCACCTAATGTTTTCTTTTTAAATTTATTAAATTAATTTTAATTTTTTCAAACAATGAGTTTTTCAAGTATCTACAAAAAAAAAACATTGCAAATCTTTAAGATAATAATATGCCAATGTCGCAATTGAACATTGTGTTTTATTGTATGCACGAACGATATCGCTTCATCGCTATCGATTGTATCACACCTTTATGCCGCTGCCGCTGCCACCACCCGCTCCGTCACCGCTGCCGCTATTGTTGATTGGTATCGATTGTAATTAATTTGGTTGCATTAACCTCGTTTTGATTTATCGCACTTTATTATCTGCATAGAACCGTGTTCGCGCTTATAGTAAGTATATAGGTACGTTATGTACGTACCTAGGTACTTGTGTGCATCAGCGATGACTATAAACGATATAATAAACGCTCGCGATACGCGATTGTAAATTGTGATTGTGCATAATTAATTGAGCTCTGTTCGTTTGTTGCTGTTCACATGCAGCAACACTATAACAGGGCAACAATTCCAAACCATTCCATCCCATCCCATCCCATCCCGTCGTCGTCGGTCGTCGCCGTCATCGTAGTCATCATCATCATAACCATCAGGCCTGCTTATTGCCAAATCTCAGCAATTACTGTTGAATTCAGTCAGTCATTGGAAAGGCGCTGCCGAGCGGGCTAAAATGTAATCGAAATGCATTCCACGGATTCCCTTAATTACAATCGTGCAATGTTGATAATTTAAATTTCATTGCAAACTATAAAATTCTTCGATTGATTGATGAAATAAAAACCGCATTCAATATCAGCTCGCATTCAAAAATGTCTGCTTGCCACAAATAAAAAAAAAAGAAATTGAAAACAAAAACTGATTTAAAAAAAAAAATAAAAAAGTATTGCGAGTAGAACTGCTCTTTTCATCAATCGCCATTCGCCACCGAATGGAATGCAAGGTTCGTTCAAATCTCTGGAAAATAGTTCTGTTTGTGGTAAGGAGAGGCATTTTGTTTTTCATCGGTTAAGGGGGGTGTAATCCTCCCGACTTGAGCGACCTTTAAAAACAGGGTGTCGTTGGATTATAATTGGAGAATAAAAAAAAATCCAACAGTTGTAGCTATTTCATTTTTTTACAAATTTTACTTTAAATTACGAAATAAATTCATTGATTCAACAAAAGATTTTATGAACTCAGGATTTGCTATTTTGAGTCCGACTCTTCACTTTCTATGTCAAAGTGATTCTCTTTAACGTTGGTAAAAAGTTGCCAATAGACAAGCGCACAACGGTGAATTAAATTGTCACGGAAACTGCCCCTTGACAAGAGTAACACCTGTCACATATAATTATACTTCAAATTGGTCGTTCGGATTCGTCATAAGATTTCAGTCACCTAAATTTCTGCCGATTTTTAAGAACTTAAAGAAAATAGACATCGGTTTTTAATGAACAGTTGTGTTTCGTTTATAAATATATTCATTGAATAATGATTAAGTAAAATTTCATTAAATTTATTTTGTATTTCCTGGAGCCTTTGAATTTTTGTCCGAGAGTAACTTAAGGTGAAATGCAAAATGCTTATAAATGTCAAAATTATTGTTCCTAATGTCAGTGAGTTTTTCGATGTATTAACAACAAACATTCATTAGACCAATGAATCTTACATTGTAGTTACAAAAGTTTTTATAATAATGTATAAATTACTATAAATGAGAGGCATATACATAATTAATACTTTTTATTAAAAAAAAAAAGATAAGCTTTAAATAAGTAACGAATACTTTTTGTAAATTTTTAAGTTATGTAATGAATTTTCTCCTGAAATTACGAAAACTTTAAAAATAGATTGACTTTTGATAAAAAAAAAGTTTAAAAATATTCTTTGACTAAGACAGTGAAACTATCATCAAAAAGATCTATTTTTATTAAACTATTCGTTGAGCCAATGAATTTTTCTCAGAATTAATGAAAGTCTAGTCAATTTAACATAAAACTCAAGAATTAGTGAAAGATAATTTAAAGCAAAATGTTTTTTGTTTTGTTTTTAATCAATAACATCCTGCAATAATTGTAAAATGTAAATCCTTTAGAATTTTTAATTTTTTCCATTCACCATGCAACTGGCTTATTGTTGTGCAGTTTAAATAATTGATATGTGTATTGTAGGCTGAAGGCGTATTTTATATACACGTATGTACCTACATTATATACCTCGGCTCAACTGTCTAGCTATGGATGCATTGCAAATTGCGAATTAATTATTTAACATATTTTGACCGAAATTATTCCTGTTTTTTTTTTTTTAAATGCATTCATAGAAGGATAAAGTATTTTGTTATTCTTTATTGTTAAATTAAAATCAATTATTCGGAATAGTTATGGAATTTGGTGTGGCATTGTGGAAAATGACTGCCTTTTGGCTAGGGATTGACAAATTTGACATAACACGGGTATTTTTATGCAAATGATTTTTCTATTTGAGAAAAACTCATTGTGAATTTGGAACTTAACATTCTATTTCTATAGACAGCTAATGTGCATTTCTGCACATGCAGATGACAGTTGAAAATTGTTAGTTCCAAATTCTACACAAGAGTTGCCGTGCTATCATTTTTTTTTTAAATTATGAACGAATAAGTTTTGGAATTGTACTCATATGAAGTTTATTCAAATTACTCGTTGATTAGTTTATTTATAGTTTTGCGTGCGAAAAAGTTATAATACCTACTTAAATATATTTGAACATGCAATCTATGCTTTAACTCAATCACGACATTAAAACTTAATTTTACCAAGATAAGAATGTTTTATTACGAAGAAAGTTAACTAAAAATATCTGGCTATTTAAATTCTTCAAAAGAGATGATTCACAATAATCGTCAGTTGTCACTTTCAGTGGTATGAAAAATATAACTCGATGGTAAAAAATATCAATTTGCATTATTAAATATCCTTTGTAATGAAAGAAATTTTAATTGGCACCGCTGTTTTCTTGGATAGTCAATTTGACAGCTGTCAAAAAATCAATTCGTCGAAGAATTGGTCCAAAAAATTTTATGATATAATCTACCCTATCGCCAATTTTATGGGAACTTTTTTCCAGGTAACTTTTTCTCTCTCAACTTAGTTACGGAAATATTTGTATACAAATAAGGAAAAAGTTCCCTAGAAACAGTTATTTACGATAGAAAAGTTCCCAAAAATGGAAAAACTTCGGGGAACTTTTATTCGCGATAAAGCAGAATATGGCCGAAATAGTTGGGTAAGTTATTCAAAAACAACACTATTGGCCTTGATTATATCTTCATTAGTGACGTTTGTTACTAAACTCATAACTCGAGAACGCTTGAACCGATTTCGGTGATTCTCAACTTAGACTGGTCTCCTCCGGATATTGGAATATTTTTTTGGACAATTGCATGAAATTTGTAACACAATGGTTTTGGTAGAATGTTTTTGTTACACATTAAAAACGAACAGAATTTAAAATGCTGGTTTCGATATTACCCTTAGATGGCATTATGTCCATCAACTTTTGACAGCTAATTCATTTAATTTGATTGAATAATTTGTTTTGAAACAATTTGTTGTGAAAATTATACTAAAATGAAAACAATTTTTAATCTGAATTATTGATGAACAATGTGATTCAAGTGACAAGAGACGAAGTTTGCTGGGCCCGCTAGTAATTTATAAGTTCATAGTCTAACCCGCATCTAGCTTGGCACTTCTGTTTTCAAAATCAGTTTAGAAAATATGGTGAGATCACAATCACATATAAAACACTGCTTATCCGCGTTCCTTTCCACAAACAAACAAAACTGCTACATTGCCGACACTTTTGAAAATAGATCAAAAGTACAAGTTCATAGCCCACGACATTCAAAAAATTACCTTAAAAATCGAATATGTCTGTTTTCTTATGTTATGTGAATATTATATACCGTAGAAGAGTAGAGTGTTATATTATAATAATACATTTAAATCTCACACAATCGATCAATTTAATAAAAATGTAAAATTTAAAAATTTAAGACAAACAAATCATTTATTTTTTAGGTCCAATTTATAGATTTCCAAAGAAATCATTTAATTTTTTTGTAATACCCATTTTCAAATTATTTATACATAATTAATTTTTAATCAAATAAAGATATTTGTACATTTACACCCTTAGTTTTATAATATTAATATTAGTATTAATTTTATATTAGTTATATTATTATCTATTTTTTTTAATAAAATCACATTCATTCATTTTGTTGTTGTTGTTGTGTGTAACCAATTGAATTAATTTTACTTTTAAGGTGGCGGGTTATTTGCACCCCAAGCATTTAGCGGAGGTCTTGGTACCTTGGGGAGCCCCGCACAACCAACAGGTACATAAAAGACAATTCTCATTTACATATACATTAATATAGTATATAGTATATTTAATTAATTTTCATTTGCATTTAAAATAAATATATTAAATATTTCCTTATATGTATACTTAACATTGTGTCTATATATTTTGTACAAAAAAAAAAGCTTTATATTTCTACAAAATCGGTGCCATTCAAGTTTACAATCGTCCTTACAAAGGCAACCAAGTGTAACAGTAATTTGACAAGGATATACAAAGAGAAAAAATAAAAGAAGAATAATGACACTTGAGTTCATGTGTCCTGTCAAGAGTATCTATATACCATGACTTCATTTGAAAGTCGAAAGACTTTCTTCCTCGTCCTCTTTCACCTCTCCTGGATTTACTGTCTTTTAATAATAATTGTAATTGTAAATTATGTCTCTTGCGGTGCGGCGGCAGCGACGTATATCTGACGTACATATGTCCTACCTCTTGCAACGCTACAAAGAATAAAGAAAAGTAAACAAAAAAAAAATATCCTGTTTACTTTCCTGGTAAATTATGTGGGAGGCATTGCGCTTGTACTTGTATTTACACTATACGTTTCCTATACAAATCTTGTATGTTCGTCCTTTCGCTGGTGCTGACCTGATTTCTCATTTATTATTCATGTAATCATTACATTATAACTACAAGTAAAGTCACTTTATATGCTGTGATGACGCACTATAAGGACATTCAGTGCGATGTGTCCTCAATAGTCCTTGTTTTTTTTTTTTGTGTTGCATAAGAAATACAAATTGTTCGCTCGTTATGTTAAACAAAAGACTGTTTATTTTAGCGTCTCTGAAAGGTTTCTTTTTTACTTCTTTCTTGATAAAGTCATACAGAAAAAAAAAATCTACTTGAATTATAATAATAGCCGACCCCGAATGACGTCGTCGTGACAGTTGGTGGAAAAGGACTCTTCTTATAAATGAAGTGCTTATGATTCAACATTTACACGATGTGCAATAAATGCGGGGGAGGTGCTAGAAAGATTCTGATATTAACATAAATTATAACTAAGGAATATACCAAATGTTATATTTGTCTTATCAGATGAAGTCAATTCGACAATCGAGAATAATTTTTGAAGGAATGTCCAAATTTGACAATTTAAAAATGCCTGATATTAAACTGTAAATTGTGGTTTTAGTTGCACTTTTGACATGATAATAGGTTTCCTTTTTCATGATGATATTATTTCGACAAGAATTTTGGGACGTACCTTTTTCCCTCCCATTTATAAGCCGTGTTTTATTTTGGTAATCGTTACCAAGCTCAGTAATACAAGTTCCACAAAAAACTTTATTCACTTTATGACTAACGGATAATTTTGTTTGTTCGTGGTTGAAAAATTCATGAAAATGAAGATCGAGTTGATTTAGAGTTTTCCTAACTATTACAATGACATTCGCTTATATGAGAGAGCACTAACTATGGAAATAAGTTGCCGGCAACTTTAAAGGCCAGTTGCATCATCATCATCATTCAATTGACGTCAACGTCAATTTTGAAGTTTCTTAACAAATTTGACAGCTACAATTTAAAGCTGAGAGAATCTTAATTAATTTATTAATTAAATCTTTCAAAAAAACCTGTCAGATAGCAATTCATCGTCAATCCATTTAAATTGTATCACCTTGAAAATATTTTGTTTGTAAAATGTTGTAAAATTTTTGAAAATGCTAATAAATTGATAACATGTACAATAATTTAAGTCCTCTATTGATCAGCAAGCAAATGATAAAAATAAATATTGATTTCAAATAACATTGAAAGTTGTGTTTTCAAAAACTCAAACATTCACTTTAAAATGATTGATTTATTTTTTATTTTTTCAAAACAAATTAATTTGTCGATGTCTTTCTAACTTCATGCAAATGTTTATATCTGAGTTTACATTTTGTTAACAGGGTGTCACAAATGGAACAAAACTCAAAATATTTACATATGTATGTACATATGTTTTAACTCGAGTACGATATATTTCAGTAATTGCAAAGGACTTATCAAATTTATTAATGACGTTTATCTAAAATTTAGATTACTAAATGTTTCCATGAGTTCGTTTAATTTGAAAATTCAATAAAAAAAATTCGAAGTAGGTACGTATGGTGTATAAAAAAAAAGATTTCAAACCGACCTTAAACGTCATCTTTTGAAATGATTACAAACATGGCCCTTTTTGAAAAACATGCTATCTTAGAGAATAATTCGTGTTACATTATTTGTAACACCCTATAAAACTAGACCTTTTTCACATTGTACCTAATTCCTTTGAATTCTTTTTTTAAATATTCGTCTATTCATGTTTATGACACACATAAAATTTTTTGAATAAATCGTTTTTTAATAAATTGATTAAAATAAAAAAAAAGTTCACACAAGCATACATCTTCCTCCGTCATCGTCGTCGTTATTCTCCACGTCAAGTTAATACATTATACCAAAGTCTCTGTCCCGATCCCAACACAAAGGCAATTTTAAATAAATTATTCAACTGTGTATCCTGCTGGAAACAATATAAAATTGATTACACCAACGCAACGGCTCAAACCAGCCAAGCTCTCTTGGTTTGACACTTTAACAAGAAAAACATTTTAATAATTTTCAATCAGTAGAAAAAAAATTGAAAAAAAAAAAACAAAAAAATAACACCTCCCCATTCTGATTGATTAATCATCATCAACTTCAGCATCTGTCGATTTGAAATTTTATGTGCGCGCAAAAAAAAAAAATATCTCACACATTACAGCAAATTGTCAAACCCCTAAAAAGGTGGATTAAGGGAAAGGGGGGTGATTCTATACACCTAAACTAAACATACACACACAGTTCACTGACAAATCTCCCATTTTACCCGAACCTTCCCCGTTCCTTTAGGAGAACTTGTGCGAGGTAAAGTTTGCCAACTCGTCTCACTGTGTCTGTAAGAAGATTGATTGATTGATGCTGGCGAAGTCCCACAAAATGCCACCCTCTTCCTTTAGAAATTTATTATTGAGCCTTCAATAAAAAAAAAACACAAATAAAATTTAAACTAAATCCATCCAGGAAACTCTGATAGCGTTACAGCTCTACCTAATAAAGGATAGTAGATATCCTGTAAACCCATAAGCAATTCCTATATAGATAGATCCCATCGGGGATGATCTAATTTATTCTAAATATAAAAAACAGGACTTTTTCCCTTAATGCTTGCTTAAAGTAATTAAATTAATTGGTAACAAATCAGTGCCACAATACCGCCCTGTGTGAAGAGGTGATATTGAATTTTATACTGCGATATTCACAAATTTACATACGTAGATACTTTGAGTGATGGTGATTAGATACGGGACTGATTTTATGCAAATCAATATCTAGTATTGAAGAATTTAATGTGAATTAGCAGAACTTATGGAGAATTTTTTTTGTCAAAGTGTTTTTTGTTGTTTGGGTTTTCCATTTGTGAAAAAAATCAATTTATTTTTGACTTAAATCTGTCACATAGCTTTGACACCTTTCACTACCGTCATACAAAATTTGTTTTTTGACATATTTGGCAGTTAGTAATGCATTAGTTCATGCACTGTCATGATTTGCTTTTTCTTCTTCTGTCAGTATCAATTTGAATACGAATTTGACAGCTATGTTGACACAACCTTTCATAGCAAGAAAAAAACAACAAAACAATGGGATATGGAATCAATTTTCCAGCATTATATGAAACGCCATAGAAGTTAATGACAATAATAAAACTAGTAAAAATTATCTTTATTATGTTTTCCTCGCCTTCATCCTTTGTTCCTTTACAAAAAGAAAGAGAGAGATCTTACCGCTAAAGATCGACGACAACCGACAACGTGACGCTGACCAGACCGTTGTACATTCAGGTAGCAATATTTCTGCATATGCAACAACCCTTTTCCTTGAGCACGTGCCAACCGGATGGGTAAAGAATCTATCTTTGTTATTATAACTGACATGACTACCGATAGCCAAAACCAAAACATGCACCTGCGTAAATATCAACCAACATCTGTCTGCACAAAAAGACGTCAAGATGGTCAAATTGGCGCCAATAATTATTTTCCTTTATTTGTTTTTCGTCTGTGTTTTATTTGTGTGCGAGTGAAATGGTTAGGATGAGTTTACACTATGCTTCAGATTTTCAAAATCATTATTAGATACTTTACTTTGGCATATTTTCTTACAGAAATTTGTCCAAATATGATAACACTGTTGACAAACGTCAAATATAGGAACTCAAAAGCACACAAAAATACACTATGTGCGAAAGAACGCTTTCTGAATCTATTAACGTCAAAAGTGACATACAAAAATAATCAGTTATTAATTTATCAGAAACTGACTTTTGACAGTTGTATTAAATTGAATTTTTGAAATAAGGTATGTATTTCCACTAGAGCTCACGATTATGTACGTGTATTTGTAAAACACGGATACACGGAGTCCGTGTAGTTAGAAAAGCCCAACAAAATATCCGTGTATTTAATACACGTGTAATTATTCTCTTATTATCCGTGTACACGGATTTTAATTATCCGGATCTTAATTACACGGATAATTAATACACGGATTCTATGTATAGGTTAATGGAGTTTTCGATTTTTATAATGGTTTTGCTTGTTTTTTTGTTTAGTTTGGTAGTTTAAGCTAGTTGACTGTTTTCCTATTTTATTAAAACAAGTTTTAATGAAATAAACTAAAATAATTGAAATCCGGATATTTAATACTATCCGTGTAATTGAAATACACGTGTATTTATAATTACACGGATTCAAATCCGGATATTCTAAATACACGGATACCCGTGTATTTGATTATCCGTGTAATCGGGAGCTCTAATTTCCACTCACTTAACTCATTTACTTATTTTGGCGTGCTAAATTTTATCTCCCTCTTACCTTGGAGATAAATAAGTGAAACAAACATTCAAAATGGTTGCGGAAGAAATAAAACAATGAAACGTCAAAATTAGTTTCCCCAAAAAAGCAATGATCTTCAACAAGATATTCATTTTTACTTTTAAAAATAAGTGCCAAAATAGTCTAAATGTCATTTTTTAAAACTGTGATTTTGACAAAGCACACTCTTCTTAACACCGCCAAAAACTTCATATAAAAAGAATACGTCACAATTTTGACGTTTATCTATACTTCTCCAAAACAATGACCTAGCCTAAGTCTAGCAGAATGAATTTGTTGCTTATTACCTGTCAAAATATTTGCCTATTTGGACTTTTCTTAAAACACAAAAAAAAATCAGATATGTATTTTATTTCGAAAAAATTGCATGCCCCAAAAAGAATCTTACCCCTATTCCACCTAAGTTTTCCAAAGCAACAGTTTTTATTCAAAAATAAATTTCAAGAATTCAATCACGTTTCCAGTCATAAGATTCCGAACCGAATGTATTGTAGAGCAACAAACACAAATATAAACCTAAATACACATATCTACCCACTTTGCCACTCATATAATAATCATCAACTCTTACACAACCAAATAAACAGGGAATTCCGACGAAGTCCTTTTCCCAGATTACCTACTCCAGTTTACTTCCTGAAAGTCGGTAGGTAGTAGGTAGAAACATTCACCATTGTCCATTATGAAAAATGTTTATACTGCACCCTTGCCTTCCTTTCTTTTCTACCTGCCTACTCGAAAAATGTTTTTTTTAAAAACAATCGTTGCATGAGTGTTCCACGTTTTTGAATGAACCACCAACAGAAACCAAAAGGGTAAAAATTTGTAGGTACCTACGTTGAGATTCCTTCCCTCTCCTCTCTAAAAAATATATAACAATATTTTAATCCTTTGTTTGTATATGTAAAAAAGAAGGTGGGAATCAGAATTTCCTTGGAGCTGGATTGGTTAGAAGAAAGGATATCTTCAACGCAACCTCATCTTTTGATTTTGACACGTGCTAGATTTAGCAGACTTAACAGATTTGCTTTGGATCGCAAGCCGATAACAAGTGCAATTGAAAGTGCTCTCTTCGATTTTTTTTTAATTACACTTAACATAACGTATAGTTATCTATTTGAAAATGAACTTGAATGGTACCCAAACAATGTGGAACTGGACACAATTCGCTTTGCTTCCAGGTTGCTTATTTTTTGTTCGCTCCTTTTTATTCTTTATTCTCAACAATTTTAATTATTGATCACGTACTAATGTTATATTTATTGATTTTTCATTGGCAACAGGTTTGGCATTGAACACCTCATCGCTGACAACTCGTCGGGATTCCTTTGACCGAAATACATCGGCCTTCAGCCCTTCGATGGATTATAGTACGAGTTCAGTAGCAGCCACGGCAGTCTCATCATCTGTAGCAGCGGCAGCCGCTGCTGCAGCTGTTGCAAGAAAATGGCCAGTTAGTGGCTATGGAAATTTGGGTTCGGTGGGCAATGCTTCTGCAAGTCCCATTGGGGCCCCCATAACACCTCCACCTGAGTCTTGCCTGGTCGCAAATCGGGCACCTGGTGCTGAGACCAAATATCGTAATCAAATCCTAGTGGGAATCGCAGGACAAAATATGTTCGGTTCGAACAGTTCTCTATTTTCTAAACACTTGGGCATTCCTGGAGCCACAGCCGTTGCTGCTGCGGCCGCCACAAATGCAGCTGCTGCTGCCAGACAATCGGCTGCTATGGCTGCTGCTACTGCAGCTGCTGGAGCAGCAGCCGCTGCTGCAGCTGGTGGTGTAAATGGTGAACGTCCACCAGGTCGTTCCAGATTACTCGAAGACTTCCGCAACCAGCGCTATCCAAATCTTCAGTTGCGCGATTTGACAAATCATATTGTCGAGTTCTCCCAGGATCAACATGGATCAAGATTTATTCAACAGAAACTGGAACGTGCTACCGCCGCCGAAAAACAAATGGTTTTCAACGAAATTCTAGGTGCCGCTTATAGCCTTATGACAGACGTGTTCGGCAATTATGTTATTCAGAAATTCTTCGAATTTGGCACTCCCGAACAAAAGAATACACTGGGTATGCAAGTGAAAGGTCATGTCCTACCATTGGCATTGCAAATGTACGGATGTCGAGTGATACAGAAGGCTTTGGAGAGCATAACACCCGAACAGCAACAAGAAATCGTACGCGAACTAGATGGTCATGTGCTGAAATGTGTTAAAGATCAAAATGGAAATCATGTTGTACAGAAATGCATTGAATGCGTCGAACCAAGTGCGTTGCAGTTTATAATAAATGCTTTTAAGTCTCAGGTTTATTCATTAAGTACACATCCGTATGGTTGTCGGGTTATTCAGCGTATATTAGAACACTGTACTACAGAACAAACATCACCAATATTGGAGGAGCTGCACGAGCATACGGAACAGCTGATACAGGATCAATATGGAAACTATGTTATTCAGCATGTGCTTGGTTAGTATCTTTATATTTTGACTCAAAATTGAAATTCATGCTAATTTGATCATCGTTTCTCTTCCAGAACATGGAAAACCAGAAGACAAATCCATTCTCATCAACAGTGTACGTGGCAAAGTTTTGGTTCTATCACAGCATAAATTTGCTTCGAATGTCGTAGAAAAGTGTGTAACGCATGCAACACGCTCCGAGCGAACTGGACTCATCGATGAAGTCTGCACATTCAATGATAAGTAAGTAAAAATGTCATTCTATTTTGGTCTTATCTAATTAATTAAAATCTCCTTTTTTTCACTTAAGTGCCCTCCACGTTATGATGAAGGACCAATATGCGAACTATGTTGTTCAAAAAATGATCGATGTCTCTGAACCAACACAGCTCAAAAAGCTGATGAACAAAATTCGCCCCCACATGGCTGCTTTGCGTAAATACACCTACGGCAAGCACATCAATGCCAAACTGGAGAAATTCTTCATGAAATCGTCGAATCCTATTCAACCGGCCACTGCGGTCGTCACAACATCCACAGCAGTTCCCTCAAATGCTATGATCACAGAGAATGGCATCACTGCCATAGCAGTTACAGCCAATTCCTCGGCTACACCTTCATCGGTGTCCTCCGTGATGTCCTCTTCGGCTTCATCAACTCCATCATCGGTATCAGTAGCTGTTGCTGGAGCCAACAATGGCAGTGGACTAGGACCAATTGGCCCACCAACTATTGCCACAGCCAATGGTGTCATGTAAACACAGAAAGCAGCAAAACTTAGACACCCATTACTTTTCTATTTGAATCTTATATACATACATATAGAGATATAAAAAAAAACTAACAACCACAAATCAACAACACACACACACACACATATTTAAGAATTTAAAAGAAGCGCAAGGAGTATTTTTATGTTCTATATTAATCATCAACAACTATTAATCATTTCTTTTTGTTTATTGCATTAATCTTTTGTTTAATTTAAAAATATTTTAATTTTCAATTTCTCATTTTCTTTATGTAAATTAATTTTAAGTAAAAACCATGTAGTGAAGAGAGAAAAAGAAAAACAAATGACCATTACACACACTTTTTTTTTAATATATAGTATATGTAATAATTATTATGATTTTTTGTTTCTAATTAAATATTTTTATTAACTTTAACTTTTTATGTAAAACAATGTCTGACTATATAAAAAAACTAGATTATAAGTTGTATCTTGTCTTGTAACTTAGTTTTTAATTTTAACTTTCACTTCATAGACTTTTTTGTGTACAATTATGTATTTTTTTTATTATTTTTAATTTTTTTATGCAAAAACAAAACCCACAACATTTTTAACTATACATAACATATTATTATATAAAAAAAAATATTTATCAAAAGAGAAGAGTGTTTTTTATTTTAAGGATATTCTAAACAAAACAAAAAAATGTGTGTCGTCACCCTCGCCCTCTCTACGCTGCGTGCCTTGTGTGTTCTAAAAAAATAAATAATTAAAAATGTATAAAACAAAACGTTCTTCACATATTATGATGGCTACATAAATTAATTAAGAAAAAAGTCACACAACTTTAATAATAATTCTTTTCATTTATTTTTCTAAGTGCATGCATGCAAGCTGTATAATTTTTTTTTAATAACATTATTTTCGTATTTTATTTTTTCTTCTAACATTTTAATTGGTGATGAAGCAAAGGAAAAATATAAATATAATTAATTTAACATTTAAAAAGAAAACAAAGAAATTTTTATGTAAATTAGTGTAATTTTTGTATAGAAACAAAATAATTAAAAATATAATATGAAAAAAAGAAAACAAGAAACAAAACTGCCTTTTAAGAAATTAACAATAAATAAACAAACAATTTTTTGTATAAAAAAAGCAAATCCTGTAAACATTTTGTAAAAAAAAAAAGATAAAACAAACAAAGAGAAATATGAACATGAAACGGAAGAGACACTTTTCTATCCCTTATAGAATTTACTTCTGCAAAACTATTACTATATTTTTTTTTATCATAATGCATTTTAAAGGGCTCATTTTGTTTTCATTGCGAAACGAAAATTGTGTAAATGTTTTGTAAATTAAAAAAAGAAAACAAATCATTGATATTTTGATTTGCTTGCTTTTAAAATAAAGTTTGATTGATTTGAATTTCAATTCACTTCTTTCCTGTAGATAAACAAAAAATAAATTGATGTATAATTTTCACCTTTATCCTAATTAATTGTTTATTTTATGAGTAGCAAATATTTTCGTTTGTTCAAATATTTGAATATAATCAAAGGTGTTTTTTTCCTTCTTTTTTAAACAATTTTCCCTTGATAGTTTTATTTTGTTTTGTTAAAAAAAATGTAAATTTAACTTTGTAATTTCTATTTTGTAAATCAACTGTATAAATAATTTTATGTAAATTTTTGTACAGAAAAAAAAACAACTACCAATCATCATTCATTAAAGAACCTATTTATAGAAAAAGAAACACAAACACGAATCGACGACGAGTGGTTTGGAAAAGCTTAAGCCAATAAGGGAGGAAAATTTGATGAGAAGGATCGATATGATTTGTATACATACTTATTTCATAAAACCACGTTTTAAAAGGAATCAAATTTAGATTCATTTAAATTTCAAGAATTGAATGCACCATTAACCGACTTGTCCTTCCAGGAAAAATAGTTACTACTTCTTTGAAATTCTCGATTCTTAAAATAAAAAAAAGTCGAACATTTTTGTTGTTTTCCATTACGGGTTAAATCAACACTCAATCAAAATGAACCAAATGTTGATTTTTTTAAATTAATTTCTCGCAAGAGAGTTGTAAAACTTAAACCATGTAGTTCGTCTTACTTGCAATTATTTTTACGAGCAGAAAAAGATGAAAATATTTTCCTTATGGAACATATCCGACATGGGTTTACTCAAAGAACGGCTATCGTTTGTAAATGTCGTTCGAAAGATTCTGAAAGAATTATTAATAAATTCTAAATTTCATGGTACATCCCTTTTCAGTGGTTGGCAATTAAAATGCTTTCTTCTTGTCATTAATCGGATTCAAGCACCAAACAAATTTCTCAAGCCAATCATTCCTTTTTTTCAGCTGACGATTTACTTTTATCCAAACAAAATTGACACCCTCATCTTTCCATTCCCATGTCAAAAGATTTTCCCAAACCGCATAAGCCCGACTATAATTATTGTCAATAAAAAAATTGTATCTATGTATTATTATAAATATATTTTTTGTTTTTATTTTTTAAACTCTAGAACTAGATTTATAGATAAAAATAAAAAACACCACCACCATCATTATAACTTTTTCACCACAAAATTTCTAATCGTTCATTAAACATATATTTCCTTTCATCAAAAATTGTATAAATTATCAAAGCAGAATATTATAATTTCTTTCCACACAACAAAAAAAATTAAACTTCGAAAATACGAATTAAGACAAATAAAATAAAATATTCTTTATCGAAAATAAACCATAAATTTAAACTTTGTAAATTCCTGTAAAATTTTGTAAAAAAAAAAACGTAACCGTTGTGATTACTTTCAACGATAACAACACTACTGATATCTGTTGGATTTTTAATTATTTAAAAGAAATAAAACTGTAAATTCATCTCTTTTGAGCCCTTTATTACATCAATTATTGTTTTTGCGGAAGTAAATCTCTCCTTTTATTCTTTTCATGAAGAAAATCAAATTATAAAAAGATTGTTAATTAAAAAAGAAAATGAAAATAGAATCGCAAGTATAAAACTAGTTTGTAAATTAATTGAAAATAAATTCGTTTTAATTATAAGTTTATCGACGAAAAATAAAAAAATTAAATCAATTATTATGAATTTCGTGTGAATTGTATTTTTATGTATTTTGTCTAACTCTGTGTGTAACTACTCTTTTTTATGGTTTTCCATTTATTTTTATTGCTTCTATCAAGCATGCACTGATAATGTAACGAGACGTGGATTTTCTTTTCAATGAATTATAGCTTATATAAATGTATGTAGATTTATTTAATTTTTTTTTTTTTGTATTCATTAAATAGTAATATGTAACTATTGTTTATTTGTTAACTTTAACTGCTTAGTTATTATAAATATTTAATTTAAAATCTTTCAGCACATTTGTATTGAACCATAATTATAAATTATTAAATGCAAATAGTATTAATATCCTGTTTGCAAAAAAAAAAGAAAACAACAAGGAAACATTGTATTTAATGGTAAAAATGAATGAAGAAAGAAAATGTGCTAAATAAAGTTTATATAGATTCCTTTTATTACTACGACAAAAAAAAAATAAGAAGATGAAAACATAAAAAACAATTTATAATAAATATATATTATATATCATTAAACGTTACTAAAAATTATACACACATACATTTATAAAACAAATATATAACAATTACTATATAGTGTAAAGTCTTATATAAATAATTGTAATAAATGTAGATTAAAAAAAAAAAAACTAAGATGAACCCTTTAATAATAGAGACAATTTTTTTAAATGAGAAACACTGATTTTTTTAATAAACAAAAAAATGGCACTTGTTTTAAAACTAGCGGTGTCAATTTAATTCATAAAATAATAGAAATAACAATGTTTCAAAAAAAAAAATGAGAATATTAAAAAAAAGAAAACAAAAGAAAAACAAAAAGAAGAAGAATTTAAATGCAGCATAGTTGCGCGTGTAGATTGAAATTTCAAAATTAAATATTTATATACCGTGTATTAATTGTAAATGTTTGTATCTATTAAATAAAACACTCCTGAAGATGAACTAACTAATTGAAACCAAACTTTAACTTTGTTTGTATAAAAGAAAAAAATTGAACTTAAAAGGTATACCCGACCCAACATACCATTACTATGGCACGAATTAAAAATTAAAATTAAAACTAAACAATTTCAAATAAAAATAAATAAAACAAAAACTAAAAGAAAAAAGAAAAGATGCAAAAGAAATTAATATATTTAGAACACATTTACACGTTCAACACTCACAAACACAAACAAAAAAAAGTTGCAAAATACTTTTCATCATCATTATACATCCATTTTATAAATATCTCACAATAAACACATTTTTATACATAATTTTTAATAATAATAATAATTTTGTGTGTTTGTTTATTTATTTGGTATTATTGTTTTCCAATTTTTGTTTGCAATGAACGTTCATTCAATTAGGGAATTCAATAAGAGATAAAAAAAGAACAACAACAAATAAAAAATTAATCAAACCAATCCTCAGGAGAAGAACTAAACCGAGGTGACAAAATGCTTGTTTTTTAATAAATAATTAATCAATGATGTTTTGTTAGTTTAATAATTATTATTATTTCATTTTGAAAATTTTTTTACTAAGTTTTTATTACATGCGATTATAGATTATATTATTTTATATTATTATTAATTAATTAACTAAATTTAAGTATAAAAACTTTTACAATTATTTTTATTGTCAATTTATTATTATTATTATTATAATATCTCTTCTATTCTTTTTAAAGTCTATCTCGTCTCCTAGTTTTATGATTTATATAAATTAATTAATTAATTAAAAGAAACAAAACTATCAAACTGAAAATATATGGAATATAAGAAAACAAAAATAATTAATTTGAATAAAAACCATTTTAATTAAAATGTAGCAAAATTTAATGTTGTTTTATTTTGTTATATTGATTTGTTTGTTGTTTTAATTTTTGCAACTTCATGAATTTTTATGATTTTGTTTCAAAAAATTCGATCATTTTGTTTTGTCGCTTATTTATTGAGTTAAATGAATGATGGTAAATGTTAACACAGACCTGATTTGGAAAATGATCCTAGACGGGTTTGAAAATAAAGAAGATGGAATAGAGGGTTAAGTGATATGAAATCTACGAGTTAATCACATAACGCCAGAATCTTAATGGGACCTTAAAGTTTTTTTTTTGTGGTAGTTGATTCTGTATTCGAAGCAACAGTCATCTCTTTTTAGTGGCTTGTGAACGGGGAATCCTTCAAATTTGAGGCTAAAGTTAAGGTTGTTGTCATTGTATGTATTGAATTAAGGACCTTCGTTAATTGTCTGTTTAGATACAATTTTGAATTTACTTTGTCAAATATCTATATAAAATTTAAGTTCCCAAAGTGGAAGAGAGTGAAGAAAAACTTCATTAGTAATTTCAGGAGTACAGATTTTCTAGAATTTCATTAATTCATCGGACAGATTAATTTTAGCTAGTACTTGAAATTCTGAGATTAAACCTTGATTGTTTTTGAATTAATGTTTCAAACACCTCAAAAATACGTTTTTCCAAGTAACTAAGGGTTATTTTTATAAACAAGTAGACATAAAAGTATGAATAGAACTCGAGTAATAGGTAAGCTTGTCATCACTTATAGATCTTACATAAATGAATTGAAGTGCATATATTGCTTTTGAAATTTTATTTAAAGTTTTGTATTTAATACAAGCGCGTTTATATAGATAGAATGAAAAATGTAGCAATTATCGATTTTGAAACGAACCTTTAAAGCTCAAAGTTGATAAGCTTAAAGAGTAATGCTATGTCTTTTGTATACTTGGCAAAGGATTTGCTTCAGTTTGTGGAGATAAAGTCAATTTCGACTCCCTTTTTAAGACCGAGAATGTAAAGGTAAATTTCACAAAGTTAGTTATTATAGGGTTCCCTTTCGGAAAAAAAAGTTGGCATGATTAAATAAGAAAAAACTTAAAATATCACACAAAATGCCTTCAAATAATGTTTATAATGGGACACTTTCGCAATTGGACGATAGTTTTTGATATTGTGAACTGGATTTACGAAGGAGGTTTTCAATACATACAACATAGATATTAGATAGATTTAAAACTTGTAAGGTGAGGAAGATATGGTATCTTTTTAGAAATATGACACGAATATCAGCAGGCATTCATCATATATCATAATGTTCTAATTAAGTAATAAACGAGTCTGGTAAGAAAAGCTAACAGCTGAAATTGAACCAGATGTAGCGCCCGTTTTATTTGAGTTTTCGAAAATTATGAAGATTCAATAAATATGCCGCTACAAACGTCCGCATTATGATTGCATTAATTTTAAATGGTTTCGGTGAAATTTTAACAATTTTAACTCCTTAGCAGTTGAAAACCCACTAAAACCAAAATAAGGGAACTTATTAAAATGAAAAAAAAGGAAAATTTGAAAATTAAAACTCAACATATACGTCGATACAATTTAAAAAGGATGAGTCTGTAGCATTTTAAAGTAATAATAAATTACCTGTATCAAATATTCGATTCGTATTTATTTTATTTCTCATTTGAATTGAACGTTAGGTAACTTTTTTATTTTTAATCACTTTCTTACATAAGAGTAATTTTTTTTTAAATACAAGCATATTACATAATAAAAATATTAATATAAAAAAAATAATAAAATTAAAAACAAAACATTATACAAAATTTATACATACATACATTGCATACATTAACTATAAATAAAAGTTTCAAAATAACTAGATATATAAATAAATACATAAATATATACATACCTTCTTCTGTCTTGTAAAAGTTGTAAAGTTTTTCATTTTTATCTATATATCTTAACTTATAATCCAACAATGTTTATAACCGAATAATAATCAAAATAATTAAAAAAAAGAAAAAAAACAAAGAGGAAAGAAATAAAATCTTAAAATATTGAGATTAAGAATTTTTTAACGCAAATGAACATATTTTTTACATGCGAAAATTACACACATGTAATAAAGTCTTGTGAAATTTACAAGTTTTGTTGTAAAAAACAATTATACATATGTATATCCAAAAAAAAAAAATAGAATTTTATTGAATTTACTCACAGAACAGAATTCATTTATTTTTTTATATGCGAAATTTTTGGAAACAAATAACAAATAAAAGAAAAAGAAAAGCAAAATAAATAAAAAACAAATTAAAAAAGAAAATACACTAAATTTACAGTTCTCGATCAAATATTGAATTTGAAAACAGATATTTCAAAAGAAAAAAAAACAAAATGGATATTTAAATAAGTTTCTCATTATTTTAGAAACGATGAAAATTATTTTTCGACATTATCCCTAAGAAACAAAATTTAACACGTTATATATTACATCCCGATAAAATTAAAAAAACAAAAACAAAAACAATATTTATACACAGCAATTGCTATATATGCATAGGTAATAGCATTATATTATATATAAAAAAAATAATTGTAGATTAAAAAAACTAAAAAAAAACTAAAATTAAAAACCAATTGTAGATTTTTGTGTAAACTATTGTATTCATATGTAAACATTGTAGAAGTTTTAAACTTAAGAAACATTTTTAAACTATTTTAAGTTGCTTATATTTTTCTAGGTTTAATATTTTTTATTTATTTTATTGGAAATAATTCGTAGAGATATTTTGATTTCTGTTCAAACAACAATTTTATCTAAGTTCAGTAGGGAAAACTTTTTACAAAACTTTTTTAAGAGAAACAGAAAAACAAAAAAAACAAAACACATAATGTATAAAATGTTTTAATAACCAAGTATCTTGTAAGAAATAGAAAATAAAGAAATAAATAATTAAATTAAAAAAGGTAAAGATTTTAACATTTGTAAGATTTTACAAGGGAAAATATGTTATTAAAGAATTTGTACACAGAAAAATTATTCAAGAAATACAATTTGAAATAGTAGTAATAATATAATATAAATAAACAGAAAAACCTAATTATTTACTGTATTTACTAAAAATGATGAAAACCAAAAAAACAACTTCTTTAAAATTTTCTCAGACGTTGAGCTAGTCAGCACAAAAAAATAAACATAAAAAATATATAAATATTATAATAATGATTAGCCACAGCAAATGTTGTTGCTGGCATAATAGAAAAATTTGCGATAAATATAAATAAAAAATCTTCATTAAATAAAAATAAAAATAAAATAAAAATAAAAATACTTTTTTAGATGAAGCTAAAAGTCGAAAATCATACTTGAAGAAAATTAAAAATACATTTGCGAGTACATTTTTTAATAGAAAAAAGCGATTAAACAGAACAAAAGAAAAATAAAGGTAAATAATAAAAATAAAAAAAAGAGCAAAAGTATATCTTGAAGAATTTTAAGCTTTTTGATGAATAATACAGAAAACAACATAAATAAAATAAAAATTAATTAAATTTTGACTTTAAAATTCATTACTTGTATAATAAATTTAAATTCTTTTTATCATTTACTTGGGTGCATATAATGAATTTTTTTAAGAAATTATTTACTATATATTTTTAAATTGTGTTCTCTTAAGATAATAAAAACAAAAAACAAACCCAAAAAAATTATACTCTCCTAAAAATGTATTTACAAAACACTCATATAAATTAAATTCTCCTCAATTTTGCAATTTGACAAAGTTTGTGTCTTATATATTTATTAAAAACAAAAAGAAAGAAAAACACACATTAAATTATATAAAACAAAAATAAATTAAAAAAAATGAATACTTTAAGAAATTTTAAGAGTCTTGAGTTAGAAATTAATAACAAAGAGAATAATTAATAATAACAATAAATACAATTTACAAAAGATCCTTAAGTAAATAAATAATAAAATCCAAATAAAAGAAACAGAAATTATTATAAATAAAATCCACGAAAAAATTATTAGAATTTAATTATTTGCATTTTTTATTGAACTCTGTAAATGCTTTGCTTCAAATTAAGAAATATAGGTAAGTTTGGCGGCTATGAGTACTGACGGCTGAAGTTAGCATTTAACAAATTTTAATCTCCGTAAGTTTCAACATTATTTCGGTATTTTTACTTCCTAAAAGTGCTATTTCCTGCAAGTCTTAGTATACGGTCATTCTTTTCGTGGTTTAAAGTTGATACGTTCGTAAGGCCTATCGAAAATAATTCTGATGCAAGTAAAAGTGTTGCTAGTTATCCGAATTTATCGATTTCCCGGCATCTCCTTATTTACATATATGTAAATATCAAATCACTAAACAATGGAAGCCTGTTGACCATTCAAACCAAAAAAGCGAAGCGGTGGCATCCAGATAAAGTGACTTCTTGTTGTGCTCTATGGTCCAAAAGTTTCACTGTTCCGTATTTCTGGAAGATGCCAGTAGGAAGACGGTTACAGTCAAGCGATATGGTCGAATGATAACAGATTCCTTTTTGGTGTGTAGTTGAATATTATATTTTGATGATATGTGATTCCAAAAAGACGGAACAACAAGAACATGACCAGTTATGACTTTTTATTGCGTGAGAAGTTTTCTGATAGCGTAATCATGTCATTTGACACTGTTAGATTTAGTTTTAAAAAATATATATTTTAAAGTACTTCGTAAAGGATATTATTATTATTATTATTATTATTTATTAATTTACACATCAATGTACAAAATTAATACTTAAAAAAACTAAACAGCTCTAGCGACAAGGCTTTCGGCTGGTATCTTAAATAAGTAGGTTTATAGATTTTACGTAAAGGTCCATGGGGAGCGGCCGAAAGTGGCAGGTGAGGGGATAAAGTCCCCTATTCTGTCACTTTCGGTCGCTCCCCCGGTAGTTGAAAATAAGGTACTAATATTATATACATGAATCAAGTTTAAGCATTTGTAAGATTTTAAATACAGTTTTTATGTTTTTTTCAGTAGGATTTGAAAGCAGTGTTATAAACGTAGTATTATAAAGATTTTTAAATAAGCTATTGACTTTAATACATTCTGCTGTTAAATGTTGAATTGATAAAATACTATTTGTTTGGCAGAGGTGGCAAATTGGTGGAGGTTCTTTTTTTAATAAATGGTTATTAGTTATCCAGGTATGCCCAAGTCTCAATCTTGTAAAACATCTGTTCATTTTTGAGGATGTGGTTGTGGGAAGAATTGCAGGTTCACCTTCTTTGTTTACTGACGAATAGTGGTGGATATGGTTAGCCCAACATTCCCTACGTTTACGGTGCCAGTATGCGTCAATCATTTTTTGTAGATCCTTTTTTGGTGGGCGGTGTTGCGTGATCGCTGTGTTGGGGCATACAGAAATAGTTTTCGCTTCTCTGTCTGCGGCTTCGTTTCCGGAAATGTTGACATGACCTGGGATCCAGACTAATCTTAATTTTTGACCCTGAGATATAATGTTATCTCGTATTTTATTGATGATAGGTGTACGGTGTTTTATGTTTTTTATGGCAGATATGGTTGAAAGGCTGTCGGTGAGGATGATGGTTTTTTTGTTTGTTGTTTTGGCTATTATACTTGCTCTTAAAATTGCTAATGCTTCAGCTGAGAAAATTGAAAAAAATGTTGGAAGTTTCTCAGTGAAGCAAGATACTCCGTGTTTGTCGACGACAGCGTATCCAGTGCCTTCGCTACTCTTAGAACCATCGGTGTAGAGGGCATTCCAGGTGTTTGTAGGATAAGTTTGCATAAAGTTTAGGAAAAGTTGCATATATTTTTCTTTTGGGGTGGAGTCTTTGGGATATGTAGACAGATGGGTGTCGATTGTGTCCAATGGAAGTTTCCATGTCGGGAACTTTTCAATGGGTATACTTTTAATAGTAAGGTCTATTCCGAAGTCTTTTCCAAAAGAAATGGCTTTATAGAGGGTTGATGGTTGTTTAGGTAACTTCTTTCTGCGAATAATTTTTTTTGTGTCGTTGTGAATTGGCGAGTTGTATGACTCGCATATTTTTGGGAGAAGTTTCGTTGTGAGGGAGTCCCTCCTGTCTTCGATAGAGTGAAATCCACCTTCCGTCATCATGTTTAAAATCGGTGTTGTTCGGAATGATTTGAGGCTTGCCCTTATTGCTGCGTGATAGACTGGATGCAGGATTTTCAGGTTTGAGTTTGCAGTTTTGCCGTAAATAGTAAGTCCATAGTCGATTTTGGAACAGAAAATAGCTTTTGTTATGTAGATGAGTGTGTTAATATGAACATAGCTGCTACGCAAGGATAAGTATTTTATAATATTAAGTCTACATGCTAATCTTGTTTTCAAATCTGTACAATGTTTTTTAAAGTTGAACTTGTTATCAAATAGTATACCTAAGATGCTTAGTGTATTTACAGTTTGTATATTTATATTGCTTATATTAATAATCTGATTTGTACAATTATGTTTTCTACAGATGTGTAGATGCTTATTTTTATCTTGTGATATAATTGCACCCGACTGGGTGCACCAAATACTAATGGAAGTTATAACATCTTTAAATAAATTGATTGTTCGTGACATATCATTACATTTGGCCATTAAATACAGGTCGTCTGCGTATAATGCGTGATCTATATTTTTGAATCTTATGATTATGTCACTGATATCATTATAGGCAATTAAAAAGAGGACCACCGAAAGGGGGGATCCTTGTGGTATACCATTGTTCAGGGTATGAAGACTGGAATAACAATTATTAATTTTAGTTCTGAAGAACCTGTTTGTGAGGAATGATTTCACAAAACTGTACATTTTTGGACCAATGTTCCAACTGATGAGTTTATTTAAAATGACATGAACTCCAATCCGCTCAAAGGCTTTTTCAAAATCGATTGAAACGATTGAAACATGGTTTTTGCAAGACATTGCAGATGCTACGAATTCGTCAATGTGGAGAAGTGAATCTAGCGTACTGCGACCGTTTTTGAAAGCGACTTGGTTAAGATTTATAAGGTTATGCCTTTCAATGTACCAAAGAAGTCGTTTTGAGACGATTTTTTCTAGAAGTTTGCTTGTACACGACAGGAGCGAAATTGGTCTATAGCTATTGCTATCAGATGGTTGTTTTTTTGGTTTCGGTATTGGAACGTTAGTAGCGATTTTCCAAGATTGAGGAATGATTCCTTGATAATAAATATTATTAAATACATCCAGAATACGTTTTTTGACAATAAGAGGGGCATTTTTTAACATAGGGTAAGAAATACGGTCGAATCCAGGCGTTTTTCCTTTAACCAAACTTAAATTACTTTCTAGTTCAAGAAAGTTAAAAGGTTGTTCAAGAAATTTTGCAGATGGAAGTAAATTAGAAGTCGTAAGGTTATGGCTTAGAGCTAAACGTTTCGCATTACAAAATTGGGTCGAAAAATTATTATCGTTAGAATAGTTGGACCAGCGATTTGCAAAGTGTTCGGCTATTGATATTGAATCTGTAATAGTTACTGAACCAGTTTGGATTATTTTTATTGAATGGGGTGTGTAGTTTCCTGTAAGCGTTTTTACATCTGACCAGATTTTTTTTATCGATGTATGTGGGTTAAGTTTAGAGGTAAATTTTTTAAAACTTTCGATTTTTGATGCTTTGACTTGTCTTCGAAATAAGGCGTTAGCTTTTCGGTAGTTGATAAGGTTAGTGTTGTTAGGGTACCTCTTAAAAATTTTCCATAGATGTTGTTTAGTCTTACGCAAGGAAGCGATTTCGGCATTCCACCATGGGACTACATTTTTCACGAGTTTGTTTTTTGTTTGTGGGATGGCAACATTAGCTGCAAACCGTAAACATTTGGTGATGGTTGCTGCTTCTTTATTTATGTTTTTAGATATCGGCTTTCCATTTAAAAATTCTTGAGCTTTAATTTGGAAAAGATTCCAGTCAGAGCGGTCTGTTAAGAATTTGGGGGTGGGGAGGGAGTTGTTATTCGAATTTCGTTTGATATTGATTGTGGTAATTATTGGGAAATGGTCACTACCGTGAAGGAAGTCGAGTCTGTGCCATATAGTGTTAGGTGTAAGTTGTGGGGATACTAAAGTTAAATCAACATGTGTAAAGGTGTTGTGGGTTGAGAAGTGTGTAGGACTGCCATCGTTTAGGAGGGATAAATTTGAATTAATTAGGAAATTTTCAACGATCTTGCCTCTTTTATTTGCTAGTGGAGAGCCCCAAAGAGGACTCCAGGAATTGAAATCACCGGTTATTAAAAACGGAGGGTTGAGCGAGGAGATAATGTCAACTAAATTTGCGGTTGAGAATTGTTGTGAAGGGTGAATGTAAATTGAGAGAATGGTGAGTTTAATTTCGAGATTGATTTCAACGGCTATTGCGGATATTATGTTTGAAGTTAAGAATAATGGGTTGTGTGGTATGGATTTGTGTATGAGAAAACCAACACCTTGTTTTGCAGTGTTGACGGAAGGTAAGTTATGGAAATAGGTCTTATATTGCTTAGGAGATTTCGTTGTTGTGTTAGAAAAATCATGGGTTTCTTGAAGAGAAATTATCTGGGGTGAGTGTTCTTTAATTAACAGTTCAAGTTCGTGATAATTGTTAAGGTATCCGTTAAGATTCCATTGAAGAATCTTAAGGGAAGATTTGGTAGTTAGAGAAGGCCTTTGTACAGTATGGGAGAAGCCATACTGAGAAAAGCCGTTGTTAGTTGTATTTCTTAGACTCCGTCGCCCCGAAGTTAAAACATCCAAACTCCCAGAGGAGTTTGGGTGGTTTAACCCCACAGCGACGGAGTCATTGTTTGGGGATCCTATTGTATGTTTAGATGACATCATCATCATTTTCGGAGTTTTTTTCGTATTGGTCGTTGTGATCGTCGACGATCATAGATGAGTTAGTTACGTTTTTGGTTGAGTGAATCTTTAAATTATTAGTGTTTGTTTGAGTGGAAAAGTTAGTTGAATTTAGTTGAGAAACTGTGTTTGAAGATGTATTAAGTGTAGAATGTAAGGAGTTTGTTGATGGATTAGTGTTTGATGGTTTTGGTGTGAAAGAAGAGTGGTTTTTGTTTGGTTCATTGTTTGAGGTTGTTAAATTAGTTTTTGTTAGATTTTGAGTTGTTGATGTTAGAGAGAATTTGTTTGAGTTTGAAGGTTCTGTTGGGAGATTAGAAGGTGAGTTCGGAGGTTTGACTGTTGCTTGTGTAACTGAGGAAGTTGTTGTGTTGTTGTTGTTAATTTTTTCTTTGGTTGAAATAATTGAGAGAGTGGAAATATTTCTTTTTTGTGTTGTGTTTAATTCTACGGTGTTTGATGATGAAGAAGGGGTGGTGGGGTTAGTGACGTTTGATTGCATATGAGAATTGGGTATGGAACCGGTTTTAGTCACATTGGAGTAGGATAGTGGTGAAGAGTTTTCGGGGATGTTAGGGTTTTGCTTACTGTAGATCTGTTTCGCTTCTGACAAAGAGCACTTTTTTATTGTTTTTATTTTTAATATTTCTTTTGCTTGTATAAAGCGTTTACATTCTCTTGAAGAGGCAGGGTGTTTCTCTGCACAGTTTGCACATAAAGTGCGTGTGCAACTTTCTGGCGAGTGAGGGGGGAGATTGCATGTTACGCAAGATTCACTTCGAGTACACCTGTTTTTGGTGTGGCCAAGAAGTTGGCATTTCTTACACCGCATTGGGTTTGGGAAAAATTCTTCTACTTTAAGATTGTACCATCCTACGTTGACAGTTGTGGGGGGGCGGAGGAGATCAAATGTAAAGAGTACTACACCGGTTGGTACTTCTACATTTTTGTCGTCTTTATTAATAATTTTTTTAAATTTATGGATTCCTGTAACACCTTGATCCTTCATCTCATCTATGATTTCATTTTCTGGAAGGTTGTTTAGGCATGGGGCATATACGGTACCTTTAGATGAATTCAATTGAGAATGGAGAGAAACTGATACGGGACAAAGATTGGCAAGTGTTTTCTTTGAGAGGAAAATGTTGGCCACGTGTTGAGATTTAACTAGAATTAGTAGGTTTCCATCTCGAAGTTGAGTTATATACTCATAAGCTGTACTTATGCCATCAATTGCTTTTTTTAATAGGAAGACACTGATAGAGGTAAGGGGTTTTTGGGGGTCTAATGAAGATATGACTATGAATTTGGGGTTTTTGAGGTGGGGAGCAGAGGGTAATTCAAAATTGGGAGTTATTGTAGCATATGAATTTGTCTTAGTTTTTTTTTTTGGCGGGTCGGAAAGCTGATTAAACTCAGCAAACCGATTACCCGAGAGAACACTTGGCCCTGAGGCCATTTCACTTTTTTATACCACTATTTAAGTAATTAGCACTTTCTTGTTAGGGGAGAAAACAAAAATATATGAAAGGAAGGGAGTGGGTAGAGCGCGGAAGGGGAAAGAAAAAAAAATCACTAACAACTTCGGGAGAGCAGAAATAACACAATCGAATACGATCTTGACGGCTCGAAGTATAGTCGGTGACTGTCGTAAAGGATATTTAGGTTTTATTTTATTATTGCTGAAGAACATACGGATTTTCTCTGCAACCCGATTTTGACAATGGAACGGAAGCCCTTTAAGATGAATAATTTTCTTTCCTTTTGCAACATTTTCCACTGATTTGAAAACAAAAATCTATCCCATGCAATGCGTGCCTTCTGTTCTCTTTTTAATACGATATCCCGCTGGCTGATTAGTGAAAGAAAAACAAAGTGCTTGGTGACGTTCGACTGCGAGAAGAACAACTGGTCAAACAATTAAGGTAATGGTGCATGAATACCTTGGGTCAATAGTAGCAAACTTTGACCTCTTAAGCGCAAAGCAAGTCGCAAGGAGAATTGATGGCCCCGTATGTAAGGAAGGACGATTCCGCAATTAACTCGGTAGATTCCTTCGGGCAGGTCACCTAGCTCACATGAAAGCAGTGGAACCACCTCGGAAAGTTCTATGTAGTACATTTTATGGTAGGGACAGCGTGGCAGATCATCCTTACTTGGAGGGACGGCCGGCGGCGGCGCAGACCAAACCGTCCGAATCCTTTGCTCAACTGAATGGCGATGGCATGGCGTTCGTCACGATCGGGATAAATGAGAGACTCCTTTGGTCATTGGTCATTGGTTATGAATCATTATAGGAGAATGGTCATTATTGGTCTTTGGTCATTGGTCACTATTGGTCTTTGGTCATAAATGGTCTTTGGTCATAAATGGTCTTTGGTCATAAATGGTCTTTGGTCATAAATGGTCATTGGTCAATATAGGTCATTGGTCATTTTAGGTCATTGGTCATTTTAGGTTATTGGTCATTGGCGTGTCGGGTCATTGGTGAAAGGTTAAAGGTCAAAGGTCAGAGGTCAAAGGTCAAAGGTCAAAGGTCAAAGGTCAAAGGTCAAAGGTACAATGACCAATGACCTATTATGACCAATGACCTATATTGACCAGTGACCTATATTAACCAAAGACCATTTATGACCAAAGACCATTTATGACCAAAGACCATTTATGACCAAAGACCATTTATGACCAAAGACCAATAATGACCAGTGACCTATATTTCGCCTATTGGTCGTAGCGTAATTTTGTATAGCTTAAAGTCTTCCTCGATAAATAAACTATCCAATGCAAAAAGAATGTTTCAATTCGATCACGTAGTTTTTGAGATCAGCGCCTTGAAACTAATAACGGAAGCCCTCAAAGATGAATAATTTTTGCCGTTTTTTATTGTTGAAAAGGCATTTGACAGGACTGCTGACCTGCCGAACTTCGTCTCGCCCAAATTTAACGTCTTAACATAAAAAAAATCGTATACAAATCAGATCAATAGTTTTGGCGTAATGTGATTCTAGACAGAGTTTTAATGTTGTAGATAGGTATATCTATGTATAGGTTCCTGTGGGAATGAGATATTTTCTCGAAGTAAAAAGTAATCTGAATTTTGGTACCTTCCTACCCTATAAGTTAAGTAGTGTGATGGAATGTCGCTAAGTTTCGATTTTGCATCAAAATTTTATCATAAATTCCCTAATTTATGGCGCCTACCTACCCTCTAAGTTAGAAAAGTGATCAAATACTAACTTGAAGTCTTAGTAACACTCAGTTAAAAAAAAAACATCAAAATCATTTCAGTAGCTATGGCGTCAAGCGCTTCTTGACACAATCACGCTAGATTTAACCAGGAATGAGATATTTTCCCGTCGTAAAAAGTAGCCTGTGTCCGTGCCTAGGATCGTATCTTTAAATTAACCAAGTCTTATAAAAATCCGTTCAGACGTTAAGGCGTGAATGAGGTAAACTTAACAAACGATTAAAAATCACTAAATTAGTTAGTTTTCTGCCTACTGCCTATTTAATAGCCCATATCCTTTTCTAGGTTACTATCTATCACCTAACTAAATTTCATCAAAATCCGTTCAGCCGTTTAGGCATGATAGAGTAAAACTCCCAGCAAAAATCATAAAAAATCACTAACTCAATTCAGTTTTCTGCCTACCTTCTACCCGCTAAGTACGATGACGTGATCATTTTGATCTTATATCCGTTTTTAGGTAACCATCTATTACCTTACCAAATTTCAACAAAATCCGTTCAGCCGTTTAGGCGTGAAAGAGTAACAGACAGACAGAGTTACTTTCGCATTTATAATATTAAAGTATGGATTTATATTTGCTTTGGAAAATATTTTTTTTACAAAAATGTTTTTGCTGTAACTTGTGGAACGTTTACATTTTGTAGTGCAGCAAAAGTAGGTATACAAAAATATCAATCAACGAACACACTCTCAAGTCTACCAAATTTTTCTCATTTTTTACACTACTTTACTGTCCCCTACATTTCACAATTAGAAACTTTATATTCAGTAAAATAGTTTTACTGACTACGGAACTAATTATTGTTCACTAATCCGTTGTTGTTGTTTTAAATATAAAATGTGTCCATGTAGAATAGTGAAATCGCTGACTAAAAAAAACACGGCTAATAACGCCTAACTGCTTATGTCCAATTACTAAGTATAGTATAAGCTTCGAAAAAGGTTCAATGTAGAACATTTTTAAGTCCACTTTTTAAAATAAAGTCTTTATTTTGGTTTGAAGATTTTTTTTTTTTTTATTTTAACTTAAAAATTTATTCGAGTCAATTTAAAAGTATAATTTAAACTTAAAACTAAATCTTAAAAAAAAATTAAAATATTTACAAAAATATCAAACGGACAGGCACATATGTATATCTGTATGTATGTGTATAATTATAATCCTGAATACCTCAATGAGTAATTAATTCTAGTAGATACATTGTATCTCCTATAAAAATAACTTGATTTATGAAGTAACATAATATACAAGAATGCTTACAAAATGATGCTTATATTTACTAAATTAATGCTGTTCATATGTACATGTACATATATGTACTATGTACTTTATATCTTACATCCTTTTTTAATTATTATGTATAATAATATTATATAAGTGTAAGTAGACGTTAGAGTTTAAATCTAATCAATGTAGAACATCTCTCTGGGGACGTGTTTCAATAATTGATTGGCCAATTGACCGAATTCGTGGGCCAACTTCTTTTGCAACTGAGGTCGCATAGCATCAACAACCAATCGCCCATTGTCACGGAGGAAGAGGTTCGTTGCTTCGGCTAAAATAAAATCACATAAATTACATTCAGAAACTGTAATTAATAATGAAAAGGATAAAAATTCTTACTTAAAATTCGATTATTATTGAACGCCCTCGATATGCTCATTTCAATGTTCTTGACTTCAAGTTCAATATTAAGTGCATCGACGTGCAGGTAAGTGCCTCCGGGCTTTTCGTTTGCTGAAACCTTACCAGTTAGCTTAGCAAGGACTCCATCTTAAAATGAAAAAAAAAAAAACATTTTTATAATTTCAATGAATACAAATAAAGTTACAATTAAATTAATTACCAAACACAGAATGGAACTCTCCACCTCCAGAAGCTGGAATTATCAGCAGAACTCCAGAACTGGTATATTTGGCTTCGATTTTCAATTTTGGCATTGCAATCTTTGCCTCGAAGGGTTCACCATTTTCGCTTAACTTCATTGACTTGACTTGGAAATCACTGGCACCGAATACTTCCATGTTCTTCAAGGTGATCTTGTAGCCTTGTGGTCCATCGGTTAATTGCAGAGATAGTGAGTTCATTTTAAATGGTTCCACGGACGGTAGCTGCAATTATATAAATGATATTATAAGTAAGAATTTAAATTCTTGTAAAAGTTGTTTTCAAATTGTTTTTTAGATCGTGGAATAACCTTTTTGACACTAGATATGTTAGGTTCTTTTAATAACATAGCAAACTAATAAAGAATAATTTTGTAAATTAATAAAGCAATGTACTTTAAGAAGTTATAAATATTATGGAACTTGACACAAAGTATTAAGGCTTATATTGTTAGCGAAAAAATTAAACAACTTTTTTATTATTTAAAATTTATCAACAAATTCATTTCATTATTTAGGAAATTATTTTCTAATACTTATTTGTATTTTCATACAGTGCTTGTCAGTATTTCTTCTAAATTGAACAAAGTCATTGGATAAAGATTCTAGAGGACCGTAAAACTTGTGTTGTGTGAACATTTTGGAATATGAAAAGGAAAAGATTACAAGTTCTGTGTAGCAGATCGAGAAAAGGTGAATGACGATGCTGGTCCTGGTCCTGGATGACTGTAAAAGTCGTTAAAAATTGTTCATGGCATTTAACACCTCATATGAATTTTTCCTCTTCCCAAAAGAGAACTATTGAAGACTGGCACACCCTATTTATTGAGTAGAATTTTTTTCAGACTAAAGAAATTTTAAATAAAACAAATCTAAAGTCAAAATCATTGCCAACTCTCAAAATATTCAAGCCGAAAAACAATTTCTGACACTTCTTGGTAGATTTTAGTTTTAATTTTTTATTTTTGAAATGTCAATTCGATATTTGTAAAAAAAAATTCATTCGAGTCTGAAAACATTTGTACCAATTTTTAGTAGAACTTTTTTATTCTTTTTTTTCAAAAATTTTAGAAAAAGTCGTCATTTTACCAAGTATAAAATTATATTGAAGTTGATTTTATTTTTTGTGCATTATGTATTTGATGGACGAAAAAAATTATGATTTGATTTTTCCAAATTGTAGTAATGTATTAATCAAAATTTTCACTTTTTTAAAACTGCATTATGTGTAAAAAGTCTTTGACTGAATTTTTGAAAGACGATTCTGCATCTTTTGGAGTTATAACCTGTTAAACAAAATTTAAGTGGAGTCTATATCTGCTCTAGTTGTTGAAATATCGCTGACTCACAACGTCACAACTGACGAGAAAGGGTATATCGAACGCTGTGTTAAGAAAGTTCACCTTTTCAGAGTTAAAATTTATCAAAATTATTCTCTTCATAAAACTATTTAACGTTTCTTGTAATAATTCTAATTATTTTACGAATTTTATTTTATGTTAAATTATTTGTTTCTTATTCAAGGTGTTTTTGTTAATGTTTAAAGATTTCTTTTTTGAATGTCCTATCTTAATAAATTTTACTTTCAAAATTCTATAAGTCACATAATTTTTGCAGTTCTAACGAATTTCACTTTTTTTCTCAGACATAGTGGCAAATTGATTTTCAAGTGAATTGATTGTGAATAAATGTTTAAACTCATCTTCACAAATTTTCGTTTATACACGTGTATGTAGTTGAGCTTTTAACAATTAAATAACAAAAACTACACAATTTTAGAGTAATTGATGAAACTGTCTTGAATGCATAACACTATTTAAACTAATGAGTATGTTAATTAGACAACAGACACGAGATACACTCGTATCTATTAACATTTTAATGTATTTTGCTAAGTCAATTATTTAACGTTAGCTATACTTATATTTATATATGCAAATATTTATCATTTTGAAAGTACTGACTGCGATATTCAATTTTTTACGTTAACAAAAGAAAACAACACAATTAGACGCTTGAATGAATTGTTTTATGTAAGATTTGGCAGAGCAGCGGTAATTTTCCGGCTTCACAATATTTATTAAAAAACTATTAGGAATTAGAATGAACTTTGACGAAATTGAGTTACATACATCATACAGACATACAAATAATGCAAACATTTTCAGCTGTGTCATAGACACTTACTTTTACACTTCAATTTGATAATTTTTAATAGAGAACCGTGATTTTGAATACAAACGTTTTAGAATCCTTTCTAAGATGGGAGTACATGTAATTAACATTTAACATGACAGATAAATTCCATTAGTTTGAAGCTTGACAAATAATATATGACATTAGAAGCTTAAGCTTAAGTCAAGAAGATTCAAAATGCTAGTTTTGACAAATTTTAATTTTACATAGTTTTACAATTTTTTACAAAATTTTCTTACAGTTAGTTGAGGGGTAAGCAGAAGCAGTAAAACCTAGTCATCAGTATTATTTATCAGTTTATCAACACAGGACCCGGGTTTAATACTTTGTACATACTTTCCAGAAAAAGTTATCGTTCTAAAGAAACTCCCTCTTAAGAAACAATTAGCAACGAATTGTTCCTAAGTTTTAAATATGCAATGCATCAGTAGCTGAACTTTTTGAATAAATAATCCTGCATAATTTCTAATTTTATTTTTAAATTTTTTTTTAATCATAGCTTATCTTTGGTCTAGATAAGTAAAGTTAAGGTTTTTTCATACTCTTAAAGAAAGTGAAAAATTACAAATTTTGGCGTTATCATCTTCGTGGTTATCGTAGTGAAATTTTTCCTTTTTTTTTTCTCTACATATATGAATGCAAAAACATACATTTTGAAATCCCATAAGGTAATTGGAACATTTTTCATTTACGGGTTTATCAACGATTTTGAATAAAATTCGTGGGAAAAAGTATTTTTTTTTTTTTTTTGGAAAAAAGAATTTTTTTATTTTTCATTCCTCAAAATCTAAGATCCCTACACTTTAGCATCCAGTTTTGAAAATTAATAAGTGCATTGAATTTTGAAAAAAAAATCTTACTTGAGTTTGAAAATTAATTTTTCAGAAACAAACCAAACAAACAAAATTAATTAAAAATACAAATTTAAGAAGAACTTTCTGCAATGTTTTAAAAAAGGGTATAACATGGCATTGGAAGTTTTATCGTTGTTTTTGAATATTATTTTTCAATTTTAAGTCAATTTTTTTTTTAATTGCTTTTCCTGTCTAAACGGATGGAGATAGACCTCCTCCAATACGATGTTTTGCTTGTCTTCACCCTAACTACTCCTTATATCATTTTAATGCATCCAATGCAAATCACTTTGTAGTTCCGAAAGGTAAAAGGTGTTTGTTTTTTAGACTTGTAGTTTGTTTTCAATCTGGCAATACTTTTTTCGTTGTTGTTCTTTTTGACAGTTGTCAATTGATTAAAGCTCCTTGCTTACGACGTTATTTAAGCGTTTTTTGAAACCAGATTTAATAATTGTAGTTAATAAATTATTATAACAATAAGTTTGCCTAAGCATCTTTAAACCAGGGTAATGCGACGATAGTAACAGCTCATAGATTTGACTCTAAGTGTTTTTTCGCTTTTTTCCTTAAAAAAATGACAAAAATTGATTTTTCAACTCCAATATCTGGGGAATCTGATATGATATTAATTTAAATTTAATGTGCATTTCTTTATAATTAATTTTTTTAGTTTTGTTTGAATAATGATTTTGAATAAAATTTTTTTGATTTGTATATTTTTATTAAAGGAAGTTATCAGTGTATGATTTTAAAATCTTGAATTTACTTAATTTAAATTAATTTTTCTCTTCCTTGAATAAAAGATATTCGTTGTAAATAATAATTTATCGCCTTGTTTTAAACTTCAAATTAAATAAAAGCATAAAGGTGACTTTATTACATACAGCCCGTGGTGGTTACAAAATGTATTTATTTGCGCAAAACTTGCCGCACTTTTTACCGTCACTTTCCGTCAATCAAGTTTTTTACTTGCAGGTATGAGTAGTGGCGGAAATTATGTAACTAAAAAAAAACATTATAAAGAAACCGAAACATCTTGTCTAGCAAGTGCAGTTTCTATCCCCGATATGTTAGCCATACACTGCATCAAGTTTGCTTAAGCGAAACTTAGACAGCGTTGCCCTCTTACCACAATTATATCGTTTAAAAAAAATTGTTTGCAGTCAAAAAATTTTTTTTAATAAGAAGGCCACAAAGTACTACAAATTAGTTAACTTTTAGTTAACTGTCTTCAAATTTTTAAATTTGTACAATGTACACATTAAAATAAACAGTTAGTCAATTTCATTCGAGTCAAAAAAACAATTTTTACCACTTTTGGGAAGAATGTATTTTATTTATTGTAAAAACTGTAAGATATTTGTGAATACCAAAAAGTAAAAATTGTTTTGTCAAAAACAACATTATATATAATGTATCTGAAGTCAATACAATTTCTCGTTCTCAAGATATTCGGGTCAAAAAATGGGAATTTTGTTATGTGCCTTTTTTGACTATTATTTAACAATTGTATTACATATGTGGAAAATAAAATTAGAGTCTAAAAACAAATCAATTTTTATCACTTTTTAGAAAATGTTTCTTAAAGGTTTTATTTTTCGTAAAAGAATTGATTTGAATTTGAATTTGGTCTTGTCTTTATTTATTTAGAACGTAAGTACATACGGGACCTCAATCCGCCTTATAATTAGACCGATTACTATAACTTAAAATGAGAAGGTAAACATTTGTTTTTAACTTATAGCTACTTAAAATCACAAAGTGGCTACTTTGTTGTGTCAAATTGCAAAACCATACAACGCAACATTTTGACATTAAAGATTCTCTGTTATCTGTTGTTTATTAAGCAGGTTTGTAAGAAAAAACATTTGAAATAAAAACTTACTTTTTAATTGGTAAACAATAATTGTTTATAAGTATGTAATTCTAAGTAAAAAAAATTGAATCTATTTACTATTTTGGGTGTATATTAAAAAACACCGAACTGAAAGGTACATTTGATTAACTAATCATTACCAAAATTTAACAAGAAATAAGTATATTTAATCAAGTAAAACTGAATCGGTTAAATTTTAAAACTATAAACGTCACTTGGAACCAGTTAGAGTGGCAACACTGATTTACCATTTTTTACTTAATTGCATTTCAAAAGTGAAGTTTGTTCAGTCCATTCGCTTCTGCAACAAGTTGCAAATAAATTTACCACTACACATTGGTCAAATAATAAGTTGTAAGTTGGAAAAGCATATATACTCTCATGCTGCAAGTTGCAATAGTGCGGCAATTTATCAATAATATCTTTTGCAATAATTCATCTATCGTTCCCACCAAAATTTACGAGGTTCATGAATGTCACTGAACTTTTAGATGATGTAAGACTTTAATTGATTTGTATCTTTTTCCCTTTTATAATTATTTGTGTAAGTAAATTGTCTAAGTCCCAGACCATATGTATATGTCAAAACTTACCTCAATTTCTGGAATTCCACTTTTTAAGTACGGCCTTAAGTGCTCCAGTGAACCCTTAAAACAAGTCACGATGTCTGGGTCATTTCTCTTACACGGCTTAATATATTCAGCTGGAAATAAAATTAAAAAAATACAAAACAAAATTTACAGAAGTTAAAATTTATTCAACATTTTATTCATCATGCATATCACACAATTAAGTTCACACACGTTATGATAAATGGCCAAACTATCGGATAGTTTTGACCTTAAACTTGAAGCTGCCGAAGGCCAGTTAGTGTGGTAGATTTCAGGTAGGTAAATTATATCTTTTTGGGTTAAAGCGTTTAAGCTTTACCAATTTTAATGGCTTTTTCGAACTCAATGCAAATTGATGATATACGAGTAAATTGTGATCTTGACCTTGTCGGCGGCGCGACGCAGTGGACCGAATTCATTTGCCAAATTACATGAAAACCAGTCCGACTTGAAGGTAGGTCAGTTAAAGGTAAATTAAGGTTTATTTGTTTTGATTTTCGGCGAGCCGGCAACTTTTTTACTCACTGATTAATGATTTATTTATACAAAGCATCTGTGAGGCCTTCTACGTGCTCCAGAATTTTATTGTTAACATGGTTTTGAATATTTTTATTTTGGACTTTTGGCAGTAAAGAAAACAAAGACTCAACAGAGACAATCATGAAATAAATTTAATTTATGAAAATCCAAAAAAAATATCTTTCAAGTGCATCGCCGCCGCCGGAGAGGATTTACATTTTGAAGGAAAACGCGGAATTAAAAAAATAAATATAAAATGCACAACTTATGGTCTTTTGGTTCAAGGGTTTTAGTTTGTTAAAAATGATCAAATATGACATAAGTAAACGATTTTTTATTTGTTTTGCATTTTTATACTTGTTTTAAAAAAGTCTATAGAGACAATGTGTTGGTTTTTTATTTTCGTCTCCTGTTTCTCAGGGCGTTGCCTTTCGTTTGCTAACACTAAACGTCCAAAAGTGAAGTTTTCCATTTACCAGTGTTAATTTTTATAATTAATATAAAAGTTTTTTAGCTGGTATGCAACATTTCTAAGTTTTTGCTTTAATTTCTCACAAACGATTTATCAGATTCTGATTAAACTTTTCATATATGCTTTCTTAAAATGCAATTGCAAGCGTTAAGTTGATGAAACTTTTGTGTCAAAGAAACTAAACATCGGGTTATTTATAAACGCCACATAAAGCCTGCAAAAATTTTATACACTTCTTATAATGCCTCTTAACGCGAAAATGATATTTATAAAACTTATGCAACGTTGAATAAAGCCATAATAAGCTAAACGAGTTTTGAGGTTGAATAGAGCCTGAATAAGAAAATTATAGTGACAAAATGCCATGGCGTGTGTCCATAGTATAAAAGAATAAAAAAGCCTTTTCAATTTTTCCTTATTAAATGATTTAAATAATTTAAATTGAGTTATCCTGACTCCGAGAAGGAGAAAAGTGTACAAAAAAAATTTAATCCAATGTAACTAAGCGATGGAGAATTTAAAAATAAATAAAGATTTTCGAAAGAAAATATGAAAAAAATAATTAAATGCCTTTCAAACAAAACTACAAACATTATCGGACAAATCCCAATTTGCCGAGCGCATTCTTTTCGCCTTCGATTCCATTTTGTATTATTATTACTATTGTTTGCCTATTTCGTTGAAAGAAGATACAGTTAATTTAATTATGACATCTAAATGGAATAGATTTCCCATTTTGGTACTTTTTTTTGGCATATGAACTGCATAATTATAATTTGTAGGAAAATGTTTTATAAATACGAATTTATGCAACGTTGAATAGAGCCTACATAAATCCTTATACCTACACTGCATAACTATTCATCTGTTTAGAGGATTCTATTAAATAAGACTGTAAATAAATTCAAATGTTTAAAACAATAAAGAGAGAGAGAGATCAAACTTTGTATAGAGCAAAATTTACCAAATTTAGAATTCAAAAGAGAAAATTAAGGAATTTTGACTTATGTCACTTTAATTTGAAATCTGGAGTATTCAAATAATTATAGTTAAAAACCTAACACATATGTTCTAGTTTTTAAGTGTAATTTTAAATCGAAGTCGTATAGTTATTTTAGTTTAATAGCTTTTGACAGTTTATGATTCCTTTTATGGGCAACAAACTAAATTTTGACATCCACATAAAATTTCGTTCTAAATGTCAATTTAAAGTTATAAAATTTGGAGTAAAAATTCATAAATTATAAAGTTTTTAATTGACACCGTAGGAGAATTAAGTTGAAATCAAAGGTTTAGAAGACGAAGGTGGTAAGTAACACATTTTAAAATGTTAGCTTAAAAAAAATGTCTCATTCCTCTGTTTCTATCACGTCTAGATACTTATTTAGATAAATATAAAATTCCTACATGCAACCACTTTACCAAGAAAGTTATAGGTGTCCAACTTTTAATGCATAATATCCAAATTTTTTAAAATATCACTCACATATTTAAAATTTCTATAAAAAGATTTCATAAAGAAACCATTGAAGCTTCCAAAATGGAGTCTCATAAGTCATAAGCATTAGAAAACAATGTTTCAACTAAAAGTATTTTGGACTGCAATGTTCCTTATGGTTTTCAGTTTATAGTTGCAAACTTTGTGCTTTAAATTATGAACTATGGTGTTTTCTTGAGCGTGAATTTTTAAAATGTGATTAATTTTTTCCTAAAATCATTGGAATGAATTAATGAACTCAGAATACAGAATAATATAAAATTTTACCTACATTAAAAATATTTCTTTAACGGTTACTTAACTCACAAATTGGACTGAAAGTATTGATTTAAAGAATATTTTATATTAGCAGACCTGTCAAAAGTTTTCAAAGTGATAATAATTGTATGTTTACAGTTTTAAAAGAACAAAAAAAAAAGTAGTTAGAAGACAAGGAATCTGTCACTTTGAACACACTACAGTAAAGTAGTTCTGAACAAAATTTAAACCGATTGGCGCAAAATTTTAAACGATTTAGCAAATTGTTAAACCCATTTTTATCAATTTGCTAAGCTGGTTTTTTCTAATTTTAAACGATTTTAACATTTTACTATCTCTTAACATATTGCTAAAGTTAAAATCCCCAAAAACCCAACTTTAACTTTTAGCAATTTGTTAAATTTATATGACATCTGTTATTATCCTAAAAAAAACTGTATTTCCAATTTTACTTTAAAGTGTTGATTTGTGTGTCTTTCATAATTCGGGAACTAAAAATTGTTTTTAATCAATAAAATTTTATCGGAAGACGAAGATTTCGAAATATTGGAAGACTTTGTGCAGAAAAATGCTTTTTTTGGGAGAAATCTACATCAGGATGATGGAATACGAGAATAAACCTGTGTTCATGTGTATTTTAATCTTATTGGAATGCATGGGATTGTCTAGTTTACAGTTGGGACATTTCCAACTAATGGGTCCGTTTAAGTATGTTTGCTTTGCTAATTCTCATGAACTGTCACTATTTGGACATGTTCGGATGCCTGTTTTTTAATAAAAAGGAGTTAGCAATTTACTAGTTAGCAAAACGAAAAAATGGGTTTAAAATTTTGGAGTCGTTAGTAAATTGTTAAATATTTGGCAAATTGCTATTTAGTAAAATGTTAAGTCCTTAACAATAGGTTGTTTAAAATTTTGCGCCATTGTGAAAAAATGAAAAACAACATGAATCTAGCAATAGTAACAATCTTTTCACTTTTTTTTCAGAGCAGTGAAAAAGTATATGATTAGGTACTCAAAGAAAGATAAGAAAGTGTTGCAGGCAGGAGAAGCTACATTAACTTAATTAAGAATCGAATATGTTAGTAATAAAAACAATAAAAATACTACTGTCAATCAAAACTGACATTCATCGTGGACTACAACACTTTACAGAAGTTTGTTTTGACAACTTCATCTATATTAATTTGTACTTTTTAAAAAAACACCAATATCGCACTGCTTTTTGAAGATATGAATTTACGTATAATTTTGGGCCACCTTGTAATGTGAAACCTGTAAGTCGAAATTTAGTTTACATTCTAGGAACGTATGGAATCCGTTTATTTTTTCTTGCCAGGTAATTTATTGAACTATTGAACATATGTATACCAAAGGAACGAACGAATTTTAATTCCATGTTTACCTTGAACTAAATAAAAGATTTGTATTCTTAAAATCATCAATAATGCATAACCTCACTTAAAATGAGCTTAATGAAATTTCTGTTCTTGTTTATCATCCGTTGGTTATCTTTTTCTCTTACGACTTGAACAAAAAAAAAAAATAAAATAAAAACAAAATAATGACATTGGAGATGTGACATGACTACAAACATAAATTATTTTTGTTTGCAATCCTTTAATTAACATTTTTATAGAGGCGAAAAGATGTGAATAAACATGATGTGCATCTCTATAAAGTACAAGTCTTAATTTTATTTAATAAAAATATCATTGAGTTTGGGTTCATCTTGATGTGACCCAAAAATGTATTGTTTAGTGGTTTGACTAAAGAAATCGATTAAGTGGTTTTCTTAAGTTTATTGTTCATTTGTCGATATGTAATTTGGTAGTAATAATTGTCGACTTATTTTTTTGAAATTTCTCAAAAACGATTTAAACGATTTTTATAAAACCTTTATCAGTAGTAAAATAATCGGTTTAAAAAATATATTATTTTATAAATTCGCAAAAAGTAAAAAAAATTACCTATTGTACGTGAACCATTCCTTCAGGTATTCAATATCAAAAATCAATAGGTATCCGAGTAAAAGGGTTTTCAACAGAGACTCGTATCAACTGTGCGATGTTATTTAGAATCTTATCTCGGTCTCTTCTCAAATCTAAAAAACTTCAGTCGTAATTTTAAGTCTTATCTAGTCTCAAATTCTTAAAATGTTTCCAAGTTTTTTAATATCAGAAAAAAAAAATTTAGATTTTTTCGGAGAATTTTTAATTCGTCAAAAACTTAAGTAAGACTGATATTTTAAAACAAATTCTAATATTTTCATTCGTTTCCCAAAAAGAACCACATCAATCTTTTTGAATTTTAAATAAAAAATAATTAACAAGGAATTTTTAACAACAAATTCATAAAAATATACATATTTATACTCTTTCACCGAAACATAGATTCCTAATTTGTGGCGAGAGTTTCAGCAAATTTCGGTCTTTAAAATAGAATCTCGGTTGTACGAAACAAGAGCAATAAGTTACCGAAAGTGTTTTCGTCTTGGAGCCATTCCTAATTTTCATTTTTAAAGAATATTTTAGAAACTTACACAGTTCAAAAGTTATAATGTGTTGGTATTCTCTTTTGAACAATTTGCTTTTTTAGGGTCAGGTCTGTGGCATAACCAAACTCAGCTGAATTTTTTCGGAATTTCGGAGGTTTAAAAAAATCAATATTTAAGTCATGGTTTTACTTTTCGTAGTTGAAGGGTAACAACTTTTGACTAAAAAAAATTAGTCCCTCCACAACATTTTGCTTATAGTTCAGAACTAAAAGTTGGCCAGGAACCCAAATCTTCCACCTGCTCATCTTCTAAAATGTTTAAGCCAGAAAACATCGATTTTCAAGATTCTACTTTAAGTTGGTTCGTAGGTTTTTTGTCAACGCTAATTTTTGTCATACAATCAGTTTTAAAAACGTATAAAGTTAAATGTCAAACATTAGAAAATGCAACGTTTGAATGAGTTCACAAAGGGCTGAGTTCACGGAAGAATACAGAAGAAAAATTTTCATCAAAAAGTCATGCATTTTTTATAAGAGTCTATTTTCGACTATTTTACAAAAGTGACAGACTTGAAAAATGAGCCAAAACGGCTCAAAGGAGTAGTTCAAAATGTAACCCTGAGTTTCGGCTTTTGAAACATTGTTCTTTGGTTAATCACAAATACACTATTTGTACTAATATTTAAATTTTAGGTGTCAAATTTTTTTTAGAGTTTGGGAACCGTCGTCTTAAAATATATTCTGACAAATCCAGCAATACTTTGAAGTTTTGATGATCTGTCAGTTTGAGATTTTGATGACTTTTGAAGTGTTCTATTTGTTTAATTATTTTAGATCGAATTTTCATAAGGATGAATAGTCATGACATGTCATCAAAATATAATATATCCCTGAATTTATTAATCCTGAAGTTAGAAGTTGGTTGAAAATCGGTTGAGTTTGTTAATTGACTCATTTGTCAACAACTGTCAAATTACTGTAGAATGACAAACCCACACATGATGCACATGTTGAAATAAATTGATTTATTCGATTAATAAAAAACACGTCGTCTTTTTTTATAATCAGAAACCGGCGTTTAATAAAATCGTAACGTAATTAATATTATTAACGATCGTTATTCTGATTAACGATCTAATCAGCATACTTAAATTATTCATGTTCAATATAATTATTCTGTGTTTGACAGCGTCTAAGTAATATTGTGAAATAGCCAAACTCGATCAAGTTTATGAATTAAAAATTAGATAATTATGTTAATCACCGTCACACGTTTATAATGCCAATTGATAACTTACAATCAAAAAAACAGAAAACCAGTAGCTCTGACCAAGAATTAGGAATGAATTAGATATGAATTAAAAATAGAATAAACAAATGGGAACCTAAAATTTCGTGCAGTTAAGTATTTTTATTTTTTCAATATAAATTTTACTTTCAAAATGAATTGATACACTTAATCACTAAATCCATGCAAATAGTGAATTTTATTATTTATGTACATATATCATCGATTGTAAGCCCTTGCGTGCTTGATATTTGTTTTCTTAATCAATTTTAGTTTCCTTGACATTTTTTTTGTTTATTTGTTGGTTGGTGGTTTTGATATTGCAAAATTGAGATAATTTTTTTTTTCTTTAGTATTTTGTTTTTGTAATCTGATGGATAAACATTTAAACAAGACGTGATGTTGTTAATCTTAATGACTTGACCATCATGCATCTTAAAAGTCATCATCCAGTGCGTCTAAACTGTACACTACCAAATATACATACCTACTACATAGAGCTTAACGGTTTGCATATAATTAAGATTTAAGTTGACTAGCTTATTTTTTTTTATTAATAATTATTAATTTTAAAGGTCGATTTGATTTGCTATAGAAGAAGATTGCTGAAGTGGAATGACTGATTGCGGATGTTTTTTTTGGATTTGATTTTTTTTTCTATATTTTTATTTGAATTTAGCATCAATTATCAAGTTGAGGTAAATATATTGGGGGGATTATACGATTAGATGTATTTTTATTTACTATGTTGACTTTTAACTTAATCAAGTCTCTAATTGCTTTATTGTTGGCAAAAAACGACATCAGCAAATGTTTTGTTGCCGTTACGGAGTTTGAACTCTGTGATTTCCTGAAATTAAAAATTAACTCTTGGGATAGGTGAATTCTCACCTTTTTAATTTTAGTGAATTTACAAATAGCAATTTTTTAGACATTTGTTTAAGAATATTTGTAGTTGACTTATAAAACAATCATTGGTGTTATGGTTTTGTGGTAAGGTATTTTTATATTCATGCTTTTCTAAGAATTTGAATGTTGTGCCAATTTTTTCTCCAGACTTTTTTTTGTTCATTTTCTTTGTAAAACATTACAAAAGCATAACTACTGCCTTCAATAATCACATCACAATCTTTAAATATTATTCAACGTTTGGTTGTATTCCATATGAACTCTTTTAGGGGTTCTTGTCCCCCTTAATTCTTATGCAGTATGACAATGTTTATGATTATTACATAAGAAGGAAGTTATGAACTTAAATTCTTTAAATATCATTAAAACCGGTAATGGGAGTCTATGAGCCCCTGTAAATTTTTTGTAATAAAATGGCTAAAGGTCACAAGTTGACTTAAGATAAATTCTTTTTTTGAAATAAAGGTTATTGCCGTTTCAGACGCATTAATAAATACAATAAAGAAAGTTTGTTTTAAATTCTTCCTCAAATGTTTGTGAAAATGGATAATCATGTTAAGTTGACTTACGATATTATACTGGGATTAGAAAACCAACAAAAAAAATAAGTTAATAACTTAAGATGGAATTTCCCCAAACACCAAACAAAAACTTAAAAAGCCAAAAGTAAGAAAAGACTTGACGTCATAGGTTCTATTTTTGACATACAACTCACAAAATTTTAAGACAAATGCTTAGGATTGTATTTTTATTACTAAGAAATGCAAGCTGAGGTCGTTTTTTGAACTCTTATAAATAGAAATACGAATTTTCACCATCTCTAGAAAAATTGAGCAGTTGTTAAAGGTTCAAAACTTTATTATCATTTTTGGAATCTTCGATTTTGAGCGCTTGTTTTTTTTAGTCACAGGATTTTAGAATATTTGAACTTTTTTAAGCTCAAATGAAAATAAATATCCAATGTACACTTGGGCGTATACGTACTTTTTAAAATTTCTGATTTTATTTTCAAATACTTTAAACTCTTTTGTTGTTTTTTTGGTGTACCTGGTGCACCTTTTTCAATATTTTGTTAACCACCGCAAAAATTGTGCTTACATAATAACTTTCTTGACAAAAATTTACTTGAAACAATTCAAAATTTATTTTAACGTCACAAAAGAAAACATAACAACCACTAATTTTAAATACCGAGTAATTAAATAAAATACAAATTTAACCATTTTAGAAAAAAGCGACGAAGATTCCTTTTTCTATAATACATACATATTTCATAAAAGCGTCGTAAATTTTCAATTTGTTTTAAAAAAATTCTAGACAACAACTCTAAGGCCCGACAAACCGAAATAAAGTATTTATGCATTTTTTGTCTTTTAAATTTAATATTTTTTTTAAAACCCAACTTTCTGACGAAGTTGCAACCTTAAATTAAGTCCATGTGTTCCCGGCGATAGCCACGCAATTAAAGTAGTACATGTCTATTTGAAGACTTCGACATGATGTTGAATTTTGTTGGAGAAGACGTAATGCCATAACTAGATGATGGCTTCTCCACATCCAATCGGTGTACATAGTTACGAGTACATTATCGGGCATAAGGCGAGTTGTGTTTTTTTTTTTTTTTTATTTAACTTTTTTTTGGTACCCGCATTTCTGACCATAAACGAATTATAATAGAAAATGTATTTTTATCAACAGAGTCATTTATGACAATTTATTTGATTTTTTTTTTTTAGCCACTGACCCCTGCCTAGACTGTGCCCTGTGATGATGGAGATTCCTGAAGAACGGACAGACACACGCACGCATCAAAAAGCCCAAATTTAGCTCGATTGTGCCGGAAGTTTATTTAATTGCCTCCGAAAAAAAACACACACACACAAAGTAAATAAAATTGTCAATTGAAAGCGAAAGTTTAACGCTTCCATGATCAAAAACACTCATTCACATTCACCAAAACCAAAAAAAAAAAATAAATAAATCCAAAATGATAAGATAAATCATCATCAAAACTTACGGATATCGTTATTAGCGGCTAAAACTATTTGAAACACTGTAAGGATAACTAATGAGGTCCACATTTTGAAATATTTTTTATTTATTTTTTAAGTTAAGTTTTAACGACAATCAGGCTTCACACCAAAGAGGATCAAAAACAGATTTTATTTCGATGACGATGCGCGCACAGAGATCACAAACTTAAAAGCCAATCTCGATGCTGCACCACTATTTATCTAAAAGATACATTCGGTTCGGTCTAGCGAGCTGCGAGATCTGACCAACAAGCAGTATTAAAGCATCTTATGGATGTGTAGCTTAATGTGAGATGAGCTTTTTCATAGATCTCGTATACAGACTCCTCTATAGGGGGTAGGTTGGTGTGTGCTTATTTTGATGTATGTTTATTTTTTTAATTTTATTTTTTTAAGCTGGCAGTGCTGTTAGTGGAAAAAGACAACTAACTACCTTTGGGGAACGTCAAAAAGGTTGCGAAAACTTGATTTAAGTTGGATGTTAGTGTGGAAGAGTGAAGAGTGATTGAATGCAACACATTGGTATGCAGCACACTTAGTGTCTATTTTACAGAGTTCGATTGTAACTAAAATTTAGTACTATAATTTTGACATTTTGTTGACAGCATATGTGGTGTTTTATGTTTTTTTTTTTTTGTGATTGCAGCCAGATGGAGTTTTAAATCAAAGGAAGGAGATGTATACATACACCGCCGGACAAAATAAAGTGCAAAGGTAATTTTATCATTTTTAAATTTGATAAATATCTTTTATGTCGTTGATTCACTTTATTTCATCACTGCTCTTCAAAAAGTAACCTTTTGTATGTAGATTGAATTTTTTGTTTTTTTCCTCATGAAAACTGAAAACAAAAAATGTTCAAAGCTGAAAGTATTTAACGTAAATTTGAATTATTCCAGTTGTCAATATTTTTTTTGACAATGGCTTTGATTTAAAACTGTTATCACTTGAAGTGAAGAAGTTGCTCGTTTTGGACCGTTAACTTTAATTGACATTCAATAAAAAAATAATTGAAAAAAAAATAGTTTTCAGAGCAGTTGCTGATTTTAAAAGTTCTTGCGACAGGAAGAAAAAAACCACAGTAGTATGATGACTGAAGAATTGGAATAAAGCCAAAAACGTACCCTTCATCTACATTCAAAAAGTTTTAGGACAGCTTCCAGTTAAATATTAGCCCATAGCTTCAACTTTTTAACGTTTGGAAACGGTTAATTTCGCCAAATTGTTTGCCAAGCAACATTTGGTCTAATGAGTCAAAATTTGAATTACAAAAAATCAAATCAAGAAGAATTAACTAAAGGTGCATTTTAAAAACCTTAAATCACGGAAGTGTGTCAGTGATGGTCTGGAGTTGTTTACCGTCAGTGGTGTTGGAAACATAATTTGTCATGGGCACCAAAATGACAGCCCTGGTTATGTCAATATTGTTGGAGAAAATTAAGCTATTTCCTCTAGTAAAATATCTTTGTCAATGAACTAGAATGACCATTTCAATTACCTGGCTTCAGTCCGATAAAAAATCTTTGGTCTTTCTTTGATGGCAGGTATCATAATTTGCAATTTTTGGGGGAAAAGCTGAAAGATTAATGAAAGAGAATTCGAAATTTTGAAAAAAAAAAATTAGTTTTAGCATGCTCGTTTTACACAAGTTTTTCAAAACTAAGCTACTATTATTACTAAGTTTCTTTTATTTAATAAGCTTGATTTAAAGTATTTTAATATTTTTGTCATTGTATTTTTAATTTTGGACTTTATTTAGTCGCTCAGTGTATAAGGACTGTTTGCATCTATAACATCGCGTTTTGACAGTGAAGACAAGTCTTGTTAGTTTCAACATGATGTACTCGTACTTCAACTTAAAGATACTATGTATGTTTATCTGTGGATAGTAGATACGAATACATAAATATCCTAATAGTAATGTACAGATGATCTAATTTTTTTGTATTGAGATTTATTTCCAAATTTTTTAAACGTTGTTTCCTGTTTGATTAGGAATAGCTAATAAAAAAAAGAAACAGGTGTTTAGTTTATGTGTGTTGTCGGGCAGAATAATTTTGTATACTTTCAAATCACAATAATGAATAAATTATTATTTTAAACAAAGTGATATTGCATAAAAAAAACTTGAATCTTTATTAAGTTAAAAGAAGAACATAGAACTGATATATGAAATGTCATAGTTTATAGAAGAAGATGCCAAAGCAGTATTAAACAATGGAAAAGTTCTCAAGATTTTAAAAGATTTTTTATTTATTGTTAATTTATTGCAACAATTGTTTTTTTATGATTATTTTTATTCTTTGTCAATTTGATAACAAGTAGATCATCAATATTAGGAGGGGAATTTCATTGTAGTGGATTTTTTATAATCTAGCTCATTGGAAGTATTTTTATAATTTTTCACAAATATGTTTTTAATTTTTGTTTTAAAAGAATTGTTAAATTGATTCAAATTAAAAAAAAAAAAAATTTTAAATATTGAACGACAAAATAAAAATGTTTGCAATAAATCAAAGCAAAATCATCCCTTTGCTTGTTTTATTTTATTTTAATGTAAAATTATCAACGTTTCGAAAAGATTTTGTATAGTATTTTTAAGCATAAAACAAATATGAGAGAGGTATCATTACAAACTTTTTATGAATTAAATATTCCATAAATGAAATCAATGAAAAAAAGAAAAAATTCATGAATTCAAAACATTTACAAGAAAAAAATTTAAATTTATAAAATACCTAATTGAATTCTTCTAAAATTCAAATTTTATACAATTTTTGGTAAAATATTTAACTTGAAAGACTATTTCCTCATAAAATAATTTTTTTGAAATGAGTAGGCCAAAAATCGTTAAGGGCACTGGACATTTTGAAATTGAAATTAATTTTACAACGTAATTTATTTTTCCTTAATTTGTTTTCCAAGGTGTCCATAATGTTATTCATAATGGAAGTTGATTCTTTTAATATATATTCGATGATTTTAAATTTTAAGATACAGAAATAGAATTTTGAAAAATTTGGGATATTTTTTATAATAAGACTAGCTGTTCCCCGTGACTTCGTCCGATTCAATTTATTATTATAGGAATTAAGATTAAGTTTTTAAAAAAATATATTTTAAAGTACTTCGTAAAGGATATTTAAGTTTTACTTTCTTTTAGCAGAAAAACATACGGATTTTCTCTGCAACACGATTTTGACAATGGGACAGAAGTCCTTTAAGATGAATAATTTTCTTTACTTTTGCAATATTTTCCACTGATTCTTCGATCCTGTTGGACGTAGTGTTTATATAGCTTAAAACTATCTTCGACAAATGCACTTTCCAATACAAAAAGAATTATTCAATTCGAACCAGTAGTTCCTGAGAATAGCGCGTTCAAACAAACAAACTCTTCAGCTTTATATATTAGTATAGAGTATAGATATACATACATATGTAGATATTTTCAAATCTTAAAAACTATTAAAATTTTCACATTAAATTCTATTTCTTTGAGTGTCCACATTGAACTGCATTTGAGTGATGTAAAATATATTTTGGAAACGTTATTCAAAACTATACATAATTTATTATTACAAAAACTAAACTTAAGTAGTGTTTTGAAATGAAACTGGATCCGTATAAAAATGATTTCTTTGATTAATATTTCAAATTCAAGTGTCATTTGGTGGTTAAGTCAGAGGTGTAAGTTTTGACGAGAAAATAACACACCAGGTTCTTTAATTTTTTAATGACCCAACGAGAGTTTTGAATTATAGTAATCTATAATATAAAAAATATTATAAAGAGGAGATGTTGTATTTTTGTTTGTTTATAACGAATATACTCAAAAACTACTGGAGGGATTCCGATAAGTCTTTTACCATTGGAATTCTACTTAAATTTCAGTTTAAGCCAATCCAGATATGTGTAACCCAAATTTTTAAAACAATTGTTCACCCGTGCGAAGTTGGGACGGGCCACTAGTATTTACAAAAATTAATTTACATTATTTAGCCATGAGACAATAGCTTCTAAAAACGGTATTAGTAGAACACACTAGTTCTGGTACTATAATTTTAAACAGGTTCTAATTAATTATATTAAGTTGCACATCAAAAGACAATATACGGAAATGAATCTGAGTCAGAATGTTTACAAACAACTAAAAAAAAAAACAAGATCTAATCTCAAAGAACAATCCTGTTCAAATAATATTTTTTTTTATTTGTTGTTTTATTTTTAATCATCAAATTATAAAAATCTAAAAGAACTATATAACTTTGCTTAGTCATTTAAAAATAAATAAACATGTTTTCCATTAATGTATAATTAAATTAAATAAATTCAACCGGCTCACACACTTGTATGCCAAGAGTAAGTTAAAAACCTTCAACTTGAATTGAATTAGATACAAGTTAAGTTGTTCAGAACTTAGGTAATTTAAACGCCTTGGAGCTTTTAAGAGAGTTTATGGATTAATTATGTAATTTAAATTCGGATGCGTTGGTAAAGTATGGTAATAATTGTATTGGACAATTTTTTTTCTGAAGTTTCAATCAGTTTTTAAAATAAAATATATAAAATTTTAAAAAAATTGCCCGCTTCAAAGGGGTAGTCAGTGTTTGTAAACTTCAGTTCTTGTAAATACATATGTTTTAGTATTTTAGAATTTTTTTTTTGCGATTTTTAATAGTTTAATTTTGAATTTGAAAAGTAATGAATTAGGTATTCTTTGGTATCTAAGTATTATTTGTAAGAATTGTCATATTGTTTCATATTTTTACAAATCATTAAAAATTTCCGCAAAGAACATTATCAAGTTCTGTAAACAATAAGAACAGTGGCGGTGATAAAGCTTTGATGATTATTCATTTTTACAACACAATACATATTCAATACCACCGATTATAATATCATTTGTATCTGACTTCTATGTTTTTTTTTTTTTTTTGTTGTAATCAGTTTTACAAAAACGCAGGAAGAAACTTTAGAAAAAGATATGAACAATGATTATTTCTCTTGTCAACATCTCAGATACGTGCTGTGAATCAATTAACACCAAGAAAAACAATAAAAATCATTAAATACACAAAAAAAAAATTATTTATTCTTTTGTGCATCGCAACAATATGCAACGTCTACGCTCCGCTCCGCCACTACCACCGCCGCAGCCCGCCACCACCGTTGAAAGAAACAATGTTCTTTAGATACAACTTTAAATCACGTATCTGGAGTTTAAGGTCAATGCTCATCGTCATCATTCGAATAGGTACTCATAAAGCCACTTACAATGGCACCTACTCGTATTAGGAGCAAGGAAGAGTTCTCATTCCAGATGCTAGCCATGATCGATAGGAGAACAAAAAACAAACCACAAAAATTCTAACAACTTGTGGTTTTAATAAACATTTAAGAGCTTATAAAAGTTTACCATACCTAATGAATTCAAAAATATTAAACAATATAAATAAATACAAACAAATGTGTCTTGAATAATTGGTTTTAGGATATTTATAGATTTTTATTACATTTTGTCCAATGTACAAAGGGTGTCTCAGAATTTGAATGTAAATGACTCAAGTTTTAAAATTTGGGTGCTGTTGGCAACTCCATGAAGCAATTTGACAGCTGATAGTTCATTAAATGAAGAAGTACACGAAAGATCATCGCAAATTCCGTTGGGTTAGTTCTTCAAGTTATGAAGTCGTATTGGGATCACCCCAGAGTTTTTTTTTAATTCTGGAATGTCACAGTTTTGATGTGATTCAGTTCTGTTCAATTTGATAAGTAAAATAAGTTTTATTGCACATTATGTATTTATTGTTTTTTTGTAAGTTGATTCTATTATGTCAAACTATTGATCGAAACGTTCCATTGATTTGTGTTTCGATTTCATACAATTCCAATGACAGATTTCTGTTAGAAATTTTTTATCAGCTGTATTGAAAGCAGGAAAATTTTGGCGCTGAATTTATTCTTTGTTGACTGTGTTGATTTAATGACACAAATTTTCAATGATCGCTATAACCGTCCTGTTAAAAAAATATCCAATGATTGGTTTCAATGACAAACACCAGTGACAGCTATAACGGGACCCTTTGGGATATTTTTTTTTTTTTGACAAGTTGGTGAGGTTATAGCTATCAATGAAAAGTATATGTCATTGTAAATGACACACGTCAAAATTCACACCACAAATCAAAAGAAGAAAAAATCCAACAAACAATTTATAAGCATTTGAGGTTAGAGTTGATCATTTAAAGAAAAACTGACAGCTGGGAATACAAATAAAATGGATTTTGTTTCGAATTATAAAGTCATAAATTTGCTACTTATTGCAATACGATTTCCTCATTGCAAAAGTAAAAATGAACTAAAAGAAAAGTTCTGGGTTAAAGAAAGAATATTAAATAAAAATTACATTTCTATACTTTTTGACTTATGCATGTATAAAGGAATATTTTGGTAAATTGGAAAAAGAATTTCAGAATTTTTACAATACAAGACTTTCATCTTGTGTTAGAAGATTTTTGAGGATGATAATATCAATGATTATTTCTGCACGAAAAACTGACAGTTAGGGATTTTGACGTTTGAATGACATGAAGGAATTGTGTAGTAATGAGACGAATAAATTTTAACAAGTATTAGTTGCCAAAGTGACATTAGAATTGATTTTATTCTTAGATTTTTTAATAGCAAAGGAAAATACTAAAAGTGAATTATAAAATTATGTTTGAAGAAAATTTTGTGTGTTTCCAACGGAATATTTTTAATTTTTCAATAATTACATACATCAAAATAATTATTTGCAAATGGCAACAGCTGTCAAGTATTTTTTCTGTCAATTCTTTTGGTTGTCAAAGAACTTACTCAGCCTTGTGTTATGTTCAATGATTTAACCTATTTTTGAATAAAATTTCTGCTCATACCAGCAGCTGTCATTCGACTCTTTTCAAATAGTTAGGGTTGCCAACACTGTATGATAGTGTAAAGGAACGTACTAGCTATTCCCTTACTTTCTAGTTGTAAAGCTTGCAGTGAATGTTAATTTAAAAAGAAGGTTATGTTTCAGACCTTTTTTTACAAGCTCCAAGTATTTTTTGAAAACAAAAGCAGAATTTAATTCATAATTTTATATTAACCCAAAGTATCGTATCAAGCACAAGGCTAATATTTTGCACAAAACATTTACATAAATACTCGTACAAATAAACAAAAAAAAATTACTAAAATTTTTGTTTACTATTTCCCATCGGTCATCATCCATAGTTTGGTGAAGGCTATTCGCTTGGCTTTAATGCCACAACCATGCAAGTATAGGTTTAATCGTGCTCAATTCAAAATTTATCCAATTAAATTTAAAAGATGAACAACCGATAAGTTATCTGTAGAATTATAATTACTTAGGAAGATATATATAAATACATAATGTACATACATACATAGAAGTTATAATAAAATAATTATAAATAAAATTCACGACAAATGTGGGTCGCATTAACTATGTATTAACTGATTTTTTCTTACAGTGATGTCAGTCTCAGTTTCAATTTCATTTTTTTTCGTGTATATTCTAATATATTTACATACATATGTATGTATGTTCTCGTATTTTAGTTTAATTTAAAATAATTTTAATTTTTCTGTAAGTATTTTTAACTTCCCATAGGGAGTTATTGTAATCGGTCCGATTTGTCAAATTGAAATTTTTGACAAATCTGGACGTTTTATTGTTCCTAGAGTCTAAATTCGTCATTTGTAAAGAGATGTCTGTGTGTGTGTGTGTACGTACGTTCGTACGTATGTACGTTCGGGTTTTGTAGAGCAAGCATTTTGTCTTTCGAGAAGGAGTTTTGAACCCATTTGTTTTGCTAAACCAAAGTAGCAGCGGTTTCCTAGGGTAATTCTTCGTCGAATCTCCACTAAGGTGTCGTTTGTGGAGGTGATGTTAACTCCGAGGTAGATGAACTCCTTAACTACTTCGAAGTTACTGCTATCAATAGTGACATTGTGTCCAATCCGGTGGATGGATGTGCTTTTGTTTGTTGATGGCAGGTATTTTGTCTAGTCCTCGTTAACTTCAAGACCAACTTTTTTCAACTGCCGTAAAGGCCTCTATAACGTCACGTTGGGAGCGGTCGATGATGTCTATATCGTCCGCATACCCCAATAGTTGGATCGATCTGTTGAAGATAGTGCCCTCCGTATTGATAGAACGATCGTAACTTTAACTGGCAAAAATATCCTCAGTGAAGTAGAATTTCCCAAAAAAACGTATGCGCAGTTGTGCGATTTGTTTTTTGGATTTTTTTGACAGATATCAAAACAAAAATCAAAGGGTAAGTTCGCAGACTTTAGTTAGTTTTTGATTTGTCGCCAGGGTTTTTCATAAGAAGGATTTGTAGCGTTAGTAACTCTCATATGTGGCTGCTTAACTATAAAGTATATGAAACTATGAGTTACTAAAATAAGACAGCTAAAACCTCTTGTGTTACGTTTGCAACGTTTTTTCTATCTACAGCGTTTTCAATTTAGTAGATAAGACATGAAATCTTTACGAGTGCAGAAAAACAACATTTTTGTATTCGAGACTCTAGCAAACGTCAAAATTGTATCAGCAGTTGGATCCTACTTCTACTTTTATCGGCAGTGAGGATGATGTTTTGCAATACATGTAAAATCTTACTTCACTGCTGATATTTTACTCCAAAAAAACTCACCGAAAGTCTCTAAGCATCAGTCAAGTTTGGTGAGAGGACAATTAATAGGGCCTGGTTTTTCTTCATAAATTGATTGTTAAATGAAAAACTTAAACTAATATCGGTCTTCAAACTTCAGCACTTCTAAAATACCTTTTCAAATTAATTTGCAACAAAAGTCACCGAACTCAAAAACGGATTTTTCCAAGAAATTGTAAATTCAAAAAATACAAATTTTTACACCTTTAAGGTGCTTAAAGAATTTTAAAAACAGAGTGGTAATTTCCTTAGCAGAAACTCGCAACTTTGCATCTTGTCACCGTACCTACCTGCATTTTTCGAACTTGTATACCTTAAGAGCAACGCGATCTTTTCACTCTTACACCTCAATTTTTTTTTATATATGTAGTATCTAAATAACTAAGTTGCATTTAACACTAGTTGTGTTTTATTCACTGCAGTATAGCAAGTGCAGCATTCAAGTGAATAAAACGGTCAAACTCACTTTATTATATTCGTAAGCAGACTTGGGACTATTTTTACTGGCATACAAATTGTTGTTGCTTGTCAAGGGAAATTTTGCTGCGCTAGCTATGAATTCAAAAATAAATGAATGCGTAGAAAAAAAATTATACAAAGCATAAATCATATTCACCTTTAACTATGGTGAATAATCGAATAAAACACAAAGGTAACGTTTTTGAAATTTCTAATGACCTAAGAAGTTATGCAACTTTTTTTTTGAAAACATACTTTTCGGTATTGATTACCTCCTAAAGATATGCATTAATTTTTGATCAACTAACGAAGATCATTATCGCGATCAACTTCAGCTTTTGTGTCTTAAATTATTTTAATATTTTTTTATTGATCAATTCTCTTACTTTGTTTATTAATGGCTTTCTTTGTCGATTGTTGTTATTAACATATTTGTTTGTTCTGTCGAAAACAACATTAAATCGAACAAAAGGTTTAGGTGCGTAACCTTCTTTGAGTCATAATCAAACTAAAGATCAATAATAAGCTTGTACATATCTTTTGAATAAGGAAATTTTAAAATCCCAAACTAGATTGAATTTAAACAAAAAACATTTTAAGTTTATTATTCAGAGCAGCAAGACACCAAGTAGTTAATATATTTATATTCTATGTGCAAATGAAATTTCATGACTATGAGGTGCGGGGGATTTTGAATTTAAGAACACTATGCGATGCACCAGACGTCAGTTTAGCTACAAGTTTTCATTATGTTCACCAGGGAGAGCCATCACCTCCGGGTTGCCAATCAAAACATAGAACTCTCCCATTCCTTCAAGTTCCAATCTTTCCTCATCAGGCTCTAAATATATGTACATATGTTTGTACCTAATACACACTTCACATACCTACATACATACATAATATAACAGAAGTTAAGTAGTGAGGGCTTTGTATTGAAGCACAGAACTTGGGCCAGATTAACCATCATCATGTTCTCAGGAATCTACTTCAGAAAGAGGGACAAACCTCTCACAGAATGCTTCTTAAGCCATTCTTGTTTTTTTTTTTTTCTATACCGTGCCAGGTTCTTCTTACTTACACACACCTGTGAATGTAGGTATAAAGCGGTCGCTTTTCCTGTCGTGCTGCATTAATCATTTTATTTTTATTCACGTCCAGAAGCCAGAACAGAAGAAGACGCAAAGGTATCGCATATTCGTGCGGTGAAAGAAATGAGAGCTCCGCAAGCTCCAACCAGAACCGCGCGCACAAAGGTACATTCGAGTAAAATACCTTCTGGCCACTTGCCCGAACCCAAGCCCGAACCCATGTATCAGCCCCTGCACCTGCACCTGCCCCTGCCCCTGCTAGTCTTCCATTATGTATTATGGAGTGTCTACTCTTGGAGCTGTCACGTTCTTTCAGCTTAAAACGGTACCCCAAAGACGTTTTTCAGTTCATTTGTGACCTAGACCTCGTGAAAGTTGTCCACCAAAAAAATCTTCTCCTCTGCTTCGAATTCGAACGTCAATCTTCAACTTCAAGCTTCAATCTAGTTTAATGTGTGTGTCTGACATGGTTTAAAGTAATTTTTGTGACGTACCCACATCGAGATACAAATCTATCTTTTCTTGCCAACCGAAAACATCTTCAGGCCCATCGTTTGAAGTTTTAAAACATTTCCATTTCCATTTCTTTCGTTTCGCTTCACGGTAACAAGTGATAGTTGGTGTTGGTCTATGGTCGATGGTCGATAATTAGCGGTGTTAAGAGTTTTCGTTTTGCTAAATATTTATCGGTATTTGAATCTCATAGATACGCGTATCCATCACAAAAATTAAATTCGTACTTTCGCTGTTGGAAGAGAGTGTTAATTAATATCGGAGAGAGAGTGAAACGTTGTTTTTGAATATATATACATAAATTCAAAAAGAATAGAATCTTTTTGTCGGGTTGGATAAATCTGCAAATATGAATAAAATTATAGTGTTTTTGGTCTCGTTTATTTGTGGAGCTTTGGCACAACAGCGTAAGTACCAACCTAAATTCATATTCTTTTAATATAGTTTTTGAAAATAGGTCATTATGGGCTAAGATGATTATCATCTTCAGTGTGTTTTTGATTGTTTCATTAATATTGTATTTCATTGTTCTAAATTCATTTGGTTTTATTGTATTAGATTAAATTAAATTGAAATACTTAATTGGAACATTCTTCTTAGGCATAGTTTTGTGCAAAATTTTAGTGGATACACAGACTTTAATTAAAAAGTGAACTGTGGCGTATGTGGAATATTTTGTAAGTGAAGTTATAATGAAAACTTAATGTTTTTCAACAATTTTTAGGTCATATTTAAGTTTATACTTTAAACTAAAACTCTTTCATTCTTTCAGCTACCTCGAATTCATAAAAAGAAGAGTGGTATCTTTTAATTAGTGTTTTTAAAGACTAAAAATGTGTTTGATTTTATTGTTTTATTAGTTGTTGAAAGAATTTTTCTTAGATTTAAATGGTTGTTAAGAACTTTTAAAAATTTGTTAAACCAAAGACTACATTAATCAATTTTCTCTCGAATTTCGATTTAAGAAACAATTTTTACCAATTTTAGAAGTATTTTCTGTGGTTTGTAAGAAAGCGTTTATATTTTTTATTTTTATTACTATTAATATATATTAGAACTTTCATCGCTTATCAAAATAGTTTTTAGCAACTTTTGATAACACTTCTTGTCATTTTTAATTGTTTATAAAAATATGAAAATGAGATTTTTTAAATTTTTTCTGCCATTAAAAACTTAAAATTAAAAATTGTGGGAAATTACTTGTTTGAACATTTTTTTGTTGAGATAATTGAACTAAAAATAAAATATTTTTTGTTGATTTAATTTTGAGATTAATATTTTTATTTGAAATACAAACAATAAATTAATTTTTTAGTGTAAATTTTAAGGCTATGGCGCACGATGGCCTTTCAGAACATTGTAGAGGGAATTTATTTTTTTTGAAAATCTTAAATTAATATTTCCATCCATCGTTTCAAAAGACCCCACATTTAATAATTGTGAAGTTGGCCAATAGTCTTCTTCTTCTCAACTCGTACTTTCAGTTCTGACATTTCGGAAGTTGGAAAGAAAATTGCAACCTATTCAAATACCTATACTAGGCGCCACAATTTATAACACTTGTCATTTTAATTGATTTATAATTGTTTAATTGAATGAATATAGAGAATGTTTTCGAAGTCGGATTTTTATTAGTTCTGTATCTCAGAAACTACTTTTGATATGGTGAATATATCCTTAATAAGTTCAGTGAAAATGTGTGGCAATGTTAAATTTTTGTTTTGATTTGTTTTGGGAGTTTAAAAGAGTCGAACATTGATTAAATTTATTCCAGTTAAATGGAACTTGGTTTATTACAATATCAATACTTTTTTTAATAATTTAACCAAACAATATAAATTAAAGCCAGGATTAGATCAGATAAGATTAAATTAAAAATCATAGTAAATTGGAAAAAATCAGTGGTTCTGTAAAATCAAACTGTTACACTAACCAAACAATTCTTTTCCAAAAGTTTGTTTTTCTGAATTCGAATTTGTTCTTCTAATTTCTTCATTATGACAGGTTTTTGAAATATTCCTCTTTAAAAGTTTACAAAGCTAAAATCTTTATCTTGTCGATATGGTTTAAACGTTTTTGGTACTGATTTCAACTCCGAACTTCAGTTTTGCTTATCAGCTCATGTTTAAAAAATGTATCTTTTTTTTAAATATTTTTCATAACTTGAATATTGAATATCAAGAATTTTGTTTAGCGTTTCTTGAAACCTTACATTAATATTATTGGTTAAGACGAACAGTGAATGACAATTTTTTTCTGAAAGTAGAAGGGATACTAGAAATATGTCTACTAAATATTGAAAATTGGGATTATACTAGATTTCCAAAATTATCACAAACTTTATCGGAACAAAAACTTCTACATGAACTGAATAAGTCCTTAAAATCCCAATATAATGTAATGTTGAATTTTTAAACTTTTTATCTAAAATCTAAAAACTTACCGTTATAGAGTGATTTTAAGGTCAAATTCGAAAACCTTCGGAAAAGCATATAATCTAATTTCCAGTTCAAAAATCCTATGTTGACTAGAAGCGTCAAAAAATTTTGCAATAAGTACCGAATTTCAACGTTGCAAAGTCTATAATTCACACCGATTACAGAATAAGATGCAAGTAGGCTGCGCTGAAAAACATTACAAAAATGTCACGTTTGACATTACTATCATAGGAAAAATGTCAACAAGTCACTCCCAATTTATCAGCAACTTATTCATCGGATTCTTGAACCGATGTGATTTTCATTTAACCATAATTAAAATAAATATTTATTAATTAATTTATCGATTTACATTATGAAGTTAATTAATGTTTATATTTTCAGCTTACTACTTGCAGCAATGTCCGAGAAATGAAGATGTTGTTAATGAATGTTTACGCGATAGTGGTAACAGATTGGTACATTTCTTGCGACAAGGTGTTCCAGAATTGGACATGTACGAGGTAAGAAAAATAAAGATTTATTATTCTTTTTATATTTATGCACACTTTCACTGATAAGTCATCATTTAACTGAATAAATAATTATAACTAAGCCAAATCAATGACAACCAACAAAATAAAAAAACAAATTTGCAAACTCCGAGAAAGAATACAAAATCAAAACGATTAAAAATTCTTAAATAAAAATCTTAAGCCAGTAAAGATGGTAATAACATGACCCAAAAAAACAAAAACGGGAAAAGGTATTCCAGGAAGTTCGTTTTTTCCATAAAGCCAGAAATCCGGTTCAGTTTCGTTTTGACGGAATGTACATTATGTACTTCAACTTTAAGGTTCATGATCTGGTTTCTTTAAGTGATAATATTTATTTTGTAATGTTCAAGGTTCAATAAACTTTTTTAAATATGTCAATTGGTTTTGGTTGTCCAATGAAATATCATAATTATGTCCAATTACTTGAAAAAAATGAGAAAATAAGAAAAAAAAAATGATCTGTATTTTTATGTTGCTCGGAAGATAATAAATTTATAGTTTGTTAAGTGTAATTTGGATGGCTTTGAAACATAATGTTTTTCTTTTTAATGAGGTTTCATTCAACTTGTTGTGCATGTTCAATATTGAAGTTTATTATTTCGTTTATACTGTTTCGTAATTTTTGTCACAATTGTTGTAACTAAAAATACTCGCACAACTTCTCTCAAGAACTTTGACATATTTGGGGTCTCTTTTTGCAAAGCTGTCATCATTTAATCTTTTACAAGTTTAAACTACGCCAATACTTAAAATAGTGAACGCATTTAGTTGTTAAAATGCACTTCAAAAATGGTGATAATTTTAAAGTCGATTGGTTAATAAATTGAAGAATCGAGACCATGTGCCTTCCTACTAAGAATATTGCTGCTGAAGACCGTAGTGTTGACAGAAACCGTGGCTTGCCAAATTCTCGTTAATCTTTCAAATGACATTTTAATGTTAAGTGGACTTTAAGTTTTTTAAAGTTTTTGTTTAAGTTAGTCGATCATCGTAGTATATTGTCTGATGATTGGTTCCTTGAAAGGCATCAAAATTATCGGAATTTTCATAGAAAAATCATCTTCAATGATGAGGCCCATTTTTACTTTGGAGGCTATCAATACTCCTATTTCTATACCAATGATCCTCAATTGATTCAAGACCATTAAGATAAAATTCATGTTTATAAATTGTAGCTACTCCTACTACAACTTCATTAAGGACAACAAAAATATATTTTCATATCAAAATCAAAATATACCACAATGGGACGCCATTAAATGATATGACAAAATACACAATTATATTAAATCTTTAAATAATAAATTAAATATCAATATTATTTCAGATTGAACCCGTAATCATTGATGAAATTGGAATTGTTTTAGGAAATGGTCCTGATGGCTATCGGGCTGTTTTCCGTAATATTCAAGCCTACGGAGTTGGTAACATATCAGTTACAAATGTGAGGTGAGTTTCGATAATTGGAACATTTTATTTTTTACTTAAAATAATTCTTGAAAAATTTCATTGATATTGAAAAAATGCAATAAATAGTTGCGTTAAACTTTTAGTTAGTTCTTACACCTATTTAAATGACTCCTTTAATATGCGGAATATAAATTACACATTAATAATTACATATAGGTACCATTCAGATTTACTTTCTGTTCAAAGTTCAACCATGAAATTTCAGTACTGAATTTCGGTTGAACGCATTCATTTTCATTGACAGTTTTACATAAATGTCAAAAACATGTTTTAGAATAAGCTTGTAAACTGGACTGATAAATTTGCTCACGAACACCATCAGACATATTTTAGTGCTAGACATATTTTCCCTAAAAATAGTGCCTGACAATTTGTTTGACATGTTTATAACAAATTAAGAGTGTTAAATTTTGTTTGACATTTATCTGTCAAAAATGACAGCTTTACTCACATTTACATGCATACGTACATACATATCTATACTAATATATAAAGCTGAAGAGTTTGTTTGTTTGAACGCACTAATCTCAGAAACCACTGGTTCGAATTGAAAAATTCTTTTTGTATTGGATAGTCCATTTGTCGAGGAAGGCTATAGGCTATATAACATCACGCTGCGACCGATAATAGAGAAGAACCAGTGGAAAATGTTGCAAAAACGGCGAAAATTATTCATCTCTGAGGGCTTCCGTTATTTGTTTCAAGGCGCTGATCTCAAAAACTACGTGATCGAACTGAAACATTGTTTTTGCATTGGGTAGTTTATTTATCGAGGAAGACTTTAAGCTATAAAAAATTACGCTATGACCAATAGGCGAAATATAGGTCACTGGTCATTATTGGTCTTTGTTCATAAATGGTCTTTGGTCATAAATGGTCTTTGGTCATAAATGGTCTTTGGTTAATATAGGTCACTGGTCAATATAGGTCATTGGTCATTGGTCATTGTACCTTTGACCTTCAACCTTCGACATCTGACCTTTGACCTTTGACCTTTCACCAATGACCTGTACATGCCAATGACCAATAACCTAAAATGACCAATGACCTATATTGACCAATGACCATTTATGACCAAACACCATTTATGACCAAAGACTAATAATGACCAATGACCCATATTGACCAATGACCATTTATGACCAAAGACCAATAATGACCAAAGACCAATAGTGACCATTCTCCTATAATGATTCATTACCAATGACCAATGACTAAAGGAGTCTCTCATTTATCCCGATCGTGACGAACGCCATGCCATCGCCATTCAGTTGCGCAAAGGATTCGGATGGTTTGGTCTGCGCCGCCGCCGCCGCCGCCGTCCCTCCAAGTAAGGATGGTCTGGAACGCTGTCCCTACCATAAAATGTACTACATAGAACTTTCCGAGGTGGTTCCACTGCTTTCATGCGAGCTAGGTGACCTGCCCGACGGAATCTACCGAGTTAATTGCGGAATCGTCCTTCCTTACATACGGGGCCATCAATTCTCCTTGCGACTTGCTTTGCGCTTAAGAGGTCAAAGTTTGCTACTATTGACCCAAGGTATTCATGCTCCATTACCTTAATTGTTTGACCAGTTTATCTTCTCGCAGTCGAACGTCACCAAGCTCTTTGTTTTTCTTTCACTAATCAGCCAGCGGGATATCGTATTAAAAAGAGAACAGAAGGCACGCATTGCATGGGATAGATTTTTGTTTTCAAATCAGTGGAAAATGTTGTAAAAGGAAAGAAAATTATTCATCTTAAAGGGCTTCCGTTCCATTGTCAAAATCGGGTTGCAGAGAAAATCCGTATGTTCTTCAGCCAAATTAAAATAAAACCTAAATATCCTTTACGAAGTACTATAAAATATATATTTTTTAAAACTTAATCTTAATTGCTATAATAATAAATTGAGGCGGACGAAGTCGCGGGGAACAGCTAGTATACATATATGTCAATTGCAAATAAGTAAGTTAAATACACTTTCACAAACTTCAATGGCACTACCGATTCTAGTACTTCCAAGCTCCAAGTCATACCGATTTATTAAAATATACTTAAATTTAATATTCAAATCAATTATTATGAATCGTATACTTTTTTTTTTGTACTAATATTGACAATTTTCGAACAAATTTTTTCCATCAATTTCACATTTTCCAAACCAAATGCAGTTAAACGGGAAAGTCTGTATTATTTCGTCTATGTTGAACTTACATAATTTATGCATTAAAGTATAAATAAACGTTTTTTTTTTTTTTTAAATATATTATGAAGTCTTACAGTGTCAATGGCATGCAATTGAGTCCGCCAAACCTCTGAATAACCGCTGCACGAATCACATCAATCGTACAAAAAGCTTCTTAATATTGTATGCAAAAGTTTAAAATCAGATATGTACATACATATGTTCATAGACATGTGTGTATTTTAACTAAGTGCCGCTCCTGTTTAATCTTGATCTTGTCATGAACAATATTTGCAATATTTATGTGTATTAACATAAAAGATGTTTAATCGAATCGGGGCCAAAATATACTCGCATTCAAGAGCATATTATTTTCAGATACATAGTAACAGATATTGTATCTGTTAAGATTTATCTTTTATCTAGCAGACATTATGATCACACTGAAAGCTATAAATAACAAATTAATAATAATTTTAATGTAAATGAACATTTAACATTTTAAGTGTTAACTATAATATTACGAAACATAGGTACTTTAAAAAATAGTAACGAAGTTTTCAGTTGAATGAAGAAAACATAATAATCAGCTGATGTTTTCACTTACTCTCCGCTCAACTTCCCCAGAAAGTTGCCTTATTTGGAAGCAATTTTTTGACAGTTGATGATCAAACACAATCTAAGCCCGTGCTTTGTGAATTTGAAGTTTCTGACTTTATTGGATATAGTTATCGGAGAGGTCGAAAACTGCTGAGTAAAAGGTTACAAGTATCGAAGAACTTGACACGGAACTACGGTTCAAGTTAATAATAAAGACTAACCAATGGTAAATACTAAATAACTTTCAAATAATTGTTCCATCGAACGTGTTATCTTTGCACACAAAAAAAATACTAGTGTAAATTTATGTCAAAAATGTCTGTTATTTCAATTTTATTCTTAGTTGAAAACTTGACCTTAAGAAATTTTCAAAAAATTTTTAAATTTATCATTGATAGTTGAACACCCTATATAGACATACTTTTATTAAAAATTGTTATTTCGTATGTACAAAGTAAATAACTTGCCATATATTTATTCCAAAAACCCAGCTCTTATTAAAAATAAGTTAATTTTATCTATACGTGTTGTCATTTAAATAACAGTTCAAACTGCAATTATTATTTTGACATCCACCTTTGACATCTCTGTCACTTCACAATTAATTGAAGCATTTTAAGCGATAATTAGTGTGTGCTTAACAACATGTCACATTACAATAATTATTATAACAAGTTGTCGTGATAAGACAATATGAGATTGAAAATTATAGGAAAAGAATAAAACTAACTTGATTCGGTTGTAAACTTTATTAAATATGTAAAAACTTTAACAAAAATACTATCGATAAAAAAATTACATTTTAATTGCATTTTTGACGTTTTCAGATCGGATATCGAGACCATGCAGTTTCAGTTGACTTGTGAAATTCCACGCATCAGAGTCAAAGCTCAATACCGTTCCACAGGTGTTTTGATTTTGGTTAAGGCTACCGGTGCTGGAGAATACTGGGGGGAATATGGTATGTTTCTATTAACTGTATTTTGTTTTTAAACAATTATAACATATCCGGTTTTTTTTTGTTTTTACTTTTCGTACCACACAGAGGGTGTCAAGGCGAAGATTTACTTCAAAGCTATACCAAATGTCGATACTGAAAATGGAAAAACTTATTTGACAGTTGATACTGTCAAAATGGATTTCAATGTTAAATCAATTCAAATGGGTGTTGATAATATTGCCAATGGAAATACCGTTATACGTAAGTTTACACATAAATTTCAATTTAAGAAAACATATAAATTAAAATCCGAATTGAAATTTAATTTTATAGAAGCTGCATTGAATTTGTTCATCAACTCGAATGCACAAGAATTGCTGAAAGAAATGAAGCCAGCATTACGAGCCAAGCTTACAATGGTCATACGAAGCTTTATGGATAGGCTATTTTTGAGGATTCCACTGGAAGATTGGTTGGCTTAAATAAGATTATTTGTATGTAGACTTAAGTTATAGAATTAAGTGTGTATTTTTTTGTAAATTACCTCGAATGCAAAATTTGATGTCAAAATTTTCTAAAATTACTCTGAGTTCATTTGTAAGTCATTCATCGGATTTTGTAATCGACATGTATGCAAATATTGCACATTTGGGTATTTATTAAACTTATTGTGGTAGGAATGTACTTATGTAAAATAGTATTAAGAAAAAAAATATTACTATGTATATTAAAGTTTAATAAAATAATAACTTTATTAAATAATACATACATACTTGTAGTCAATTGTATTTTTTTGCTCTTGAAAATCTGACATTTCTTATGTCCATCTGTTGACATTCAACTTTAATTAAATGGATTATTTTAGAACTCTCATTAGTCCTCGTTTATTTAAAAAACAGGATGGTTCAAAATTAATTTGAGAAATTTTTTAAGTGAAATTTTTTCGGGTTTTCGGTGTTTTTCGGTGTTTTGGAGACTTCAATCACGGCACAATGTTATTTGATAAGGAAGAAATTTATTAGCGTATGCGGAAAAAGATAGGAGAAAATATTTGCGTCAAGAGGTTTTTAAAAAACCGACATATTTATTCATACAAACTATTAAATTTGTAAAACAAACAGTTTTGAACAGTAAATCTAAAGAACTAAATGAATTTAACAGGTAAATCACAATATCGCCATAGGTCGGGCCGACTTTGACATTTTAAATAGAAATAATGTACTCTTATAAAATATTACCTCAGGCGTTGCTATAACTTTATATCGTAATATCGGAAACGCCCGAGTAACGAAAAATTAGATCTACATATTTTCTATTCGGTAGGGCGTTTGACAACTGAAAATATTCGTCAGTTATTTATTTGAATTCTGAAAATTGAAATTGCTAATGATAGGGTATCGTTTTTTGACACATAATATTGTAAATACGATCAAACGCTTGTTAACGCCGGAGTGACCTGTAAAGCTCAAACTAATTGTAACATCATGGTGTGACAATTAATTGTAAGAAATCTGACAATCTTATAATCTTACAATTCACTGTCAGAAAATGTTTCTCACATCCAATTGTAAGATGATAAATTGTGAAATATCTGACAACCTAGTACACACACATTTTACTGTCAGACTCACCAATTTCTTGTTAAATGACGTTTTTGACAGTGAAAAAATTGTCACATGCATTTTTTTAAACATTTTATAATTTTTCATCGTCAGACAATGTGCAGTGATGTTCTTCAAAATGTAATGTATTTTTTGTTTGTATATGTAAATATTTAAAAAAAGTCAATACTGTCGATGGGTCATTCAATTCGAATGCACTTGTTCTTCATCGGTGTTTTCTTAATTATTTATGCAGTTAAAACAGTAGCTATCTCCATTTTCTTTTCTAATTCATTTTAAAATTCGAAAATACTCCCAGAAAAAAATACCTGTTTAACTTTTTACTAACTTCAAATAATAATTTGATAGCGCAGTGATTTTTTTTAGAAAAGTCATCCGTGCCACAGTTAAAATTTAAATTAATAACAGAAACAACATCTGCAGTAGAATCACTGCCGATAAAAGATAAAGTGAAATCCTGCTGCCTTATTCGAGTATCGAAAGTAATTTTCAATGTTTTCAGTTTCAGAAGTCTGTACGTTGATACTTTCTTCAGTCTAAAAGAATGTGATCTTATTTCTTGAATGAAATTTCTTGCATGAAATTTATCATAAAATTGTATATTTTATTAATTTAAAATTTGTTGTGATCTGATTTTCAATTGTATCGACTTTAAAATATAAAAACCACACCTAGGCTCTTTTTATCCCGGTAAAATGTATGGTTTCCACGCGATAGATTTCTTTTAATGTTTCCAATCACTACAGAATGGCTGAACGGATCTGGATGAAATTTAACACAGAGTAAAAATAAAGTCTTTTGATGCAACTCAAAAACTACTATTAATATGATGTAAAATAACTTTCATTAGATACCTGTAAAATGGAAATGCTTGAAACGTCTAAATTTTTCAAAACTATTCATTCCACAAATCTAAAAATTTTCTAATGCCAAATTAAAAAAAAAAAAACGAGTTCGTTATTGAAAAGCAGGTAGTCTTAATTTTTAGATCAATCTATTTTTAATATTAAAATTATTAAATATTCAATTTTCTGATTTTGTCTACACTTCACGTTAAATTACGATTAGTGACATCTAAAAATGGCTTGATTGATTGATCATTGTTATTGTTCCTTATGTGAAAGCTTTAAGCTTTAAGAGTATAATTAATATTTGGACAAGCCATTATTCTTTTTTAAATTCTTTTGATACACAAAAATTACATAATTTTTGAAAAGACATAATAAATACACCACTATAAAAATAAAATCAATTAAAGATACCAATAAATCTATCAATATCTGGCAACTAAAATATTATATATAACTTAATATTTTTATTTTAGGAAAAGCCTTTATACTAAACGAACCTTTTAATATTTGTAAGAGAACTGTCAACCGTGTTGGTTTATAGTGTTTCTTTCTTGTTGACGTGTTTTTCGTATTTGCTTACTTCGCAAGTGTCAAATGAGAATTCAAATTTGCCGCCATTAAACAAAAAAAAAAAAACTATACCTACTTATATAAGTAGGTGAAGCTGCAGGGCCATTATTAGGGTGAGCATTTCTTTTTACACCTTCTATTATTTTTTTTCCTAACAAGGGGTGGTTTGTGCCTTAAATCTTGATGATTAAACTTTGCGTGCAAATTCTTTTGAATCCGCAAAAAAAATAATCAACCAAACCTCATCATAAGGGTCTTTTACATCAACCACAAAATTGCAAGTGTCATCAGATTGTCAGTCATGCGATTCGATTTTTCACGAACCAGAAACTGTTCATATATACACAGTACAATATTATGTATGTATTTGTATGTATGTAAATACAAATGAAGGTTTAGGGATTTTTAAGTAGGTACGACAAAATTACATAGTATCCCAATTTGAATGATCATCTAGCATTTAATATCTGTAATTTAGTAATACGCCTTATGTCATTGCCTCGTTAGCTAAGAAAAAACTGCATACATACATTTGAGTATACATATGTATTTATTTGGTAGATAAGTTATAGTACACAGAAAGTAACAATAAATCTTATTGGCTTTTGATTTTTGACGGAGAAACAACAGATAATTGACTTGCGTGCTTAATTTGAACTTATGGTGTCGTTGTTCGTGGACACATGTCGTTAGCTTAGTTTTGATATCCGCCCTTAGAAATGTCACTACAAGCTTTGCAATTTTAAAGAAAATTTACTTACACATTTTCTGTGAATTATTTATTTATTCAGAAAATTAAAGAAAATTTAAATATAAGATCTCTTATTTTTGACTTTCAAGACGATTGAAGCTTTTAGAAGATGAAAGTTTTTGTTTTTCTTTGAGATTAAGTCTTTTTTTAAAAAAGTTAATTTCTATCTCTATATCCTTCTTTGCAAGTCTAGACTAGATGCTTATTAAGGTGAAGTTAAAAGTCCTAGAGGGAGCCACTTTACAGAAAAAAAGTTATGTCACCTATTCTCTTCATTTTCTAAGCCTTTCGACTTTAAGTAATTTCCCGTGCCAGAAGGTATTTCCATATATAGCAATTCATAGAAAGAAATTTTAGCTGATAAAAATATTTAAAAAAACCCTAAACCATGTAATTATTTTAATTAGCTTTTGAAAGGTTTATTTTTATCTCATCGAAGCACAAAATGTAGCATTCCAAGAAGGGAGAGCTTGAAGAGTAGGTTATAAACAATAATCAATCACCGGGGAGAATTTATGTCTATATTTTAAGAAGAAAATATAAATTTTAATTCTAGTTTACTGAATTAATTTATTATTAAACAATTCATTTTCAATTCCTATAAAACATCTGCATTGAGATTAAAAAAAAAAAAAATCGAAATAAAGTTGTTCCCATTTCTTCTGAGTATTCCTAGATATAAATAGTACCAAAGTTGAAACATTTTATATTGAATTTAAATTATTTTAATTTCCAATTATATTCATTCTTCCAATTAAACGTTATTAAATTTTAAGTTTACTATTAATTATAAAGTATCTTCTTATTCTTATGTTGATTCTGGGTGCTTTTTTTTATTCTCGAGTTCATTTTTTACCAAATGTTTATGCTAATGAATTCATATTAATTTAAGTTTATTTTAATTAGTTTTACCATTGAACGTATGTAATTAAATCAATTGCTCATATTCAATTGGATTTGTATTACTTGTAGTTTTCTTTATTTTTTTAAATTTCCAGAGCATGGCATTAAAATAAAAAAAAGAACGAACGTTCAGACACTGGCACATACATCCTTCTAAATATCTATGATGGATTTAGATTCTAGGGACTTTGAAACGTCAAAATTTGTCAGAATTTTTCATTTGACGAAAATGGGACCAATTGAAATAACTTCAAATTGAAAGTTTAAAATATTTAAAAGACATGAAATTAATTATTAAACTGACCATTCTGCAAAAAGGAGATTTTGAAAGAGGATACTATTTAGTTTCCCTAGGAAAGAAAAGAAAAAGAAGGTAAGCAGTGTAAAATTTGGCTAGAAGTAATTATGAAAATGATCAGTTCTCACTGGAATAACAGTGAACACAGATCCAGAAATCCAATAAAGAAGCTTTTCCTCTTACATCAAAAAAGCAACTGCTTCTGAATAATCTATCAAAAATGTCATTGAATACAATTATTTACAAATTGATAGTACACAAAGCAAGATTTCAGTCTTGTGACTTAAATCTTACTAAAAGGGTAACAAAAAGGTAACACTATAGGTCTTAAAGACTATTTTGATAAAAAAGCAAATCAATTTTGACATTTATCTTATGTTACTGAATTGAAACCAATTTGTTACCTTCATTCATCGAAAAATTTGATCTTTTGTCCGAACCCTGATTTCAAGTAACAAAAAAGTAACTATCATGTAACATATAAAGTTATTTTGAAAGCCCTTGAATTTTGGGGGCGGGGGGATAGAAAGACATATTTTATGATAATATAAATAAAGTTTCCACAGGACCGAAATTCGAAATATAAAAATAATCGTTCCAACCCAAATAATCACTCACAGTAGTGATTACTTTATAAGTTTGAGCATAAATGTGATGAGAAAACTGAAAAAGTTTTCATTATAAGTTTTGTTATTTTTTTGTGACAATAAAATAATAAAACCTTTGAATTTTAGTTCCGGATCAATATTTTTAGAAACAATGTTACAGTATTATTACTACTTTGCAACACAAATTTAGTAACAAAATCGTTCTTTTGGTAACAAAGTAGCACGACTTATTTGTTATCATTTTGTTATATTCCATCAGTCACAAGAGAGTCGCTATAATTCAATTGCTACTAGCTGTGCCCCTTGGGAAAATTTTACTTCATTCTGAAATAACCCGATTCAAATCTAATTGTCTTCTAATACGCTTAGCTAATTGAAAATTTCGAATTTTATTAAGTGTCGACATAACCTTGGTTTTCATTTTGAATCTTAAAAAACAAAAACAGAAAATAAAAACTCTACTGAAATTATCTAGAAAAACCGATAATAGCATTTCCTTGCCTAAATTGTTTATTGTAAAAGTATTTTGACAACTACAATTGTCTAATTGCAATAATAACAATGTCGCCTGCCAAGATAGTCTTCTAGCAAATTGCCCATTGGAATAAACATATAACAACAACAATGAATTCCAAAACACATGCAATCCATACAAATTGCTTGATAAGTTCACTATTATGATCACATTGCTTGAATCGTGAGTGCCCATCTGCTATTAAACGAATAAAATTAAACAATTTATAATAAAACTAAAATAATAGCTAGCTTAAATTCTGTTTGAAGTATTTGCATGTATGTATTATGTATGTATGTATGTATGTAAGTATTATGTAAGTATTAACTTACATACATATTTATTGAAGTAACTTTTATGGGTGCGTTTATGTTGAAGTTGCTTCTTGAGCCCCCAACGATGACAATGGAGACACCAGAAATAAACAAATGGCAAAGTTTTACTTGTAAATTCCTTGAGATGGGCTTATAATATAATATAATTATAACTGTGGTTTTCGCCTTGAGATTCAATCTTGGCCGCACTACAAAATAAACATAACCTGATTTCTAAACTTCATCAATAAGGACCAAAGCTTATTTGTAAGTCACACATTAAAACATTTGTTTTCACAGGGATATATCTTTTATACATTCTAAAAAATTACCTATTTTATTGAGGTTTTGTCATGAATCTAAAATCTAACAATTGACAGTTCAGGGTTTCAATTGGTGTCAAATTTTCAATATTTTTTTTTGAAATTCATATTGTTAAGGTATGGCAACTCTCTTCTCTCGTGTGATCCAGCTTTTGTACTTCATATCTGTCAAGTGAGTTATTGATAACTGACAGGAGAAGGTTTAAAAGTGACGAAATGAAATTTTAGGAAAATCCTCCGAAAAAGTCCGGAAATTATAAGCCCCGGTACTCACAAGCTTCATTTTGATTAGCGGTGACGGTTTTGTGATTGCGTCACCGCACCGGCCGTCGAAATGACGCAGGTGGTGTACAAGGGCTTAATTGAAAATTGATTTTTTGTATTGAATTCAGTGCGCAATAAAATTGGTCCTGAATGTCTTTTCAAATAAAAAATGGAAAATTTGTATTGGAACACTCGGTAAATTCTGAAAAAAAAAACACGAAAAAATAACACTGGTCTACAAATTTTTTGAAAAATGTAGATGATTTTTTATGTTTTTTTCAATCCCCGACAGAACTGCGACGTGTTTTTTTCGCGTCCTTAATATCTCTATAAATAGTCCAACAAAAGTCCGTTAACATTGAAGCGTTCCAATTACCTTGATACCGCTTTTCCATATTGGCGATGTCCTGATGAAAGCGCTCCCCGTGCTCATCGCTAAAAGCTCCGCAATTATCCGTAAAGAACTCCAAGTGGGAATGTAAAAAGTGGATTGACATCTTTAAATAAATCTCTTATCTGCGGAATGACGAATATGCCTTCTTTGACTTTAGCCTCACTTATTCTTGGGAATTTTAGGCGAAGGTATTGAAAAGCAGCTCCATCTCTGACCATTGCCTTTACGAAGTTTTTCATGAGTCCTATAGCTTTATATGCAAGGGCGGAAGTAACACGTTTTGTGGATAAATTAGAGGGTGGTCATTTTTGACATTTTTCTGCCCAGGTTGAAGCGACTGACGTGAGGCCACAACTTTTTAATATAATGCTGTTTTCTATCACGACTGTCCCATTCACAGATGTAGCAACAAAATTTCGTTTAGCCTAATTGCATCCCCGCAGATTTGCCATTGGTGTTCCTCATATTAAATCCACAGCAGAGCACTTTTTAGATTTGTATAAGACTTCGTAAACTTTTTCGGGTATAAACTTCCAACAGGTATAAAAACCGAAAGTCGATTGCAAAATGTGTGGCCTTATTCTAGTGTATCTGAATCCGAAAAATGCAAGTATCGCAAAAAGTTAATCTAAAAAATGATTTACTCATAAACTTGTATTTAGCATAGGAAGACAAGTCAAAAGTAGTTAAAATTATTCCGAATACTTTTTCACTGTAGACCAGTGTAATGGATGGTCACAACCCCATAGATGGTGTTATACCTTGACTGTAATTTGACAGGAGCCCTTTTCGCATTGTCATTGAGCATATTTGCCATTTTTCTTTCTGCCAATTTCACTGTATCATCAACTTTAGTACGGCAGGCTCGCAGTAGATCTTTTCCCCAAAATATTGGCATACAAACTAAAAATTTCTAAAATCTGTCATAATGCCTAAAAATTGATTTTGAAAAATAATCAGAATAATTTTAAAACGAATCAAAAATTGTCATACCCCCAAATGTATAGATATGTATGCGTTTTAGCACAAAATTTGTATGGACCTTTCGCATATTATCAACTGGAAATTAAAAAATAAAAAGTAAACCACAGTAGCGGAAAAGTGCAACTGAATTCTGGTGGAGGCACATGCCGTTGTTCTCTGTTTTGTGCGCTTTGACATTATATTTGTGCTTTTCGACGCATTTGACAGTAAGGTTAGTTTTAGCTTGTTGTGCCTTATTTTTGTATCATGTACCACAAATTTAATTTGTCGTAACTGATAAAATGTTAAAATAATGCTTTCTCTCATATTTTCATTTATTTTTGTGCTTTTTTGACACTTGTTTTTATTTGAACTTAATGATTTTTGACAATGGACTGGATATTGAAACCAAACTATCCTCAAAAACTTAGACCCGTTCATTTTCATTAATTTAAATCCCATTTGAGTTCACAGTTTCAGCCCCAAGGCAATTGTTAGAAATCTTAAACTTGTCCAAATACTCCAAATACTAGACATTAATTAAAATGCGGTATATAATACATTATATAGCATTTCACCAAATATTCCAAAAAATAATTATATTGTAGACTTCATTTAACCAAAACCTTTTCATGTGATGCGGAGTGTTTCACTTTAAGTTTTCATATTCATATCTTCATTAAAACAAACCCATAGATTCTGCTTAATCCCGATTAACTTAAATCTCAAGTCAAAGTTGAATGAGTCTACACCTTCATTACTCTTCGACATGCAATTCACAGAATGTGTATCAAAAAAAAAAAAAAAAAAAATACAAAGTACATTTTTTTCTTTTAATTTATAACTTACTCTCAGGAAATCGCAGCTCATTAATATTTAAATTAATAAAATAAAAATACGCTGTATGACATGACCATCTTGACTTTTGCAAAGAAGTTACAATACAGATTGAAGATAGTGGCGGAAGGCGGGCGGGTGTCGTGTGCGCAAATACACGCGGCTTTAATGAAAGACCACCTGTTGGCAGTGTGCTGTACATGCCGCCTCCCCTCGTGCCGTAGATATTATTTAGATAGGTTTTGAGATATTCCCCACGATTTGTGCTTTATGATCTCGCATTTTGCAGTTTATAGATTCTCTATAAAACCAAATGACAAAAGCTCATATAGATTCAGTTTTAATCAACACACGTGAAGATTTGCATAGTCCGCTTAGAATCTAGAAGTTTAATATAATTGGTGATACCTGACTTCAATTTGGAATACCTTTGGTCCTTTTTGTCTACGACTACGGATACGTTTGCTATTATTGCAAATTAAATTTTTTTTTCCTTTCATAAATAAGAAAATGTTCTTAAAAAATTATCTGTGTTTTGAGTGTATGTGAAAAGAGTGTTTTCTAATGACGAAAAATTTAAATTATAATGATAAGGATTTTAGTGATTTTTTTTATTCAAATAAAAAATTGTGATTCGATAATAATAAACTGATGATCAGTTAAACATATCTCTCCATCAAAAACGGAATAATATTAATGAATAAGGATATTATAAACTTTAAGCCCATTGCTTGATAATTTTATGAAATTATGAACATATTCTTTTTTTCTTTAACTTACTCCTTAAGAACTTAAGAAGTTAAAAAAAAACCTTTTAAATTTTAAATCTTATAATATGAAGATGATAATTTTGGATTCTCAAAGTGATTGTGTTGGACAATTCTCAAAAGTCAAACGTTTGGATAGTGAATTAATTTATTTATTGATCTAACATTAAAAGAAAATAAACGACTAAATCGCACGTATTGGTTTTTGTTTTTTAAGCTGTCATATAGTAGAAAATTTTTGAAACAAGTAATTGAATAGTAAACTTAAAAACTCTGAACACCATGAGATTTTTTAAATATAGAAAAAAACCAGAAAATTGAAGAAATAATTCTTGTTTTGTATTTTCTTTTTGTTTTAATTAAATCTCAATACGTTTAAGAATAAAATTTTAAAAAATTGTATGACCCACACTGATAACTTTCCATTGATTTCTTTAAAAACTTTACATTTGTTGAAGTTTTGTGATACCTTAAATTTACAAACCAAAAACTGCGTGTACGGTACAATTTCAATATTCAAATTATACGTATGTAAACTAAATTGAAAATATTGTGATTTTTTTTTTCTAAAAAACGTATTGGATTTATTTCCAATTTTTCCAATTGGTAACAGCTTAATTGTAAATTTTACCTAATTTAATTTTTTGTCAATATCGACGTGTATATTATGAATAAATTAAAATATATCTTAATCTCAACATCTCAGCTCGTTCGCAAGATATGTATTTGAGTTGAAAAATATTTTTTTCAAAGTTTTTGATACATTTTTTGTTTTTATTTTTTATTATAACCTGTCGAATAATACAAATTTCAGTCAATTTCCTCATTTTTGAGATATTGCAGACTAATTTTGAAACGTCGAGATCAGAAATAAATTCTAAATCGATAGAAAACGGACCGATTACCATAAATTCTTAGGGGAAGTTGAAAACTTAAAAAAAAATATTCATAAGGATATCTGAGGTGTTTTTTTAAAGGGTTTTAAACTTGATTTTTAAACGGTCTTAGGTATTTTATTATTTAAGAAAATTTTTATTCCGAAAAATTCAAAAACATTTTATTTGATATTTAAAGCTAAAAAACAAATCTTCATTTTGGATCCATGTTTTGATCAATATTTTTCTTTTTCAATTTTTTAATAATTAAGATGTCAGAATTTTTTTACTGAACTCAACTATGGCAATGAATACAAGACTTTTGACAAAATTTGTAAATTTTCTTATTTAGATGAAGTGCAAGTTACTATGAATTCGATCAATCATAACCTTGCTATGTAAAGTTAACGAAACAAAGTTTCTGACATTTAGAAATACATAGTTTTCTGTTTACTAAAAACTACCGAATTCCATTGAAAGATCCTTGTGCCAAATTTGAAAATTTCTATAAATTTTTAGAAAAATTATAGACAATTCTTTTTTAACATCGGAGAATAAGAACTGTCTCCTAAAGTCGCAAGAGTACCTTTCATGTTCTTAATACTAAGTTTTTTGTAACTTAAACAAAAAAAAACAAAAACAAAAAGTGATGCACCAAATTAGACCATTTAAGAATTAAGTTATTTTATAGGGAAAGCGTTTAAAATAATATTGTAAGTCATAAGAAATATTTTTATTTTCATTTGAATTTGGGTTTCTAAAAATGCCACCAACCCGGCGCATAAACTTGGGTCGCAGAACTCTCAAGGCTACAAGTCAAAGATTTATAAGAGCAAGTCAAACTAACGAGCGAAATACAACTAAACAAAATTTGTAGGTCTAAAGTAAGTGTATATTTATTTGATAGTGGTTTGACAAGCCTGTCAAAATATTTTTTGATCCACAAGGTTGTAAAATTAGCTTTATTACATTTGTTTCCCCTTGCAGATTTTCAGGGTCAAATATAATATCCTTATTTCTAACGTGTCGTATGTACAGTACATATAGTGACTAAAAATGTTTGCAAATTTTTTTTTATGGGCCATTCAGCAAGACAAATCAATTAGTGGTGTCTAATTCGGTGAAAAGACCAATTATACAACATTTCCAAATATTTTTCCATCGACAACGAAATGGTTACATTATTAACGTTCGAATAAAATATTAATTGTAAATACAGGACAACGTTTCACAGTTGACGGACTCCATAAATTTAGAAGTTAAAAATTCGAATCTCAGTTTTAAACACTTATTTCATTCAAAAACATTGAGAAAAATTGCAAAACTCAAAAATATTTATAGCACTAGCTGACCTACTCAGCTTTGCTCGGAAAAAAAGTAATTCAATTTAAATTGTAGTAATTTACTGAAAATAATACTTTTTTCACTAAAAAAATATTGAAAACTTCTTTCTAAAAATAAAAAGTATGAAACAAATTCACCAAACTTAAAAAAATTCACTACAAAGAACGAAAAAGAAGTACTTTGTAATACTTTACGAGGTTTACCACCTACATTTCCGAATGTAATGTAAATGTTCAAAAAACATAATTTTTTTTCAAAGCAACTTTTTAACTTAACTTAACTACTTACTTTTGTAGCTTTTATCACTACTGGCCTTAAGAAGGGTTTGTTTTTGAAGAAATTGAGTTTGACAAAAAATAATTTAATTTTAGGGCTCTAATTCATTACTTTTTCTCGCTGTATGAGGTCGGTCCACTGTGGCGTCTGTGGGGCAGCTAGTTGTTGAATATTTTGCGACATTTTTTTTAAACTTCCTTATAATATTTTTATTGGCAATACGCAAGAAGCAATACAAATGGAATCTTAGACGGTCTTCACATTAGACCCTGATCCTGATATACATAGAACATATATTACTTAAAATTTTGTGTACTGAATGAGAGCGAAAAGGAATTATGATTTATCCCAATTCAAATCTAGGTGCTTTTTCTCTTCTTTATCTTATGTAGAACTCTAGAGCTATCTGTTCCCAATCAGAAATATCATTACCAATCTCTTCTTGTTTCGACAGTGGTTCCTTCTATTTTATACATTTTGAATGAAAGCTAATTCATAGCCAATAAAATTATTTTAAAGTAGTCATCCTCTTAGTTTATGCATATTCTTACCTTCAAATAATTAACAGTTTCTGAAAACTTAAGCTTATCGTATCAAATCCAAGAATTTATTTAATTTTCAGACCAAAATTTCCGCACTCAAACATTTTACATCCTAACAAAAAAAGTACGCTCACATTCTTCATAGTGAAGAAGAAGTGAAGAATTTGATTCGGAAGCAATTTTTTGACAGTCAAGTCATGTTAAGTTGTGTGAATCTAGCCGTGTTCATAATTTACAATAATGTGCATTTGTATTTTAAAATATTCAATACCTCAAACTATACTACCAAAATAAGATGAGTTTTAAAAATTGCTTCAACATTTAAAGAATCTCGATTTTAAAATTCCAAAACGTTTCGCTTCGTTCCTACTTTTGGTGTATCTATTTTCAGTCAGTGAATTTGACTTTTGAACCGCAACAATCACGCAATCTTGCGAGTAATTTTTATTAAAAAAAAAAAAAACTTTGCCACCCACGACCCACAGACTATATGAGCATATTAAACACTCTTATTTTTGTTTTTATGTTTTCAATTCAATTCATAAAAGTAAACTTTTAAACTCTCATTATTAAGTGTAATTAAAATTCTTCATTCGAACAATTGCAAATCATTCCATGTAAGAAGACTCATCGAATTATTGTGCGAATGCAAATTAACTTATTATTAAGTGTTGATAATAATTTTGTTTGTCAGAACTTACAATTTCAATGGAGGCGGCAGGTCAAGTTGATAATTATTCTAAAACTTATGTAGAATATAAATTGAAGATACATTATAATGTAACTAATGAAATATTATTTATGGTTTATTTTTTGATAAATATGAGTATTGTTTGGACTTGAATTTTAAGTCGGTTCCTGCAATATATAAAATGTACACTTTTTATTATCTTCTATAATAATTTAATTTCAGTAGGTACTGTCACTTAGAGTAATTAGCTTTGTTTTTGTATTCTTTTCTAAAATTTAAATAAAACACACATACAAGAATTAGAGTGTCTAATGGAACTTACTTGCGGAAAATTAAAAGTAACTTTAAGTCGCTTGCAACTTTTTTACTATTAATTTTATCTGTCAAAAATAGAATAATACAATGGCGTTTCCTGTTGTCTCGTGTGATTTACAAATTAATTTATTCGTGTTCCTGAGGTAATAAATATGCTTCCTTAGTACGCTTATATTTACGTTCTTAGTTTAAAATAAGTGACTCCTGCAACAATAAATGTGGTCTTTTTATAAATTAACGTTCACAAAGTACAGTTGAAATTCGGTATAAACATAACGTGGTGAATGTCACTTTGACATAATGTTAATCATTCTAAATGAGAACCGATCTAGTTGAAGGAAGAAAATTTAAAACTGTTAGCTTTAAAAACGATTATTTTATATTACTTTTAGGAAGTAAAATGGTCATAAACGTAAACCAGGAAGAATTAGCTTTTATATTAGATATGTCTTCACTTTTTGTTTATACGGCTGGCTAGAGCCATAAAACATGCACCTGTCTCCAAAAAAAAAACTACTTAAATTGTGCACAGTCCACAGATGACTTTTGTGTCCTCAAAAACGGCCCCAAATAATTATTGTATTTTTATTTTTTGCAGAAAAAATCGAAATGGCATTTAAGCAATTCTTGGTGCTTGTGTTATTGTTAACAATTTTTGACATTTACTTGGCCCAATCTCCAAAGATTCGTAAGTTATTTTGTCAATTTTTTGACTTTTGAAAAAAAACCAACAAATTCTTTTCTTTTTTATTCAGCCGATTACATTCACATCTGTCATCGAAATGATCCCAAAATCAACGAATGCATTCGAAATACAGTTCACGAAATGAGACCTTACTTAGGTGATGGCATTAAAGAATTAAATGTTCCACCTTTAGAGCCTCTTTATATTGGTGATCTTAATATTTTGGATGGTGGACGAAATGGATTTACTGTAAAAACTAAAAATTTAAACATTTATGGTGCTGCTAATTTTGAAATCAAAAAGTTGAAGTAAGAAAAATCAAATAGAGTCTTTCTTTAATAATTGTATGTATTATAATGTATTTTCTAATTTTAGTGCATTAGATCAAGGAAGACATATTGATTTTGAGATGATTCTACCAAGACTTCATGGGGAAGGAACTTATGATGTAAGTGGGCAACTTTTGGCACTTCCCCTTAAAGGAAACGGAAGATTTAGCGGAAATTTCAGTAAGTGTTTGATCTCTTTTTATATAAAGCTTAAATGGAACAACTTGTGTGGCAATGTGATAATTTCAAAATATTTTGACAACTGGGTGCGTTTATTTCACTTTAGACCCCAACCAAGTTGTGTCATGTAAACTCTCTTAATTTGTAAATAAATGTAGGTATACAGTTTTTTATTATTATCTACTTTGTGAATTGCAGCTAACTTCAATGCATTTGTGAAATTGGAATTTGAAATTAAAACTGACAGTAACGACGTGGAACGTGTTGGAATCAAAACATTAGAAGTTAAAATCATCATGGGAAAAGGAAGAATTCGTTTGTATAATTTATTCAATGGTGACAAGACACTCGGTGATATTATCAATGAAACAATTAATCAAAACTTCGAGACATTCACTATGGAATTAATTCCACCAATTGAACGAGCCTTAGAGAAGAAATTTCTTTCGATAGCTGGTAAAATAATGGAAACATTTACTTACGATGAATTATTCCCTGTGTAAATGAAAAGCAAACCAAATCGAACATAATCTCAGGATGTGATAGCTTTTTACACTTTTTAAGTCAATTATATTGTGTGTTTTTTGTTTTAAGTTTTAAATAACAAAGTGATTGTTAATTGATTTTAAAAGTTGACTTTTATTTCCGTTGTATTTTCACTTAAAGGCTTGTCTAAATCTTGAAGATTTTTGTAACTAGAACTGGAAGAAAATACACCTTAAGGGGCCAGTTATAGTTACCTATCATTGATTTTCAATATTGAAACCAATTTTTTGACAAGTTGATTATATTTACATTTGAAAAAAATACGCTGTTTATACAGGGTGATTTGAATAAGATATAATAAAGAGTTAGAACGAGTAGACTGGGTTAAGACAATAAAAGGAGGATTAGGCGCCTATTTCCCTTCGTTCATGCGGGAGGGGCAATTTACTTACAAATTAATTAAAACAGAAAACAAATTAATAAAAAAAAACACTATTAACCCCTAGTTTCACAAAAGTAGACGTTAAAACTTTAGTTCAACTGAACCTTAAACTGCGTTCAAGTTTTTTAGTTAAACTCGTCCGGTTTCACACTAAAATCTGAACTTCAGTTTAGTTAAACTTCGTTCAAATGCGTAATGTGACGTAACGTGTTCAGGCATCACTTTTATTTCATTTCATTTCATTTATTTGTGAATACTTAATAACAGTAAGATACACTATCTTATAAGGTAGTTACAAGCTAATATTACAAAATGGTAGAGCTAGCTAGATAGATCAGTCATAATATATAGTTCATAGTTAAAAAAATGACTAAACAAAATAGTACAATTGAATAATATAATTTAAAATAATTAAATACTATTTGAAAAATAATCTTTAAGAGCCTTTTTAATTCTTGTTGTGTTTTGGATCTCCTTAATAGCGCGTGGTAGAGAGTTCCAGAGTCGGATTGAATTTATAAAAAATTGATGTTCGGATGTTAAACATGTATAGCGAGGATGAATCAATTGACGAGATTTTCTAAAGGTAGGGAAATTGATCTTGTCAAAACAGTATTGTGAATTATGAAGTTTTTTAAAACTATTTATCCTTGTCTTTTCTATATTTCTTTCCTTCTCTAAGGTAAACAAAAAAAGAAAAAGAAATCCTTTTTTTGTTGATAATATTGAGAGATTTATTTTATTTAAAATCTCTTTCACTACGCTATACAAATTTTAAAGCACAATTAATTTTAAATAAAAAATATTTTCGGAAAAAAAAAAAAACAAATATTTCTTGACGTTTTAAGACATTTTTCCCCACAAACCACATTCAGTTAAATTGAAATGTCAGTTTTGTTTGATGAATTGGATTTTCAACGGCAGAATACTCTCGTTTAACTTGAACTGCAAAATAAAATGAGTTCACAGTTTAAACAAAACTGTGAAACCAAATAAATGCTTGACCAGAAATTTGAATTTGGAGTTTAAACTTCCGCTGTGAAACTGGTAATAAGACTTACAATGCTATGTTATACCTTATTGGAGATCCAGAAAGCTAGATTAAGTTGGGCTTGCGAATAGTTTTCGAAAACATAAAAAAACAGAGATAAAAACGGCAAAACTGTCGGTGCATAAAATTGTCCATTTTATTAAGTTTAAATTTGATGTGGTCTAAATTTGGCAATTTTTTTTTGAATCTGTTGTTGACAGATGTACAATTTGAAAAACTTCAGCCATCATGATCCAAGTTTAGCAAAAGCGTCAGATTATTGTGTGGGATGAGAACGAGCACTGAACTGCCAAAAGCAGTCTGTCTCTGTCTTACCACATGAACAAAAAAGTGACATAGACGCGCTCATCTTTTTACTCCATTCGCTCGGTCATTTTTTTATCGAGCTCATCGAACGAGCCCAGAGCGAGCGCGGAGATAAAAAGGAAACACAAACTTTGGACCTAGTAAATCTTCCGGTAATTATACTAGGAGATTTTGAATTCTTTGGAATTTTCAATTTACCAGGACTCCCTCCGCCTCCACATTATTTAGCGCTAAAAGTAGGAGCGCCAATTATACCTTATGCGTCAATAATTCAACGTAGCTTTGCCCAAAAGTTAATAGCAAAACTTCCGCCAAACTTGCCAGTTGATTTTAATCGTTTTCAATTTTCTGTTCGTCTTGCATTTGCTGTATAACCATAAATATAATTCGCAAGATCATATCAATCATTGTTGGCTTTGGCCATGGATTGCAATTTTCTCAAGTGCATCGGCCATCCTTAATGTCTCCAATTTATTGTCTTAAACCACCGTTTGTCCAAAATAACAAACACAATTGTTAAAAACACCTTAACCCTCAATTCACTATATTTTGTTTTCAAACTGAAAGTCAAGTTCGAGTATGCTTCGAAAATTCAAATTGTAAAATCGAACTTCAAAAAAATCAGTCTGAAAAATATCTGAAGCGGAAAGAAGCAAAATGTTTTGAATTTAAAGTTAAAAAATGTATATTTATGTACATACATATGTATGTATGTAGGTAAATAAAATTAATTTTTATAATTTAATATTTTGGTTTTTTAAATTAAATGTTACTTATTTTTATTGAAAATACATAGATTAAGAAGAGAATATGGGAGAAAGAAAGAGAAGATAGAAGAAGAGAGAAATTTTAGAAAAAAAGAATTTTGACGGAGATATTGTAGAGTTAAAGTTTGGCTTGGAAAATTCAAAAATTTTAAATACTTAAAAAAAAATTAGTTTGACGAAATAATCTGAACCGGAAAGGAAATGAAATTCTTGTTTAGAAGTTGAAGAATACTTTTAAAACATGTAGGAATATTTTTTTTATGTTTTAATATTTTTTATTAGGATTAAATATTTTAATTTGCTTCAAGATTTAATTTGCTTCCAGATATTGCTGGAAAAATAAAAAAGACAGAGAAGAATATTGGAGATCCTAAGATTTTGTGAATATGATTGGAAATCAAGTTACCATGAGTTATGTTTTTATACAAACCTACAAATTTTAAGGCTACTTTTAAAATGTAAGAAAATACAATTTTTATAATTAAGTATTTTTGATTACTAAGAATAAATAATTGGTATTATTTTTTCAATTCAACAATAGATTACAGAGAAAATGAAAAGAAGCAGAAGAAAAAAAAATCAAAATAAGAAAGAAAAGAACGTTTATAGAGAAGAATTTTGGAGGAATTATTAATGCTTTTGTTATTACCTTTTTTGGCAAGAGTGCGATAACATAGGCGAAAAAAAATGGTAACGGTTTTTTGTAGAACAATTCAATGCAAGCATTTTTTTTTATTATGGGAGGGGGGTCTATCTTGCCCCGTTTAGACGGTTGGGGCAATCTACTATATAAAAATAAGTCGGGTTTTCCTTCCTGACGCTATAACTCCAGAACGCACGAACCGATTTCCACGGTTTTGCATTCGTTGGAAAGGTCTCGGGCTCCGTGAGGTTTATAGCAAAGAAAATTCAGGAAAAATCTCAAAAGAAAACGGGAAAATCTTTTTTCACATACAGCGTCATCTCTGATACATAGCATGTACTACAAACCAATATTTTAAGTAGATGGCGCCGGTGCGTGATACATTGTTTGACTGGTACTCATTGTTCTCTGCTCAGTTAATTTCATGTGACAAACCGGCAGTGGAATCACGTAAGGCGATAGTTGATTATCAAAATATATAATTTTGCTCCACGTAAGGTGATTATCAAATTGACTACCTATCACTTTTCTAGTGTAGTTTTTTGGTGACAGCTATTTAGGTGTCACTTTCATACATTTTTCTTAATTTTTTGACAAAGATAAGTTGTGGTTTGTTTCAAATAGTAAAATAAGCTGAAAAATTGAAAAATATAATCATATTGAAAATAAAAGATAGAGAATAAATACATAATGTTCATCATGTATTGATGGCAGTCATAGACATAATGATTTTAAGGCCAACACAAAACGAAAACATGTTCTTTAATCGTAAGGGAAGGCATAGAATAAATGCAATGATTGTGATAACTCGACAGACACATTTAAATTCAAATTAAAATTACAAAACCGTAACATTTTCTAGATTTGCGATGAAAAGGTAAAAATTATGGCAGCAAATGCTAGATTTGGAGGCAGTGCTCACGATTTGACCAGCTCGGGATGTGATTCAATGTAGCTGAATAAAATTTCAATTTGCTTCTTCGTGGTAGTCCTTTGAAAGAAAATATTTATTTATAATTATGCAATTTTATATACATAGGTATATACTTACATTTTTGCAGAAACAAAACATCTAAACTACATCAGCTACAATGAAAAAAAATTGAAAATAATTTTCATAACAAAACACGACAACTAATAGAAATGACATTTATTCATGTTTGATAATTTAAAATTCGCACAAAGTTTCCCAAACTTATTTAAGTGCTATCAAAAAATTTTAAGTTTTTAGAAGCGAGAAGTTGATAATCAAAATTGACTATCAAAACAGTGACAAACACCTATCGCCTTACGTGATTCCACCCCTGACATCCAACTAACCGATGAAATCTAAAATTAAGGATTATTTCTGATTGAGGATCAATACTTGACTATTGCAAATAAGCTACTGATTGAAGTAGGAATGATTGCGCCAAATTGATCGATGCACGATGCATTCAACCAAGAATTAAATCGAGAACTGCAATACAATGTTGATACATTGCAGGAATTCGTTCCAAATAACGTGCCGTTGCTGAATGAACAGCAAAAACAAGTATACGAAACATTAATGCAAGCAGTGGACAATAATACTGGTGGTCTACATATTCTTCGTGGACGCACCTGGAGGAACAGGGAAAACATTTGTCATTACATTGATTTTGGCCACTATTCGATCAAGATGTGACATAGCTTTGGCGTTAACATAATCTGGAATTCTGCACATTCTGCACTTAAGTTGCCACTCAAATTAAACACAATTGATACTCCAAAATATGCAATATTTCTCGATCCAGTGCAATGGGAAAATTGTTGATGCAATGCAAGCTCATTGTTTGGGATGAGTGCACAATGGCACATAAGAAATCACTTGAAGCACTTAACTTCACACTGAAGAATCTTCGGCGAAATAACAACATCTTTGGCGGCTTGATGATATTGTTGGCAGGCGATTTCAGGCAGACGTTGGCAGTAATTCCCCGTGGAACGCCTGCAGATGAATTGAATGCTTGCCTGAAGGCAACACGTTCGATTTAAAGACTGTTTGTTTGCTGCTAGCTTCTTAGCCCCATGTATTACGCTATTAAGCATAAACTGAAAGCAAAAGCATGTTATTGGTAGTCAAAGAATATAGTTTTTTCCAGCCCTTAATGTTTTTAAGGGCTCGGAGTAAAGCACTGAGCAGAGCTTGAGCACGTCGAGTATGCTTTGAGCAGAGTTTGATCAGAGCTCTCCGATATATTTCTAAAACACACTTAAGAGGCCGACCCTTAGAATCCGTCGCATGCGTTGTGGCGCCGGATCCGTTGACGTATTATACGGATAGTGTTGACCCAATGGAAACGTTGCTTTCTTTTGGTTTTTAAAAATACAAACAAAGGTCTGTTCGATTTTTCAAACCTATTGCGTACTGAGGAAGGTCAGAGCATTTCTTAGAACTCAGGAAACTCTATTTTATAATTTGTTTGGATATAATAAAACTGACGGAATTGGCATCACAAAATCCTCAAAATGGTGGAAAAATCCAGATTATTACGAGGAAGCTAATTTATTTTGTATTCAAGAATTACAAAATTATAGCAATTATTTTTGTGTTTTCTTTTTATATAATTATGTTTCATTTCAATTTGACTTCGCTCAATCAATTTAAGTTAAAAGTGCAGACAATTGGGACTTTCACAGTTGCCCAAAGATTAAAAATCACTATGGTCATTATAGCGCGCTCCGAGTTAGTTCCGATTGAAAAAAGAAATATAACCTGAGCGCTGTGATGTGTCTGAACTAAAAAAGAAAGACAGATCTTTTTTGACAGCTCAGTTCTCTGTTCTAAGCTTAAAGAAAATTGCCTCTTGGATACTTTTCCATGTATTGCACTAAAATACTCTTCTGCGCTGAACTTGAATTTGAAGTCCTCAATATTAAAATTAATAAAATTATTGATTTTGTTGATTTATTAATAAAATTCAATTATTACACACATATTTGGGTTGGTTTATTTAAAAAGTTGTTAAAATCTTCCTCACAATTCAAATTCAAAATAAAACTAAATAAATGTCAAATTTATAGATAATTATGTGACTTTTATGTCATTTTAATCGATGAAGTGTGTCAATCTTCATAGTTTAAGTTTTTTTTTATTATTTCAATCATAGACTTGTATTTATTCAATAATTTTATAACGATTGTGATTTGTTTATAAGTTTTTCAACTTTAATTTTTTCAATTGGCATTGTGGCGCCATCTTTCGACCAGGCCAAATACTCTTAAGCAATTCGCCCATGTAAAATGTATTTAATCAAAATAAATCTACTACAGCTTAGTTCGGGCAAATAATCTGGTACATTTTTATAAAAAAAAATTTCAGCTGTCGCAAATGTCAGTCTTATCAACAGAGTCGCAACACCTCGAGTTCCCTTGCACTTGCACTTGGTCTTATTTTAAAGTTTTAGTTGTTTTGTTCCTCGTGGATAGTGAATAGTGCGCAAAAATATTAATTTCTTCTTGCAAAATATTAATAAACAAAAATATTAAATGTTAAAACATTCCCTAACATCCGGAAGTCTATATTTGAATTAAGAATCATGTCTAACCATCGAGAAAGCAAAACTAATTGGAAATTCATTAAAGAACTTGGTTCGGGTGCATTTGGAGAAGTTTCTCTTTGGACGAACTCGGAAACTGGACAATCAGTAGGTACATACATGAAAACAATATATATAAACAAAAATTATTAAATTATAGAATGCATATGTACATATTTTCCTACGTAAACTGCAAACTCCTCTGCCGTAGTGCTGCTTGCAAATGAGCTTTTTGTATCTCAAAACTGCTACTACCCTGCCCGGTATCCGATTAATTCTTAGAATTGCAATCTATTTATGTACATATTTCCATTAAGTAAAAGTAAACAACGTATACAATGTAATTTTATTAGCTTATCAATAAAAATTCAAATTTAACAAGCCCTTTTTTGGATGGAGTGTAATTGATTGGGATTTCTTAGAACTTGCAATAAAATTGCAACTTATAATCTATTTTACTACGTATCGGAAATTGGAATTATTTTGTCTACAAATCTATAACGGCGGTGAAGCGGTCACGTTGAAATTTCTGTGATTGTAAGAGCATTGATGATTTGTTGTAAAACTGGTTCCTTATAACACTGTTCTGTCCTGCCACCAAATGAACACGTAAAGTCATGAGGAAGTCTAAAAATAATTATGCTTTCCTTTTTGTGCGTTTTTTCTTTAAGAGTTTGATTGAAACAAGTCTGGCTCAAGTTTGAATGGTTTAACCCAGATATTTGGAAGTTCTTCTCATTTTTGTCAGTCCTTTATACTGCAAACTATTTCCTGTATGTAAAAAGTTACTCAAAACATTTTCTACATGCAATACTCAAGAACCTATACAATGTACCCTTGTTGTGTAGATATATCCACGGTTTTTTTAAAAGTTTCAACACGATCTTCGCCTTCGGTGATGTATTTATAGAATTTTATTATTACGTAGGTATGTAAATTACAAAAAATGATGACGAAGGCGGAGATCCCCCAGTTCAAATTGAATGCATTTTGTGTTCAAGCATTATGAAATGAGTCAATGTAATTATAACAATCCCTTATAATTGTTTCTTATCTACAAAATTAAATTCTGTTGTTAGTACTTCATGACAAAAATTGCAGACTTAACAAATTTTAATCTTACATCGCTTTTTTTTTTATTGATGTTGAGAGTGATTGATATGATTCGTTTTCATTTTTATAATGTATCTATGTAGATTATTTTTGAAATCGTAATTATAAGATCAACTGTTGCTTAGTAAAAGTAAAAAATAATTTAATTTGAATTCAATATTATTTTATATTATTACACTAAAATCTCGGAGATCTGTTTACAAAAAGAAAATATAAATCTACAATGACTAATCAGAGTAAAAGGTTTTTAGTTTAATTTTAAATTTTGCTTGTCAATTATTTTGTGTGGTAAATTCAATTTAGATATCCTAAACAATTCCGTAAATGTGGCTTACAACTGATATCGTACATAAATGTTTTATTTTTGGTTTGCCAGCAGAGTACATGGCAACATTTACAATTAAAAAATTGCATTTGAGTATAACAGAAACAACAGTTTCCTATAAACAAAACGAACCTTATTATTTAAAACGTTGATGAAGCAATTTTTTTTTTTTTGTATTTTTTATCAAAACTATGCACTATGAAATAAATTTGCTATTCGTATAATTTGGAGAAAATGAATGCATTTAACACACAAGAAGTTGTACAACACAAACTATTTGAATTTTAGGTTTTATAATAAGTTGGCAGACCATCTCGTGAGCTCAATACCACTTTGTCCTAAAACTCATACCCATTTATACTTTGTTTAACTAGTACAAAGGATGGTGTAGTCCAATTTATAGACTTAGCATCAGCCTGACTTTTTGCGTGTTTGTGTTTTGATTAGGATCTGACTTGAGTATTTTGCATACGTTCTTAATTATTAATGCTTCATCTTGAAATACATTGGAATAGAATATAACTTAATAGCGGTCTTCTTGCATTTCAATATTAAGATCAAGATGAAATCATCAAAACCGAAAAAAAATATTGATATAAAATCCAATGAACAATTCAGAGAGAATACAGAATATATTTACAACAAGGATCTGGATCTTTATTTTAAGTTAGCCGATTGGCACTGTAGAAAAAGGGTTGAACAATAATATATTTTCCAGTTCGAACATCGAAAGTGTAAAGTAACACTACTTTGCGAATTTTGCAAAGAATTAAATAAGCCTCAGTGCTACTTAATAGAACCAAATCAAAAAACATTTATTTTAATGGAATAGTTTCATTTTAAAAATCCATTTTCCCCACAGCTAGGCTCTAAACTTTTGTATTAGTTTGATAATTAAATTACATGTAATAAATGATAATAATAAATAAGAAATTCTTAAATTACGGAAAACATCAGCTCGTAAATAAAATTGTCCTCACAAGGATTAAATTTTCGTTGAAACGAATCACAGTTGAACTAACTTGAAATCCTACAACCTGTCTGTTTTTTTTTATAAATGTACTAGCTAATACCCACCCGCTTCGCTGTGTGCATTTATGAAGAAAAAAAAATTGAACCTGGCTAAAAATAATTTAAAATTGAATTTCGTCTCATGTCAATTTAAAGCTATGTGATACACTCCAGAGTGATAATAAAACCCAGAAAATTCAAATTTAATGGAAAGCTAAATTTCAATAAGTTTTCCGGTTCAAAAACAAAAAAAGACGGTTTGCGGAAAACAGGGAAATTCGATTTTAATTTCACTTACTTCTAACGATTGGTCATAGCAAAAGAGAAAAGGAAAGTGAATCCGCTTTAATTGGAAGATCAGTTGTAATAATTGGAACCCGTGGGATAAGGTGCTTTTCTCCTTTGAATATTCCATTGATAATCTTTCCTGTCGTGACTCGTGATTCACATTGTTTTCAACAGTTTCTTGAATGACATTTTCAATTTCGTATAATTAAGATTTCAGATAATTTTTGCTCATATCATATTGCGTATGTTGTGTGCGATGTACGACTATTCCGAATAGGTGTAATAATACACAAAAATCGAACATTTGCAGCAAAAATCAACACATTTGATCAATAGAAAATGACAATAAGGAAAGAACACCCACAAATTGAACACAACCTATGTATATCTATCAAATTTTAGCATTGATCGTACCCCAACGCCATCTATTATTTATCTTTCTGATTTCTCCACGCAAAATGCATGCAAAACAATTTTATTTTTCATACAAAAATTTTTTCTTTTATAAAAACCTTTTCATGACTAACAGATAGAAAACAGATTATACTGAAAAATATTATTGTTACTTTTTCGATTTTTCGGAAATTATAGTGATGAAATGTCATTCAGATGTTTGTCCATAATTGAAATTAAGAAATTAAAAAGAATAAAAATGCTTTTTCAATTTTGTCCCTTTTTAGATTTTAATGACATTTTGTCCCTTTTTAGATTTTAATGATTTAAATCTACTCTGAGAAGAAGAAAAGTATACAAAAACTTAAAAAAAAGTAGAACCAAGCCAAAAAGATAATAAAATTCTATCGGAATTCGTTTTTTTCGTTAAAAAATCCGAAAAGATTCAAATGTACGAATACGAATGAGAATTTCAATTTTGATGCATCTTGTTAAATGATTTTTTGTCATTTTTAGGATTACCAATATTTATTTCAAATAACTGCATGTCTATTTTGTTTAAAATGTATTTGTTTCCTTATTGGGAGCAAATAAATGCAAGTAGTACAAGGTGTACGAATATGACTAAAAGTGACTGTAAGGACTTTCATTTTGTAAAGAATTGTTTTCGAATATCATTTTTTATATACCAACAATACTCTGCAAAATGCCAAAAACAAAATTGAAATCGGTACATAAATTCGCGCGTTAGGCAGTCACACACACATTATTAAACAACAAAATCCTTAAGTGGTCCTAAATACATTTAAAACCAAAAAAATTACACATCGGTATATTGAAAACACTCACTTTTTTGTATTATAACTCAAAATCACTTCACGTTTAAAAATTTAAATTAAAAACGATTCAGAATAAAATAAAATAATTTAAGTTAAAAAAAAACTTAGTTTAAAGCTAAATTAATGATAATGGAAATATATTTTCTAACACAAAATTGAACATCTTTACTGTATATATGGAACCGTCGATTCCGAAAAATACTTGCACAATCTCGAAAACGCCTTAATACTATAATTTCAGCAAGTGCGATCAAAAATGGAAATTTGGAGAATCGTGTGCTTAAAGTATTAAAATCTATTGGAAACAATGTCAAAACTGTTAAAATATGTACATATGTTCTTGATGTTGCAAAACTGCGTTTTTATGAATCGATTTAATTTCTTGGTATTTGTAGAGAATGGTGCGTTCGAATATAACTTTTTTTTACATAGAAACCATCTACAGATGATTCTCTATAAAAGGCAAAAAACCAAATTTAAATCGGTACATAAATGCGCGAGTTAGGCGGCCACACACACATTTTAGAAACTCATTTTTATATATATAGATAATATGTAAAACATGTTTTATAAAAAATTAACTCTCAAAGGTAATGTTTTATGAAATGAAAAAATTAAAAAAGAATTCGTATTTAAAATAAAACGCAATACATTTGAAATGACCGCTACCTGTCGTTCAACATGGTATCTGAGCTACCTTATCGTTACTGGCTTGTTGGCATACATAAACATGTCATTTATAGTAGCTCAATAAAAGAAAACTGGTGAGCCACCCAGACCACCAAAAACTGATATCTCATTAATTTAGAGTCTAGAGAGGCAAAAGAATGCAAGATGTAGATATTTTAAAATAGATTTAATAAGACAGACAAAAAAAAAATAAAAATGGAAAAGCTTTGTTATCTAAACCGATCACAGCTGCTACTGTGTCTCATCAATTACAAATACAAATCTGTATCATCTTTCCATTTTAATTGTTGCTATTTTTCTTATTTTTCTTATTATAATTATTATTTTACATTCGTTAGTTTCAAATGAACGTTAAATTTTCCAATTACAGTGTGACTTAAATAATTTTTCAAAAGTTTGTTATTTAATTGCTCGTTTTATATGAGAGAGAATTATGTTGATTCTAGTATCCTCACATTTACTTAAACTTTTTGAATCTAATCTTCTTAGAAGAGTTCTTGATTAGTCATAAAGTTAAAAAGATCATTAAAATTCATAGCGTTACATTTATATAAATTAAATGAAATATTTCAACCTTCATTCAACTGCCATTTTTTTTTTATTTTAAAGCTATCAAGAGATGTTCAGTTCTTTTTGAAAAACTTGCCGCGGATGAACAATATAAGCTGAAAACACGATGGCATCAGGAATCTGACTGGATGAATGATATTAACATTGAAAACATTGTACGTGCCTGTCCTAAACTATGTGCTGATTTAGTTGCCGAGCAAAATAACACAACACAGCTGCCAGTAATCGCAATGGAATACTGTGATGGCGGAAATCTACGATCAGTATTGAATGAAATCGAAAATGTCAATGGATTTAGTGAGTATGACGTTCGACAAGTGCTGGGAGCGTTGCGGAGAGCTGTATATCATTTACATGATCGTTATAAAATAACGCATCGAGATATCAAACCTGATAATATTGTTATCAAGTATAATGCCGAAGGAATGCCAGTATACAAGGTAAGCAGTGTGTTGTTGACATAATGAAGACCCTTAAATTGATGTGTATTTTTACATTCAGTTAACAGACATGGGATATGCTCGAATCCTTGATAAAGACACGATTGTCGGAAGTATGGTTGGATCGAGGAATTATTTTGCTCCGGAAATTGTAGAATCGGCGGAATATAAAAATAGTGTTGACTATTGGTCAATGGGAATTGTTGCATTTGAAATCATCAGTGGCGTATATCCCTTTCTGCAAGACGGTTCAATGTATGATATCCTAATGAGTATCAAGCGTAAGCCCCCTGGTTGCATAGCTATAACCAAGTCAAATGATGATAAGCTCCGCCATCACACTCAATTGTTTCCAGAAAATAGGCTAAGCAAAGCTTTTTGTAGAGTGATTGAACCGTGGCTACAGTTGGCCCTTGAAGCTGATGGTCGAAAAAGAGGCTATGAAGCACTTGATGAGGTACAAAAACGAAAGCCAACATTAACTTTCTATACACGACTCGATGCTGCCCTGAATGCTAAAATTCTAACAGTATTCTGGCTGAATCGGTGTAAATTTTTAAGCTATCCTGTTGATCATAAAACAACAATGGATAATCTCTGTAGCTCAATGGAAGCAGATACTGGAATAGTTCGAAATAAATTCTATTTTGTACTGCCCGCCGGACATTCTCTAGACCATTTGTTACAAAAAACCCAACCATTGGATTTGTATGAAGAAAAATTCTATATCGATGACAAACCTATGCTGTATTTGGTTGATTTCGAAACTGTTGGGCTAAGTAATCCAGATGATCCTGTGATATCGGATTCTATTCGTCTCACTTTTGGATTAAGTGCGAAAATCCATCCGAGAATTTTAAAGGAATGCCTATTGAATACATTGTTTCTTGAATGTAATGAGCTACGAAGAGTGGAGGAGTGTGTCAATGGCATTCATGAGTTTGCAATGAGTTTGGAATCGGAAATTATAAAACAAGAAAATAATGTGAATAGTTTTCAAGAAAAAATCATAAATTTAAATGGTCAAGCGACGCACTATGAAGCTATGGTGTTTGCGGGGAAAAATTTGCTAAAGGAAAAACAGGTAAGACGGTTGATTTTGTATTCTTTAAAACCATTTTTACACTTTTTATTTTACAAAAAAAAGGTGTGGCACCTTTCTGTTTTGGTCTGATGTGATGATGTCGCATATATATTTCTCATCAGAAAAATGGATATGTTAATGTCTATTTCTCGTGTGCCACTTCAAGAGTTCTTTGCTTCTTTCAGCGTAATTTTTTTTAATCGAGAAGTTAACATAATGACCTGCCAAGTGTCATTCATTGTAGTTTATCCTTTATCAGTCTAGAAATGTAACTAGTACTGGTGATACCAGTGGCCTTGATCGTATGCCTCTTCACACTCACTGCTTCGAAATTTGATTGAATGACACTCACAATGGGCAATAAGATCGTTTTATTTTGGAAATAGGCATTCTGTGGCATTCCGGTACGACTATGTTAATAGTCTGAAATATAAAAAAATTAACGCTGGTATGTCCGAGGGCTCCGTTTTGTATCCGACTATTTTCCTTATTTTACTTATACATGGTATTTTTGTAAAGCTTTAAATCCACCAAATTGTTTTGGTGACGCGAGTACCCTCAGCTTTTCGTTTGTTTTTTTATTGGATGTGAAACTTCAACGGCAACGTATGACAATCTCATTGAGTTCTAATTTCAATAACATTGTTCAATAGGGAAACAAATAAAGCTTTAAATAAATACATTTTGTTTGCAGGTACCGAACACTGAGTCATTTGACAAGGAATGGGAAACCATAGCACAGAATTTAAAAATTCTTAACGCTTCTAACTTGAATGTTCGTCTTAAATCAGTTTTGATTAAAATTCGTGAATTCATGACAAAATCACCTTTAACTACCTACCAACAAGAAGTTAATCTTCAGGTGTAAGTTTTTATTATTTTGAAAAATAACAAGAACTTTAAAGACATGTTTTTTTTCTTTCAGGCAAAAATTTCAACAATCATTCGAAGAAGTTCGTAATAAAACACGATTTATCAGTTCTGATGAAATTCGATCGGAAGTTTCTAATTTTCTAAGAATCCGAAAAGATTTCTTCGACAAAACCAATAAATATTTACAAAAAAATATGAATGGTAAAAGTAAATCAATTGATTCACTTATAGAAATTTATCTAGAATTTCAAGCAATACTTAAAAATGTATTTGAAAATCAATCGTTGTGGAAGGATTATAAAATAAGGATTAATGAAAGAACTAACACATTTCTTTTGAAATTCGGAGAACAATTCTGTACTCAAGATAAAGATAAGAAGTCTTCGGTTAATGAAATAATTGAAAATATGGATACACTCGATTTAGATAGTGGTGAATGTTTGCAAACTAATTATGTACATAATGATGAAGAAAACGTATTGGAACTTCCTACGGACGGTTTGATAAAGGACACAAAGCTTTTAACAGAAGCGTGAGTATGAAATTATAATTTATCGCTTAGTTTTTAATTGGGTGTGTGTTTTTGTTTTTATCTTGCGAAGTACTCATGAGTAGATACAGGGTTTCATGTACATTGTACATATACGATTTTAAAAAGGAAACTTAAAGATAAAAATAGGAGGAATTTGTTTTAATCATTTAAATTTCAATCCTCCTGGATGCCCGTTTTTTACAATTATAAGAACATGTTTCGTTTGGTTTGCTGTCTCTTTTATTGATTATAATCGGTGTTCGTGGGATTGTCTGTTAAGTTAAGCGTTTTGCCAAAAAAAATTTTAGGATCAGAACTGAGATCATTTTATTGAGCCTGTGTTACTCTTTACAATCACTACTGCAGTTCAATCGCAGTTTGTTTCAACAGCTAAAAGGCATGGTAGAATCATATATTGTGTTAACGTCAAGCACAGCATTACACAAAACTCTGTCAACATGACCTTGATTTTTGACTTTGATATCGTGGTGACTTTGACAAGCGTAGATCCAATTCCCATCTCCAGTTATGATGCATTCCCTGAAATCGTCCTTCCTCATATAGGCGGCCAACAATTCTCCGTAAGACTTTCCACATGAACGTACCCAGATCTCAATTCCATCGGTGAGCACAGGCAGAACCATAGTCCTGTAAAGCAGCTGCTTAGAAGTTATGATAAGGTTTATGAATTGAAAAAGCTTTGACAGACTGCAGCTGTCTCTTTTGGCTTCGTATCGTGTACTATTTTGACCTAAGGTATGTATTTGAAGTATTGCACTATTTCAAACTCTTCCTACGCTACCTTGATTGTTTGACCAGATGTTCTTCTCGCAGTCGGCGCCATCATGTACTTTGCTTTTCCTTTACTAATATGAAGCCCCAGATTTGTTGCCATCTGCTCGAAGGAAGTGAAGGAAATGTGTATAGATTGTTCGATTCTCCCGATGTTTTTATGTTGATCGATCCCTTCTTGTTGGCTTGCCAGAGTCACAGATTGCTTTCACCAACGCCAGGTTAAATAGTAGGCAATCCCCTTGTCAGAGTTCGTTATAGATTTTGATTTTGATTGGTACCTAACTCTTTTTCTTAAGTGAATTTAATTAAGGATAAAACATACATAACATTCTTAGAGTAATTTGTCTTCAGATTTCAAATAAGTCCTAACGTTTCACGTTTATATAAATTCATGTCAACTTGTTTACTATACCTTCTGTAAATTACTTTACGTTAATTCTAAATAAATAAACTAATCCACTCTTGACCATATTTCAGAATATCAATTTAATATCATACATTCGTTATCTTATTAGGATTTTAAATATAAGAAATCAATGAATCAAATAAACAGACCATTTAAAAAATATATATTTTTTTTCCTTTCTAGGCTAAGTTCACTCTGGAGTGCATAACTAAACAACTACCATCAATGATCTGTTTTTATTCACTTACAATTAGTCATTTGCACCAATACCACTTTTTTCTTACTTCTTACTTTAATCAATTTTATTATGAATTTATTTCATTAGTCATAAATTTTGTTAAAAAAAAGTGCAATTAAGTAAATTTTAAATAACCGCACACCTGCTGTCCGTGCTCAGGTGTAAATACATTTCCTTTAATTCAGCAAAACCAAAAAAAACAAATATATCAACATGTATGGTCAAAAGTTTTCTTTCAATATGAACTCCATGAAATAAGAGTCAGTTTACAGTAGTTAATTGCTAATTAAACACGATGCCTTCCCTAGTACTTAAATCATACATATTAAGCATATTTATATGCTGCCTTGGCACGGAACTCTATGCTGCTTTATTGCGTGAGTATAAAGAAAAATAATTAAACTTAAAAAGATATCACAAGTAATTTACTTTAAATCATTCTCAGCTGCAAATTTCCGAATCTGCCGACGATCTGATCCCAATTTGAATGAATGCATCAAACACTGCGTTCAGGATTTACGAGCGAGAATGTCCAATGGTATACCTCAGCTCCATATACCACCACTTGAGCCGCTGCTTGTTCCCGAAGTCAAACTCGACCAAGATTCTGGAGCTATTTACTTGCATTCTACCTACAGAGACATTGAAGTTCGTGGACTATCGAAATTCGATATCGAAAATGTAATCGCAAATATAAACAACAATACGCTGATGATGCAGTTGTATTTTCCGAATATAAACATGAAAGCCAACTATTCCCTAAAAGGGAAAATTATGATGATGCCACTTTTAGGCGAAGGCATTTGTATGGCTAATTTATGTAAGATTTATTTTTGTTTTCTTTCTTTCTAAAATTGAAATATAATTTATTTAATTTTTTTTCCGCAGCTGGTGTGAAGGTTCTGGCAAATGTTTCAGGCAGTCGTTACTTTAAAAATGATAGTGAACACTTAAGAATTGATGATGTTAAAATTAAATACAGCATTGAGGACACAAAAGTACACTTGGATAATCTGTTTAATGGTGATAATGCCTTGGGAGAAAAAATGAATTCGTTTTTAAATGAGAACTGGCGATCCGTATCGGAAGAGATACGACCAATTATGGAGGATGCAATGGCTGAGGTATTGCGACAAACTACCGAGAAACTATTCCAAATTTATACTTATGATCAATTGTTGCCAGAATAGAATCTAAGATTATTATTGTTCTCAATATTTATTTATAATTCTTGTGAAGTGTATTTTATTCAATTGTCAGTTTTATTTTTAAGTATAGAAAAAAATACAATGTTCAGCATTTTTACTTTAAATGTAGATACATTTAAATCAATTTTCTTCAAGCTTTTGGCCGTAACAAAATTATCTTTAATTTGTAGCTTCTTGATTTGATTAATTGTTATGTAATTATTCATCTGCTGAATTAAGTTCTTGTTCAAATAAGAAAAACAGAGTTACACTTTCATTTGTGCCTTTCCTTAAGAAAACAAAACTTTTGTTGATTATTTTTAACCGAAATATAAATACGACTTGAACACAGTTAGAGGTGTTTTCTGGAAACGTCACAAAAATATTTGGGCTTTCAAGCCTTGAACTTTATAAATTATATTTTTTTTTTAAATTCGGGTATACAATGTATACATTTTTACTGTTTTTCACATCATTCTGCATATTAAAACAAATTATCCATTTTACTGAATTTCCTCAACAATTTTTAAGGCATTATTTTGATAAATAATGACAAAATTCTTGATATCTAAGTCAATTTGTGAAAATCTACTCTTTTCGACCCAATTTTATCATACAATTATTTTTGAGGAAATTCAATGATATGACTGTTACATATTCTTTTTTTTTTAAATAAGTAAAATTGACTGATTTTTGTTGTGATAATATAACTTATATACTTATGCATGTATAAAAATAATTCTTTGTATTTTAACTAATGCAATAAAATCAATATTATTTACAAAAGTTATTCAGCCCTATCGAGGTATTCGTTCGGAGAATTTAAGAAACGAAAGTGAATTCCGATCGGAACTCAGATTACTTTCGAGGTATCCGTTGCGGAACTAAATAAAATGAAGCAACCAATCGCGTTCGTTTTAATATTTTATTTACAATTTTGTTGTTTAAATTTCCGAATAGATTCCGCAATGATTTTTCATCGGACAATTTCTGAGAAATTCAACGCATAGCTGTCAAAAATTATTGAAAAATCGTATTACAACGCGTAGCGATGGAAACCGATGTATTTTGTCGGAAAATGTTTACGAAATTCTATCGGAACGGATACCTCGATAGAAAATTCTCCGATTTCGAACAAATCGGAGAAAAATTTCTTCCGAACGAATACCTCGATAGGGCTGATTGTTTGAATACCACCCTAAGTATGTGAATGCTAATTTTTACTTACATAAATATGTATACAAAAAATGTGTAATAATAATAATGAAACGAAAAAAAAGTGTTCATATGAGCAATAATTTTTCTATATTTAATTAAGTGTTTTGATCTTAAAAATTAAACCTTAACTTTTGACAGTATGCTAAATACGTGAAAAGTTCAAGTCTTCAAACTTTCTTCACCATTAAATGTATAAACTACTTTAAATGGGAACTTCGTTTAGTTCAAAGCCAGGTGAGGACATAAAATGTGTTGAAAATAAACATAAAAGCACCGTTAATACAGATTTATAAACATTTCTTGGAAGAGAATTATCTTGAAAATATGCCTTATATTGATAAGTTCAATATAATTTGACCAGTATCATATACATTTCTTATACCTCATCCATGGTTCAAATTAATCTAATATACTGTGTAGATAATATTTCGGTCATCAAGTAAATTGGTATGTTCAACGTATCTCAGCTGCGATACATACACTGAATTTAAATTAAATTGGGAAAAATAGAAAAAAAGCATTTTGTTTCATAATTTCTTGTTTACTACCAAAGTATCTAACAAGACGTATTTCAAATAATTTCCGTTCAAGGTTAAAAAATCAATATTATTATTTTGAAGGGCAAATCATAAAAATATTGTAACAACCACAGTAGTTACAAATACTTATTGTAGGTAAATAGAATACTAATGTGCTTATTGTTAGTTCAATCAACTCCATTTGGTTGCAATAGAAGTTATTAGGGTCAAGTTTTGGATACATGCAAAAATAAGACGAGATTTTCTTAACATGGAAATTAATATCTAAAAAACAATTAACAAAATTTCAACAGTAATGTATTTGTTTTTGGCGAAGACACAAAGTTTACAAACAAACGTATTTAAATGGCAAACAATTTGTTATTGAGACGAGGAGTACTGAAATTAACTGGATATTTTTGAAAAATATTCAAATTACAGAAGTTGTGTATTAAAAAAATGTTTCGTTGAATACTTTAAATCAAATAAACAACAGATTTATTTCAAAATTGGTTGCAATTGGTTCTACGGAAAAACTTTTGGCTTAACTAAGTACTGATGTGGTCTGGACTAAAGGGTCATCCAAAAGGGACCCCTTAACCTAAATTATTCAATTTATTTTACCAAATGATAATTGACGAATATATCGTCATAATATTTTTTCAAGTACATACCTAAGCAATGATCATAAAATTGAGTTCAAACAACAGTCGCTGTCATTAAGAGTTGGAGAATTCGAAATAGTCCCGTAAGAATTCATACTTTTTATGACCAGAACCTAGTAAAATTTTCGTCTTTACTCTTGGGCTTCCACAAGTTGAAAATTTAACTGTCCCATGTACTAAAGGTAAACAATGACATACATAGATAATGACGTTTATTCACTGAATTGGCACTAAGGCAGTTGGAAACTAACCATTTTCACATAAAAATCATCTTCAGCTATTGTTATCATTTTAGAATGTATGGATGAATGCTCAAAGGATCCAAGGGCGATCAAACTATCTCCAAAAGGTTAATATAGGTGTTTATTTTGGACTGACCGTCGACGGCGTCATCCGTCTCTATTTTATTGAGGACGATAGACGTTGGCCATTTCATCACCTTCAACGGTGGTGATAGTTATACATATGTCAATGATCACCAGCTTTTTAGCGTGAATTGGATTTGGACACCAACGACATGTGGTTTCCATATAGGACGGCTATACTTGTTACACAGCCCAATCCAAATTGACATTGGACATTTTTCACAATCAAAAATCAATTCGAAGCCATGGTCATCACAACTATAAGTCTTATATTGCATATTGGAGTGGCATCGGCTAAGTGAATGTCTACATAAATTAATTTAATTGAAAAAATTCTATAACAATTGTCAAAATAACGGTTAATAAATTAATTTTTGTTGGTGGTTTCAACGTTTTTTTCAAAGAGAAGTAAGAAATTAATTCATTTGTGGAAAAAAATTGTAATTTTTCTCTTATTTCTTATCAGGTGTTTATCTCGCTTTGAGTTCGAAAAGTTTATGACTTTAGGATATGAACAGCAAATTCGAAGTTAAAAAAATAAGTCTAGAAATTAAATAAGTCATAAGTTAGTAACGACAAGAATCTCATTTGACTTCGGTCCAAAATGTATACGTCTCGTGTTCAGTTTTCCTTTTTTATGCCAGAGGTTTTCAAAATCTTTTGATGTTAATCTCTTTTCGAAAGCTAATACTAATTTACTAAATTCCCCTAGTTTATTAATTATTATGTGACTATCTTAAACGTCCAAAATAATTATGACTCTCTCTATATATTTTATTTCGGGGAATTTCATTTTAACACCTAATTAAATTATCTAATCTAAAAATAAAATGTTAAATTAGCTTGAATAATGAAAATTTTATAAAGTTTTTTAATTATGTAAATTAATTACCTACTCACGCTAATTAATCTTATATGGACAAATAATAAATACCGATTAATATAGGCGCAAATACGATTTGCGTGATCGAGATAAAACTTCGTTTAAATTACCAAATTTACATTGTTACAAGTGTTTCTATGTATAAAAATACACATATGTATGCATGTATGTATGTATGTATGTATGTAAAGTATAACCCACATCTAATCAAATAAATGGCCATTGAACCAATTTATAATAGATTTAACATTTTACTTAACACTAAACCACTATTTATGCAACATTTGGTTATATTACCACCATTGCTGTGCAGCGCCGCTGCCACTGCCACCGGCTCCGTCAATCAACCAACAACCACTTATTTGCATAATCTTCCAAGAGTATGAAAACATTAAGCGAACCATCCAAATCCAAACCCAACCCAAATACTTTTTCTTTCTTAAACCAGTAGCGTCAGCCAGCAGCGTTACCCGCTAAAGAATAAGTATAACTCTTTTACCAAGGCCGTAGCCAGAGAAACATTTTGGCGAGGGGATACGCTTTTTGATGATTGATGACATGAAATGAAATGGCGTTAGAGTTGTTTCGGTTGTTCATAAACTTTTTTGCTTAAACATGATGATCAAGTTTTGGAACATTAGAACACTCCTTTATTTCTTAACTTTGAAATGATGTCAACTGGCTGACAGATCGATTTCGAAATGACAAATTTTTTTCTGAAAGTTGATTGTGAGTAAATATTCACGATTTTTAAATAGGCAAATCAAATATCTCAGATTATAATTTAAACAATTGATAATCCGGGGTATACTTATGAAAATGTATGGGGTTATCAGACCTCTTGGACCCCTCCCTTGTTAACGGTTCTGCATAACAATACAAACTTGCATTTTTACTCTACGTAAACAAAGCTTGTTGTCAAAAGTTGCTTTAATTTTGCAATTATTCGACTTTAACTCACAATGTTTTCGACTGCAGAAAGAAAGATGTAAACAAAAGACACCAAATGGAAACTAAGAAACCCACTTCTGAGCCATTAAAAAATGTATCTGGGGAGAGATTCAATTTAAAACGAACGACCGACGACGGACGTCGCGACGCACGCCAACGAACGGTTGTGAGGTGCGCTCCTTCCATAAGACAAGAAAACTTGACTGCCTTCAAGACTTCAAGTTAATTTAGCCAAACTAGTTCGTTGGCTTGGCTTACGTCTTGGCTTTTGGCTCACCTACCATCGCCATCGCCATCGCTAACGGTTGTCTAACGCGAATAGGTAGATGCAATGTTGCCTGATGATAAATTCCATGCATAAGCTGATGATAAATCTGATGCAAACTACCAACTTGTTGTATATTGTAACCAAAGGTTTTTGTTTTCAAGTCTTTGGCTATTGGGGCTTGGGTAGCCAGGGAGCCACTTGTTTGGGGGACTTAGACTTTAGGTTACAAAAAAGCCTCGCATTTGATTTTGGCTCTCCAAAGCTGTCGGTCGGTCGCTTATTAATAGTTTCGGTTTAATCGCTAATCGGTTGAAGCTCTTGCATCTGTTTCCTCCGCAATCTATCCCGAATGACATTCTTGTAAAAGTTATTTTCAAACAAACCAAATAAAACTAGCTCTTGGCTATTACACAATTATATTATTATTTCCTGAAAACAATTTCGAGTGAAATTTGCGTTTTGTGATTCAAAAAGATACCACATATAAAGATACAAAGATACACAAAATCTCAATTATAGTCATTTTGAAAATTCCTTGCTTTATAATAAAGTGAAAGTTTGGTGCAGTTTTTGTTGTTGTTCGTTTTTGCTTAATTTGTATCATGAAATATACAAATAGCAGCATCCTTGGGTTGGTGTTGTTGTTGTTGCTGGGTGTTTTAACGGTTGTGTGTGCCGCTGGCAGGGAAATCATCAACAATGCACCACAATTTCAAGAAAAACGTAAGATTTTTAAAACAATAATTAATTATTACTTTTTGTTGTTTCCGGTCAAAAATCTTTACCGGTATTTGTGTTGAAATTTAAGCGATAGAAAAACCAAATAAACTTTTCTAATTCAATGTCTGTTTTAAAAGCTCTTTAGTCTTAGGGAATAGGTAGACTAGTTTTGTTCAAATTCGATAAGTACCTACTCGTAAGGTGGATTTGGACATTGTCCCAAAAGTTTGTTGATAATATTTTGTTTAAAGATCGAAAATATTCTGTTATATGGGTTAAAAATTTCAATATCTTGGCCTCAGGAACCCCAATTTTCTATCCAAGTAAACATTTGTGAATTGACTAAATTTAAAAATAAAAGTTTTCAAATCCTTTCTCCGAAAAAAAGAAGCGATCGAAAGAGTTAGGTGATGCTTTTCAAAGGCTTTTTTATGTCAAAAACGACTCACAATAGTTTTCTAAATTTTATCTTATGTCAGATTCTCCGATTTTAACCAAAATTAGGACAAGAAACTGTCAAAAAATTGAAATAGCATTCAATGCTAAAACATTTTGTCAAATTGGGCATTTGGGTGAATCTCAACGTTTGTACATATGCGTATATGTTCAGAATATGTTCCCACGGCTAAAAAACGATTGGATTTCAACAATAATATTTGTAATAAATAAGCGCGAAGATTTAAAGAATGCAAATGTTATTAATTTTATACTTCTTTTTTGCACCAACCTAAAAATGCTTACTAATATATTAAGCTAACTTTCATGACAAATTTTGTTTTTAAAAGCCACAAAATCTCGCAAAACTAATTTTTAGCTAATTTCATTAAATTCTCGTTAGACTTTGGAAATTTAAGACTTGAATAAAATTACAAAATTATTTTTTTACGCAACAAGTTAAAATTATCAACATTAAAAGTAATTTATTATGTACATACATATTTTAGTTTAGTTTTGATTTACAAATAAACTATTATAGCATTAAAATCGTAGTTTGTTTTGACCTGAAAAAGTATTTAAAAAACTAAATTTTCTTATTTTAACTCAAGATTCAATTACGAGTAAAATAATTTTTGTTTTTTTGTATTTCTCGGGTTCTAAATTTTTTTAAATATGTAAATGATAAAACTTCACAATTATTGTATAGTTTTGTAAAGGGTGTTTTTGAAGTGTGGTTTTCAAGAAGAAATAGAACGCATAGTATAATTTAATTTTATGGCCAAGAATCGAATATTCTGTTCCAAGGCGTCAATTGTCTCGGGCGTAGACAAGCGATTTCACAAAACCCCACAAAAAATAATACAGCGATGTTAAACCGCACAAAAATGGAGGTCACGCCCGCCACTGGCCGATGACTCGAGATAATGCACTTACCAATAGTTTCCTTCAATAAATTTATTGTTTTCGTCGGCTGTATGGTCTTGTTCGAAACAAAGGACGTCCACATCAACAGCCCCCAATTAAGGGACAAAGAAGTCATTGATCATGCCTCTATTATTCCACATTGAATGTAACATTATAGCTGACTTCTTTTTTGAAGCAATAAATACCAATGATTCCCTCTGCCCAAAGAGCATACCAAACAGTGACTTTTTTTTTTTGTAAAAAACGGAATCGGTGACCATCTCGTTTTGGGCCCATTCACCGAACATGCGACACGCTTAATGGTAGTTTGATTGAAATTCTTACACCAGTTGGATTTTGTAAACCCGCAAACCAAAATTCCTTCCTCAAATTCTTCCATAAATCGGTAAATCGGATGGGCACAGCTCCAATTGTTACGCGCGATGGCGGATGGACTCATTAGGACCTTCTTTGATACTCTGTTCTGAAGCAGCTATAGCGTCTTACTTAGATGCGCACTGTACGGCAGAGTTTCTGAGGATGCGTATTTATCCACTTAAACTTGGTGTGAAATCAATCAACGCAACGGTTGCTAGAATTACTGACACTGCTGAGCGATTATGTCGACCGAATACTGAACGCAACGAACGTCAATTATCTTGGTAATAAATTTGCACGATTTGCAAACTTTATTCAGGAGTAAGTCTATTTATTTATGAAGTGGCAAACCAAAGGGAGCATAAATCAAGTGACAGTTGTCAAAAAGACAAATTCCGAAAAAAAGTATTGCCAGATTGAAAACCACACGTCTAGAGGAAACACCCTTTTTTTAATGTCAAATAGTTCGACACTTCATATCTTCCAAATCATATCTTTTCATATTTCCAAAATGTGAAATTCATGATAAATTCTTCATTTCAGCTGATTGGTTGCGAACTTGCTCTAGACTGAATCCCAATGAAAACAAATGCTTCCGTGATCTCTTCCAAGGATGTTTTCCAGCTCTAGCAGCAGGTGTACCTGAAATTGGAGTACAAAGTTTTGAACCATTGCACATTGATGCAGTTTCCGTATCGAAAGGCAGTGGAAATCTCATACTTACTGGTGGATTCCAAAATCTAGTAGTTCGAGGTCCATCTAATGCAACTGTTCGCAAAGCAAAGTAAAACATTATAATTCTTATTAGTTAATAATGTTTAATCCTATTTCGTACGTTTTATAGTTTAGATCTTGAGAAGAAGTTCTTTAATTTTGAGTTGGATATTCCAGTCCTAAGAATTCGAGCTAAATATAATTTGAAAGGTAACATTCTACTTCTGCCAGTGGTCGGAAATGGAGACGTTAATATGTCATTGAAAAATGTCAAAACTGCTGTCTACACGAAAATAAGTCTGCGCAATGCACCTGAGGTATTTATATTCGTACTTAAAAAATAGTGTTAAACAATTTAATTAATCAATTTAAAAACTGAATTCCATTAGGAAATCATTCACATTGAAGAGATGAAAGTTACATTCTTGGTGGGAAGTATGCGAATCCATCTGACGAATCTTTTTAATGGCAACGAAATACTTGGAACATCTATTAATCAATTTTTAAATCAAAATGGTAATGAAATTATTTCGGAATTGAGACCAGATTTGGAGAAAGGTTTAGCTGATATTTTTATTGGTCTTTGGAATAATGTCTTCTCGAAGCTTCCAACTAAATTGTGGCTTCTGTGATCGTCATTGTGATTAAAAAATATAATTAAATAATTAATTATCAACTTTTATAATGTATTACCTATGTATATTAATGCTACAATGTGATTTTTAGAACATTTTTTCGTATATAATTTAATCATTTTATTATTTTTGTAAATACATACAATACATATATATCCATTTGCACTTAGATTATACGGAATTCAAAATTAAATTTAAGCTTAGAAATTGTTTTACCTGTATTGAAAAAAAAAGTGAATATGCACTGAAAAAACGGTTGAAAAAGAACGATTTTGAAAATATAATATTTATTTTAAATGCAAATTTTGTATATTTTTGTGATGAATTAAATATCAATTTTTACTCACAAGTTTTATGTGAAAACAATAATTTAAAAATTTCAAGTCTATTAATTTTATGCATCTATTTGCGAAGTTTAAACCATTATATATAAAATGGAATAGTACTATTATGGAAAGGAACAGACAGTGAGCCCTCTGTGCAAGCGATTCCGAACTAATAATTAAGCAAATTCAGGAATATATAAGAGATGAGAGAAAGAGAGAATTCAGAAAAAAAAATTAATTTAATTTTCAAACGTCACCCAAAACATCTGAAATGAATATTATACGAATAAAAGGAAGGTTCGAGTGAGATAGTTAAAAGACACTTTTGTGAACATTTACATATATTGCTTTTTTCTATTCATGGCGTTATAAGGAGTTGGAAGGGAGGAAAAATTATAAAAAATAACGAAGAAGCAGACAAAAGTAAACAGAAGTACGAATTGCTATGGAGTTGCCAATTTGAAAAATCATTGAGAAATTTTCAAATAATGAAGTAAATTCAATTAGGGATTTAAACTTTTCTGTGAATATAATATTTTTGATATATGTATGGAATCATTTTAAGAACTTCATAAAAATAGATACACATTTGCTTTTGAAGACTTAGTACATAAAAAATCAAGTTCAAGTCAAATTTGTAGGGCATTTGAATGTTATTTATTCAACAATATTCAATTAAAAGTAAATGTTAAAACAATTCTTAAACAAAAAGGTTATTTTAAATGAAAGTAGGTATGTATTAAAACTTTATTCCAAGTCAGAAACAATAAAATCCCATTAAACTTGTTTTGAACTCACAAATTTTAATGTAAATCACGTCTGTACTGGAATTTTATTTCATTACACGTGAAAACAATGTAAACTTTTTTTAGTTCACTTGAACCTTACAACTTAACTATACTCGTGGAAAATATTCATAGCTTTGTATATAGAATGATTTATTTGTACAATGTTTCATAGTACGTGAAAATTATAATTTCAGTTGTGATGTTGCTATTTTTTCATTAAATTAAGTAAAAATCTACCTATACAGATTTTTGCTTCAACCAAATAAAATATTAATAAATATTCATTTGATTTTCATAACTTAAATGTCAAGTAGCAACACCTACCTGCAAAACTCCTTTTACTTACCCACCTACTCCCTTTCGAACAATTTGCAAAATAATAAAAAACAACAAAAACATCAATGCACCAGACTACAAATTTGGCAACAACGAATCAATTTTTACAAAAATTGAAAAATCAATTCAAAACGAATTTGAAATAGAAAAATACTTCATAATCAAAGGTGAACATTTCATCAAAACTGGAACTGGCGGCCATATTTTGGCTGATATCGCTTTCCATTGTTAATGGAATATAATCTTGTTTACAATGATAAAAAAATTCTTTGATTTAAAAATTATAAACCTCTAACCATTAATTTAAAACGCATCACCAATTATTGCCGTTGATAGCAAAATTTTCCAAAAATGAATTTTGTTCGCATTTACTAAAAGCCATTAAAACATTTTTTAGCCAAAGTACTGTTGATAATATCCAATGCTGACTTTAGCAGATGTAGTTTCATCTTTCAATTTCAACTTTCCATTTGTCCCTTGATAGTTGGAGAACCGATCAGTCATTTATGTTCATCATGTCATGAGGTTACACAATTTAATTCCTTAAAACAGATGGTTCGGTGTGATACAAGGTCTTTACCAGGGAGGAGAAAATGTTCAAAAGTGATTATATGAACACGAAAAATACTTTTTTCTGATATGAAGATTTTTACAGTCGAAAAAGTTATCAAGCCAAAATAGTTTTTATAAGGGTTTAACGTGGCTATGTCCACAATCCGGCTTTAATAGTTGCTTGGTGATGGGAAGTCTCACAAAAAGGTATTACACCCCAATTTCAAAGAGTGAAAAGGTCATCAAAGAAGATGTTTGATTGGTGCCCTTTTTAATATAGACAAAATGTTGCTTCCGCATATTTAGCTAAAACTACACAGGAGTTACTGAGAAACAATATCCTAGATTTATAGCAAAAGAAAATTGGCCCTCCGAAAGTTCAGATTTGAATCCTTTGGATTATTGTTTGTAGTCAGAACTAGAGAACATAGCCTGTAAAGAAATTTAGAAAGCTTTAAAAAAGAAATGACTGAAACAGTGTCAAAAATTTTAATAGAGACAGTGAGTGCCGCTATAGCACCATTAAGGGCCTTCTTTTAAAGCTAGTGGGTGTTTTTTTGAACAAATCTTTTTTTTATTAAACTTATAAAATAGCCAAAACAATTAAAAAAAATTATTTAAATTAGCTTAAATGAAGATGTTTTAAATCATTATTTACTTATTACTTCACTTCACATCGTTTGAAGAATATTTGTGATTTCAAAATGATATATAGTTTATTAAAAATAAAATATATATCCTCCTAAAAACTTCCTCTGGCTACGGCCTAGGCCGGGAGGTTAGAATTGTTAAAATGTATATTTCCATTAGATGTGAACCAAATTCGCATATGACATTCCTAGTGCATTTTAGCAAAAAACGCATGGTTAAAAAATAAATAGGTTTCTTCCTTTCAAGTATGGGCTAGTTTGAGACAACCCTTTCCAAATGTCAAAATATTGCTAATTTACTACTTTTCAAAACATTGCAGCTTGAATTTAAGCAATGAATTTCGATCTAGTTTTGAAAAAGGGTCGCAACTTTTGGAACCAAGACTAATGATTAAATTTCTTAACACATACACAGTTTCTCGCACCGAAAAATTATCAAGCACTCGTAAAAAATGGTATGGTAACTCTGTTTTTGTCACTGAAATCGATAGACATTATTAAAAGTCGTCCTCAAACAAAATGTGTTCAATATTTCTCAAAACACATTTTCAAATTTAAAGAGCTCCATGCAAATTTTCAACTTGGAGTAATTTTTCAAGAAATTCATTTTCGCAATGTTGGATTTTTAAATCTCCCTCTTTCAGAGATTTCTTAAAAATCAATTTTTAAAGTGAAAACCATAAATTTATTAACTAGGATTTGCAAAATTCTATAAAGCATTAGCTCAATTCTTAATCTTTTGTTTCATCTTTCTTCTCCGCAAGTGAACTTTTCCTAAAGACATAATATGGCACTCAAAACATATTGCTCCAATAAAATATTCATCTATAATTTGTCGTCGACATTCGACAAGAACAATCTGTATTTATGTTCATTTTTATAACTTAGTTCTATATTACAGACGCAGAATCGTATCGAAGTTGAAATGACATTTTACCATTACATTCAATTATCCAGCAGCAGTAACTTCGTTCACAATATCAAAAATCAATTATTTACCATTACAGCTTTGATGACATATCTCCTATTGCTGAAATTGAATCCTTCTTCATCCTTCTCCCATTGCCATCCTCCTCCCTTTTCAACTATAACCGCCGCTGCCGTTGGTAGAGCAGCATGAACTTGAACTTAATGCGTATCCTGATAACATGGCAGACATAACCCCCCTATAATTTTTGAACGATTCAACCAAATCAATGGACTATCACTAGGGCATAAAACTCCAACCAGAAAATCATCCATCGAGCACAGGAAATATTAAAGAATCTTCCTTTTAAATTTTTTATTATTTTTTAAGTATTGATATTACTTTACTAGTGTAGCCATTTGGGGAGATTCGAGGACCCTACCCCTTGGATTTCTGTCAAATCATGATGGCAAAAAATGAACGCCTTTTTATAGCATTCATTGCCTTGGGGAGTATGGTATATTAAGTTTTATGGGGTGGGTCAAATTTAGCATCGTTTTTCATTCGGAAATGGTTAATCGAATTGGGTTGGTCCATTAGCGGTCTTAAATTTGATTTGGCTCCTATCATCATTGATGATGATAGTAATTGTACGAGTAGTAGGTATATACATATGTATGTATGTTCGTTTCCCAGCTGACTATAAAATATGTCATGAATGTCATTATGACACAGCGAAAGCAAATCATCATAAGTACGCTAGCTGTCACTTTACTCTTAGTTGGCGTTCGAGTTCGTTGGGTTGCGATGATTTTAAATGTCTCATTTCCTGCGGAAATAAAAGGAGGAATAAATGTACATTACATTTTAAAATGAATGAAGGGAAGATGGGAGTGAAGTCCTTGCATTCGAATATAAAAATCATATCATAACAGGTCGTTTCCCGTAAGTCATCGTTACATGGAACCATGGAAGACAGTTAAGTTCAAGATAGTAAAATGGAAAATATATGTACCTTACATACACAAGTTAAGAGATTTATTAGGCTAAGTTCACACGAAGCACGCTTTTTATTCCATTTAAAGAGGAGTATAATTTAAGAAAAAAAAGTATGTTAACTCTGATCAAAGAATCGGAAGAGTAGACGGCGAACTGAATCAAATGAAAATTTTGCCGTTGAGGAATAAATTTCAAACAAAAATTATTGTTCAAAATTATCAAAATTGTGGCTTCTCTACTGATTGGGAAATTGGCCAGTTCATATTTGTGAGATCATAATAGTTTAATCGATTTAATCTATAATGAAGACATATTCAAGCAAAATCTAGCAACCTTTAAATTCTTCTAAAAAAAAATAGTCAGACAAAAGACACATTTTTATTAAAAAACAGCCGAATCTATCGAAGCCATTCTGCTGATTGTCCAGATTACTTCTCGTGTTCTGCACTGGATCTTCTTTTGTAATGAAAATGATGAACCAATAAAGCCCCTTTTAGATGATCAGTAGTCAGTTCAGTTATCAGTTTAGTTGTCAGTTCAGTTAAAAAAGAAATTGTATTTAGACGTCAGTCCGGTGTTCAGTTGAACTTTCATTTTAAAATGGATGTGTTCATTGATTGTTTGAGAATTGAATATCAAAACTAAAATGAACCCAGTGCACCAAAAAATTCAAAATGAAGATATTCAATTTCGAATTTCGATGGTTGAGTTTGTAGACATTTTTCTATGTCAAACCATTTAATTTTATGACTTCGAAAAATGCTTGCTTCTATTGCTTAAACTTTCAATCTACTTTTGAACAAATTGATAAAAAACCAAAAATAGTTGAAGTCTGGCAACACTTTTTCTATATATTTCCTTCTTTTCCTGATTTTCAGTACGCGAGTAGGACGAATGATAATAAAATCACGTGCTTTATAGTTTTTAAATTGCAGAACAGAGGGAAATGAAAATATGTACGTGAAATTACGAATGTACCATAAAATATGACAAATGAGTTTTACATAAATTTAATGCAACGCATAAGATCGTAAGCTTACAAAAATAAGTTTTATATGAGAAATACATACATACCAGGGACGAAGCGTCCATATATTGAGTGGAATGAGTGCTTCCGTAAAGCAATTCAAAAAATTATATGATTTAAGCAAAGAAATTTTAATTCGAAACTGACCTAATCGAATTGTATTTAATCTCTTCTGTAAATTAATAAAATCTCATAATAAAAGTCGTTCAGGAAAAAGAATGCAAATCTATAACTACAAAAACTCATACTTCAATTCCACGGGGAATGCACAATATCACTCCATTATACACTCACGTTTGCAAACAAATATTTGGAATGCATACCAGCTAGGCATTCTGATGTATCGCCTACACTCAACTCTCACTCAATCTCGTTCAAAGCAAATTTTTTAATTTGTTGGGGTTCACATAAGAAGCGAAGATTGAATTGAGTGAACTCATTATGAAAACAAAAGTAGAGCAGGAAAGGAGAGATTTGAGTTATTTGCTTCTTCTCATTCATTGAAATAGGGGTTGAAAAGTTTATTTAACACTTGTGTGTTCCTTTTTCTTGTTATGTTTTTTATCTGTGAGTGTGCCAATCGCATTGTCAACAATGCTAATGCTAATGTTTTGTGATCAATGATATTTTTCTTAAAAAATGAAACTAACATTTAATTTTACATTAGTTTTAACTTATTACTCAATTTAATATTTTACTAAATGAATTTTATAAAATTTTCTTTTACATTTGTGTAATAAAAGAAATATGATCTTGATAAAAACTTTGTATTTAAGTTCAATCATAAGTGCTTCCGCTTCCAAAAAAGTCACGCCTCGTGCCTGATACATACATACCTACATACATACGGTGAGTGGAAATAAATGGCTATTGGGGCAATATGGTCCCGAAGGAAGGATGTTTTTGAATTTCTTAGTTTTAGAATGGCTGATGACTTATGAAATAAATTATAAACGTTACTTTTGCATTTTCTTTTTCCTTCCATGTGGATGCAAAATTTGTCTGTTGAAAATGTTTGAAATATGTACTATACTCGTAGTTTGCTGCATTTGAAATATCGTGCTATATAAGCACATGTCACTCTATATAAAAAGCAAAGGTTTAAGGGCAAAACTTTATAACATGTGCACCAAAATTTCTTATGCAAAGTTTGGCCATAGAGCATCAAAATTTGTCATATTTCACGTCTCAAAAGTAAAAATTGGAAAAATTAATTTAAAATACATAATTGTATAACCAAACACTTTCGGTTGAAACATTTATCTTGTAATCCCTTTGACACTTCCGCATATTGATGATTGATGGTCTGTCACGTTTCACGTTCAACAAATCGGAGAGACTCATTAGGTATTAACTTCCTTTGGTGTTTTAAAAACTTTGCATTTATTGAAGTTTCTAACTTATAATAAACAGGTGTTCACTTTCAATATTCAAACTGTGGCTACTTCTGAGTAGTTGAAGGTTTATAAATAGTTCTAACTCAGTTTTTAACGGGATTATAATTTTTTAATAGCAAAAATCCCTATTTTTTTTTTTTGAAAATATAATATCGTCTATGTCAACTATGTGAAGCATCCCAATGGAGAAAGAATTTTTAATATGGCTTCGGAGCCTATTTAAATTGAAACAAACAATAGTTGTGTTTTATTCAATGCTGTATAGCCAGTGCATCATTCAAATGAATAAAACGATCAAACTCACTTTACATATTATCGCCAGCACAGGTGCCATTAATTTTGCTGACTATTTTTAACCAGCAAATCAAATTGTTGTTGTTTTCAGTGAATAAAACACAGCTAACATAATGATAATTTTGACATTTCAATTGTTTCTATATATGTATGTGGCAATTTGAAATGTTGCCTCAGGCGTTGCTATGACTTTATATCGTAATATCGTAAACGCCCGAGCAAAGCAAAAGTAGATTTTTTTTCTATTCGGTAAGTCGTTTGACAGCTGATGGACTATTCCTTGTCAGATATTTTGTCTGCATTTTGAAAAAATGTTTTTCTTCTTGTATATAAAATTCAGAAAATAAATAAAAAATAGTTATTTGAATTACATATGTATGTATGTTTTTTGTAGTTCTAATTACAAGATTTCTTAAACTAAATTTGTTTGAAATTATAGCTCAAAAATATGGACGTTCAGTTTTAGAATTGTCAGTCAACACATGAGGTTTGAAGTTAAATTTCATTTTACAAATGCTAGAGTCACGCTTTATAAAATATAAAATCGTAAATACGATCAAACGCTCATCAACGCCGAACGGACCTAACGCGATATTGTGATTATGATCTAGCCATGGAATCTTTCCTCTTAATAATATTAGTATGGATAAAAAACGAAAATCTATGGAGAATAAATATAGTTTGAAAAAAAACTAAAAAACACGCTTTTAAGACCCATCATACTAAAAAAGCGGAAAATAATTTTTAATATAAGCTGAAAACAATAATGAACTAAAAATACAAGTGTTATTGTGAAAAAGCGTTGGGCGCATTGGCCATATTTTTTTTTCATATATCGAGCGCCCCACGCTTATTCACAATAGCACTTGTATTTGTAGTTCATTATTGTTTTCAGCTTATATTAAAAATTATTTTCCGCTTTTTTAGTATGATGGGTCTTAAAAGCGTGTTTTTTTATTTTTTTTCAAACTATATTTATTTTTAACTTTTTAGTTTAACGTGCTTTAAAAGAGTGTTTTTTAGTTTTTTTTAAACTGTATTTATTTTCACAGATTTGATGTTTTTTTGTGATTTAAGAAAACATTGAAACATTTCATTGACCCATTTAGTTGATTGAAATTGTAAATGAAATTGGAATTATTTATTTATTATTTAAAATCTCGTAATTTTAATTAAAAAAAAAGTCACCCATAGCTAGGATTTGATCACACGACCCTTGACGCTCAAACTGAAACGTGACCGAGCTTTAACCAACTGAGCCACCGCAGCACTTAAAATGAGGGAGTCTATTAATATTTATAAGCGCATAATAAAATCAGCAAAAAGCAGGAGCTGTGGGATTAAAATATTTAATCCAGGTAATCCTGATAAGGATATTGAGATAAACTTATGAAATTATTGTTTTGCCACCGGTTCTTGATATGTGTACAAAATTTTATTAAAATCGGTTCGTGTAAAGTGGGTCAAAATCGAGTGTAAAGGTGTCGGTTACATACATACATACATACATACATACATACATACATACATACATACATACAAGTGAAGCTAATATAAGCGTGTTAAAAAAGGATTTTTTTGTTTTAATATTCTTTGTAAAAAAATAAAGGTTTAAAGCTTTTAAGTAAAGGGTGATTCAGCGTAAGGTTTAATTTAATAATTTATAATGTAAACATTTTTAAAAGTGAGCTTGAAATTTATCATATCGGTCAAGAGTTCAATGCATGGTATTTACTTTTTGAAAATATTATGTAATATGTATGAATGATATCAGACTACGTCTGAGGTTCCGAAGTTCAAATTTTGGGCGACTCATTGAAGCATAGCGACTTGTATCTTGCCTCGCAAGTAACATGGCTGGCTTATTCCTAAAGACCTTAAACTTTACTTACATATATTCTCCCAAAGGAAATATTCTGAAGGTGTGATCTCTAGCAGTACCAGAAATTTAATTCTCACCAAAATTATTTTTCAACTAGCCCTTGCTTCACGTCTTGTTAATAGCAGAGCTCACCATACAGTCTGTAAACATGGCAATGGCGGGCGTGACAACGGTTACTTTTGACGGTAAAATTCTGATAAAAGACACCATACCGTTGTTTTTAACGAAGAAACGGTATCTCTTGGCCATGTACATATGTTTTTTAACGTATGTATGAGCTAGAAATGGGCTACTTTACTGAACAAAATTTGACTGGATTTTCATTGAGTTATTTCAGAGCCTATTTTCTTATTCTGCAGCCTGATGGCTTCAATTCTTGCAAAAGTTGAATTTTGTAGGCTTTGACAGCCTAGTCAATCCTCACGTTAAATATGGTTGCGAATACGAAAAGCCAAGTTGCTGAGTGCAACCTATTAAAAAATTAATACAGAGCGTGAAAGTTTCCCTTATATTGTTTTTTAAATTTATGTTATTGAAAATGTTAGCTTATTTTTATCTTCAAAAAGGAATATTTTTTTAGTTATATCGCATCAGGAGAGATAAGGAATCCGCCCAAATTCGTTTTATTTTAACATATAGTTAACCTTGTGAATTAATTGAATTGTGTTTTAATAAATTATTGGTTCCCAAATACAAATTTCTTTACAAAATTAAAAGACATTAAAAAAATTATTAATTATGTAAGCCACATACAAGTCTATTTCATAGCAGGGAATAATTTTAATTTTTATGTATATTAAATATTTTTCTAGTTTTTTTTTTTTTTATTCATACTCAAGGCATCTTTTTCACACTTAGGTGTGACATGCTTAGATTCAAGAGGTTTTTTATTTTACTCTAATTGCACCTTTAAGGGAATAATTCAGTTAACTTCAGATGAAATAGAAAATGTTGTAGGTATAGTATGGAAATGCTGAAGGGAAAATTATATGGATTTTTTTTTTAATAGCAAGAATTAAAAAAATATTCATAAGATCACATACAAAATATGTTACTTATACACTGCGCGACATCAGGTTAACACTTCTATACATACATTTCAGATCTATCATCTATGTATGTAAATAAATAGAATTTTAAAGTAAATATATGTATGAGTAGTTGTTATTAATGTACATTTCTATTTACATACTTAGTTTCGATACTTTGGAACTGAAACGCCAGAATTAAAAAAACTAAAGTTATGAAAGGCAGAATTTTGAAAAGTTGAATGAAAAACGCAAACAATTTTGTGTGAGCAGTCAAAATAAAAAAAAAAAACAGAACATTGGAAATTAATCCTGATGAAAAATGCACAACTTTAACTTTGTTTTCCTTTCTTCACAAATTAAAAAAACAAAAGGTTTAAAAATATAACCATTATATATTTTAATTCGATTCTGAGCAAAAGAAAAAGTATATACAATTCCATAAAACAACATCATTAAAATGTTACGCTCGTCCTTTATTCATTTCTTTTATTCCTACAGTACAGTTATGTTTGTATACATATAATAATATTTTTGTGCATGTATATATGTATGTAAATGGTACAAATTCCAAACAACTGAAAGCCATGTTAACTCCACCGTGTCGCATGTATATAGCTGCTGAGAATAAAAAACAATTTCGTCCCGATTCGTTTGGTTGTTCTACTATCACAAAACAACACAGCCGTGGACAGGACAAAGAGAAAAACCTGTGGTTTTATTTGAACCTTAACACACAATAAAGTTTATACCTCTACCTTATACCTTGCCTTACCTACTTCTGTGCTATCCTTTTTGTTCTAGAACTGATGTTTTCAGCAGGAGCAAAAGGTGAACCCCCTTCTTCGCCAACTCACCTGCTGTAACCCTTCTTTCTGCATGTGCACATGCACATAGAAGGATATAAGGTATAGGTTAGATTTCAGGAATATGGTATACCTGGCTTTTTGTGGTGACAATCGATAAAGTAAGGCACTAAGAACAAAAAAGGCCAAAATTGAGTTCTACTTTCAAAGAGAAAATATGTAGGTATAGGTAAGTACCTATTCTACCTTTCCTGTCTAAAACAAAGATATCAGGTAACCATATCGGATTCTGGAAGGAATGTACAAGGTGGAGCAGTTTTTTTCCTTCGAATTAGTTTTTGAAGTAATGTTTTATTCAATAAGTGTTTGTGGTCATAACTGTTGGCAATATTGTCGAATATTCTCTTAAAGGGCTGTGATTGTCTAAGTCTTGTTAACACATAAGCCCGCGACTTCAGTTAGACCTAAAGAGCCTAATTCTGCTGTATTTTCACATACCATAGACGTCAACAACCAAACGGTCCCAGTATTTTGACATTAACAAAGCGGTATCCGGAAATATCGTAGGCTGTATAGTATTAATCCAGAAGAAGGGCCGAAAAGAAGATACTGCAGATGAAAGCTATCGAAGAGTCACGTTATCGAAATACCACCCGGCTATTAAAAAGCTATGTAACTGGCTGCTGGCTTAAAATCCGGAACATAGGCTCTTCAAAACAGCGATGGCAACCTACTCACCGAAGAACAGTCAGTAGTACTCGTAGATGCTTCCACGCAGAATACATAAAGTAGCTGCTGAACGGGCATCACATGGGAAAATACATCACTTACAGAACTGTTACCTCCATACCCAGTATAGAAGAGATTAACCTTGCTATTAAAAATCTAAAGTATCAGATTCATAGGCTTCATCTTCAAAAAATGTGATTCTATGTCCTGCATAGGCAAATCCCATGTAATACCCTATCCAACATACTGTGTGAGCGTCTTAAGCCATTCTTTGCCATTTAAATACTTATAATAGCACCGATTGTCAAAAGCGATGGATGAACTTGGGATCCCGAGAGAACCGATTCAGATGTACCGTTTAACATTGGAAATAACACGATGCGATGTGAGATTAGAAAACTGGTCTTCTGAAATTTGAGCAATGTCATTTTGGAGTAGATAGTACTTAAAGTCAGAGGTTAATAGGGAAGGCACTTTCTTCAACAGATTGTTTCAACTATATGGGGAATAAACCCTAGGAAAGGTGTTCAATCCCTTCAAAATCTTCATACAGATAGTCTTGCTGGTGAGTGCTAGACGATAAGCAGACAATGAGACCTGATGCTGGTCTCTTTCGAAGAAGTTAAATAGAGGAAAGGACATGAGCTGTACAAAAATGTGAAGGTATTTCAAAAAGTTAAAACACGTGAGCTAGTCTAGCTCACAAAGGTCAATTATGATCGGCAAACTTTTGCCATTTTCAAAATTGACAACATCTCCCCACAGTTCGATTGATTTTGCGACACCTTGCACGGGTATGTATATTTAAGTGGTATATTACCTAGATGCATCAGGAGGGGTGGGTGTTGGTTGAAAAACTCTGCTTTTATGGTTTCATAAATTGTAGTTTTATGACGATAGGTGGAGTCATCTAAACAATAACACAAAATGTATTATTCCCGTACAAGACCAACCCAAAAGAAAGAATAGCTATAAGGAAAGCAGGACCAACTCGTCCTTAAAGCCTGGCCAATTGCTGGAGTTTTACTTCTATGCAGGGTTGCAAAAGCTTAATTCACTTCATAGCTTAACTCTAGGCATTAATTCACAAGCTAGTAGGTGACTTATGAATTAAAAAAAAATTAATTCATAAGCTTCTTAGTGACTTATGAATTAAAACAAATTTAATTCATAAGCTAGTTAGTGACTTATGAATTAAAACAACTTTTATTCATAAGCTAGTTAGTGACTTATGAATTAAAAAAAATTTAATTCATAAGCTAGTTAGTGACTTATGAATTAAAAAAAAAATTAATTCATAAGCTTCTTAGTGACTTATGAATTAAAACAAATTTAATTCATAAGCTAGTTAGTGACTTATGAATTAAAACAACTTTAATTCATAAGCTAGTTAGTGAATTATAAATTAAAAAAAATTTAATTCATAAGCTTCTTAGTGATGTATACCTAAATTTAAAAAAAAAGTATGGCTTGCCACATGCCACATGCCACATGCCACATGCCACATGACACATGCCACATGCCACATGCCACATGCCACATGCCACATGCCACATGCCACATGCCACATGCCACATGCCACATGCCACATGCCACATGCCACATGCCACATGCCACATGCCACATGCCACATGCCACATGCCACATGCCACATGCCACATGCCACATGCCACATGCCACATGCCACATGCCACATGCCACATGCCACATGCCACATGCCACATGCCACATGTCACATGCCACATGCCACATGCCACATGCCACATGCCACATGTCACATGCCACATGCCACATGCCATACTTTTTTTTTAAATTTAGGTATACATCACTAAGAAGCTTATGAATTAAATTTTTTTTAATTCATAAGTCACTAACTAGCTTATGAATTAAAGTTGTTTTAATTCATAAGTCACTAACTAGCTTATGAATTGAAGTTGTTTTAATTCATAAGTCACTAAGTAGCTTATGAATTAAAGTTGTTTTAATTCATAAGTCACTAAGTAGCTTATGAATTAAAGTTCTTTTAATTCATAAGTCACCTACTAGCTTATGATTTAATGATTTTTGAATTCACAAACTCGCAACCCTGCTTCTATGCATTCTGAAACAAGGTAGGTACTCGTATTTCGTATATAATTTACGAGCACACTGTTGTTTGGTTTTAAGACTTTTAGACATTTAGACTATTCGAATTTGGTTTCGTAATGAAATTTTAGTGTTTTTAAAGATTTTGGAATTATCCAGTGAGATAAAGGAATTGTTAGAAAGGATACCATAGGGGATTATCTTGGAATGATTTATACATTAAGGACGAGAATTGCTATCTTATCCGTTAGTAGGTAAATATTTCTATGGACCTTTTGTATAAAATGAAATATTTTCAATTCAGTGTTTTAAGTATGATAAAAAATAAACATCCAACTTGAATATGATTAACTTACTCGTGTTTTTTTTTTTTTTTTCTTTCTTTAAAGCTATGATGATCCATCAATTTAAGTATACGTCTTTCTATTGAAGGACAAAAAATCAATCTGTTTTTCAATTTGTGGTCGATTAGTAAAATGTTAAACCCATGTGACATCTGTTTAATAATTTAACTGTGTACTCTTGACATAGAAGTCCTATCTCATCATTGTTCTTTGCAAAATGTCAAAAAAAAAATGTTCAAATCAGAGAAGAGGTTTGACTTGGTTGTCAAAAGTAAATCTCTCCGTATCTGAGATTTGCTAGTCAGGAGGTTACCCTAGCGTTTGACCTAGCCGATTTGATTCCCAGTGCAGGAGCTGCTATATAAGCTCCTTAAAAGCCTGAGCTCCAAATATTTCGAAGTAAACCATCCAAGTATAATATAGTTCATCCTGACAGGAACTTTAAACGAGGTCGTTGCTCCGATACCGCATTACTCGCTCTTGAGTTGAAGTCGTTTGTGGAAGCGATTAGAGGTTAGACCATCACATCTTGGCCACGTTTTAATTATTCACTAAGTGCTTTTAAAAACACTGTTTCTCTTGTTTTAAAAAAGTGATATTTCAAACATTCAACAATGTCTTCAAAATAATATCTATAGATAAAAACTTGGTCTAGTTTTCCTGGGGAAGCAACGTATATTTTCAAAAATAAAAACAGAAACCTGTCTCCAGAAATAGCAGACTTTATTTCATTATTTGGCATAGAAGGATGTGTTGATCAATAGTTCCTAAAGACTGAAAGATGGTTGTATGGAATAATAGTAATGCAGGCAACAATTAATCTTTATTTCCGCAACTTTACATCATCAGTTCTACCGATCATCTGTCGGAAAGTCGAAAACTACTAAGTTCCTTGTGACTTGCGTTGTTGACCAATTTACAATATTTCTAGGATTACCTTCTATTAGAAGACTTACGGTTTTGACTGTTAATAGTATTGATTTAATTTTCAATACTTTCCCTCAACTACTCCTACGCGCCATATCGTGTGCGGTTTTCAGTGATGTATTTTAGCTCCCTCCAGCTCTTTCCCAATCTCGCAGTTTCCTCCTCAACGGGTCTCTTTCACGTGCTTCTCGGTCTACCAACTCTTCTTCCATCTTGTGTGATTGGGTTCCACTCTAGTTTACATTTTCGAAGAGTGTGTCCAATCCACTGCCACTTGTGCGTTCATGGTATCTATGGGTTGCTTAGCTGTTTGCCTACATATGTAAGTCCTCGTTAGAGATACGATAGTAACAGAAAACCCGTAAGATGTTTCGAAGACACCTATTAACGAAGGTTTGCAGTTTCCTGGTTATTGCTGTTGTTATTTTCCAGGTGAGCTGAAGGCCCTGGTAGCTAGTGCTCTAAAAAATATTTATTGAATTTGTAATTATATTGTTGAATAAAGTATAATAATAATAGATAATAATATTTTCCAGGTGCTGCAACCATATAGCAGAACTGATTCGACGTTAGAGTTAAACAGTCGTAGCTTTGTGTTCAAGCTGAGAGATTTGTTCCTCCAAACATTGAACACCATCCCGAACGCCAGCATTTGCTTTTCCGCTGCGGCTGGCGATGTCTAGTTCGGTTCCTCCTTCAGTAGAGACGATACTTCCAAGGTATTGGAAGCTCTCTGTTTTCTCTGCTGCTTGTTGGGCAATGCTAATGGGAGCGGATGATTGCGAGCTCTTTGTTTTTCCCGTATTAATTTTCAGCCCCACGATTTTTGCTTCTCTCTCCATCGTCTGCGTAGTCAAGATGTTTAAGGTAAGTTGTCAGAGTCCATCTTATTCATCCGCTTACTGTCAAAGCCATCCTCAGTACATCACTTTATTACCAATAAAAACAGGATTGGTGACAGTAAATAATAATAATACTTGTTCAAATTTCCGTGTGATGGTCTGACATTCTAATGACTTGCTGTCACTTTTGGCACGCTTGTCAAAAAACTATATAATTTTGGCATCTCTAAATGAATAGATCCCAATGCAAAGTATGGAAGTGACAACCATAAATTATTAAAAAAAAATTAAAGAATTCAAAATGTTCTTCTCCTTCCCCCTTCGCAAAAAGATAATAATGAATCCCTTATTAATTGTAAAATAATAAATAATTACCTTGGGTTTTGAGGAAAACGATAAATTAAGTCATGGTCGTTCAATATAAGAATTATCCTGTTTTTCCGTTTTCCAAGAGAAACATTTTATTCCTCAGCATCAGCTTTATCTTCGATGCTGATATATGAAGACATAAGGGCCAAACTTCTAAGAAACAGTTAGGTCAATACATTTTTCAATTGCTTAGTTTTCTTTTTTTCTAATTTTAGCAATTTTATTTTTATTTAAACTATTTTTTTTTTTTACTTTGGAGGACATTTAAGACCAAGAAATACTGGATGGACGTTTCAAATTTTAACAGTTCCTTCTATATTTTCTCTCAAGGTCTCAAGGGACTTTAAGTTCAGAAACCTTTTGCCATACCCTAACGGAACCATAGTTCTTAGAGTAGGTACAGAATAGAGACTAGGCACTGTGACCTCTTAACCGCATTCCAGAGTAAAGTCTTTCCTAGAATTGTTTCTATGAAAGAACAATTCCAGAGAAGCTATAATCATGAAATGTACCATTTTTTCCTGGAAGCCGATGTTGTGACAAAAATAGAGTTCCATACATTCCTGTGAGCAGGACATCCAGGCCACTTGTATGAGCGAACAGGAACGCCGCAGTCGGATATCTGGTGGGTTTAACTCACAAAAAATTGTCCTTGATCGGAATAAGTTAAAAGGCTTTTTGAAGAAGGTTTAATATTATTTATAAGAAAAACAGTCGCCCATTATTTCAAAGTTTTGATTTGAATTCAATCCAAATTGTTAATCTAGAAACTAAAAAAAAAGAATACGGCGGTAAACTTGTCAGCAAAACAATTAGAAAGATTAGAAGTTTCATAAAATAAATATTAAAGATAAATAAAAATAAAAAAGAGAGTCGGTGACAAAACGGAGTGTTGAAAAAGAATTCTTCTCAACAAAAGGTGGTATGCTATAAGGGAAAAGTGATCTTTCAACCTGTTTAGTTTTTTTTTAATTTTCTTAGTTTCTGTGTACTTTTCTCTATATTTTTTTATTGACAAACCTTCTACGAAACATTAGAAAACATTTAAACGAAAGATGAACGAAATCGGTTTAGCCGTTCTCCAGTTATAGCGTGACCAGAAGAAAATAGAGTTAATTTTTATATACATATGTATATAGATTTTATTTATCAAATGTCACTCTGAAGTTTTAAATTTAAGATATAAAAATCTTGATATTCAAATTGTTTTTAGAAAATTCACATTATTTGCATTTAAGATATTTTAGCTTGACACTCATTTTTTCCTGAGTTAAGTGAATTTTAACGTGTGAGCAATTATAAAATTGAAAATTATATTATTTAAATCCCAGAGATTTCTAAATGTAAGGTGCTTGACTTAAAAGAGTATTTCCAAAACAAAGAATTCTAAAATGTCTTTTGTATTTTCTCCCAGTTTTTTTTTTTTTTTTTTTAAATTTTGTTTTTAAGAAGTCCTGCTCCGTTTTCTTTTTCTGTAGGTTTTTTTGAATATTTTAAAGGAAGACATCACTCCATAATTTTCCTGGAATTTTTCTCTTTTGAAAATTCACTATTCATAGTATGTTCTGAACCAATGTAGGTCAAGAGAGTTCTTTTGTCTCCAAAGAGTTGAGGAAGAATGTAAAAATGAAGGAAATAAAACTTCAACCGCTCATACCTAACCTAACCTCTTTTGCGTTAATTTTAATTTTATTCACGCTTGAACTATTAACACTTTTATAATGTCCTTTGTCTAAAATGACTTTTGTTTTAAAAAACTGTAGTAGAAGTATAGGTACCTAGTAAATTCAATGGGTTCATATTTTTTTTTTTTTAAATGAAGAAATACAGAAAATAAACATTTACTTTATTTAAATAATATTTAATTTTATTTCAATAAACATAAAATTAGTGCAAATAAAATTAAATTTCTAAACAAAACGAAAAGCTATCAATAATCCTTGTCCTTAAATACAAGCAGTGTTGCCAGATCAAAATTGAAAATCAAGTTAAATAAGATTTGTTGCCTGATGGATTTTTCATCTTTAAAGTGACATATATTTAGTTTTATATATTTAAGTAATTAACATAGGTAATAAGTCAATAAAATTTTGACAGAATCAAACATCACTGTAGGAATGTAGATTTGACACTTGGTTGATGGTTGGTCTATTTGTTCTTCATCCATCTGCCAAATGTCAACTCATATGTCAATGTCAGACAAATTGAACAGTGGATATGTTCGTTAATTGTATTGCATAGTTATTTGACGTTGGTTCATACTAAACTTGAAATTATTATTCAGAAAGTGCAGTAAAGAGATTTACGAAAAGTCGAAAAGTTACATTTAAAAATATGTTAATTAATTTTAATTATTTTCAATTCCCGCCGAAATTAATAGAATAAAATTATTTTGAAGTCTTTATGTTAGAATAACTTATTCGTGAGATATTTGAGACTATCTGGCAATGCTGTAGTACAAGTACGAGTATGTATTTGTACTTGTACATTCTACAAGAAACCAATTGAATTATCCCCATTTCTATTTCCCGCTGAGTCCTATGAGCAGTGGCGGCTGCTGGGTCATCGAATAGGGAGTGCACTCACTAAGTATTAAATTTGGAAATATAATAAATAAAGAAGACAATTTCTGTTCATATATAAATATAAAGACTTTTTGCAATCAAGTTAAATTTAAAAAACACCAAACAGATACAGCAAAATTAAATCCATAATACGAATTCAAATTCATCAATCATAGTCGCCGGCGGCGGCGGCGGCAGCAGCGGCTGCATAGCGTTCCGACTTCCGAAGCTATCGCCTCCTGCGTCACTCTCACTCACATTGACCGGCGAACTTCGTCACACATCGGGATCGGTTGCTGCCTTCGGTAAACTTCGGTTCTCTCGTGCGGCGCACGGAAGTACATTAATTTCTCGATACATTTCAATAAGATATCTTTTGTTTCACGCGTCAGGCATGTAAGGCTGTAACCCATACAAGTTATATTAGCAGCCCTTGTGCGCTCGCCAAAGCGCACGAGAATTGAATTTACAGGGAAAATACATACAATGTTGTCTTTGTCTTGACTTTGTAGTATAGCAAAGTGCTATTAGAAATTTTGTGTTGCTATTGTATGATTGAAAAATAAACTAATATGTACTTAATTTAACAAATTAAGATAAAGTAATATTTAGTAATTTTTAAATCTTTTGGGTTGGTGGTTCAGCGCACGAGCGCACTTAAGGTACAGCCGCCACTGCCTATGAGGACAACAATCTGTTCATATTGTTAGTGTGTGCCTCCTACACTCCAAGACCATGATCATATCATGGAAAATTCATCTTTTTCCAAACAACAATTTGTATATTTTTGTCTCCATTTGCGAACGTCTCCAGGCCCCACATGAATAGAGACAGAGGGTAGGTAATGTCTGACAGGGGCTTGCAGGAATCTAGTTTAAGGTTTATTTTTAGTTCTTTTACTGAAAACCTCCTCTGGCTTTGGCTTTGGCTCCGTCACCGTCACCATCACCATCACCGGCTCCGGCCACCCGAATCCCCAACAAGCTCCAGCACTCAGCTCCTCAAGACTCAAGACAACGTAAACAAATTCATACACACAAATTGTATCCATAATAAATTTAAAGAGTTAGAGGAGACGAAAAAATACAACAACAACAAAAAAGGAAAAGATAAATCGGATGCACCTCATTGTCGGGCGGAAATTACTTTTCACAAACACTACGACTTCCCGCAAGGAAGTACATTTTTTCGAGATTAGAAAGAAAGAAGCGCACCTGTTGTGACAGCCAGGACTCAGAAGCGAACTTCTCATATTTTCCTGACACATATACAACTACATTCATACAAATGTATATATAATGTAAGTATGTATAGATTAGGTACTAACCTACTCCTACTCGTACACTCGTACCTTACTATACATCATAAAACATTAAATGGAACGCTGCGGGGGGTGAACGCCGCTGAACGGGTAATCGGGTGGCTGGGTTATGTATGTTTGCTTCCACTTGATAAAGTGGGATTATTTTCAGAGAAGCAAAGCAGAAAAAAAAGGATGATGCAAGGATTTTGCTTTTTATAAAACGGAAAGAGTCATTGATATCCCGTCGGAGTATGGCTAAAATGCCATCAAACAGACTTTTTGATTTAAGCTTGAAATACAAATTAATGAGCTTAGGTCGTAAGCGAGCAGAGTTAGGATAAGAGATGATACGCGCTGAAGTAAGGGAAATATAAACTTGATATTTTTTTTTTGTTTTACGAATTATATGAAATACAGGATTCGATGAAGAACCCAACTGACGACGACGACGTTTGCGACGACGATGATGTCCAAAGAGTTATATGGTTTTCCAAAAAGGTTTAAAGCAACATGAGATTAAGTAAGGATTTGCATGAATAAATGTTGATTTAATGGGTTTTTAAAATTGTTCCTAATTTGAAATCAATAAAATTAATCTCCTTTTTCTCTTTTTCCTTCTCGAAGAACGTAGATTGAATTTTGTGTTTTTAAACACTCATTTAGGAAAGGTATCTTAAAAAGATTGTTTTTTAATAGGTTCTAGGTCAAGCAGTAAATTATGGTTTATTTCCATCATTAAGGAGGCAGGTCCTTTGTATAGGGTTTGGCTTGGCGTCGTTATGGAGCTTATATAGAAAAGTTATAGTTTGAACGGTATCATTCTTTTTTATTTTGTAATAAATTTATAAGACAGCCGGCTTATCCAGAGTCTCTTATCTGAAGATACAGAAACAGGCGGGTTTTTTTACGCTTACGGTTGCAGAGTAACAAAAAGAATCGGACACGGACAGATATGGGATCTGTTGACAGATTAACAGTAGACTAACTATAAGACAGCTGCAAGAAAGATATTAGGGCTGCTTTTAAGAAATTTGACGGTTGAATTTAACACAAAAGCTTGGAAGGAAATTAGTATAATCAGGATCATATCAAAAGCGAATTGAGGCTTGACGCATGGATCTCTTAATCAATTTACCATCAGCAAGATGGACTTTATTATGATTAAACGTTTTCGTACCATTAAGATCTGAAAGAGGTTTTACATTGACTCCAGGAGTTGAGAAGATTTCAAGGTGAATAGAAAGATTCAATGTCTGCTAACATCAAATGTATGTATTTTTGAAACTAAACTTCTGAGTGCTGGGTTTGAAATTATTAAACCTGGATTTGCTGACAAAGACAATGAAATTTCTGAGAAAAAGATGTGCATAAAAAGGGCCCTGTCAAGAAAATTGCGAGTTTAACAAAATATTGTAAATGAAGTTCTGAAGTCAAGAAGGGCTGATCAACAAATGATGACATAGAAAACATTTCTGAAAGGTTTTCCAATAACAGTTTTCATTTTTAAAATTAAAAAAAACAGTGTTTTTTTAAACTTATAAACTGAAGTTTGTATTAAAAAGAAGAAATGCCATTAACAATTAACAAAAAAAATCTACCAAATCGCAGCCACGGCTACGATTACTGTATCCTTTCATGAAATTTTCTATGACCAATTTGCACATTTGCGCCTGTACTTTTCCGATAGCCTTAGGAATCACAGAATCTCGGGGGCCAATTTTAACCACCCCTTCGAGGGATAACACAGTTTGAAAACTGTTGCTCCAGGCTCATTTTCGAAAAAGTAAGGTCCTTCCAATGACCTCGCCTCCGGACCATAAACCGCACCGAACAGCTAAACACTTTGAGGATAAAGAGGCTTTTCAACAATAAATCTTTGGTTTTCCGAGCCCCCAGATGCAACAATTTTGCTTATTGACGTATGTAGCTATCGAGATGGAAATGGGCTTCATCAGTTATAATTATTTTTCGATAAAATTCGAGATCATTTTCATGCATTTCAAGGACTCAATCAACATTACAGCTTCAAAAGTGATATCTACCGAAATAGTGGCCTGTTCTAGCATTTGAAAAACGACACTGACAATTCTGAACTTTAAATTTATTTTCTTCATTTTGTATACGAAAAAGAAAAACTTACTTCAATTTTCAAAATTCAAAGCAAATTATTGACAACAAATAGCTGTCAGCTGTCAAATAATCTACTTTACTCGGATGTTTACGATATTACGATATTAACGCCTGAAGATAACATTTCAAATTGCCGTATAAGAGTTTATTGATTCTTTTCAAAATGGTCTTGACGCCGGTTTTGATTCTTCTTCCGCATCCATATCTTCAGTTAAAGTTAAGAAAAATCAGTGAACTTGGCTCTCTAAGGCCTATCTTTGACCGAAACGAAGGAAAATGGTCCAATGCTGCCACCACTCCACACGGAGCTGTCACTCTCTGTCTCTGTTGAGACTTCTCGACAATAACATATGGGTTTTCTGAGCCTCAAATGTGGCAATTTAATTTCTTAACGTAACTACTGCGATGAAAATGCACTTCTTCAGAAGTTCGCCCATAATCGTTGCACAATTCAAGTTTCGAACTGTGAATCTGTAATGAAGTTGGACATTCTAATTGAATTACGAGTTTTTGAGATCGATGGTGGGTTTATCATTCATGCGGTTTTTTAACAAACTTGAGTATACAGTAGGAGCGGTGAGTGCTTCATTTCGATCAAAACTTTTTTTCAAAAAACTGAACATTTTGATCAATTCACTCACTTTGGTAACAAGAATTCAATGTTTTTCAACATTGATCAAGAGTAAGACAAATTATATCATCTCGCCTTGGTATGACAATGACTTTCTGATGTTAAGATTTCGATTTGGAAACATCTGTCAGTGTCAAAATAAACCACTATATATGACCCATCTCTTTTTTCTTTTCAAATGATTTTAAAAATATTAAAATCATTAACAAAACTTCATTATTTGAATTTTTAATAAAATTAAATGACATCTGGCCCCCAAAACAAACTGAGTCTAAATAATTCAATTATTTCCCAAAGCATCGATTAGGATAAAATTTCCCAAAGCCCCCATCGAAAATAATTAGAAAAGTTTTAACATTTAATTTTTTTCATCTTATATCAACCAATCCCAAGGGTAAGTAACAATCCCATCTGATCCGATGAAAAAAAAAAAAAAAAAAAAAAAAAAAAATGAGGACAACATAGTGCCATCCCCAAAACATCTTTTTTACTTCTCAATCCTCATATAGATACTCGTACACATCCATGTGTCTACTCCAAACTATAGCTTCGTTTCAAAAGTTGTCACCTAGTGGCTCACAAAACTTTTAATGCTTTGTCGTCAAACTATATAAGGGTGATCAATGTCCTCTTTTCGAGAAATATTAGAAACACTTTTCAAGGCAACCAAACCAGAACTTGACTGCTTCTGTTTCTGTTTCAGAATCAGAATAACCCAGCAGCAGCCAGCAGTCAGCACCCACCATTACCGGCTGTTGTTGGCCGGCCAAACAGCATGTCTCCCACTAGGCCAGCCCGGCCGGCCGCCATCCACCCGTCCTAAATGATACATATCCGCTATGCATCAGCCAAATGTTGCCCCAGCTTCATCCTTGCCGAACAGTATCTTGCATTTTTTGGCCAAGTCCCAAAAACATTTTCTGTATACCGACGACTACGAAGATGACAACGACGACGCCGGGCAACCACCAGAACAGATAGAATAAAAGATACAAAGATACAAATAAACAAAGGCAGAAGAATTGCCTACGTGCCTTTGAAGGCACGATAAGTTCTCATCTCGAAAACGTATTCGTTATTCCTTGAGTGGCGAAGGCGATAGCGATGGCTATGGCTATATGGAGCTCGGTGCTCATTGCTCGTAGCTGCAGGCTCCTGGGGGGATCTGAAAGGGGTGTGATGTTGGGCAAGAACATGGGGTCCAATTTTTGTTTAGAGTTTAGAGTTTTCTACTTATTTTTTTTTTCTGGCCATTCCTTCCATCTCTCTCGGCTGGCTGTTGTTTTCCCAATGTTTGCCCCAACAACTGTAAGTATGTTTATCCAACAGCAATTTTATCTGGGGCAAGAAATTAAGCTCGAGAAAAAAAAAATTAAATAAAAGAAGAAAAGAAAAGTCCGAGTAGTCCTTAATTGATAAGCATCTCTGACGGGTGCTCTGTGTGTGAGCAGAATCCTGGCAGGAGAGGACGATAGAGCACAGCACAGGACGAACACAGCCCCGGACGATGATGATGAGGAGTTAGCTAGCTGTTACTCTAGAGGAATAAAATATAGTTTACCCAACACACAAGAATAGTATGCTAGAGCTATATATGTAGGTACTTTTGTTCTTTGCTAACTGTTTGCTTTTTATAAGTTGCGGACACGGACATAGCTTCATGATGGTGATGGTGATGGGTGGCTGGTAATTTTCTCTGATGCTGGAACTTGAACTGATGGAGCTGGAGCTAGAAACAAACAACATCCAACGAACACGAGAGTATTCGGTTCCCATAAGATTATCTTGAATATAATGGAAAATGAAACAGTTCTAGGATTGTACAACAAGAAGTTAAAAGTAGGGCAAATTAATTAAAGAATTTTAATTGAATTGCATCTCAAGAATTTTGTAAATGAAACCAAAGATAAATGAACCCTTCAATGTGCATTTTCGAATACATATCTACTATATAATTATAAATGTACTATGTTGTATACTTTATGGTTAAAAAGTTGATGTTTAGAAAATTTAATTAAACTATTTTCTTTTTTAAGTTAAACATTAATTGATGTACATATTTAATTTGTGTGTGTATAAATGTTTTAAATAGGGACAAGGAAATGTTTTACTTTCGAATTACATAGTTAGAGAAAAGTGGTTTATGGAGAAATTTAATTTATTTTCTAATTGATCACCCTTTGTCTGTTCAATTGTGGAGTTCAAAATTAGAGGAACACTGGTCATATTCAATTTTGAGCTTTGAAAGCAATGAATTTTATTTATGTTCTGTTCAATATAAATAACTGTGAAAAAAGGAAGTAATATAAAATTTGTGCGAAAAAATGATTTAACAGATTTCAGAAAACTAATTATGTTGTTTTCCACGTTATGATTTGATTCAATATGAATAAAAACAACTTAAAAACTGTAAAAAATAAATAAATTTGATATCAACTTCAAAATATTGTTTTTACTATGTAAAATGACGTTTTTAACATCTCGTAATATTTTCGAAAAAATTGAATTGAAAAATTATTAAAAAAGGTTTTTCAACTCGAATATCTCGAAAATGGGTAAAAATTTTGACTTCCCATGGGAACTGATTTTATTTTATACATGATACAATTATTAAAAAAAAATTTACAATTTTGACAAATATTACAAAAAATAAATTAAAATCTAACAAAAAGTGTTAAAAATTGTTTTTAAACTTAATTGTCTTGAGAGCGGATATAATTTTCACTTTGGATTTATTTTTTCTTACACATTCAACAACTGTTGAAAAATATTAAAATTTTGACAAATATCAAACTAAAACAAAATTCTTCCAAAACTTGTCAAACATTTTTTCTTTGACTCAAATATTTCAAAATTATATTTTTTAAAAAAATCAATAAAAATTACTACATTTTTAACTCCCCATAGTAGGGGAGCCCATCATACTAATTGGGGATTTACTCGAGCGTCGCGGAACCCTATTGAAATTGGTAGATAAGGAAATAAGAAGAAATAATTGTTAGTACCGTTGTCACTTTTAGCGGTGCGGGGACCGTCTACAGACATTTCAAATTGTAAACAAAAAACTGTAAAATGTACAATGTACATACCCGTCAGATATTGATATACATATGTATTTCATGTGTCAACATGTCAATATCACTGAAATAAAATATACATATGTACAATAATCTCACGATTAACGTGGTGGGTGTGACTATGCGGGACGGTTTAAAAAAATTTAAAAATGCATTTACTCCAGCACGTCAGATTTTCAGAAGGGGTGTTAAGTGAGCCCTACAGTTACTCTGATTTCTTATTCTGGCGATTTGGAAGTCACGAAAGCTGGGAACGAATTTTTGAAAATGTAAAAAATATCCCCATCTTGACATACTCGAGCGCATCAGATTAGCGAACTGAAGGTTCAGCATGACGTCAAAAGTACAGTGACCAATAATCTGACGATTATGACGATTGATATTGTACGACAAGATTTTATAATGGATAATTATAGAACAGTTTCAAATAAGCATTTTGTACTATTGGAGGGGGGGTCTATATCTAATCGTTTAGTAGGGAAGGGCAATTTAAAATACTTTAAATGGAAAAGAAATTGTTAAAAAATAACATTACTACTTGCATTTAAATAATATACATTTTTCTTAAGCCAACAATAAATCCATAGTTTAAAAAAAAATAAACTACCTATGTATAAAGTCAAAATGTGTACAAACAAAAGTGTGATTTTTCAAAATTTTAATAATTTTTAAATTGTTTTTCATTCCGAACTTCTTTCTCTTCTTAATTTTCATTCTAAAAGCGAAAACAAAATGACTTTATGTATTATAGTTTTCGAGAAAACACTATTGTATAACTATTTATGAAAGCAAACAAAACAACAAAAATGTCATAAAAAGTAGTTAAAGTAATTTTCAATTTTCTCGAAAACTGAGTACATATATTATTAAAATTAAAAAAAATGTACTTGAAACTTTTTTTTTGGCCAAATTTTGACTTTAAAATAATTTTTTTGATTTAAAAAAACAGGCAGATAGTACAGAGTTCTTGTTTTTTTTAAAAGGTGTAATACTTAAGTGTTAGTGTTGCCGTAATATTTTACAAATTTATTATTCATTTCAAGCAGTTGTTTTTTAAATTGGGATTTTTCTTACGTTCGGCTTCCGGAAATGGTAAGATTATATATTTTTTGTTATTCTCATATCATTTTCTTTAAAATAAAAAAAAAATTATTGTTAACATTGTTATGTGATACATAATACATATTTGATATAAATTTGGAAAAATTTGAACATACCGTTATTTTTTAAAAATAGAAAAACTACAAAAAAATAATTTCGTCACTATTACGTAAAATTACGGTTTTGGCATCTGGTAAAGTTTTGGAAAAATTTCAATGGACAGTTTTTTTTGCAAAAATGTGTGCCAAAAATTGTCAAAAATGGTGTTTCGACTTAAATTTATTTATTTTAAGTAAATATCTCTACCCGTTCCTGAGATATCACTAACAGTAGTTCAAAAATATCTCTTAAACAATTTTGAATTATTAATTTTCTTCTTAAGACCTTGAAACATCGATATTTGTCAAAAACTTCCTATGTTAAGAAAATAAATGTTTTTATCATTCCCTTTCAAACTAAATAATTATACTGCAATTCATCTAAAGTCAGATTTTTTTTTGAATATGTACTTCCATAAACTGCAATTTATTTCAGCTCCTTAATGCGTGCAGAGTAATTAAAATATTAAAACACTAAGATAACTTTTTATTCCATGTAAATATAGTTTACACCGTTTCCAACAAATAACTGCGAACAAAACTCCATCAATTAAAAATATAAAAGAATATCTGATAAATCATAATTATCACTCATACATGTGACTGTATATGTGTATATCTATATACATGAACATCGAGAGTATGCATTAATTAGTGGCATATCTAACTTTCTCCATTAGCAACAAGTGTCGGCATTAAAACTAACAAATACAAATGTATCTATGTAGCCCCCCGCCTCCCAAATCCATCATCGCCACCCATCATCCCTTACAATCGCACTGCATCATATACAAACAAACAAATAAACTCACACATACAACCATAAAAAGCTAAAAATCAGGGATGGAAATACATATAAAAAAAAACTAAAGCAATTTAAAGATACGAGTATAAAAACTGCAAATAGAGCAATAAACTCAATTTACTTAGCCTCACACACTCTCTAACTTTATGTATGTACATACACAAGCACATACATATATTTGATAAACGCGAAGACTTGTCAAAGGTCAAAATCATACATACTCGTACTTGGGGTGCAGTAGCGTATTGTGCGTTAAATTCTGATCAAATATTTGCCAAACAAAACACTTGCACGGCAATCACAATAATTAACATCGACGACAAATCAAATAGAAATAGAATATGTATGTAATAATTACACAGCCTCTCTTGTCAAGGGTGTGTTTAATAGAAGGCGGGTGGAGGGGGTGGTGGTGGTGTTGTAACTTGTAAGTAAGCTTTTAGCTGAAAGTGGTTCAACATTTTTACCTACAGCAATCCCCAGTATACCATCATAGAGCTCTAAATTGTATCTAAAGGCATTTGCATGCGTGTGTGTTAGTGCTGCATACACAAACACAAAACAATAGACATAAATTACGAAGAAAATTTAATGTGATTATTAAATATTGAGAAAGCTAGTGAGTGTGATCCTTCGATAAGATAAACATAAATAGGTACATTGGCTTGAGATTTTCGGTGATGGTGAACCAAAAACGAAACTAAAGAAAAACCAAAAGCTTTTCTCTTCTATTTTCTTTTGATATCAAATGAAAATGATGATGAGTGCGCACAAGCCAGATTGATTGGGGTAAACATCAAAGTGATTATGATGATGGTGGTTTTGGTGGTCTAGTTATTTAGACTGAGGTGAAATTCTTGGAAATGTGTTTTCCATTGACGATGGTCTAGATATTGGCAAGTGTTGCAGACTCTTGAGTGCGATTAAGTACTTAGAGTTGGGAATGTATATGAATGGAATAGTATTCATACGCCAGAGTGAACATTTTGTTTTATCTATTTGATTTCAATTTATTTATGTATTTCAGGAATATTGAAGAATCCCAAATTATTCAATCCAGTCCTTTCTAGTTTTTTCTCAACAGGAAAATAGAAATGGTGTTGTTTAAAAGTCGGAGGAAGGCATTACTCATTTTCCATAATTTTCAGCATTAAATAATATTTAAAGTTGAAGCACTCTAATGGCTCTTGGCAGTGAGAGACAATTTGCAGACCTTCGAATCAACACTTCACCATTATTTGAAAGTGTTCCTTGTCTTGTCTATGGCTTGTTCGAATTTTCATCCTTTTGAATTGTAGAGAATTTCTGGACTATTGGAGAGTTACAAGTATAACACCAATTTTCAAATCTGGATAAACGCAAAGTATATCCAACAAATATTTTAGGCAACTTTTAATTCAAGAGCTTTTTTATAAGGTAAACACTTCATTTGTGAACAGCAACATGAAATGTTTACCAAAAAATCAACAAATAATGTTCATTTGACAGTATTTTCAAATTATATTCACGGACTTTGAGAAAACCTTTGATAGTATACAACATCTGTTTTCAATACTTTTTCTTTTTAAGTGAACTATTAAATATGTCCCTTGAAATTTGTTCGTATCGGTAACAAAATGTCATAACTTTTCTTCCATCTATCCGGTGTTCCACAGGGGAAGCATTTAGGACCTATCATAGTCATTTTTTGTACATTAAGTATTCAAGCTGCTAACTTTATGCTGATAACCTTAAGATTTTTGAGTCGGTAACTGAGGTAACTAAAAAATTCTTCTAAAATTTATCAGATCTATTTTCTTTTCCATAATTTTGACATACAAAATATCAATGGCAACACCATCTCAAAAATATTCCCAGAAAAAGGGCGATGGTACTATAAAGCAACAAAAAAAAAACTTACCCAAAACCAAAACAACACAAAAAAGGAAACACATAAAAAATAGAAAAAAAAGAATAACTCTGGAAGCACAGATTATCCAAGAAGAATCACAACAAACGCGTTGATATCAAAGAAACATAAAAAGCTTCCACCAATATGGCAGCCAAAGCCATCAGTAACACTTAACAGTATATCAGCTTCCATCACTATCAGACCAATTGAGGCACACACAAAAATATTGTTTTCAACAACCATTTTTCTTTTACACCAATAACTATAATTTTTTTTCAAAAAACGGGAGAAAATTTGAGAAAGAGAAAAAGAGAGAGAGAGTGGTTAAAGAAATGGTACGAACCATCATCATAAGCTTAACTTTAGATACACATCACTAACCGTACCCACAGCATCCGTATCCGCGAGAGAGTGAGAGAACATAGTATACGGATCTAGGGGAAGCCCAAATTGAACTTTTTCTCTCTCAGCACAAGAACACCCAGAATCTGCCACAACAACTACCAGCCAAATCGATTTTAGTCAGGTGTAGTCAGTGTTCGAGTTCGGTTGAGGGCATCGTTTTTGTTTGCTACATCGGTTTCCATACTAAAAAAAAAGTGCTGTACTGTATTTGCTAGGATATAAATTAATCAAAGTTGGTTGGCTTTTCTTTCAAATTTTCATTTTTCGACTTCCCTGTAACAACTCAAAATAAGAGAGTGAAAAAAAAGAAACACAAGAAAAGCAAGTGACCCCCTTAAATTAAAAAAAATTCTAAAAAAAAAGAAGAAAAATCCATTCAAAACTTCTTACCACATACAGAAGTACCTATACATAGTGTACACTTAAACAGTTCAGTATGTAACCATCAGGATCAAAAAAGGAACAAGTGCAAAGTACAAAAAAGAAAATGAATTCTTGATAAAAAAGAAGAAGCAAAAACTACTAAAAAAAAAGAAATCAAAAATCAAAAAAAAAAAAAAAAAATCATACCTAGTCGACAAGGAAAGCTCTCCTAGATTTATAAATTTTTGTTGTTTTTTGTACTCAAAGTGAAATTTTCATCTGGTATACAAATATTCACCACACCCTGATCTGCTTTTGCTTTTGCTGCTGCTCCTGCTCTGGCTCCAGCTCCTGCTGCTGCTGCTATCGTCGCCGCCGCCGCTGCTTTCGTTCCTTCTGCCTTTGCCTATACAACACTGTTACCTACTTTATAGAGCTCCATATCCTTGTCGTAAGAAAATTCGGGTGCAAATACTGTCTTCCCTTGGTGACATCCGTTTCACTACGCAACATCCTCTGTCGGTCGGTAATAAAATAATTCACTAAAGAAATCACAAGTAGTTTTAAATTTTCCAATCGAATAAATTTAAAATTTTCATAAAATAAAAAAAAATTGTAGAATTTTATAAAATTCGTATAAATCTTCCTAAAATTTATTAAACATACATAATAGTGAAGTCCTTTTCTATATATACAAATTATTATTGTTATAATTATAAAACAAAAATGTCTACAACTGGATGTGATAATAATTTAAACCGGTGGTGATGGTGATGTGGAACTTTGTTTAATCGCAATTAAAAAAGTTCACACAGCAGTAACATCAATTAAAAATTACAACAAAAAAAAATACATAAAATAGAAAATTATACACAAGTGAAAAAAAATTTCTAGTCTGTGTACCTACGTTTCTGTAATCAGTGAAATTTTGAGGAAAAAAAGAAAAAAAGAAAATTACTTCAAACCTCAAACGAGTATGAGAAGAAAACGTGTTCAGCGAAAAGCAATTATCATGGAAAGCGTGTGATTAGGAGATGAGGAAAAGTGGTCTGGCACAAGGTTCGACATAGGTATCTATTTATTTTCTATCCCCGAATGGAAGCAATCTGAAGTGAGACTTCTCAACATCAAAGCCAAATTGATATCAGTGATTTCTTTGGATCTATACTATAGTAAAAGAAAATTCAGAAAATAAAAATCAGAAATTCAAATCCTTATCAGCAACAATTATAAAATTCTAATTTATGGCAATGCTTTAACTAAAAATTAAAAAAAAAAGAAGTACCTACCTAAGAAGAATCCATCAGGGAGGAGCTGCTGGAAAATAATTTGAATCCGCCACAACAACAACAGCAGCAACAAAATTAACAACAACAACAAATTAGAATATTGTACAAAACTTTTTTATCAAAATCCCCATCTCGTCGTGTTCTATATTTGATCCAGATAACCAGAGGCAGATACTCACTTTGGGAAGAAAAAAAAAAAAAACACACACACACACTGAAAAAGAGAAAACACGAGAGCGAGAGCCAAGCGAGAGACCGCGAGATCGAGAGCGAGACTACAAGGAGAGCAAAGTAATAATAAATTATATCCTGTGAGAGGAGCTTTCTTTTCGTCCTTTTTATTTTGTTGTTGGTTGCTGTTGGCGTGTGTGTGTTTGTTTTGCATTGTTGTTTGATTCATCACTCACTCACTCTATAAGGACTCAAACCCTATACTCTAATCAACTACACGAACAACATCATTATCATCATCATCAGGAGCATCATTTTCATCATCATCATCGAAGCAGGAGTCCTAAAAAGCATCTGTGTATCTAAATAAGAGGAAGAAAGGAAAAAAGGAAGACTTCAACGAGCGACGCCAAAGACGAATACGAAGACGACGGAAAACGCGCGGCAAAATATATTCGCCAAGGTATGTTGTTTTTTTAGTCCTAGTGTATAATCAGAGTTAAGGGATATGTGTTGTGTACTTAGAAGGTTTAAGGGTCATTCTCATTATGTAATGAAAGTTGGTATGGGTTATGCGGCGCGGGGTTGGGTTGGGATGAATTCGAATGTGAAAAGGGTGTGTGTGTTAATTTTTTTTTCCTTGGACACATTATTCCAAGTTTGTAGGCATACTCGTAGTTTTGTAATCTTTAAAAGCTTTAAGGAGAATGATTAGATAAAAATAGGAATTGTCATTGATTACGCACTGTTGCTTTAGCAAATGCGGAAGGAAACTTTGACACTATACAATGAACTATTTTACGAAAAAGGCTCCAGCATTAAGAGTACTAGTAGGTCTTCCTTGTAGGATTTCTAAATTCTAATACAGCTGTGGAATGAGAAACTTGAAGCTCATAGATTTAGAACTTAACGTGCCTATTTAGGGTGGATTTTGAATTGGGTCATATTATTTTTGTAGGTCGTTTAAGATCCAAATCACTAAGACACCAACTGTATAAGTCTCGTTGAAATTTATCAGTTCAAATTTAAATTGTTAATTTAGAAACAACGAATTGGAATAGGAAACGATCATTTAAGTATATTAAAATGAAAACAAGCAAACAATAATATTCGAATATAAATCATATTAATTCCAGAGTAAAGTTTTTGGCTATCAATAACTAAAGCTACCAATTTTATTCGAAATAAAAACAGTCGATAAAATTAACATTTTATATCTACATAATAAAATAAACACTTACATAATTATGTAATCTTCTTGAAAAAAAAATATTTAATTATTAGTTTTAAATGATTGAGCAATTAAAATAAGTGAACATTTTGGTTGGTCGGAAATATCATGCGAATAAATAATGCTTAATTGACTTCAAATTATTATTAAGTAAGTAAGTAAGTAAAATTTTATTGAGATTTTTTTTTTTTTTTCAATTACAATTATTTACAAATTTATATGTACACTTATAATTAGAATTTTGCCGACTTGGAATTGGCCATGCTACACAATTTTGTTAAAGTTAGAGTTTGTTATATTTAGAAGGAATATAATGAACAGTTTGTAGTTAATTAGATATTAAAAATTACTGATAGGGAAAATAAATGGACTACTCAACAAGACCATACAATTGCAAATAAACTTAACCTAAAGAAACTTAAAACTAAAGTAATGGATAAAAAAAGAAATAAAAAATGACGACTGATGGTCGAGTGTAAAAATGAGAGCTATTCACTTTGACATCCTTAAGACTTGATATGAATTTGGAAAGAAATCGAAAAACTACAAAAAAATATTTTATGGCTGAAATAATCGTATTTTAAGAACGAAACGGTTCTAACTTCAAATTGAATTTAAATGACGTAAAGTTTTAGAAAAACTTCAACTTACGTATGGTTTTTTTTAGGAAAAGTAAAAAAAAAACTATTAACGCTAACTCTGATACCTTTTTAGGATTGTTGAGTTTATTACAAATTACAACCCAGAAACTTCAAGTATTGTCAGGATTTAAAATTCTTTAGTCTTGAACGGTCCTTTTAAAATTCTTGTCATAATTATACATTTTACAATGTTGAGTAATATGAACAATGTTGACAAAATCCAACTTAAAGACGTAAATGAAAATTGAAATATCGGTTTGCATAAATTATCTGACAATTTTTATTTTGAATCCATCAACTGAAGTAGATGACTTGTAAATAGCTAGTTTTTTGGTATACTTATAAACTCTGATATTAACGGTAATTTTCATAAAAGTTCTGATATGCATTTGTAATAAGTTCATCCTTCTTTGGAGTGAATTGCAAAATAGCAGATTGCAGGTCACCTGCAAAATGAAACGTGTATCAATAGCGCCACCTGTTGAGAATCTTCCACCTTTTCAATTTTTCTAAATTTAATTATGTATTGGTGTAGTCATTGTCTTTATCAAAATATTAAATATTTCTCTTTTAAAAATCCTGCCATTTAATAAGATTAATGAGAATTTAAATACCGTTCAATTATATCATTTTTTTCAATTGTGGATAATAGGATTTGTATTTATAAAAACTACAGTTAAAAATCTAATTATTCATTAAAAACGATCAGGAACTTTAAAATAGTTCTGTGTTTCAATATTCAAAATAAAAGTATGGAGAATGTCAATATAAAGAGGAACTTTGGAATAAATGAAAAAGTTGTTTTTCATAAGTGACTCTTAATTGTGATTTTTATGATTTGAATTTGGACAAATTTAATAGTTAACGATTTATTCTTTCACAACAGATAAAAAAGAATAACTACCCAAGTTTAAAAAGAAACATGTCAATAAAAAAATTAAATTTAATTAGATTAGTTTGTTGAAAAATTTGTGAAAATAACAATTTCAAAGCTAAATTTTAAAGTTCTCAAGATTAAAATGCAAATTCGTCTGATTTTGTTATTAATTTTATTTTTTGTCCGGTGTGTTGATTTCAGAACTAATTTTATACAATTAAATTTTGTATGCACTTTTTAACTAACTTAAACACTGCTCCATTGAAAGATACTGCAGCCTTTTGTCAATTTAAAGACATAAATTTCAATTGAATTTGACAAATTACCACCAGATAAGAGTAACACTTTATAAATTGCCAAATAATAGCTATTCAACTTAAGTACAATGCAAACATTTTTGAACTAATCCAATTCAAGAAGAGATATAATTTAAGCAAGTGCGAAATATTATCATAGTCTGCGAAAAGTTTTTTATTCCTCCTTCATCAATGAAATCTTTATTCTTATTATGTGCAATATTAAGTTATTAAGATATTAAATACTTATATGAAAATATAAAGTGTTTTAGTCTTCATCCATATTCGTCAGAAAGTACTAAAGATTCAAAAAATGTTTTTAGTTGTTTAAATAATTTGGTCGCGATAGTAACGCTTGCGGTAACTGAAACGGTTTCGTTAATTTAATTGGACATTAATCTGTGTAGATCTTAATATTGTCAGAAAATATCAATAGATACTCATATATTGATAATAATTTATGCTGTTTGTACTTTTTTCTTTGAAAACCTGTCAAATTGTGAAGACTGAATCGGTTGTGAATTTACTTATAGTGACAAAAAATCACCAGAATAGTCGATGAAGGGTTTCAGTAATTTTAATTTGAAATCAAAAGTTTATAATTATAATCCAAGATCCATCATCTCCTTGGAACTTAAGTATGTAATGAAATGATTGACTAAAGGCGCATTTTATTGCTAAACTTAGGTTAGCTTAGTAATCAGAATCGCAATAAAACGCTATCCTTAGTTTTAAACTGACTTTCGTTTTATATTTAAAAGTTGGTTCCCCTTGAGCCAAATATCAATACTTTTCAGAGAAAAAAATCAAATTAAACGCCAAAACCTGTCAGAGAAATAAAAAAAATATCGCTTTGAAATAAATATAATAAAATGTGTCAAATAGCCGAAACTGTATCCTTAGTAAATTGCTAAGCTCGATTACTAACTTGTTTCTCCTCAGTTTTCGTTTGTTATTGTTTAATATGTAAAATTAAACTCATTAAATAAAACTTGTGCTTCCTAAAACTCATCAATTCTAGGGTCAAGTTTTTGAATATTTTGATGAAATTCAAATGTTGTGTGTCCTAAAATTGTGACAAATCCTCAAAATAGTATGAGGCAGTAAAAATGTTCAATTTTGTCATGAAACAAAAATTGAATACCACAAAATGATAATATCTATTATGTAAATGGTGGCCACTACTACGTCTGAGTTCTGGTCCATTCGTAAGGTCCAATTTTGGTCGAGTTTTCCTCTGAAAACAAGCCGCAAGAAGAAATGTTTGTGCACTTTCAACAACGTTTTTTTAAGGGTTTTTACTTAGATTTAAATTTCCATTTGCAGTTCCAAATTTATAATACAGACTCCCAACATAATATTTTTTATTATTTTAGTCAGATTTTATTTTAAAGTATCTAATATTAAAGATTTACGTAGTACATATTATAAAGAAATCAAACTAATTTGATTTAATGATATAAAAATAGTGCACAATAGAAATAACTCCAGAAATTTAACAGCAATTAAATGCTTTATGGAAAAAACTGAAACGCCATCAACCGCAATTAACGAATTAACCTTATCTGTAGCTCCTACAGTTTCCAAAAATTTTGACAAATAGTTTTTCAAAAGAAATAAGGCTGCATGCGATCCCACACTGATAGCTTCCCATTTTATTTTAAAAAATTGACTTTTATTGAAGTTTTTGTATCACAATAAAAAGCCATCAAATGTCCCCTTGCTGTCTTCAAGCATAACATAATTTTTTGTCAATTCTTTTGAACTTGTAGATTTTTGTTCAAACTGTTAAATCGATTTATTCTTGATATTGATTGATTTACTCGTAATTTTGATATTAATTGATATAAAATTTTACTAACAAAAAAAATTATCAGGCATTGGTGGAACTTTTTGTAGTTCTTTAATTTTTTGTAAAAAAAAATGTCAAATACATATTTTTATCATTTAGGTATTGTTGACAAATGCATTTTAACGAAGAAAAATACATTTGAAGTCAATATCATTGCTTTTTATCAAGATATTCAAGTAAAAAAACATTTCTTACCAATTTTTGGTAGTATTTTTTTCACTTTTTATTTTTTTCAAAAAAAACTGTTAGTTGAATTTTTTTTAAATTTTACCACATGTCTAAAACGTCATTTCACATAGTAAAACATTATTTTGAAGGTTATATAATTTTTACTTCATAGTATATATATTTGAGTGCCAATTTTTTTTTTTTTCGTTTTTCAATTAAAAAAAAATAATTGTATGTTGAATTTTTTTCAAATTTATACTTAATGTGTATCACATTACATTGCATACAATAAAATTTATTTGAAGTCAATAGCAAAATTTTCACTATTTTTTTTTAACTTCTATAGTAAAAAATCCGCTTGAAAATTTTTTATGAAAGTCCTTTCTGCTTCTTTTGAAGTTATAATCTGTCGGACAGAATTTAGTTGGAGTCGATATCTCTTCTCGTTCTTGAGATACCGTATACGAAAAATACACACACATCTCTCACACACGTCCAGATTTGTCAAATATTGTAATTTGACAAATCGGACCGATTACAATAACTCCATATGTTAAGTTAAAAAATCAACTACACTGCTTTGGGAAACGGAAACAACCCGAAAACCCGGGTTTTTGAAAAAGCTAAAAACACCTAAATGATAATGCGATTCATGTGTCATTGGAAAGGTATTTTTGGAGAGATCAAATTTTTATATGGAAAATTATCGAAATTAGCTGTGAAAAAAGTTATAGGCCATGAAATGAGGTAATATGAACCTACCAATTTGCACTTTTGGAATAATACTGGTAATTGTGTTATTTCTAATTGATGGAAGTACAGTAACAGACATCAACTTTATATTTTGATCATAGATATGTTTCAAGACCGAAAAGAAATGATAAATTATGTTCTTGAGGACGAGAAATTCGAGATTGATTTTTATTATGAAGATGGAGAAAAGCCCTATTACCAATTTTTCCAGGGAACTTTTTCCCCCACAATTTACTTACGGAAATGTTTGTATTAAAAACTAGCTGACCCCGCATACGTTGTTCTGCCCTGTTTTTTTTTTCAAAATGTGTGACAGATGTTGCTTTAAATCTTCATATCCAGGTTCTAATAAAGTCTTGGCATTCATAATTGAACCAATAAACGCATTTTTCAAACTCAAACTCAATTCAATTAGTGATTTTTAAAAATCTGGAAACGCAATTGATTTTTTGTTTGCAAAATAATATCGTCTCCTTGATCTTTTCTCTTCACCTACAGGACCAACAATTTTTGTAAGAATTTACTAAAATGCAGTTAAGAGGTCGAGACTTTTTTAGCTAAACACTCAAGAATGCATATGTGAGTACTCATAGGACCACGAACAGCAGCAGTTTATATGATTAGATTTGTGGATTCAAAAAGCCTTGACAGAATAGATGGCACAAAGATATCAGCTCCAGTCTAGCATAAAACCCATAAATAGACCTTATATATTTTTTCAATATGTTTACTCTTGTATTTCTCTTAAACACACACTTCAAGCACTATTTTCTGTTGTATTCTATATCCAATTTATTACCAATATTATATAGCCTATGTTACTCACAAATTACGTAGTTTTCTATTGGTAAAAGAATTTTCAAAATCGGTTCAGTAGAATTAGAGATTATTCCCTACAATCTTAAAAAATTTACCAACTCTTTCGAGAAACGATGGATTTAGGTACTGTGGCTCTTTTGTCAAAAATTCAATTCGACCATTCTAAACTTCAATCTTCAGTTATATGACTGTTTTGTAAACAGTGCTATTTGGCAAGTCTTAATTATTTCAATAAAGAAATTCATATTTGAAAAGTGGCAACCGTTTGTCTTGATCATACTTCCAGGAGGACACTTTTTCTTTTCGATAAAATAGTAAATATTGATGTTTAATGTCAATTGTGATTATCAACTGTCAGTTAATTAGTTAAAAAACACGGCGGCGGTACTAAATACGCGTTGAAATTTGACACTATTCATCAAATCTTGCAAGAATTTTAATTTCAAAAACAATTTGATTTAAAATATTGAAGGAAAAAACATTTTGTTTTCAATATATGTATGTATGTATATTTTTTTATATTTGACAAAGTACAGTGTTCGAGCAAGGAAATAAATGAGCCATGGTGTTTAATTTTTATATCACACAAACCTGGTCCTAAAAATAATGAATACATAAAACCAAGAATCATCCAATTTGGTGCAGTCGTTCGAAAGTTATAGGCGTACATACATTTCGAAGATCATTTTTAACTTCCCATAGGGAGTTATTGTAATCGGTCCGATTTGTCAAATTGAAATTTTTGACAAATCTGGACGTTTTATGGTTCCTAGAATCTAAATTCGTCATTTGTAGAGAGATGTCTGTGTGTGTGTGTGTACGTACGTTCGTACGTTCGTACGTTCGTACGTTCGTACGTTCGTACGTTCGTACGTTCGTGCGTTCGTACGTTCGAGACCCTTTTTTCGTTAACGATATCTCGAGAATAAATAAAGGTATCGAATCGAATTAAATTTTGTTCGATAGGTTATAACTTCGAAAGATGCAGAAAGGACTTTTATAAAAATTTGTCGAGCGGTTTTTTCACCATAGCAATTTAAAAAAAAAGTGAAAATTTTAGTTTGTTGCAAATATCTCAAGAACGGATGATGCTATTGACTTCAAATAAATTTTATTGTGTAGATAACAATGTAATACAAGTTTGGTATAAATTTGGAAATAGTTCAACTTACCGTTATTTTTTAAAAAAGTAAAAACTAAAAAAAAAATTTTTGGAGTGCAAATATACAATGAAGGAAAAATGATATCATCTTCAAAATAATTTTTTACTATAGAAAATATTGTCCTTAACATGTAGTAAAATTTTCGAAAAAAATCAATTGACACTTTTTTTACAAAAAATAAATAAGTACAAAAAATTCTATGAAAAGTTGGTAAAAAGTGTGTTCTGACTTGATTATCCCGAGAATGATCACCGAAATTGACTTCATATTTATTTAAGTTTATACAAAATACAATTATGAATATATGCTACAATTTTGACAAATGTCGAATTGACAGTTTTTTTACGAAAAATAAAAAACTAAAACCGAAATTTACAGAAAAGTGACAAAAATCGTTTTTCGACTTAAATATCATCACAACAAGCAATGATTTTGAATTCAAATGTATTTTATTTTCAACAAAATGCATTTGTTAATACCTAAAAACAGGTAAAATATTGACGAATATTAAATTGACAGTTTTGTACAATAAATACAAAATGGGAAGTTATCAGTGTGGGTCGCACCCAGCCTCTTTTTTATTTATATTTAAGATTAAAATTAAGAAGATAAAATTTAAAGATGTTTGACATTCATATTCCAAGTTTTCCCTGAAGGAAATTTGACAAAACCGAAAAAAATCCCTTTTTGAGCTATCGGCTCATAAGTTAAGTTAAGTTTCTTCACCAGAACTATACTTGATGATTTCAAGATTATTTAATTTTTTTATAGTATGGTCTACAAAAGACTTCTTCTGCTCACCCTGAACGCTATATGGCCGATATCAATTGTAAAACCTTATGAGCCTTTTAATCTTGGACAAAAAAATTGAATTTGAACTTTTCTGAATACTTTGTTTTTGTTGATATACGGAAGTGACTTTTAGAAGCTTTATAGTTTCCTTAAAAATATATTGATTCAAGAAATGTGAAATTTTTGGAAAACGAATTTTTTTGCTGAAAATGGAAAGATTCATACTTTTAAAATTTGGTATTGACTTAGTTACTCATAAAGTACATATTGCCGTGTCGGTTGCACATAACTAAGCATCAGTTAGAAAGGACGATAGATAGGAGACCACTTAAATCCTACAGATATTGTTTATTGTTGTCATGTGCATTGTTTCTTCTAATAGCTTCAGTCGGTAAGATTCAGTGTCTATGCTTGGTACATGTTTGTGCAAAGTAAATGTAAATGAAATGCAAATGAAATATTTTAGAAAAATAGTTAATACAAAAAGTTTACAGGTTCTTCAGTTTGTGCATTAGAAAGCAAAAAAAGAAAAATAGAAACTGCGCATTTTTATAAATTTTTTTTGTCAGAAATTAAATTAATTACGATTTCGAAAGTTCTGTATCATGTTTAAATATAAAACATGTAGGAACAATTCTAAGGTGGGCGGTAGAAGTAGTACAAGTCAAATTTTGGTCAAAATGAGTTAAGTACACAATTAGACTATAAATGGGGCATTTATTTTTCTATTTTTGAGTTCGGCATACAAATAAAAATTAAACGTTTTATAACGTTTTTTCGCTCTTCTGAAAAATTGCAATTTTTGACATATACTACTTCTACCGCCCACCTTAGAATTATAATTGGTTAAATACATACAAAACCTAAATTTGTATCTTTTTCTTTTGAAACCTACGAGTATACATACAGTACATACATACATATGTATATTGTGCGTAAAGTACTCTTCTTTAAGTTGTCTGAGAAGACCTCCTTTATATTACTTAGGGCAGTTCTTAACCTACTACAAAAATATACGAGAATATACACCGCACCGCAACGGTAACAATGCTGTATAGACTCAAGTGAATATTTTTATAGTCTTTGTTAGAGATACTGAATAGAAAAACTATAAACTTAACCTATTTAGTACCACCACAAAAGTTTTTTTATTTAACGCAGTGTGACTCATTCAGTCTTTTGTCACTCTTTTTTCTTATATTTACGTCAGTCATACTTTTTCTAAGTTAACTATAGCTTCCAGTACTATAAATGAAATATGTACTTTAATTTTAAAAAATTAAGTTATTTTAAACATACAAAAAAACTAATAAATGGTTTTTTTGTGCTGTGCATATTTTAAAAGGACTGAATTGTGTTTTGATAATAATGACTGGAAAAACTGTTTTCCAATAAAAGGTTTAACTTTAAATAGCCCAACGCGGCTGTCACACTTGAAGCTGTCATCTTTTGACATTTGATAAGTATAAACTACGTGATTGGGTCTTTAAAATTCATCAAAATGATCTGTCATCGGAAAATCATTCCCATTTCTACCTCGGAAGCTACAATAAAAAGGAGAATTGTCGCATTTAGGGATCTTCAACGTATCCCTGTACGGCAGGAACGGCCGGCGGCGGCGGTGTTATCAGACCCTGCTAATTCGAAAATGTGTCTGGTGCAAATGTTACAATGAATGGATTGCGCTACTGAGCTTAAGAATGGTCATGTGTCCATATTTGTCCCTTTCAATTATACTATTCACAAAAGAACTGGTTAAATCTTTGACTATACTCTCCGAGGTTGTTTTTGTGAAATAATTTTTAAAGCAAGAAATTTAATTAAAATTTGTATGATTTAGAGTTTAAATTTTAGACAATTTCTGACATCAAAAACGTTTGATTCGTACGTTTGTACGTTCGTTCGTTGGTACGTTCGTTCGGTGTACCTTTTTTTGTCCACGATATCTCAAGTACAAGAAGAGATATCGACTCCAACTAAATGTTCGACAGGTTATAACTTCAAAAGATGCAGAAAGGACTTTTTAAAAAAATTGCCAAGCCGTTTTTTCCCTACAACAGTTAAAAAAATAAAAATAAAATAATAAAAATAAATAAAGGTTTGTCGCAAATACCTGAGGATGAGGAACGAATAATGCTATTGTCTTCAAATAGATTCTATTTTGTGCAATATTATGTCATAAAGATTTGGTATAAATTTGGAAAAAGTTTAACATATATTTAATTTTTTTTATTTTGTAAAACTAAAAAAAAATTTTCGCACTCAAATATACAATGAAGGAAAAATGTTATAAGCTTCAAAAAAATGTTTGATATGTGAATGACGTTTTTGACAACTGGTAAAATTTTTGAAAAAATTCAATTGATAGTTTTTTTTTTTTGCAAGAAATTAAAAAGTAAAAAAAATACTACCAAAAATTGGTAAAAAAAATGTCTTTACTCAAATATCTCGAGAGCATTGACAAATTGAGAGTTTTCTTGCGAAAAATAAAAAAAATTAGACACAAAATTTATCAAAAAATGTAAAAACGATGTTTCTTGACTTGAATATGGCAAGAGTCAATCATTTTTACTTCGAATTTATTTTATTTAAAAAAAACTACAACTGTTAACATATGGTACCTTTTTGACAGTTTTTTTTAATAGAAAATAAAAAACTAAAACTAAAATGTGTCCAAAATAGTATTCAAAATAGTATTTTTTTTATTGCGCAATTGTAAGATAGACTATAAACATACACCTTCGACGTTTCACTAGTGACGAATATACATACATATGTACATATGTACCTGCATAGTATTTATTTTATTTTGGCTTTTCTTCTGTCATATTTTTAGTTTTTTTCAAAGTGAGGATAGATTTTCAAAAGGCTTTTTTGACAGATTACGCATGACTCCTATCAAACTGCTCAGTCATTTTTGTTCAGTTCCGTTTGGCAACTCATCATAACAGACACAGACCTCAAACAGCGTTTTCGAATTGTTCAGCTACATACATACATACATATTACAAAAATTAGAGTTCTTGTAAGAAATGTTTTTTGTGCGATTCGAGGAACCACAATTGACAATACTATTCCTTGAGTCTCAGTTTACATTATTGGATGATACTCGAGCGGTTAAACCACATCCATCACGTCGAGTCGTAATGAAGGACTATAGCATCTGGTACCGGAAGACCGTGATGCATTGAATTTTCGTCGTTCTCATCAGCTTGGCTTATCGTATTTGACAGCTTGACAATGTGAGAATTTTGGCCTAAAAGCGTAAAAAAATTTGCTTGTTTATCGTGAAATTTTACTCAGTGATGAATCCTATTTTTGCCTCAATTAGGGCTGATCATCCATCATGCCCAACTCGAAGAGTTGCAAGAGTTTCCAATACATTCAATGACATAGTGTTGTTTATTGGTTGGTGGAATCTTTGGTCCATATTTCTTCAAAAATTTAAAGGTCCCACAAAATCCCATCTCTGATCAGTCAGACTCTTTTTTTAAATTGCACTACAGGGATAGTAAAAAATATCTCTGGAAAATGATGGATTTAGATTAACTTTGAAACATCGAGATTTGTCAAAATTGTCAGTTCGATAATTCGGACCAATTACAATTTAGAGAAAGACTAACACCCTTATTACGGTTGTCAAAGATCAATACGACATTTGATATTTATCAATAAAATTAATGAATCGGTATTATCGTTGTCAAAAATCAAAATTTTTGATAAACTGTGAACGCTCTTCAGAAATTAGATCTATTGTGAATGATTTAAATTGACAGTCTTGGTATTATGGTTGTCAAAATGTTTGTTGATTATCAAATTTTCAGTCAATCACAAATTCCTTGTTGATAAAATATTTTACGGATCGAAGAAAATTACGCGATGCTTCAAATCCGATGGATTTGGTTGAAAATATGTATGTAGATAAAAGATCTTTTTTAATTACATTACAAAAACTAATTTGGCTCGCTTCTAGATTCATTCAAAACCTTAGACTTTCGAAAGAAGTCTTCCTTAATATTTTTAGATATCAACAACAAGTTAAAGCCAACAATCCATTCCAAACATACTAAAATTTGCAGTTGTCTTAAGTAAATAGGCACTATTCATAATAGATTTTTGATCTTTGTTCACAATGGATAAAAAAATGATCAACTCGGGTTTATAATACCGATGTATCAATTGATTGACAAAATATTTCAATTGTCAATTAATTGATCTTTGACAACCGTAATAAGGCTGTAAAATTTAAGTGCACTTAGAACCAACTTTTAAATAACATTTACTGACCAAAAATTCGGACTTACATTATGCACATATCTTCATTCGTTCACAACGCCTGTCCATCCTATTTATTTGTAGATACAAAAATTCATGGATATGAGAATATCCGAAGTCAAATTTCTGTTTTTATTGAATTATCCCGAGTGTTAGAACTCGCTAAAACGCATTAAGGTAAAATTTTGAGAGTTGTGAACAAAAAATTGATTATCGTAACTGAGTGAATTTCACAATCCCCTCCGCATGCACTTTTGCATATTTTATTTACATATTTAATTGAAGATAAAAGTATTTATTATTTTTCAGTATTTTTACACTTCGAACTCAATCTAAGCTGCCATACGTTAAGTTCGCCATAAATTCAGATTTAAACACATTTTTTCAATTGATCTTGAATAAAAGTATCTTTGATTTGAAATTTCTTGGAAATAAATTTCATTCTTCATTTAAATGGATAAAATAAAAAAGTTCAAACAAGACAGATTTTTTCTTTCTTTTTTATTGAAAAATAAAATATGAAGACTATAATTTTCCAAGAAAAAATCTCGATAAATAAAATTTGTGATGGCAAACAAATAAATCCTGGACAATTGAGTTTGAAATGCATTTTATAAGATGTGAATATACATACATAAATATATGCACTGCACAGTACTGTTTTCTACCAGCAGCAGAATGATAGCAAACAAACGAATATAGAATTTTACTTATTTTATTTTAAATTTTTCCCATGCACAGAAAAAGAAAATAAGGACTCTTCTTGACGATTCTATAAAGTAAAGTATACAGGAACCGGAAACACCCCTTTGCAAATCAAACACAAACACATAACATATATCTTGCAATACCCATCGCATGATAATGGCTACGATGCGCTGCACACTAGCCCTGCTGCATCTACTGCTCCTTTTCCTGCTGCTGCATCTGCGATGAAAGTTTCCCAGAATTTTGTTTGAATTTCCATTCAGTTCAATAGAAATAGATATTTTTATTTTCAATTTTCCATTTTTCATTTTCTTATTTTACCACGAATACGTACGAGTGTTCCATAAAATAGAATATCTCTCGACAGCTCATGTCCTGATATGCTGCTGAATGAATGGTTGGTCGGTAGAAAAAAAAAGACGAACAAAAACAAAACGTAGATATATACTCGTATATTTGATTATTGTTTTTCTTCACAACACAATCTCACTTTGTACGAGTATTATGCCTTATAATAATGTTGATGCAGGTAACTTTCATCTTTTTTTATAATAGGTACAAATTTCTCTTTGATATGAATAATTGAATTGAATTTGTTTTGTAGATTTTTAAAATTCTTGGAAGAAGGTGTGCTTGAGTTCATTTTGGTAAAGGAAATTGGAATGAATTGATTATGTCTAGGCATGAAATATTCTATTGAAGGACACATAATGATTTAGAACTTATTGAACTCAGGTATTGGAAATGAATACTTAGATACTTTATCTACACATTTTGAAAAAATTTTTATAAAAAACCCATTTGAATAGGTATTGAATAGGTTTAAAAACACAAAGTCTGTTAGTTAATTTATCTGAAAATGATCAATAAAAATAAGGCTAATATAATTACCTAACCTTTCTTAAATTAACAAAAATAGTTTCATTTTATTTCGCTGTTTTTCGATAAACTTTACCTCTGTCAAAATTCATCACATGAAAATAAATTAAACAATTAAAACTTAAGATTCAATTCAATTTCTTAATTTTCATACTTAAAGAAAAAAAATTACTAGAGTCAAAAAATTAAAATACCAAAAATTCTTCAAATGAAAAAAAAAATTGAAAATGTTATCTCCTTAATTTTTTTAGCAGTATTCCATCAAATAACATACTCCACTAATACAGTTGAGGAGTAGAAACACTGCATCTTGGCTACCAGAGGCTATCAGATGAAACAATACAAGACAATAGCGAAAGAGAAAGTAATAAGGCGAGTGAATGAACAACAGTAAGAACACCATGACAGCAACACATGGTTGTTTCTTTATCATTTTTGTTTTCTTTTTACTAACCGCTCTCACTTATTCATGGTTTTAGTAATTGATGGGAATAACCGTACCATAATACTACCAAGTCTCCATTAGGCAACAAATTTTGACAACATTTTCTGACAGATATGTTTTTCAAAATAAATTTTAACTTTTTAAAAGTTTTTCTTGTGATCCACTTTTGACAGGAAGTATGTGACAAAAAGAAACCCATTTTCATAGGGGAATAGAAATTGTTCAGCGATGAATAAGGGGAATATTCTCTGGAGGAAATTCAAGTAATATCTTTTTTGAGCCCACAATGTTGGCTGAGAAGATGCTTCACGAAAGTATCCAAAAGTTCAAAAGTTTTGCAAATTGTGGATTTAAAATATTCACCATTTTTGTAAAGTGATTTTTAACCGTTTCAGAGCTTTTTTGTTCCATTTAAGTAATAGCGTGATTTTTACTTGTCAAATACCACACAATGACAGTTTTAAAAAGAGGCTGGGTGCGACCCACACTAATAACTTCCCGTTATGCATAATTTGAAAACATGGGATATTAATCGATTAACTTTTGATGCTCATTGTTAACAAATTTACTAAAAAAAATTGTCAGAGATGTTGAAACGGAAAAACAATATTTATAAATTTTTCTTAAAATTTTTTTAGTTTTGTATTTGTTGTAAGAAATGTCAATTTGATATTCGCCAATATTTTATCATTTTTAAGGTATTAACAAATGCATTATGTTAAAAAAATACATATCAAGTCAAAATTATTGCTTGTTGTGATGGTATTTAAGTCGAAAAACAATTTTTGACACTTTTCGGTAAATTTCAATTTTGTTTTTTTATTTTTCGTAAAAAAACTGCCAATTCGATATTTGTCAAAAAAGTACCATATGTTTAAAATTCTATTATGCAAAAAATAAAATAGATTCAAAGTTAAAATGATTGACCACTGTGGACATATTCAAGTCAAGAAACTACTTATGACATATTTTGGTAAATTTTTGATTAAGTTTTTTATTTTTTGTAAAAAGACTGTCATATAGAAAATAGTTTTGAAGATAATATCATTTTTCCTTCATTGCATATTTTCGCTCCAAAAACTTTTTTTTTAGTTTTTCAATTTTTAAAAAATAACGGTAAGTTGAAAATTTATATCAAATCTGTGTCACATTACAATGTACATATATAATAAAATTTACTTGAAGTCAATGGAACTATCTATTCCTGAGATATTTGCCGCTTGACCAATTTTTATGAAAGTCCTTTCTGCATCTTTCGAAGTTATAACCTGTCGAACAAAATTTAATTGGAGTCGATATCTTTACTCGTTCTTGAGATACAGTGGACGAAAAAGGGTACCTCGAACGTGCGAACGTACAAACGTACGAATCAACGTACGAATGATAAATCAAATATGGTACTGTACAGGATTTGCCTACTTCCTCTATAATTATGTAGCTCAGGAGATTCTCATTTAAAGGCTTTTTCAAATAGGATATTTCGAATATGTTGCGATTTCACTTTGTTTTGATTTAATTCAATCCCTAGGTAAATCAAAACACCAACAATTTTTTCTTGTTGGACTCCTTGATTTAATGGACCATTTTTACCCAGTTTCCCCTACATTCTAAAATAATTTAACTAACTTTGTTAACATAATATACGTATACAATTTTATATTTTTTAATTATTTTTGCACAGTACTTTTGATACGAGAAAATAAATCTTTTTTTTTTTAATTTTTGGTAGAGCAAAAAAAATAAACAGAAAAAAAAACGCATAACATTTTAAGTTTCCAGGGATGACTTTGAGTGTGTCCTACCATCAGCTATATCCTCGTACCCGTGCTAGGCACAGCATGGGCTATGTTCATAGTGATGTTTGCCTTGGACTCAACCAACCGATTGTGTACCATGGGCACTTTTGCTCTGTGAAACCAGCCTCCAAAAGGAAATTAGGTCAACATTGTTTTTGTTCTTCTCTTCTCATTTTTTTTTTTTGGTTTGAATTCACCATGTGCCTTATATCTACATATGTACATACATACAAACTCATATATATCCTTATATAGTTTATTATTATTATTATTTTAAGTTTGCTTTTGTGCTCGAGTCCCTAAGTGCTAAGTGGAACGGAAATGGGCGCAAATTTTCCAAATGACTTTGTGTTAATTACTTAATCCCGAAAAATTTAAATTAATTAAAAAAAAAAGAAGAAATTCACACAAACCGCCAACATCAGTTCAAAAGTGGTTCTAAAAAAAAAGAATATAAAATCTGCCTACCACCTACAACAATTTGAAAAAAAAAATATAGTTTCCAAAAAAAGATTCAACCCCTTTGACCTTTTCTGATATTAACCCGTGTGGGAAGTACTCGTAACTAAAAGAAAATCAATACGTACATAAGAAGGTACATTTTTAAACATAATTTTTCCATCATCTCTTTTGATGTAATTGAAGTATGTCCTTTTAGGAACCCAGGATATACATAGAATTCTTAATTGTTGACCTTTTGTAGACGTAGATTCAGATTGGTATAAGGGTAAAGATATCAAAAAGAATTGCACTTGTTGTTCATCAGTTCAACCTGAGTTCGATCTAAGTTCAATCTTCATCGAGGTCCAATGTTAGATTTATTTAATTGTTGCTGTTTAAAATGTCTTAAGGGTTTTTCAATAAAAAAAGCTTAATTTTGAGTAGCCCACTATTTGGGCAACTGTCACTTTTGAAAATCTGTCATCTTTTGACATTTCACAAGTAATTCCAATATTACTTAAAAGGGAACGAAGCACAAAATTAAAATTTACTACAAAAAATGGAAAATATAATCTTTTAAGTTATAAGACCATATTTATTTAACTAATTTTTCAATATACCAAATCTTTTCTTATGAAATCAACTTTTTCCAAGTAGGGTTCATAAGCATATACATATATTCACATTTTCTAATAAAATAAAATAGAAGTTCTGTTTTAAAACCACTCCAAAATATACAAAGATGCTTTCAATATATGTCTGATTATAAATTTACCTGTACATCGAGAGAACCACATCAAATGTAGGTATCCCAGATTTCTCCCCCTACTTCACAGGGATTTAGCAATTTCATTCAAATTCTATCTTCCATAGTAGTCATCGTCATAGTCATCGTCGTCGTAGTCGTCGCTCGTTACGTTGTTGATTGGATTTCTAACAGAAAATAAAGTCAAGTATTTGCAAGTACTCTAACATCATCCAGGAGTATACACACTTCCATAAAAGTAGGATCTTCAAGTGAGATTGCATTCAAAGTTACATATAATATTTGCATGCCAATCTGAATATCTTCTTTCTATATCAGGACAGAACTATACTCGTATCTAGAAGCTAGTAAGTTTTGCATTCCATCCGAAAGAGAATTTGACTTGAATGTGTTTTGTAGAACTACGAGTATATAAAGAAGATGTAGAATACTCTAGATACAGATACACTTCACTTCCTGACGATATACTCGTTTGATATCATTCTCATTTTATCGTTCGTCCTTTCAGCTTTCCAAACTAACCATCCAATTATAAAATTCATCCAAATTCCTGCTGGAGTAAATATTTTACGAAAAAAATTAACACATTAAGTTCCCCCCCCCCAAAAAAAAACACCTATACTGATTATATACATACATAGGTGTAGATTATGCTAATCAACACAAATTCGCGTCCTGGGATTCATCAGTGCTTCATATCTATCCTTCAGCACATTATCATCTTCATACTGTACTTTAAAAAAGATATAATTACACCACAATTTATATAATGTATGTATCTTCCAGATGTCGTATCCTTGCTATGCTTAAACTTTTTTAGTTCATCAGGATGTGTCGTTAAATCTCGCACGTAACGTATATGTATACTGTTTAGGATGGATGTTGGTATGATCCTAATTCCCATAATGCTAATATTGTTGTGTTTGTTGTACTGTGTGTTGACTTTTAAGGACATGATTCATAAGCTTATCCTTCTTGACACTCGACAGTCGCTCGTTGTCGCTCGACACCGACACAAACGAAGGCGTTCAGTCAACCAGAAGCAAACAAACAACAACAACAACAACAAACGCTGCTGCTACACCATAATATAGCACTCTGGTTGTATTGAAATGGGCGTTGAAGTGAATGTCATCAGAAATGTCAAAAATTGTAATGAAAATGTCGAATACTAAAATTGATTGCACCCGGGTGTCATGCTGTGCCATCAGTATAGCATGTTGTGAAGATGCGACAACGAAGACATAATGATGACGAAGAGTGAAAATAGAAATGATGAAAATGGCTCCTAACGAAGATGTATGAAACCAATTTAAAAGTTATCTAATTTAAAACCGATTCGTTTAGTGGACAAAAAAGTATTAAGGAAAGTATAATTCATCATCAGCACATTATAGGCAGACTTTTGACAATTGACATTTTCTCACAAAATGACAGAAATTGATTTTCTAAGAAATGTTTCTCGACCTTACTTTACTAAAAGGTTTATCTCCAATGACAAATGGAATGCAATTTTTCGCCATTGATATTGGAAAAAGTCGTTTTTCGTTTTTTGAACTTTTCAAAAACTTTTAAGGAAGGCAGAAAATCCGTTTTATTTTGTATCACTAAATGATAGTTTAGATAAGTTTAATGATTTATTGTACTCTCCGGGATTTGATCCTGCATCTGATTTGACATTTTCAGTGTCATTGTACGGGAAACTGACAAAAAAGGTTGTTCTCATGAGCATGATAAAGTAATATTTAATTCAAACTTCAAAAATATGTCTCGTATAATAAACTTGTTTAAGAGGTTCAAAATTTTGAATCGTTGCAACAGTTGCAAGTTTTAATTTAATTTATGAATACTTTTCACTAATTTTACATTTTCGATTAATTTTATAAAAATTTACTTAAATCAAAATTATGATTTAAAAAATCTTGAATGCTTCGTTTTCGACAAATTTTTTCGTTTAAAAATTAAATCTTTCGATGTAAATGTAAATCAAAACTCGGTTGTATTTTTGGAAAACTTTATAGAAGAGAAATGTTTTCTTTTTTATGTTAATTTTAATAATGTATAAAAATGGTACAAGGAAATCCAAAAACACGGTTTTTGAAACTATTTAATGAGTATATTAGAATCGGTTCGTTGAAATCCATTGAACCATTTTATAAAAATATAAATAATGCTTAATTGAGAATTATACATAATTATTATGTATATGGGAAAATTAAAGAGTTTGACAGTTTTGCTGGAAAATTTCAAATAATACTTGTTCTTTGTGAACTTTTCAATTCAAATGTTTCCTTTATGCTGATAAATCAGAAATAGAAACACAAGGATGAGTGGCCTCAAGTGAGGAAAGTTGTTTTAAAAAATACTTAAACTTAAAATACAAAATTTGAATGTAAAATAATAGTTTTCGAAGTGTCACCTGCCAATCTTTTCCAAAACTTAAGCTAGTATTACACGGTCAACGTAATGGGTCAACGCGTTGACTCTCTGACGTCAAAATGACGTCAATATCTGTCCCAAGGGTGTCACGTAGTGTAATCGTCAACGAAAAATACAGTCAACGCGTTGACGAGTACATTGACGCTAGCTTTGACGCACATTTTTGAGTCAACGTTTTGACTCTTTTTTTGTGACCGTGTAATATCCCAGTCAATGCTATTTGGACACGTTGACCCATTTTTGAGACTGAGGGTCATCGCAATGACTGTGTCCTAACGTTGACAAGGCAGAATTTCAGACCGGGTCAACGCGTCATTTCAAATATAGTCGAAAGATAATTTTATATAAAATAATAAACAATCAAATATTTTACAGAGACTGGTAAGTTTTATTTGTTTTTGATTATCCTTTTTAAGTTTAAGTTAACCCTTATTTTCCTAATTGTCTTTCAGCACCATGGTTATAGAAAAAGAAACTGGCAACAAAAAAAAAAAGAAAAAGGAAGAACCATGATATAAAAACATCTAACATAAGAGAAGAATTTTGTACCCTTAAAGAATTGATGAGCAATTCTCCGGCCGCCAACGAACCCATTCTGGTAAAAAGTAAATATTAAGGCACCAGATAAGTATGTATGTATGTATGTATATGTTATGTGTATCAAAAAGTGAAATAAATACATATGTATACCATTAATACAAAAATGGTTGAAATTAATTTTTATTTTGTTGTTTTTCTTTTCTTTTGTTTGTTTGTTGTTATTTAATTGTATGTATAGGTATGACGTTGACACATTACTTTTCAAATCATGTGATTGCCATGGTTTTTTGAGTCAATGCATTGACTGTGATAATAAAACAACGTTGACTCACATATGAGTCAACGCATGTTGCGATAGCATTCACCGAAGGGTGTCATTCGTGTGATGGTCAACGTTTAATACAATGACAATGCGAACGTTGACGGTGCGTTGACAGAGAAAATTTTGATTTTTCGATGACGTCAGAGAGTCAACGCGTTGACCCATTACGTTGACCGTGTAATACTAGCTTTAGTATCTGTCAGACAAAACAAAATTTAACTATTAATTTATCTAGGAAAACAATTGCTCTGGAAAAATACAGATATGTAGAAAATCACAACTCAAAAATACATGGGTTTTCAAATAGAGGTAACTTTGTTTTGGGGGAAAAGTTTCCTGGGAAAAAAAGCTTCTATAAAATTATCGATAGAGCTCATTTATCTGCTCCCGAAATGTGCATGTTATTTTTTTCAATTTTCTCAAAAAAATTATCCACCGAAATCTTTTGATTTAAAACCTTTTCTTTTGGAACAATGCTCCATAATTATACCGCCATAAGGTAATTGTACTGTAATCGTAGCCTTGACATGCATTAAGCTGACATCCTTCTCCTTACAACATCACTTGGTCGTTCAAATTTAGACATAAGAAAGTTTCGTAATTCTGTCGAAGTACACAGCACAAAAACCGAGGTACAAAAACGAGACAAAAAATATTAGTTTTTGAAGACCTAAATTGTCAGATCCGAGTTTAATCAATAACTAATCCTCCAAGATTAACAAAAATGGTGCAGAATCATAAGTCACCGAGCTCGGGTTTGACATGGTGTCCTATTTTTACTAAGCCTAATATGTAAGGTGCCTCTTTTTTAAGGTTGCCAACACTGTCGTTTACGTATCCAAAGTTTAATTTGTATCATGATATTGATGACATCATTGGCACTCAACCATCAAGTCACTTTATTTTGGAAGTCATTTTTGGCATTCAGCCATTAAACACTTACGATAAAATTATAATCTGATTTAGAATTTAATAGCAATTCGATTTAAGAGATCTGCATGTTAAAATGTTTTTCTCAAGCTTAATGTAATCTTTTTTTTGACGTTTTTTTTAAAGGACAAGACTTTTAAGAGAAATTGAAATGGAGAACCCTTTTATAGAATATTCTTTAAGGAGTCATATAGTGTTTAATCAGAACGAAGTCTTCTTTGAGCTTTAATTTATTATCTACTAGAGGGCTCGGCAAACTTCGTCTTGCCCCAATTTAATGCAAAAACTCAAGCTGTGGAAAAATACGTGCTTTTTAAGCCTATAATCTATCTCTGTGGCAAATTTCATATTATATATATTTCAAATATAACTATTTGATAATACTTAACGCTAACACCAAAAATTGAAAAAGTAAAATTCACTGAATTTCGGTTCACTACAAAATAAATCTAACCTATACTTTAGACTCAGCAACATGTGGTGGTTATGCTATTAAATTGTAGCTTATATGAAATGTTAAGACGTTTGACATAGCGCCATCTATTGAATAGTTACTCAAACCAGTCAATAGATGTCACCACCTGTTAAAATTGTTTGAAGCTAACAGATAATTGTGACTGTCAAATAATAGACAAACAATTTGAAATAAAATAATATTTCGACCATAAATTGAGATGTAAGGCTATCCTATTTTTCAAGTTGGATCGAACTGCACACGGTGTACAAATTTGATTAAAATCGGTTAAGTAGTTTAGGAGTCCATCGCGGACAAACATCGTGACACGTAATTTATATATAATCGATTAATTATCTGAAGTTTAAAGTGGTTAAGGGTACGTATAATTTCTAAGCAACGTAAGTTTTCAAATATCAAAAAGAATCAAATTGACAGTATAAACAGTACTGTCAATTTAAAATTGGTTTTTCTTTACTTATCATGATTACTTTTAGGAACCATTAAAATGTGGTCTTCATTGATTTGACTTTTGCTAGTCTTGTCATTTAATATGTACATAAGTCCATCTGGTTCCTTGTTGACGTTTATAAAATATTTCGTTCTAAATGTCATTCACTCTTCTTTGAAATGGATTTTTTCAAAAGTTAAAAAATTGACAGATTTGTCATTTCTTCAAAAAGATGAATTGTTGTTAAATTTCAAAATACATAATAAATATTAAAATTCATCAAATCATAAATTTTTAACTCAAATTTCATTTTAAACGATTTTTCACCTCAATGTAAATAAAAGTGGGTGTGAAATAATTTTTGAAGCGTGATGTCATTATGTACATATGTATATAATCAATGTGTCAATGTCAATCATTATTTTTAATTGGCAATATTTTATTCTTTTGTGCCATCATGATCATCACCACATTAAAGAGATTCAGAGGAATATTATTGTTTGTTTAAAATTATTTACAGAATTGCTTTTGGCAATCGATCCAAAATAAACATCATCTTTTTTTTTTTTTTTTTTGGTATGAAAATATAAACACGTGTGTGTTTTGCTTTATAAAAACTTGTTGCAATTATTTATTTTTAGATATTTCTAGCAAAATGCATTTTCACACATTTTCCCTGTCATACATACATTTATTGCAAAAATTAAAAAAAAACTGTTGTCCTTTTTATTTTTAAATCAACTTTAAGTGATTTTCACAAAAGACATGGCTAATTTGACACGAGTGTGATATGAAGTGAAAAACAGTTTAAGAGTTTGATTGAATTTTGACAGAAATTTGTTCAGATTCACTGTAAAGTGTAAATGTCAAATTCGATTACAAATTCTATGTTTTTTTTTACGAACTAGTAAATGGTAATATATAAACTTAGTACTCTTAAAATATAAAATAGTATTTTTTATAGTTTAAGGTTAAAGGAATTTGCAGTAAATTAGTTAAAAGTTAGTTTAATTAAGATATTTTAAGTATTGAAAAAAAAAACACAGAACGACAAATCCAAATTATGAATGATACTTCGCTAACTTGAAATTCTTGCGAATTTTCAGAGGACGCTTTGACTAATTTTCATCAATTAATAAACTGAGTATTGAGTAATCAATTCGTAGAAAACATAGAATGACAGCTGCAAATTTTTGTTGCTTTGCTGAATTAAAATTCTTGCGTATAAATCCAAGTTATAAAACATAACTTTGTATGCCAAATCTGAACTCCAAGTCTGAATCTCCTATTCTTCAGAAAACACTTTTCATGACTATTGATCTGTCAATTAATCGAAATTCACTTAATAAAATATAGAAAACATAGAACGACCAAATCGAACTACATAATGTATATTCTTGTAAATCCATTAACTTGAAGTGTTTACGCTTTTTCATCAGATGATTTTCAATTTTTGTTACAAAATAAGAAATGTAGCAAACAAAACATAGAAAACACAGAAAGAAAATTTAAAATTATGAATGTTGTTTTTGGTAACTGTAAGTGCTTATGCATTTTCGGGGAACGCTTTGTTTATCAAATAAACAAAGCAACAAAAAAAAAAAAACATAGAAAACGTAGAACGAAAATTTAAAATTATGAATGTTGTTTTTGGTATCTGTAAGTGTTTATCCATCTTCAGGGAACACTTTGCAAGTTGCTTACCAAATAAACAAAACATAGAAAACGTAGAATGACACTTTCAAATTATCGACAAAATGTTGTTTCGCTAAGTCTTGACAGCTTGGCATTTATTACAACTTGTGACATTATCTTTTGAAAAACATACTCTACGAATTTCATTTTACACATTTTGTTTTTGGTTTCAAGTTCAAGGAATTTTGCTGATTCCATTTACATCGCATTTACAAAAAAAATATACATACATATTTTCTTGCACCGCATTTCATCTTGAAATTAAATTAAATTTTATTTGCATAAATCTTTGTCACATTGGAAATTTTCAAATGCACCCGTTTAGCGAATTAAAAAAAAATGTATTTTTGAGAGAGAAGATCTCGTGAAATCTTTTGTGGGAAGAAGCATCAGTGTCATTGTCAGGGATAAATTCCATCGAAATAATTTTTTGTTATTTATTTGCATTTAGTTTATTATTTTTTTTCTGTTTAATTTCAATTTTATAAAAGGAATAAATGACCATTTATAATCGTGATTCATGACAATTTATGTAGGATTTAATTAAACACCGTTCCACGGTAGTTTCATCGTCGTTGTCTGATGAAAAAGTAGGTAGACAATAAAAAATAGGAAAATTAAATTCAGCTTTCTCTCTTTCAATGTTTATTTAATTTTTTTTTCTGTTTTGTTTTTGGATGGCATACACAGACTTATCATGATAAATAGATTTTTTAATTGTTTTATTAATTCAATGGATTTGCATTGAATTTTATTCGCAAAACAAAATGAAAAAAAAAAATTAGTTCAAGGATTTTGTTTTTGTTTTTTTTTTTTGTTTTCGGAGCTTGTTTGTTCTATAGTTCAAATGTCATGTGCAAGCCTTCGTTGATTTAAGAATGTTTTTTTTTTTTAATTATAAAGAATATTTTTTTGTTTTCCAAATTAGACAAAACAAATAGAAATAATTTTGACATTTGAATGTTGTCCAAAACAGTTGACCCCGTTTAATTTTAGCTTGGTAATTTATTTTTTATCGTTTTGTTGACCAAATAAATTCAGTTAGATTTTTTTCCTTTTCTGCATATCAAACCTTTTTTTTAACGATTTATTTAGCGCCTCTTATTGAATTACTCTTTTACAAGAAATCCTGATACTTTTTTGCAACATTGAATCACTAAAATTGGTAACGCTGAATTACAAATGACAGCTTTACTATAGGATCTGTCAAATGAATGTAGCTTAACTTACAATTAACTGACTTTGGTAAAAGTAAACGCGTTTAACCTTTTTTAACAGATCGGTAAATTCATTTTGATTGCGTTGTTTGGATTTAACGGAATACTAACTAAATACAGGGTGACATAGGTGAAATACATATGCTTTTTTTGTTCTGAATATAAATTTTAAACATCTAAAAATGAATGAAATAATAATAAAAATAATAATTTTGATTTAGAAAAATAAATAAAATAAAGAATAAGAATAAAATAGAAATGTTTTCCAATCACGTATTTGGAAATTATCAAAAAATTTAGTTCCCAGTAGTTCATACCAAATTAGGAATTTATAGTTTGACAACTTATATTTTAACTTAAATGATTACAATCGTGGAAAACAAAAATCATTCTTTTATAAAATCCTTATCATTATTGACAATCGATTATAATTTTAATTCTCCCTAAAATGATGTATTGCCAAGAGATGGCTCTGTTAGATTGACATTTGACAGTTAAAAGTGAAAAAAAACTTCAACGATTGTACCTTTGTTTTTAGCTCATTTCTTAGAGTTCCTTAAACTACACTTAAAGGAAGTGTGTATATTCAATCCTCTTAAATTATTCTTTAAAAATGTCAATTTTATTAAAAACCGATTTCATGAAATATAATATTATATAATATGTATGTATATTTTGTTTAAAAAGGTGCTTGGTATTAAAGTGTTTCATTAATATGTTTTTTATCAATTGTATTGACAATCCATTTAACTTCATGAAATGTAAACTTAAAAGCAATATATGTATAATATAAATATTAAATTAATTACAAAAAGCAATGAGTGTTTTTAAACTGAATTTTAAACTCGAAAATTATTTGACACTTTAAGCAATCAAGTACCTATTGATGATGACTCTAATGCTTGTCTTTTAACTAACAAAATGGATAGAATGAGCCAAGCTTTGAAAGAAGGAATATACCAATTAACATCACTTAAAATTGGAAATTTTATATCAATAACATTTTGATACACATCAGGTGTACCTTAAGGCAGTCATCTGGGACCAACATTGTTAACTTCCCATATAAAATGATTATGATTTATAATTCCTGATATGCTCAATTGTAGAAAGTTTGTTGTCAAAAGTGGCAATGTAACTTCTGCTTAATCTGTTCTATTTACTATTTACACGGAGGGTGGAGGGTGATCTGCATTTGACAGGTAGTCTAACTCAGGCAATTGCGCACGCCGCCGCCGCGCCGATGGTCTAATAGAAGTGAAGAACTGCTGCAGGTATAGCATAAGGAAATGCTCGTAACTTTAATTTTTAACTTAAATAAAGGGTTTTTCAATAGGAGCGCTACAAAAGTTTTTTTTTTTAAATAAAACAAAAACGGTTTTGGATATTAATAAAATTCTTTATTCCTGTGAAAGTATGTTCGATTTCATTATGTATGGAGCTTGATTTCTTTTGCATGGCCACCAAGGGCACGCTTGCAGAAGTCCAGACGCTGAACCCAAATTTCGACGGTTTTCAAGCATAAATCACGTTCGATATTCGTACGAAGTTCATCAATCGTGGCTGGCTTGTTGGCATAGACCAAAGACTTGACCCACAGGAAATAGTCTAACGGCGTCAAATCGCACGACCGAGGCGTCCAAGTGACTAGACTATTTCGTGAGATAGCACGTTCTCCAAACTTGGTTTACAATAAATTGATTGTGACATTCGTTGTATGGCTTGTGGCGCCGGCCTGTTGGAACCACATGTCTTCCAAGTCCACATCATATAATTAGGGCCACAAATATTGGGTTATCATTGAACAGTAGCGATCCCCATTTACAGTAACGTGCCGGTCTTGATCATCACGGAAGAAGTACGGCCCAATGCTCAGCCCAATTCACGAACATACGACGCTTTTAGTGGTCAAGCGGCTTTAGTCCTTGCATCAATTTAATCTTCTAAGGATGTAGGCCAAGAACTTTTCGCAAAATTCTCCACAACGACGTCACATGGATGCCCATCGCTTGAGAACGACGTGTGAGAGACATTTGAGCTTTCTGCAACTGAAGCCGCAGCGGCAGCAATATTCTCGACATTAGGGGCACTTCTTTGTATGACTGGCACGGGAACATTTTGTACTGTGTCTGTGGATTCAAATTTGTCCACTAGACGCTCAACTGTTGATCTGCAAGGACGATTATGACGACCATAAATTGGACGTAGCGCCACTGACTCCGAATTTCGGTAGTTAATTTTAATAATTTCGACTCGTTGGCATCTTTCCATCATGAAATTGCAAACCTTATTGAAGAGAAATGTCAAAAGAGCGGCAAAAAATATGGCGTCGTTTGCTATCCCTGACGATCTACTTTTGTAGCGTCCGTGTTGAAAAACCCGATACTTTTATAGTTTTAGTTTTTAACCTTCAAGTATTGGTATTATTCAACTAAAAGCGGTCTTTTGCGTTGACTCATAGAAAAGAATTTACCATTGTCAAATCACATAAACTTGGTGAACAATTGACGTCACTAATAGGTGAAATTACCCGACCGATATTTTGGAACCACATATTAGCCAAAAAAGAATCGGTTGTCTTTCGAACACATTCTTTCGAATTGACTGTTACTGACTGCTCATTGACATCTTCGAAAAAATACGAACCAAAGGGGTTTGCCGAACAGTATCTTTGTCTGGATGCACTTTTCTACCACTGATCGTTCATAACGATAATGCACAGAACTTACGACGTCAATAAAACTTCGGTCGATTATGACAACCAAAAAAATTTTAAACCACCATTTTTGTTGTAAGTTTTAACATTTTTAACCATTTTTCTGTTATTAAGCTATCCATTGTTGAATAAAAATTTAACTACATTATATTATAACACTTGTAAATGACAGCTATGTTCAACAAGTGCCAAATGCCAGATTTAACAGTTTGAAACCAAGAAATGTTCCCCACAAAGTTTTTCTGCCAATTGTGATTGGATATTTATTTCAAGTAGTAGTAATAGAGTTAAGATTTACTGACATTAAAAATATAAAAACTTTTTATAAATTATTAAAAACATCTGGAATTTATTTCTCTCTGTCTTTTTTTTCAGGTGAGTTGAACTGGATTTTTGTTTCACTCTAAAAAAATTCTTTAAATTAGCTGACCACCCCGGTCTTAACGGGTAAGAAATTTTTGAAATGTATTCAAATTTATTTTGTAAGTTATATATTCTGGTAATTTGGTTTATCTGAAAAATTATCTTTTTGATTGATACATTAAAATATAGCCCCTTTCCAAAAATGACTATACATACGAATTATAGATATGTATATGTTAGGTATATCGTTGAAAAGCTGTAAACCATGTTTGAATTTTCAAAGTATTTGTTTTGGTTACTTACATATTTAACCCAAAAAATACTCGTACTTTGGTACTTCACTCCATAAGCCCTAACCATTTTGAAAGGTCTCATTTCTGGGCAAGAGGTAGACCAGGTCCCATATAATTCTCCTTTGAAAACATCAATAAGACTAAGTCTATTCTATTCTATCTATGTATTAACTTTTTCTTCTCGAGCTAAATGGCAACCCTATTGATGTTTATGCAAAAACGTCACTAACTTATCACTTCTCGTTGATTCCTAAGTTTTGTTGTTTTCTTTTATCATGATGACGTGCTGATATTAATATATGTATCAGCAGTTTGTTTATCTTATACTTAATACCTACACTTTAATTTCTTGATGACGGGTAAATACCTAATTGATCCTGGAGCTTGAGAATATATTTATGTATGTAGTATGTGTGAGATATCAAATTCGCGTTCAACATTTGTGCGATGTACGAAAATACAAATTGTTAACATTTTTCTAACGTCAAGTATTAAATGATGTCGCTCACTCAAGAAATCCACTTTTACTTACATACAACCACCCCCCCACCCTCTCTCTTTTTTAAGCAGATGATGCTGATACTTATTTACATCAAGCACCCAATTTGTTGTGAGAAAAACAAGAAACAAAAAAAAAAAAAACAAACCCTATCATCCGTCCATAGATAGAGGCAACACAAAAAAGGAAAGAAAAAAAAAAAACTACAAAGCCAAAAGTAAGACGTCACATTTGTCCCACTTGACACACGATTCTCTGCTTTTTCCCACACCAAATCCACCCATACCTACTTCTTGTTTATGCGATAACATCTCCTATTAAAACACGAAAAAAAAAAATTAAATAAATTCAGAAGAATATTTTCTCAACACACACACACACACACACGAGTTTTTATATCCTAACATATGCTTATAAATGTATGAAAAATCATTCATGCAAATGCACTGAAGTTCCGAAGCAAAACTCTGAGCTGGGTGATGTGAGGTGGGCAGACGGGGATCGGAGGCGTTGATTTTGTATCGGGCATGCATCAATGAACTACTTGTATTAATTTTTGGTAGTTTCCACTTGACTAGCGTTATCCTTAACACCCTTTGGCATTCATATTTAACACACAACATATAAAATGCAATTTCTTTGCCCCAACTCCAATCGACACCCTTAAGCCCGTCCTCTCCCCCGTGTCATAAGCATAACAATATATGTACATACATATATAAAAAAGGATTTAGTGCGAGTTCCCGACATTCAACATAATCCATACACATTACACACACATATCCTGTGTTTGCAAGTTTTATAACAACGTCATCGTTTCCTACTTTTTTTTTTATCCCCCAATATATTATAGGCACTCGTATCTCCCATAAAACATCCTAAGTCCTTTTGCCTAAAGTAAACGTTAGAGATTTACACAAATATTGTAATTGTGTGCGTTGGGCATTGTAAGCCAGTGTGAGAGTGTTGATGGGAGCTAGGCAAGGCGAGGAGGGTGTGATGGTGGTTAGTGATGTTATTGATTTGGGTCGGTATACAAAAGGACGATATAAAACAGGACAACCGGTTTTTTGTTACTTTAGTCATTGAAATACACTCACACACATACAAACAACATTTATATACATACATGTATATTTATTCACGTTGTGTATGGGTACAAAGTGAATATTTAAATTGAAAAGAAACAAGGTGTTGAATTGTCCAGGGACGGCCTCATTCCATATTGATTAGAGGAGGAGACGACCGACGACGACGACAGTTACTCAATGAAATGAAGTGACAATCTATAAAAACGACACAATAACTAAAGAAACATAAATCTTACGTCCTTTCAGAACGAGAGTCGAAATCAGAAAGGGGAAAAAATGTTTAAAAAAAGTATGTATACGCCGTAGTGAACCACATGGGATTTTTTTTTGAAGAGAATCAAATTAAGGAATGGGTTCTTAGTTAAAATTAAGAATGACGGTTGTTTTAAGAAAAGGGAATAAAAGTTAATGTTAAAAAAATAGTGGCGCAACCAATTTTGAATCTTAATAGTTATGGCCACGCCATGGCACATGATGTGACTTCTCGATATCGGTCTTTGACTTGCATAACTGAATTTCGTCCCGTTATTGGTCTCGTGTTAAATCCTTGAGTTTTCGAAAGCTTCAAAGAAGAAAAAATGATTTTTAGAAAGAAAATTACAAAAGTTATACACATTTATGATAAAATATGATGACAAAACAAAACTCAGCTATGTGATACCGAGACTAAGACCGATACGGGGACGAGATTGATTTTTTTTAATTTTGACGAGACTCATACGAGATTAGTAAAAATCAAGAATTCAAAAGATTCAAATTTAAATGATCCTGCTGTAGAAACTCGGGTTAATTTCAGCAAATAAAATATTGGGATACAGGGCTACTCCACTCGTTTTGGCATAGAGTCTACCAACTTCTGGAACTTTTTTTGTGGAATAGAATTCCAAACTTCTTGGACAATTCTCCATAATTCCGATTTGTTACAAGGTTTCTAATTGGCAAACTCAACCTCTATCCCATTCCAGAGGTTTTCAATAGGATTAAGATCTGGTGATTGAGAGGGACACTTTTGTTGAAACCAGAGCTTTGTTGACTTTGCCTTATGTTTAGAGTCGTTATCTTGCTGGAAACACCATTTAAGTGGCATATTATCGTCAGCCCACGGCAGCATGACATTTTGGAGTATGTCCACATATGAATCCTTTGTCATTATGCCATATATAAGGAATATTGGACCAACGCCGCGCCGCACCAAGAAAAAAACCCATAACATTTTGTTGCCACCTCCATGTTTCAAGGTTGGATTTTGTGTACTTCGTATTGTAGGCCTGTGCACTTTGAGCGACGTCGTCGGTCGCTCCAAAGCACATTTCTCCTCTGCTTCTTGGCCTGAAGTGGTTCGTCTTTCATTTGATACTTTTTCGCAAAATAGATCCGCTTGGAGATCGTGAGTGAAGGTCACCATCCTGAAAAACATGACGAACAGTTCTTGAGCTGTTCTTTTGAGGACATAAACGGATTCGTCTTAGCTTTTCTCGTCAACATAGCTTTGTCTCTAGCAGTCATTTTAGCCAGGCGCCCTTTGGTTTCTTCAATTTTTTTGGAATTCATAGCATTCTACACCATTCTTGCAGAGCAACCAATAAATTTAATTTTGCGATCTCTCATGGATTTACCACTGTTATGTAGAGTTAAAATGTCTTCGCGTTGGCCTTCAGTGCAATGCTTCCCTCTTCATATTACTTTTTGCCATATTAAAAAGTTACCTAAAATGTCAATATATTCTGAAATAAAAAAATCTCACCAAATTCTAGGCTTTTTCTAGCTGGTAACAATTTTTTTCAAGCGTTTATTTATAATGTTCGAAATTTACACAAAAATTAAAATGTGCGATACATTAGAAAGTGGAATGTGTTTAGCTTTTTGCTTTTGAAACTATCCATATAAAGCCTTTTCCATCTTGTGGATATTCAGAAGACTTCAACGTTACCCGTTTCCCTGGTCCAGATTCAGCTCTAGCCACAAATTGTTTAAGAGCGGTTTCTTTTCTTTTTATGCGTCTTATTGTTGATTTGTGGACATAATATTTTTCACAAATTGTCTTTATTGAAAAACATTTCCTAGTTCTGATAAAATAACACTTCTTTTGTAACACCAATCCTGCAGAAATTTTCTAAAGACACTAATAAAATTGCAACCCATTCAATTAAACACCGATGCATTATTTTATGTGTTTGTGTATTATTTTTACATGGAATTTTGTTCAGACAAACTAGCTGTAAATTAACGGCAGGAACTCGGAATTCAAAAGAGAGCGTATGCAAATAGAAAACAGATGAATAAACACAAGAAGTTCCACACAAATCGAGGTAGCATTTCTGAAAATTTGCACTTATAAAGTCAAGTGCTACAAATTTAGTGCAAGATTTTGACACTTTAACTTAAATTTATTTACATTATGTCATTTCTCAGTCAAAATTGAAAATGTCAGAAGTAAAATACAGTGTGTTTAAATGACTCATAGTTGACGCATATGTCACATCACAATTTAAATTATTTGAAAGACAAAATGAGATATTTTTGATTTCCCAAACATCTTCCTGATAGAAGCTATGAATAGGAAAGTTTTTCTAAAATTAATTGGTAATATTTTCAATTTAAACTATGTTCAAAATACATTGTCTTAGAATCAAGCAGCATAGCAAGCCTTACTAAACTAGTTTTAAGATGTTTCAAAAAGTTGCCGATTTTTTAACGACAAAGTGTGTGTGACAGGAATATTTCACTTAAAATGGTCTAAGACTCTAAAGGCATCAATTCTAGAAAATTTTATTAAAGTCGTAACAATTTTTAAGGAAGTATTTTGTAAACAAGCAGATCTCTATTAATTTTATGATCTTCCATCTTTTAGTTCATCAATTTCGGAAAAATCATTTCACAGCGACTTCTAAAGAAACCAATCGAAATTGGGCGTGCCAAAGGGCGTGAAAACCAATGTTGTAACCAATTTTGTTATTTTCACTCTCCATAAAATCAACGCACTGTACGACCGACCACCAAACTTTACGTGACCAATAAAAAACGCCATGAAACTAACCAATATAATTAAGTCCTATTTTTTGGAGAAATGTAAAACATAGCTTCGTCATTTATTAACTACGGACCTGACAATAATATTCATCACATCTATGGTAAGCCTTCGTTTCTGTGTCCCTATTTCTTTTACCTCTGCTCCAGATTTAGATTGCATTTCTAGTTGATTTACTGTCACCAAACCCAAAGTGAAAAGTGGTAACTACTACACTGGCGGAGATGGTGAGTTGTTGTGCTCCATATAATAATGCCATAGAATGAAAAAGAACTGGTGGTGGGCGGTGATGGGTGGATATGCAAAAGTAACCCTTTACCACCAACACCCCCACTCAAAGCTTGAATCTATTGCAGCTGCAGCTATTTAAATTGATGTTTTCTTCACTGCCATCTGTGTGTAAGTGAGGGAAGGAAAAATTGAAAAAAAAAACAAGAGTGTCCCTATCCCTACACTCCCTAGTGTACGCTTTTTGCTGATGGTTTTGATTTCTCGTCGCTCGCTTTTGCCACAATCCTTTGAGCCTTTTTTGTTGTTGGTAATATTGTTGTTGAATGGTGTGAGTAGCTGTGGAATTTTACTTGTGCTCGCTCGGTTTCATAGTCAACTACTATTATGTGTGTGTGTGTGTTTGTGAGTGTTTGTGTGTTTGTTTATAGTGGTGAATGTTGTGTTTTATACACGTCAATTTATTTCGTTCCTTTTTTTTCGTGTCGAGGAGCAAAGTAAAATCACACAAAAAAAAGGGAAAAAAATGTCCTGACGGTTAAATGGAGTGGGTTGGGGCTCTATAGCGTATTTCTCTTGATTTCGCGTAAATTTCACCCGTTTTTTTTCACGAGTGAACGGGTGTTTTTTTTGTATCTAGGTATACAAATATTAGATATGCATGAAAGAGCGAGCAGGAGGTGTGGCGCAAGTGAAGGGGATTATTTCGGAGGCAAAAGCAATGGAAGGACATAAAATAGCATTCCTATAGCAACGAACCACACCCCAACCCCCTGCGGCCCCATGCCACCATTGCATATAGTTGTTTAAAATTTATCGCTTCGCAACTTCTCTTCTTCTGCGGATGGTGGCGCTAGTGATGGTGATGGTGATGGCGCTGGATGGTGGATGGTGGTTGGTTGGCTGATGGTTTGTTGGTAATGGTTGTGTGTTTATTGATGACATTTTTCATCGTTGTTGCGGGCTGGAAGTTTATCCTTGCTCTAATTGCAGGAAAAAAATTATATACATTAAAATGTTGCTAGAGAGCATAGTGTTGAAATATTTCAACCGCTAATTCTTTTTTTTTTTTTTCTTGTTTATGTTTGTGTTTGTGTTTTTGTTTTTGTTTTGTCGCTTTCTATAGATGCATGGATACTTATTCGTATGTGTTTGTGCAGAAGATATAATATTTTTTTTTTTGATTCAAATGAACGAGAGAAATGGAAGTGTGTTGTTGATATCTTTATAGTTTGCATGTTATGTAGAAGGTAGGTGTGAATGAATTTGAAAAACCCACACATACATACATACATATTGAAATAAGGACATTTTGGGAGGCTAACAATTTAAATAAGTTATCATTTGTCATGCAACAACAATGAAATCTATTGAAATTGAAATACATTAGTAAAAATAAAAATAAAAAAAAATACTCGTAATAAATACAGCGAAAACGTTTAAGTATTTTGTGATTGTAAAAGTATATTTTGACATGCAAATTTCGAATTTACATAAATGTAATGTTCTTTTTTTTGCTATAAAATATGTAAATATAGGCATAACGGGGTATTTATGTAGTTGTTTATAAGCTTGAAGTTAGATTGATTAGCTGCAGTTTTTATGGACAGAAATATAATGTTCAAGGTGAATGCTTTAATGAGTAGGTAGGTACCTTTGGGTGTTGTGTGGATATTTACACTATGATAATTGGAATAAAAACAACTGATTTTGTATCCCAGTTTTAATGGACAATGGAGTTGAATATTAAAAATGAATGAAGTAAGGGTTGTATTTGTATTTGATCATAAACAGCAAATACACTGAGAATAAACACATTAAAAAGGATTGAAATCCTACAAATCAATGAGTGTTAGAAATAGAGCCAATTTTTCCTGTTCAAAAACTTTCGGTATTGAAAAGTAATGAAATCTAAAAATACCCCAAGTTCTATTGTTACCTAATAATAGCAAAAAGTTTAAACGGGTAGAAATAGGTCAAGTTTTTGAAAACTTTTCAAGTGCAAGTTACTGAAAAATAATTGTAAAAAATACATACAAATTTAATTGTCAGGTTATTGGAAATAAAATTATGCAATATTGGCTAATTCCTATATCTTGACAGTATAACTATAAATGTTAGATAATTCTTACTCTAGATATTTTGCTTTATTCTACCATTTCACCTTAGAACAGGTCAGAAACGTGAATAGCCATCTGCATTAATGAGAGTGTCAATGACAAATTTAATAGACTTTTGATGAAATATCAAATAAGTCCTCTTTTCAAAAAACTGGAACTAATACATTTGCATTTAAACCCAATAATAAGATCATTAATGACAATTTCAGCGTAGTTATCTGTCACCATTTTATGTTTTTGATAAAGTTTCATTTAAGTTTCATTTAAGTCCAGATACAAACGTTAAAGTCTGTACTTTAATAATACTTTTCTTCGTCCACTATACCTCAAGATGCAGAAAGAACTTTCATATAAAAATAGCGAATGGTTTTTTCACTACAGTAACCTATAGACCTAACCTACGTATAAAAGGAAGATGTGTTAGTTACACTATTTATAACTCAAGAACGGCTAAACCGATTTGGATGAAGTGTAGAAACATAATAAAAACTTCCAAAAATTAGTTAAAAATGTTTTTCGGTTCTAAATTGACTTTGGATTTATTTTATTTTATAGATGAAACTACCGTTAAGAAATTATAAAATTTTAACTGAATTTTTGATCAATTTAAAACTAAAAAGAGGCTGGGTGCGACAATTTTACTAACACAAAAATTGTCATAGATGTTGAAGCGGAAAAACAATATTTACAAATTTTTCTTAACTTTTTGTAGTTTTGTATTTGTTGAAAAAAAAATGTCAATTTGATATTCGTCAATATTTTATAGTTTTTAGGTATTGACAAATACATTATGTTAAAAATAAAATACATTTGAATTCATAGCATTGCTTGTTGTGATGATATTTAAGCCGAAAAACAATTTTTGACACTTTTCGGTAAATTTCAGTTTTGGTTTTTTATTTTTCGTAAAATTACTGCCAATTTGATATTTGTCAAAAAAGTACCATATGTTCAAAATTCTATTACGCAAAAAATAAAATAGATTGGAAGTTAAAATGATTGACCATTTTGGACATATTCAAGTCAAGGAACTACTTTTGACATTTTTTGGTAAATTTTTGATTAAGTTTTTTATTTTTTATAAAAAGACTGTCAATTCGATATTTGTCAAAATTGTAGGATATATTAATTATTGTATTTTGTATAAACATAAATAACTTTGAAGTCAACATCGGTGCTCATTTTTGAGATATTCAACTCAAAAAACATTTATTACCAACTTTTATTAGAATTTTTTGTACTTTTTTATTTTTTTTGTAAAAAAAACTATCAATTAAATTTTTTTCAAACTTTTAATATATGTATGTAAAAAACATCGATTCACATAATAGAAAATAGTTTTGAAGAGAATATCATTTTTCTTCATTGTGTATTTTCGCGCCAAAATTTTTTTTTTAGTTTTTCTATTTTAAAAAAATAACGGTAAGTTGAAAATTTTCAAAATTAATATCAAATCTGTAACACATTACAATGTATATAATAAAATTTATTTGAAGTCAATGCCACTATCAGTTCCTGCTACCAACCAAAACCAACCGCTTGACCAATTTTTATGAAAGTCTTTTCTGCATATTTCGAAGTTTTAACCTGTCGAACAAAATTTAATTCGAGTCGATATCTTTACTCGTTCTTGAGATACAGTGGACGAAAAAGGGTATCTCGAACGTACGAACGTACGAACGTACGAACGTACGAACGTACGAACGTACAAACGTACAAACGTACGAACGTACGAACGTACGAACGTACGAACGTACGAACGTACGTAAACACGCACACACAGACATCTCTCTACAAATGACGGATCTAGATTCTAGGAACCTTGAAACGTTCAGATTTGTCAAAAATTTCAATTTGACAAATCGGACCGATTACAATAACTCCCTATGGGAAGTTAATAAATGTCAAGTTGTCAAAGTATTATTATTTTTAAACTTTTTTAATATAGGTATAGATATTGTTTAAAATTTACTTTTTTTTGCCATATTGTCTTTGACCGAATCTTTGAGGGTTTATTTTAATTATTTCTTATATTCATGTAACGATACTTCTAAAATGTAAAAGATTTTAACAGCAGTTGTGAATTTACTTCATCTCTATCATTCTAAACGTCTCAGATTCAACTCAAGGGGTTCTATTACAATTTTAAAGCCATTTTACTATATTTTATTTAGATTGGCGACAAGATGACAGTGTGAGTCATTGCTCATGATGGTTTGATCGTTACTTTGCTATCAGCTGATGTAGTTTAAGGGGAAACATCATCTTCATTGTGACTCATCTCATCTGGACGTCTTATCGTTTTATCTCGTTTACACTAGAAGGTTAAAAGAGATATGAAATTGAGGTGGATTTTAAAATACTAGATAAGTGAAAGGGAGATGAAAAGATAAAATTTCTGACAGCATCCTACATAATGTTCTTCTTTACTGTTTTAGCCCAGCAGCTCAAAGTTGTTCTTTTTTAGATCCACAAAAATAGAAAACAACTATTAATCTTTTGTGAGGATCGATTTATGAATGCCTTTATTGACTTTGACAGAGTTTACTTAATTAAAGTGTCTTCGGATAGGCTGATATCTCTTACAAAACGGACTTCCAAACTATGACATTTTCTGTCGTATTTATTCCATCTGTCAAATTGAATGACATTTATTCAAGTATGTTTTGCTGCCTCACTTTGAGATTACGATGTTCTTTAAGCAACGTTCAGAGCACTTCGCTTATTTTGCGGTTGAAAGGATTGTGAGTAGTGGGTGGGCTTTGATAATTTACCACAAAAAAATGCCAAACTTTTTTGTAACTTTAACTGTCAAGTTTGTTGTTTAATTAAATTGCCATAATATTCTAAATAAATGTCAAAATGCTCAAGTTTAGATTTTTTAAAACATTAAAATCAAATTTACCAAAAAACATATTTTAAGATAAGATTTAATGCCATTGACATTGAACCCCTTGAGCCAAGGAATGACACTCATCACACTTCTGACATTATAGACTTGACCTTTAATTTCAAATCTTATTCATTTGATTTTAATTTGACAAACAGATTCCAATAAGATGCATCCATAAAACACTGTTCTTATAGTGGTCTTGGGGTTTTTAGAGTGCAAAAATACTCCCCGTTATGGACGAAGCTAGATCCGAGTACTTGAACGTTTATCTGGAGAGTGACGACATCCACAACGACGACCGATGACGTTGAAACACATAAATTCTCATCTCAATCCCCATCAATGGAACATTCTTCCCCATTGATTTTTGTTTCTTGAATTTGTTTATTTTGTTTTTTTTTTCAAATATAGATTTAAGTACGTTTATATATATTTTTAATAGCCCGACAATTTATCACTCTATAATCTCAGGTTTAATAGTCGATTCAAAACCAATAAAAATGAATACCCTCTCAAGGTACAAGTATGCACTAATCGATGACCTATAAATAAATCGACATTTTCCAAGTGCAAATCTACATACAAACACAAATATTGTACAATGCATAAGAACGTAACTACATACGTATGGATATGTATGTATCCATGTGAGTAACTATGTGCAGAGGTGACATTAAAAAAGATATAATCGGCATCCGTTGGGTATTGAATTTGTGCACTTTAGCAATGTCAATTTATGATTTTATATAAATGAACGTACGTATGTACATATATTCACGTCCCATCCATGGGAATTAAATGCTGGATCATGGATTATAATTGGTTTTAGATTTACTTTTCTATTCTATATGAATACAAGTATCCTATCTGAGTGAATGTGTGTACTTAGAGTGAGTTATTTGACTTTGTTCGGATTAAAACGAATTTCTCTGGAAATGGATGCGAAGACCGAACATGAACAAATTGAAGGAATTTGTATGGATAAACTTTTCGAATAATTTATTTTCAATGTGGTCTTAGTCAGATATTTGTGATTTTATTGAATTCAGCAGAAATTTAATTCAGAAATAGGATGATGGTTTAATAAGTGGACTTGACATACGATAAAGAATTTGACTGTCATATCAAATAATTGATAAATGATATACAAAAGTGATTCTCTTATTTGATATCTTCTATTGTATTTGTTCATTTACATGTTTTTATTAAAAGTCATCATAATCATCATCATCGGCTATTAATCCGCTGATCCGATCCAGGCCTCATTCAACAAGTCCCGATTGCGAGCACTTCATGGTCTACGCCATTTACTTACTGCTGCGCGGCTGCGAAATCTGTTAAATTTTTTTTTCTCTCTCTACAAGGACAAGCTCATCAGATTCCTTTTAAAAAATAATTTTTAAAGGGCGACAATATCTGTCAGAAAAAGGGCAGGGATTATTTTCGTCAAATCAAATTTTTCGCTAGCATCTTTGCTTCCCAAAAAATTTTGGTGGTACTGGCTATGTCCAGAGCTGCCATCGAAACCCCATTTGGGTACCATTCTGAAATTAGTGCTTTTTGGATCAAGAGATTTCAGTCCATTGGCTAGCGCTAGATCATTCAAAATTTTGTCACTTGTAGATCTTTTAGTGAAACCTCTGCAAACTTTTCTTCAATATAAATATTATTGGGATAAAATTTTTTCTTTTCTTTCTAAATTTCCTTATAAGAAGGAAATACATTTTTTGTATAACCTCTCACAATATTATATGATGTCTTGAGAGCCTAGATTTAATAAACATGGACAATGCATTCAGTGGAGAAATCGGATTTTTAGAGTCGTAACTTGTCCGATATTCAGAAATTTCAGAACTTGATGTAGCGGATTTCACAATGCCGGCTTGTTTTTTCATTCCATTAGTTCTAGGCTCATCTGAGCCGCATAAACCAGCTCATCCGTTGAAACTTCTTTTCTTAGGCTTGCAATACGATTTCGTTTAGTTTGATCGCTACTAGCTGCGACTTCGTTTGAGGGGCGCCCAATGGTAATTCGATATATTTTAAAGGACAGTTTTTCTCCAAGCCATTTTTCGTCGTTACTCATAAATTTTTTAATCATCCTGTTTGACCGTTCCCATTTTTGTTTAAATTGGTGTTTCAAGTTTCTTAACTTTATTCTTAACTGGTCAGGACAAAATGTTTATGTTTTAAAAAAAGTTTCGATGCCTGAAAATGTTCCGTCGAAATTTTTTTCTTTGTTTGTAAGCAAATTTCGACAAGTACTTTCCTCGAACATTTGAAAATTCGGTCTTGATTTCCTAAAAAAAGTCATATGTTTGTCTTAACCAATTTAGAACATTATAGAAAGCCCACGGTTAAAAAAGGTAACACAAATAATATGAGGATATTTAATTTTATAAAATTACTAAATATTTATAATAAATTACGTGTATAAATAAAATAATAATAATATAATAAAAAAAAAACGGCCAAAATACACAAACTTTAACACAACACCGTGTTTCACGAGATCTCTTAAGATAAAATAAGAGAGACATGTATTTTTTTCGTAAAGCAATTCATAAAGATCACCATTGCAAAACTGTTTAAAAAACAGTGATACCGTTACTTATTTGAAAAAAAATATAACCAACGGCTTTTTTTAGTAAAATCAATTTTTGTAGTTAAAAATTCATATAAATTATTTGAGGCAAATACTTAGCACTTCTGTTTTTAGGTTCATATTTTTGTCGTATTTGCCTAATATGTGCCATTTACATACCTGCTAAATATTTGCCTCAATAGAAGTTATGAGCAAAAATTTAAGGCCACTTTTTAAAAAAATTGTAATTTTTACCACCATTTAGTATTTTATTTATTTATTTTTTTTTATTTTAAAAACTTAAAATACACACCTTCACTAATCTCAATAATATCACTTGACAGTTTTTGTTTCACTTTTCACACAAAAAATTAAATTTAAGAATTTCACTTCCAACTCGCGTTTTTTTCGTGCTTTCAAGCCATAACTTCTTCAACTTTGGTAGCGCGATGCACTCAGCACAGATGATTAAAAAAAGTTATACTCACATTTGCCTATCCAAAAAACGGTTTCCTTTGAGAAAAACCATACATTTTTCCCGTTAACACAGAATTTAAAATCGACCTTTTAACCTATGCTCTCTATGGAGAGGCCCCACTGTTCGGCGCGGCGTAAGCAAGGTATGCATCTTCTATGTACTCCAAAGTACTTTCCGAGATGTTTCCTCTCCGCTCATGCTAGCTAAGTGACCGTGACCAGCGCACCGGAGTCTACCGAGCCTTCTCATAGTTCACAATGATGTACTTTAAGGCTGCACTGTTGTTGAAAACCTAGGTTTGTTGATTCATCCTGTGCTCATTGCTGATTTTATGAGTCCTTGAAATGCACCAAAATTATTCGAAGTTTCATCGTTGAAAATATTGTCACCCAGGAGACTATGTTACTAAGAAGAATTTTTAATTTGAGGCTCAGAAAAGATGATTAAAAAATAAAAAATCAATCTTCTGATGTAACCGTAGTCGTGGTGGACATTTGGCTAGTATCCTTTCTCATAGTAAGTTTATGTCATACGTTCATTTTTACAATGAAATAAATTTTCATTGCTTTTTCAAGTTATAAATGAATGAAATCTCTTATTGAATTATTATGATCTTCCTAACACAGTGTGATTTAAAAAGAAGGCAAACATTATTTTTGCATTAATATTGAAAACTAAAAAATTTTCTATAAATTATATTAAATTGTAAAGTTGTGAAAAAAAACTATCAATTTGATATTTTTCAATAATATCAAATAATATTTATATTACAAAATACAAAAACTGTAATTGAAAGTTAATAATAAAAACTTGAAGTCAATATACATAATTGTTCATTCTCAAGAATGTATTCGTGTCCAAAAACTGTCAATTGAATTTTTCGAAATTTTTACTAAATGTCATAAATGTCATTTTATGTTTTTATTATTTAAAAGCTAATATCAGTTTTTTGTTTTTAAATATTCGAGCTATAAGTTTTCTTAATTTCAAGAAATAAAATGTCTCTTGAATTTTTTCCTACTTAATGAATTTGTTTTTTTCCTTAGATTTTGAAGACCAATCAAAATGTTCCATTTTTTTTAAATTCAATTTTAATGACTTCGCTGAAAATCATTTCTACATTTTTGGAGTTATTATCCGCTTAGCAAAATTTTTTGAAGTCAATACCTTTAACCGTTTTTGAAATATGGCCGACAAGAATACGTATCTCTTATTAACGAACGGAAAAAAAAAAACAATTTTCTTACAGCTTGCTTTTCATACCATTAACCAATAACCTTGTCACATTTTTAATAGTCAAATTTGATTTTAGAACAAAAGTAATTGACATTTATCACGAATTACTTTAGCCGATTTCATCATTGTTTCACGAATTTGGTCTTCTTAACACGGAAATGGTATTTTTTTTAACGTTGTATGATTTAAAGAAATGTTTAGTGTTCTCAACATCGAATGTTATTTAAAACCTTATTCCCCTTTTTAAAAGTCTTTCTATAATTTTAAGACCGTATGCTTCTCAAAAGACTTCCTGTGGAACTTTGTTTTTTTTTTTTTTTAAGTGGCATCTCTGATTGCTGTTTGGAAATGACAGTATTGCCACTAGTTTTAAATAGTATCTGATTTATTTGTCATACAGCCATTCCTTCCACTTTCCGAAATTATAAGATACTCAGTTTTATTCCTTTGAGGTTTTACTTTAGAGTTTTGAGGACAAGTGCTTGTACTTGAAATCCAATTAAGTACTTTTAAAAATCTACCTCAAGTTGTTATTTATTTCTCTTAAGTAGGTACTTTCATAAATCAAGTACTCTTATAATTTTTGTTGTTCTTGAATTCCGTTTTATTTCCAGTGTACATACTTGACAAAAAATTAAGTACTCAAGTACTTCCTTTTTCTGTTTGTGCCACTGTCAAAAATACAAAAGAGTTTTACCTACTTCTTATTGTACTGAAAACAATTAAGTACATACTACTTATTTTTACTTTTCCATTACTGTTGGAAGCTGATTTAATTACTTTAAAATTTTATTGATCCTTAAAGAAATTTGTCTTTCTTCCTATTCATTAAATGTATGTATATGTGTGTACGTTTGTTTGTATGAGTGTGTACGAATGTACAGTGCACATCTTTGACCTTTAGTTCTTTTGAAATGAAATAGTTCTAGTGAAATAAACCTTCAATTTAACCACAAACCACCAATTCAATTAAGTAATTGAAATCAAATAATTGCATATGCACGACGCACGTGTGTATCGAAAAATGCAAGGTATTGAAAAAAACACATTCATACACTGTATCCTTTACACACACACACATACTTGTAATACAAGTGCCATGGTGGCATATACGTTTTGATTACAAAATACGTCAAGCTTGAGAATACCGCATTACCTTATACAAACTCAACTCAGCAAAAGTCAATTATTAAACGGTATATTGTCAATAAATTCCTTTTTTTTTCAATTTGTATTAAGAGATGATGACCATGATACACCGAGTGTGTTTGTCTATGTGAAAGTGTAATGGAGGTCGTTTTCATTTAATGGAATAAAATACTTTTTTTTTATTTCATATGAAAAGTTTGACATTTTTATGGAAATACAAGTAAAAGAGGGTACAGATAAGTTTATAAAAATAATTAAAACTAGTTTAAAAATAAATATGAATATATTCATGCTGAAAAAATGCTGTCAAAAATAATGTTTAAAGTACATAATTGAACCAAATTTTATCATTTTTGACAACTTATTTGGAAAATGAAAATTTCAGTAAGCTATTTCTTCTTTCGAATACCAAAACGACCAGTTTTCGAATTTTCAAACTTCTGAATTCCGTATTGTTTGAGATTTAATGGATTGAAGGGTGTTCTACAAAATGAACGGATCTGCACTCCGCCAAAAATTTGACGTTTTCATTTCTGTCATCTATTGATTAGGGAATTGCAAATTCGATTGATGATAAATGAAATGTTTTTTATAATTTCTAAGTAAAAACAATTATATATTTAATAACAAAGAATAGTTAAAAGCATACAACAAAAGAACAATTAGCCATATTGAAAGCTTCCCGACCTAGAGGAGAGGATGGGTTTAAGACTGATAACAGGATTGACGCTTCTAGATGGACAAAACTAAGCTATAGTCCTTGACCCTTGGTATATTGCCTTCGGTTTTTTGAATTTGTATCCATTTTCGACAAAAGCCATCTTCCGATAAGTTCACAAAACTCCTTTAAGACTTTGCTAAAAGTCGACCTTCCCATGGCAACGTGGAAATCATTCCCAACTCCTCGTTGATATTCATCTTAAGCAAGCGGATAGTTTTACTATTGAAGAAGTAAGTATTGGCAGATCGCCAGTGTTCCAAGAACATAATAATTCAAATATTATAAAAGAATAACTTTGGAAGTCAATTAAATTTAAATTAAAATTTGATTGAGAGCTCTTCAGAACAGACAAAACTGATCTCGAGTTTTTTTAATTTCGAGTTATTTGCACTAAACATTGCACCCGTTCTGAAGTCAGAACAATCTTTTTAATAAGTTTGGATTCAATTTTCCCACTTCATAACACATCGTCCTTGTAGACCAGAAGTACCCTTTTTCACACCTTCGTCACTTCAAGAGTCGTTTGCTACTTTTCAGTCCAATTTTTTTATCGAGGAGTTAACAAATATGACCCGTTAAGCGTCATCGATATGACTGGATCTGGTAGAAACAACCAGATTTTTGACCGTTTTCTTTTGCTTCCGTAGAGTATTTCACCGATGTTCGTTTAGCACTGATTTTATTGACGCATTGGTACAAGCATTGGTATGGCCAACGACGATCAATTCTTGGCCTGTCTTAAACACATGAAGAAGCGGCAATCCAACCGAGAGTCCCATACGTATACAAATGTTCGTCATTTTTAGTAGTTCTAAAAAGCTGAATATTTTTCCGGTTTTTTTTTCACTCACTAAGACTTTTATAGCCATTATATTTTCCTTAACTTTTAATTCTATGTTAATAAAACAGGAACTAAAACCAAACTGGCTTTTATTCATAGCTTGGTTTAGTTTTGTTTCTCCAGCAACGCCTGACTTAATCCATTTCTGGCGGCGGCCTATTTTTGGTCTAATTGGAGGAAATCTGAAGCCAAATTTTTGGAAAAGCTTATTGTTTTCTGTAAAATTCACGTTGCGTTTTCGCAACATCATCCGCCAACATCATTCTGCCAAAGAAGCAACATTTTTGGAATTCGTTCTTTTTTGTTGCATCGAGTTTAAGTCAACTTTTTTTTTAATACTTAATACTTAATAATAACAGAACATAAACTAAAATTGAATTATAAATAAATAAGACAACATTATTATGTACATAAGTAAGTTATGTATGTTTTTAAAATATTATTTCATCAGAGCATCTTGGATGAAGCCTTACGTTAAACTTTTTACAGAAAAGAAAAATTTGAATTGAAGACTTCAGAGAGCGAAGAAGTTTTTCTGTTTTGACGACAATTCTTTTCATGTCATTGAAACGAACCACTTCCTTAGGGTTTTTTCTTTTTGAACTACCTCAACTCTAAATTGACAACAAATGTTCTGATTTCAAGTTGCGAAAGAGGTGCTTCTTTCTTAGTTCTGCATCCTGTCCATTTGATAGTTGCTTGTGACGTTATCAAACTATTAGACAACTCCATCCATCGTTATACCATAATTTTGGATTGCATTTGGCATCAGAATGTTCACATCCTTCTCCTATTTGCGATCAAACTGTTTTGGTTGTTTGATTGGTTGATCAATCAAATGATTTGACACAACTGTCACTATGGAAATATCATTCCAACGAACAGCAACAATTTGTCTTTCCTTGTCGAATACGAAATCGATGGGCCCACGTTATTTTTTATTTATTACTGTTGGGTCTGTCAAGATCGCTTTTGCTGACAATAAAAACTGATGTTTCCTTATATCCGAATTACAGAATTTCGTTCATAATAAAGAATCATCCTGTTCACAAATTGAAAGATGATGGGTAAATTTCACAAGTTGCATAAATTTTGGGTTCGGCATGTTATTGAGGTTCAAAAGCTTAGCAAACTTGTGGCAGGAATCGATTGAACTATTATTATCTATATTAGGTACTTTGATAGTTCATTCTGTAAACATGGCAATTATTTTTTTGTTGATGTTCAGAAAACATGTTTGAATGTTGATTCACTGTTAGAATCATCGTATTTTGAAAATGAGCACTTACATCATCAAATGTGTGTTCTTACCCAATTTCACCACCTAATTCATTTGGAAACATCTTCCGAATGTTGCAAATTATCATCATCTATTTCTTCGTTATCACTCACAGCTTGAAATTTATTTTGGCAGTCAAAAATTAAATATTATTTATTTATTATTATTTTAAAAGTTACTACAAAATTTCCAAATTGACGGTTTTTGAAAATGCTAAAAAAAGAATTCCAAAAACAGGTCGATAAATAATCATTTAAGTTAGAGACGCTCGCAAACACGACGTTGCTTTTTCGCAATACATTAGCTGGAAATGGGTTAAGTTTTAGGTTCAAAACTATTCAACCAAAGTTGAAGCTATTTATTTTGAATTTAAAAAGTACATTTCTTTATATTTTTCCCATTTTTGAGCATAAAATATGTAGAAACTCTAGAGTTGGACATTAGGGCGTATACTTGTTTTTTTTTTAGGGATTTTTAATAATTTAGTTATTTTATCGATTTCAAGTTTTTTCTAACTAAATAATAATAATTTCGTTATTTTTTTTTTAACCAAAGGACTAAATTTTAGTTGACTTTTTTGGAGCCTGTAAATTTTAAGGGCCGATGTTGAGTTTGAATAAAACCCAAATTAGTTAAGGAATTATTGTCATTTCTTTTTATTATGATAACATTGGTATGATTCAATTATTTTTGGAATAAAATATCGGCCAAATGGTCACCATGACCTCGGCGGCACACCTCCATCCGATGGTCCAAATTTTCGATGACGCTGAGGCATAATATTGAGACTATGCCCTAAATGTGCCGAATTATCTCACCCTTTAGGTCTTGAATTGTTGCTGGCTTATTGACTTGCTTCTTGTCTTTCAGTCAGTTTCGTTAGCTGTGTAGCAAGTGGTACCGTCCTGTTGAAACCACATATCATCCACATACATATCTTCCAATTCGGACCATAAAATATTCGTTATCATTCCATTGTTTTTCGACAATCACTCTTGGATTATCATTCGCCCAAATGTGGCAATTCTGCTTATTGAGGAATCCACTGAGGTGAAAATGTGACTCAATAAATTGATGGAAAAAATCATCGCCCATTTTCTCAATAAGTCTGAAGAACTTTAACGCGTTGCTCGATTGTGTATCTTTCCATGGTTCAAATTGAGTTAGTCTGAAATTGAGAAATGTCAAATGAAATGCAGAAAAAAACTTGACGTTTAGGTTTTGTTCACTTTCAACATTGGCCCCTCAAATTTAATCACCCTTTTTTTAAAAATATTTTGTGTGACGTGATAATCATAAAAATTCATAGCAGTTATGAAGTTATTTTTGAGATGAGGTCAACGAAAGAAGGTATCCTTAAAACTTTCAATTCATTCTATAGAATCTCACATAAAACCTTCAGGTTTCGTACAAAATTCTTTTTTTTTTATTCATATAAAATATTTTTATTGATTTTTAATTGAACCTTCAATATCTTCTAGGTAGGTATGTTTAATGGGAAAAACTTGATCCTTTCGTTTCTTACGAGTATTAATCCTTTTAAATGTTTTTACATACTATCACCTATGTTTATTTTTGTACATACATTATACTCATGTGTGCACTCAATAAACATAAAAACATACATACATAAATATGTAATCTAATTAAAATAAAATTAACAAAAAAAATTCCATCGAAAGGACATTCACCTTGGATAAAAGTGTTTTCTCAGAGCTGCACTTTGCTAATACCTATAGCAACCTTATTGTTTCTTCAACAACATCGCCTCAGTCATCAAGACGACACGTTAATTTGTTTGCTCCTTGGTCCTTGCTCCTTTTCCATTTCTAGTATAATTTTCTTGTTTTTTTTCGAACATACATACATATATTACACTCATCCTGATGATGATGTTTATCTCCAAGTCAACTTGTTTATATACCAACTTCTTTATAAATACATAAGAAAACATACCTAGGAGCTTAAATGTGTATTTATATATACATAAACATATGTATGTATGTATATGTATTTTCACATTTTCTTGTTTTTTGTCTTTTTAATTTGACAGTTTCTTTATTTTTTTCTCAAATATATGTACAAATTATATACATGTGCCTAGATACAGGGATTCATTTAAAAGATACAAAGTGATTGACAAAAAGATTCATCTCATATTTGCCTTGTTTTTCCTAAGATCCATTCCACATGACCGCAAAAAATGCGTATCAGACGTATCGCATAAGGTAAAGGTATCTTATCCAATAGTTGTTGTATGTTTAGCTATAAATCTACGTAACGCACTCCAAGTCGATGCTCTCAGAGTGATTCCCTGAGCTGAAAAGATGGACAAAAAAAAAATTGACACAGATTTATGTCAAACGTGTCTAGTTCTACACACATCTCAAGTAACAGCGCAGACACTCTTATATGTATGTATATACACACACACACAGTTATCTCTGGAGTATCTAGTACCTAGTAGAAAAACAAAAAAATAAAATGATGAAAATGTTTTTTCATTGCATAAATAGAGACAAACAGGATACCCGCAATGTGTGTGCGCATTTCATTTCACCAATTTGCTCAAATGCACTAGAAACCGTAAGCGTATTCTATGAGTATACAGTCGACGAACGACGAGAGCAGACAGACAAACACACAAGAAACAAACTTTTATTATATAGTCAGAATCAGAACTCTGGAGAAGAAGCAGCGGGCACACCCAGGGGTGGACTTTATCACTAAACTAAAAAAAAAGTTCCTAAAGGCCTCTAGAATCTACATTATCCTCCCATTAGACATATACAATATGCTGTCATATTGACAGATCTTTATCCAGGTCCTTATGATCCAAAAAGGTCCCTAGGAGGCCCTCACAGTGTTTTTGATAACTAAAACTAGACTATTGACGCTAAGGCTAAAGCTAAGTTCAAGATGAGATTCGACCAGAATTTTGTTAGTCTAGTCTCGGTTTTGATTTTGGTCTCGCATAGTATGTCTTGCCTTGTGTTGCTTCTTAACCATTTTTCAATGGTGAACTCACCTTTTATCTACTTTCAAGTTAAGTTAGTTAGAGAATATTTTCGAAACCAGAAGCCACTACCTTGTTTGCATTGCATTTTGAAGATCTCCAAATAAAACTGTTGACAGATCATCTGAGTCACTTTTTATACTGTTATTAATGTAAACTTTGCGTTAAATTAATTCATACTTTGTATTAAGAAATATTATTGCTCTCTTTTCGGCTGACGGCACATACCAATGCTCTTTTGTGATAACTACCAAACTATGTAATTACTTCTTATAAATGTAAATAAAAATCACACTTACTACTACTACTACTACTACTGTCAAACAGTATATTACTTGTCAGATCTCCTCATTTGACACTCATTTGATAAGATTTAACTTTATTTTGTCGCCCTGATATTTAAAAACCCCCCAATGTTTTTTAACCCTCAGTCCTCCCTTAAACAGAGGCACCGATTAAGACAGACACCTGGGTAGGTAAGGTACACTGCCTTACACTGTCTTGTCCTCTTAAAAAAATGACACGGATGGCACTCGGTACTTGAAACTAAGTTCGTGAATGGATGATGGTCGTACTCATTGAGTACGGTTTCTGAACATGTCTTATGCCAGTGTGGCCAGCCGGTTGGAAATAATTCGATTTCAAAGTAAGACAAAAAAAAAACATTTTTTTTTATGTTCATTCATAAACGCTTTATCTTCTTGGGGCGCTTAAGATAATATATTTTTCCATTTTAGTAGTGGTTAAAAATGTTTATTGTTTAGAATTACTCAAGTTTAGTATAAATTGAAATCTCTAGGGTATAAAGGGAATTATAATCAACACAGGAAGCATTTTATAATTATGTGTTATTTTTAATGAGTTCTTGATCTGTGACGCGACGCACGATGACGTTTCTTATGCACTTAGATTGTTCCTGTGGCAACCCTAGTAGAACAGAACAAGGAATGTCTTATTTATTTCTCTACAATTTGTTCAAACCTCAAATTTGTCATTAAAACAAAATAAAGTTTGAGAGTCATATTGTACATTAACTATGTGACAAGTCAGCTTGTCAAAATTTACTTAATTCACTTTTCAATTTTTAAGCTTAAGACTTGCGTTATAATTATTGTTGGCTATATTTTGTTCTTCATTTTGATAAATTGAATAAATTGACCCAATAAAACACTCTAATAATTTACTGACACTCAAGGGGTTTGAGATTTAAACTTTAAATTGTCTTTACGACCATGTGTCAACCTTAGGAGTAGAAGAAATACCTTAATACCCAGTTTCACAGTGAAGGTTTACATTTCAGTTCAGCCAACCAACCTTAAACGGGCGTTTAAGTTTTTTAGTTTAACTCATCCGGTTTCACAGTGAAATCTTAAGTTTAGTTTATTTGAACGAAATCTTAAAACATTTTCATTAAAAAACCTGTTCTGTCAAATGTCATCTATCAAATTGAAATGTCATATGTCACCATGAGAAATGATTTTATTTGCTAAACTTAAGTTACAAAGACAGAATACTGTCGGTTAACTTGAACTTGAAGTTCAAGACTTAAACAAAACTGTGGAAACGAATACATTCTTGAGCTGAAGTTTAAACTGAAACGTCTTAACATTCCCTAATTTTGGAGATATGGCACTTTATTTAGACTTTTTTTGAGAAAAAATCAACACAAATGGTCATTTTTCGGGCATTGTGACAGTTTTTGTGTGTTTAGAGTTAGGATAGGTGATTTTAGATTTAAGATCGAAATAAACTAAAACGTCTTACGTCAAAAGGAAATGACATTTTGTCCAAATTCTAAATCGAAAAATATTTTGAGTGTTTTTACATTTCATTTGCACTTCTTATGGGCCATAAGTCATTTTTACATGATTTTGGACATTGAAATCTAACGTACCTACCTCCTCCCAAACTCTCAACTCTGTTTTCGAATTTTATAAAATTATTCAATTCAGAATTCCGTAAATTTTTCATGGAAAGTGTCTCGTATTAGACAAACCACAGACATTTTTCCTGTGGCAAGTAACTTGTGTTATTCTACTGCGACAAAATACGTGCAAAATTTCAAAAGTTCACAACTTATTTTTGACACCCACAAATATTTTCTTCTGATGGAAAATATGTACATATCTAGATTCTGCCTCATACTTTCGAAAATCGTTTGGCAAACAAAATAAGAAGTTTATAGTGCCCAGGCCACGCTGACTCAATATGACCCTACATCCTCAACACCCCCTCCCGCCAACAACACACTCCATCAACTGTTCCCCGCTTATCGTCACTCAAAAGTGAAAATTGACATGAGATACATAAACAGTATGGAAGTTTTTCTACATGTACAAGAAGAAAATATAATTTAAGAATTCCATGGCACAACAAAGTTGAATGGGAAATGAGGTGAAGGTTTTCGCCCTACATCATGGAACCCAGAGATGACGCCGAACGACGACGACGACAACGACGAACGGCCAGAAGAGATAAAATTAATATTTTCCAAAGCAAGTGGGACAAAGGATATATGGGAGTATATAGTGGCGAAGAAGGCGACATAGTGCATGTGGGACTTGGAAACATATTTTGTAGTTGTTGCCTTAATGTATTCAAAAAAAAAAAAAACTCTAAAATATTTATGCCCACAAATGTGTCACCTTCGGAGAAAGGGTCTTAAATAATAATAATCAACATCATACAAAGAGTATGAGCCTTGATGTTTTAATGATGAATCAAATGCAATCCTTTCAATCGCGATATGCGGATTTCAATGTCTTTGTAGCCCCTGTCTGTATGAATATTATAGCATTGGAAATAAGAAATCAAAAACAGGATTCTATCACATTTTTTCCTTAAGAGACAAAGGAGGGCTTCTTTTTGAAGGTGTATATTTAATTTTGTAAATCAATTTTTCCAACTATTCGAAGTACAATTTAAAGAAAAAAATTATAATTAGATATATCAGAGTCAATCCCGTAGTTATATGTATGTAGGATTTCCAAAAAAGGATGGTCAAAAACTGCATATTAAATTTATGACCGATTTTTCATCATGTGGTCCTCCTGCTGGTTGAAGTATTCTCATGTTAAGAGATTTCCGATACGTGCTTTCATTTGTCACTCTAGAAGCTTTAAATTTCGACATTGACATTTCACAAGTAAAATAGCGCTATTATAAAAAAATTGAACGATATGTGCATTTTTTTTTTAATTGTTAAAATTCACTCCAAAAATTTTGAACATTTTTCAGAGTTCTCAAATTTTAAGCACTTTTGTCACGTCGGCGTCGTCGTCGTGTCATAGGTCGTATTGTAGCAACTTCTCGGCTGGCAATAGTGAAATGGGTAAAAAAATATGAATTCTAAACTTTTCTTTATTAAAATAGTCCAAAATGTTCATATTTGTTGCCAAAAGGGGGCAGCAGAGTCAAGTAAAAATAAAATTACCTACAGAATGTACAGGAGTTGAAAAGCCCTTTTTTTAATGATGGAAGGTTTTTCTCATTCTCAATGGGCTTTTGTTTTGTTTTAAAGTTGTACGATCATCTGCATGACTTCTCCTAAACGGCTGGATCGATTTCAATGAAAAATGTTCATATAACTTTCCACTAGGTGGCACTGAAAACATTTTCCTCATATCACTCAAACACTCTCGAGTATTTTTTGATCAAATATTGCAATGGCAATTGCTTCATCGGGCAATACAGTAACCTTAATTGATGGTTGTCGAACTGAGCATTTAGAACTCTCGTTTGACAACCCTAATTTTTGAGCATTTTTGTGATTTTTTGTTAAGACCAATGAAGGTGTAGATCTTTGAATTTTTTACCATTTATTTGTATTCACGAATTTTTTTATTTAAAAAAGGGGATAAGAATCGTCCACTTGATTCGTCTAGATGCATTTATTAGACCCTTAACAATTTGAAGTAAATCGGCCAAGCCGTTTTTAAGATACAATGGAGAAAACATGATTTTTTATAAAAACACGTTTAAAGTTTTAAATACAGTTTTTTAAGTTGAAATTCTAACTTACCACTAATCTGCGATGTCTGATCATTGAAAAAATCACTTAATCTCCATATTCTAGAGATACAGATAGGTATTAAGGAAACTATTTATGCAAGCAATAAAATCGATTTTTCTAATCCCATTTTCTTGGCTTTGAATATTCATACCAATTCGAATGTAATTTGTAAAATAAGGAAGCATTCAGGTATGGCTGAAATTTTGAGAAATTAGTCAAGATTGATACAACTTATGAATTTGTATTTAAAAAAAAAGTTTAAAATTTTCGAATTTAGGATGGACAACTTTAGTCGGGTCTGCTATAGTTCATAAATTAATACCAATATTTTAACTGCAAAAAAGTTACTTTCGATTAATTACGTTAAATTATGAAGTCATTTTATTTATTCTCTTATAAAAGGTTTCATCATTTCTTTCACAAAAGTAGTCGACATGTTTTGCTTTTATTTGTCGAAAATTTTTTAAATTCATTCAATTTAAATCAATTTATTTTTGAAAATGATATCAAATACTTTCGCAGTACATTTAAGTTACGAGGGACAAAAGACTTTAGACGAAAATGAAATAATTAAAATCAACAAAATCGGTCCAGTAGGTTATTTCTAAAGAATATTTTGGCATTTTTTTCAAAAATTAAGGCTGAAAAGGCTGCACATAATAAGTAAACATATATGCATTTGGTTGGGCTTAGATAAAAATGCTCGCTATACGCTAAAGTGGTTTGCACATGAAGTACGAACTGTGAATTGCGAATGGTCGTGAATTTTTACATGAGTAATTTTTTGGTCGCCGAACAATGCGAATTCCAGCAAGCAACGAGCAACACAACACAATTACGATATTTTGAGGTCAGATTCGAACGAGTTTTTAAGTCGCCGCCGTTTTCTATAATTTCTTGTACCAGTTTCATTAGGGCTGATAGTAAGAGTACATTTTCAATGAAAAATTAAGCCTATTTATAAAAGGTGACATTCTCAAGGGGCTTACAAAGACAAAGAGGCTGGAAGGTCGTGAGCCAGCCACACTAATAACTCTCGATTAGTAGATATAGATACGTTTAAAAATTTAAAATTTATTAAAGTCTTGTAGTTCTTCTACATTCGCCAATGAAAAACGGTTCAATTTCAATAATTCAAATTAAATTTTTAAGTCAGTTATTTCTCGTTTTCAGAATGTTCGGATGGAAACAAATGTTTACCAGGTTTTGTTAGATTTAATATCACAAACTGTCAATTATCTTTTTTATTGTACCAGTTATCTGACATGTCATTTTACTTACTTATACTGACTTAGGTCCTCAGACCTACGAAGTCCGTTGGTGTTCCCTAGCGGGACATATGGCCTCAACTACTCCTACGCGCTATCGTGTGCGGTTTCCAGCGATGTGTTTTAGCTCTCTCCAGCTCTTTCCCAATCTCTTGTGTGAGTGTTTTCCACTGCATTGCTTGCCCTGCAATGTAGTCATTACCTTTTCAAAACGTGTGTCCAATCCACTTCCACTTTCGCCTTCGTATAATGGTATCTATGGGTTTCTGACCTGTTCGTCTATGTAGGTCATAGTTGGAGATACGATTAGGCCAGAAAACCTGTAAGATGTTTCGAAGACACCTATTAATGAAGGTTTGCAGTTTCCTGGTTATTGTGGTTGTTATTTTCCAGGTGCTGCAGCCATATTTTCGACGTTTGAGTTGAACAGTCGTAGCTTTGTGTTCAAGCTGAGAGATTTGTTCCTCCAAACATTGGACAACATCCCGAACGCAGCCTTTGCTTTTCCGATGCGGCTGGCGATGTCTAATTCGGTTCCTCCTTCAGGAGAGACGATACTTCCAAGGTATTGGAAGCTATCTACTTTCTCTACTATTTGTTGACCAATGTTCATGGGAGCGGATGATTGCGAGCTTCCGAGGCTGAACATCTTTGTTTTTCCCGTATTGATTTTCAGCCCCACGATTGCTGCTTCTCTCTCCACCCTTGTTGCCATTTGATGGAGATCCATGATCTTATGGGAAAGCAAGCAAACATCGTCAGCGTAGTCGAGATGTTTAAGGTAAGTTGTCAGAGTCCATCTTATTCCTCCGCTTCCTGTCAAAGCCATCCGCAGTACATCACTTATCACCAATAAAAACAGGATTGGTTGGATTGACAGTATGCAGCCCTGTCTGACCCCGCTTTGGACTTCAAATTCTTCGGACAACCTACCTCCGTGTAAGACGTGACATTTGGACCCATCATAAGTCGCTTTAATAATAGCAATGAGTTTCTCCGGTATACCCCTCCTCCGTAAAGCAAGCCAGATAAACTCCCTGTTGACGCTGTAGGAAGCCTTCTCGAAATCAATGAACAGCAGGTGAAGTGGTGATCGATATTCGACGCACTGTTCGATGATGATCCTCAAGGTGTTAATGTGATCAATACAGGAGGACCCAGTGCAGAAGCCTGCTTGTTCAGCGTCGAGCGATGCTTCGAGGTGTTCTTTAATGCGATCTAAAACAATCTTTGCTACTATCTTGGCGACTGCAGGCAAAACGCAGATACCCCTCCAGTTTTCACACTTCATCAAGTCTCCTTTTTTTGGGAGCTTAACAATCATTCCCTTTTTCCACTCTTCGGGAAAGCATTCGGAGACTCACGCTTTCTCTATGAGCGGTTGCAGCAGATCGCTTGATGTTGTTGGTGCTGCTTGCAGCAATTCTGCGGGAATGCCGTCAAGTCCTACCGCTTTGTTGGTCTTAAGTGCATTGATGGCGGTACATATCTCTTCCTTACTGGGGGTGCGGTGCGTAATCGGGAATTGGTTGTATCGGGCAACTCGGAAGATGTCAGTTGCATGTTATTGTCAAAAACATGGTTCAGGACTAGAGCAAAATGCTCCTTCCACCTTCTAAGTTGATCCTCATCCGATATCAGCAGGTTTCCCACTCTATCTTTAACCGGGTGTTGTTTAGAACTCTGCACACCAGCGAGTTCTTCTGCTTTTAGGGCCAGAACATTGGTGTGATTTCGTTTATCACGTCACATGTCATTTTACGTATTATAAAATTATAAATTTAATGCCATTTAGATCGCTTTCGTGAGTTAGACATACCAAAATAATTTTTTGAGATTTTTCCAGTTGTTGTCAAAATTTTCAATTCAACAAATCGGTCCGATTAAAATAAAAACTTAAAAATCATAGAACGGAAGGATATATGTACATAGTTACGTATTGCATTTAAAATATCCTCTATACTTTAATCTTATGATCCGGCAATGTCTGTTGGCAATGCTGCCCAAATGTCTGTCTTGTCTACACTACTGTCTACTCTAAATAGACAAATAATTATTTTCGAAATTTGTATCTGTCTATGGAAAAATTATTTAAATAATATGTAAATGTTTTGAACTTGTCAAATAGAGATCCGATCAAAGTTCATAACAAACCTAAACTTATTTATTTTTAAATAAAAAATAATTTATTTATAACTTTAACCACCATCATTCGGTTCCTCTTACTTTCCAAACAAAATGGCCAGACCATATAACGTAAATGACTTGCAAGGCATCAACTTCGCCACTATTGGATTTCATAATAATTTTAACAGTTCACTGGTTTTCATTTTGATACATTTTTATATACATACATAATGTATGTATGTATATTTTGACATATGAAGATGAAGATATGCTGCAAAAGAGCCTTGAAAAAGGCAACTGAAATCTGATTTTGCTTGTAACCGTGTTGGCGGCGGCAGCGGTGGCGGTGGCGAAGACCGACGACGACGCACGGTGTAGGTAATACTGGCCTGGCCATAAGAATAACAAGGATCAAGGATGAACAAAACTAAAAATAAAAATTTAAGAAACAAAAACAACAACAACAAAACGATCCCAGACATCACAAAACTTGGCCATTGTATGCCAGAAATTATTTTCCATAGATAAGTGGAAAAGGCGGACATGGGGGCGAGAACGAATCACTGAATAAATGAAAAAGGTTGAGCACAGTATACAGTGTACCTATATGTACAGTACAATGAACAATGAACACCTACACACATATATACACACATACATACACTATATAGATAGCTATAAACAGAATCCTTAGTGAGGGATGTGTCGCCTTGATTCTGCATTTAAACTTTCCCGTATTCGGTCTCGGATTCGGACTCTGACACTGAGTCTGATAAAAGTTATTTAACTCCGCAGTTCCGGTTTGCATATACTCTCGTACCTAGATCCGTACAAAAATATGTGCTTTGTCTAGAACTGGAATGTGACTATAGTCGGTGGCATGGAGGCAGAGCAGTGCAGAACAGCGCCGCGCCGAGACTGGAGCAATGGGAAATGATTTAATTGCATAGGTTGCCAAGAATATTTATGAGATGGTAAAAAAGATTTGACATGTTTTTCGGTAAGTTATTATGTTTGTTTTGACAGTTGTTGTGATGCTTGCTGGGGAACATTTTGTTCAGAGATTTGTTAAAATTAAATTATTATTTTCTTGTTTTTGGTTTTTTTTTTTTGTGACATTTTCAACATCATCATCAGCGTGTGTTAAGAATTATTTGGAATTTTATTTGGGAAAGTTTTTCAATAATAATAATTATCGCACATTGTTCTGCGAAGTTTATTTAATTTAAATATTTTTAACTAGAGTTTAACAACTCACTGTGGAAATTGATAATTAATTTGAAAATGATTAGTTGTTGATTTACAAAGTTTCATTAATCAGTGTTGCCGAAAGTACTAACATTGTAAAAGTATTTTTGAACTACTTTCGTTTGAATTACTCTTCCTTACATATTCTTGGTACCTATTAAGATTTTTTGATAGTTTCAATTCAAAAAATACATTTTGTTTTTATTTCATTTCTTAAAATACGTATATAAAAAATTGAATAAAATTAATAATTTTAAAAAAAATTTGCAAAAATATTGCTTCAAAATATAATTTTTTAATTTCAATAGTTGTAATGGAAATGTTATCAGTAATGACTCGCCAGAAAAATTATTAATTTCGTCCTGAAAAATCAACATTTTCCAGGTTAAAAATTTCATTGTTTTTAATTGACATTTCAATATTGTTTCAAGACATGGATTGTTGTTTATTCAGGACATTCTGGTTCTAAATGGATGGATTGGAAATCATCTAAAAAATCGATATTTTTGCTCAACTAAATATTTTATTTTTTGTTCTGGAAATAAGCTCTTTCAAAGTTTCAAAATGACATTTTATGATTTTGATTTTTAGTTCAATTTTTAATTTTATCAAGCTGTCACAAAAACAATACACTGTGACACTGACAGCATAAGGACGTGCATATTTTTACAGTAAAGTGAAATTTTTTAACTTTTTTAATTTTATTTACTTAATTCAATTCTTTTGAATTTGAAGTTATTTTGAGAAGTACATAATGACATAACAGTTTTGTTATTTATGAAAAACCACATTTTTGCAAACATTTGCTCAGTTTTGAATTTTAAATTGTAATTTGAATGCAAAATGGCAAAACTTTAAAGTACCCATTTTTACTTAGCTCGAAAGAAGAAAAAAAATGTCTTACTTCCACGACAAGTGTTTGAAATTCTGACCTAAAAGTTTTTCTTATGCAAGGTTTTCCAATATTAAGAGGTGTTATTCTGATATTCAAAGAAAAATGGCACTTTTTTAGATAAATGAATGGAGGCCTCGGCTACTCTTAAAGACCGTATCCTTTTCATCAAGTTTTCCAACACCAAATCGAAAAAGCGGCTGCTGTATGTCCTCAATAGCTTCATGAAGCCCATCTTTGAGGTCTTCAATGGACGCTGGGCTGTTGGCGTAGACCTTATCTTTCACGTTGCCCCAAAGGAAGAAATCGCAAGTTTTTAAATATCAAGATCTCGGTGGCCAATTGTGATCACACCTTCGAGAGATAACACTGTCCGGAAACTTTTCCCGTAAAAGATCGATGGTTTCGTTGCTTGTTGGGCTCGTATCGCCGGCCGTCTTGAAAGTACACATTATCCAGATCAATACCACACAATTCCGGCCATTAAAATCATTAATCATCTCTCGGTACCGCCATCCATTCACCTTACTTCTTCTTCCAGACTCATTTTCGAAAAAGTAAGGTCCAATGACCCCGCCGGACCATAAACCACACCGAACAACTACTATTGTTGATAATCCTCTCCATCCTCAACAATAAATCTTGGGTTTCCATAGCCACCGAGGTGAAAATGGGCCTCATCAGTCAAGGACCCAATCAACAAAGACAAAATGGGTTGTTGAAAAGTGTATCGTTCCATTGTCAACGAATTACAGCTTCAAAAATGACATCTTTCGAAATAGAGTTCCATTCAGAATAACACTTCTTATTGGAAAACCCTTTAGAATGGCGAAAAACTTCAAATATTATTTTCTGAAAATTGAAGAATTTTATTTTATGACAGTTTGTTTTCTTAGCGACAAAAAGATGCTTTGGTTTAGCCAGCGATATCCATCAACCTGTTTATCACATCACCAGCATAAAAGCCGATTATTTATATTTAGGCCAAGAAAATTCTTAAAATCGGTTGATAATTTTAGTCTTTAACAGTTCGAATTCAAAAGTTCTCACTCCGAAGATGAAAAAAATTAACAATTGAAAAAAAGAAAACCCCCTCTGAATATCAAAATCGAAACTATAGAATTTTAAATACCATTTGCATTCCTGACTGCAGGACGTGACTGCACTCAAGACCCAAGCCCCAATCCTCCAGTAACCGAAGCCATTTTTACATCAGTATCTGGGATTTAAAATATTTAACTTTCCATTAATTCTTATTCGAATTCTTTCTTTGACAGAAATGAACAAAAATAAAAAAAAGAACAAAAAAATTCTCAACTACACGTGTAGAGTTCCGTTTTATTTTTAAACATTAATCATCCTCGAATTCCGACTCAAGTTCGTATCCTTGAAGGACATCAATGTTCTTACAATTATACATGAAATTTATTTTAGCCACATCCACTCCTGAGAAGCCCTTGCGCTGTCCCATCAACCTTGATTCCTTGGTAATTTTCTGCACAAGAAAAAAAAAAACACAGAAATGTACAAATAAGTTACAACCCTTAATGGAATTTCCACGATTCGAAAAACCCTCCCAATACCATATCGTATATGACACTCAATACTCATATGACTGTTGTGTACTTACCCTTGACTCGATTGTCGGTTTTCCATTCTTCGAAAATGTCGTCGGTGAGTAGTGCATCACACTTGTGTAATCATATCCGATTCCGGTGGTGGTGGCCTGGTGTTGGTGCTGCTGGTTAAGTTCGGGCGATGGCTGTGGAGACTTAACGAAGTTAACTTTCATATTTTCCTTGATGTTCTCGTTCCGCACAACCACATAGCTGTCCCGTTCGTAACGATTCTGTTCGTGGATGAAGCCCAGGACATGCATCAGCTCGTGTATGGCAGTGCCGCGTTTCATCAAACACTGCGGGGATTGCAAGTTAACTTCTTGTCTTCCGCCCAATCGACCCACTGCTGACCAGCAGCCAGATTTACCATTGGCAATGGCAATGTAATCTCGGTCTCTGCTGGAGCGTGGCTTGAAGCGGATGCATGTTCTTTTGTGGTATTGATCGAATGCCCAGTTGATTGCTGCCAGTTCATTGGAGTTGAATTTACCGGCAATTTCGTAGGGCACAACTCCATTTGGCCAACGCAAGGGGTTTGTCAGAAGGCCGCCCTTTTGTGATGGGCTATACAAACGTATTGGCATTCGGATGTCTCCTTCGAAGTAAGAGCCCAGTTCCTCGGGATTCTGCTTGGATGTTGTGTGATTGTAGTTGGCCACTAGTTTGCCAGTGATTTCGTCATCATGATCGACAAATGCATTTTCATCGATACGAAAGGAATCTGATGGGACATCGGAGTCCAGTAGTTCTTTGAAATCTTGGCTTTCATAGGGAATGGCACTACTTGACGGAAAAATTTTAAGAACTTGGATTAAAAGGAACAGTTTGTAGATATTCTGATTGAAGTTCATTATTTCTTGGATTTTCGTCGAGGACGCAACCAACGTTTTGAGTTTAGGTATGATTACCTATAGTTTAGCTTCAGAGCGTGCCAGCAGTTTTTATTGAAATTTCTTGGAAACCTTGACTGAGTGGTTCTGTAGGCACCTGTGCAATGTTGATAAGCTTTTTGAAATACTAATTATTGTCAACAATAGGCTTTATTACTAGAGAATATAATTTGTCGCAGATGTTCTGAATGAATTAATTACGAAAAGGGTTACCATGACTGAGATTGAGAACTCTGAAAATAACCAAACAAAAATTAGTCAAAGTTAAAAACCAAAGACTTTAGATACAGGAGTTGAAAATTTCACAACATTTAATATCGACTTGGCTCTAAGAATACATTTTTTAAATTAAAGTTTTAACAGCACTTTAAGTTTTGACGTTAAAAATTAAATTCAAATTCATACTATGGCAACTCTGTTTTTATTTTTGTTTTGCTAAATATTTATCTTGAACCTAAGAGCGGAACTATCAAGAAATTACGAGCAGCTTATTTATTTTTTGGTGTATGAATAAACTTTTTATAGAACCTTATTTAATTTTGTTTATTATTGTTTGATAGATGGTTCAGTGACACTCTAACTGTAGTATCTAGATAAGTGTGCATATTATTTGAATAAAATATAGGCTTAGAAAATTTACTTAGACAACTTATGTAAATATTTAATAAAAAAACATTTTGTTCAAACAATTTGGTTTGTGATTTATTCAGGGCCGAAGCTTAAACTTTTGCGGCCTTAGAGATAATGAAATGGGGGCCGTTATTTCTGAAATAATATTTTTCCATAGGTATAATGAATTTAATAGATTTTATTGAATATTACACATTTCGTTCACACTTTTAATGAGTATTTTTCTCAAAATCGTCTCAGAAATGTCTCAGAAAAAAATTTCAAAAAATCGATTCCTTTAAAAAATTAAGTTAAGGTCATTAAATGCAATTATAATGTTTTATGTTGTGGATAGTACGATAACTATGGAGCCCCAATAGTTATTAACCTTTTTTATAGAAGCGTTAAAAACATGCATTTTTCAATATGGAAAGAGGGGACTATCACGCCCCGTTTAGGAAATACTCGAGCCATTATGTGAACAAAATTCAGGGAACAGAATTTCTTAAATTTTTTTTTTTTAAAGAGATGAATCTATTCTTAAACTGATTGTATGTACTCAAAAGAAACATCATTTGCTAAGTGGTTTCCCTTGAACGGACATCCATCTTACTAACTTACGGTGGCGTTATTACAATCTGGAACGGACCTGAGGCTCAACCAGCAGGCGCCAGTTCGGTTCCTAGCTAACTGTCTCTAGTTTCACAAATCAAGTTCGTTGAGTTCGTTTAACACCTGCTTTGGCCACTTTAGCCGCATTTTGTTTCTACTGCTCTCTCCCTCAGGCCCAGATTTAAAGACTCTTCTGGTAGCTGAATACCTATATGACAAACTTTTTAATCTTTTCACCAGGTCAATATCGCTATAGACGTTTTCATCTTGCATTGACAAGGTCCAAACTCTAAACCTCTATAGATAAGAACGAACTTGGATGGTTAGCGTCTTATAAAAGATTAGATACGTTAGTTGTTCGAGAGAGGACTTCTCTTCTCAAAGGAGAACCAATTCGCAAGAGGTTATCATTCGTTTGATTATTTCAATATAGCATCGCCGTATCCGACGGACCTATTGAAAAATACTTCGTCGAGATCTAGTCGAATTATGATGGAGTGGAGTATACAATTGTACATCGTAATTCTGCACAAACGGAGACATTTGACAGGGATGTTAAAATAGTCGCTGATCTTTTTGGATTACGATCCGTGCGCTTCTCCCATTTTACGGTAGTCATAATCTCTTACTCATAGTTTGTAAATTTAAGTGCACTGGTTGAATAGACGCGCCTTTAATATGTCCTAATTTTTTTTAATATAACAAATCTGTATTGGTCTACCTCTACACCATTTGACTCCCGGACGAAGAGACAATAGAAACTCAAAAATTGCATTGATTGTGAGAGTTCTGGCTCCGAATGTCTTTATAATCGCGATCCACTAAATCCTGGACCTTGACTTCGGCAACTGTTTTACTGACGCTTTACTGACGGTGGGAAACATTCTTGTATAGCTTTATACAATTAGGTATAGAACGGGTATACGTGGGTACATCTTTGTTGGCCTGATGAATCACTTCGTATTGGCTTGCAGTTAAATTGGCTTCAACGAATATCCTCCAACCGTTTTCAGGTGATTGTTTCTTTGTTTTCATGGTTTTACTGCCAATCGCAACTGCTTTCCGGAACTTCATAGCCCTGGTTGGAGTTTTGGTAACAACTTGCATCACTCTGTGCCAGTTCATCAACAAACAAACTCTTTCGAAGTTCCACTGTTTTTCGACATTTTGTTCGGTCGATTGATTCCAAGAATTCTTTACTTGGGCAACCTTTAATCCTTCTGCTAAGTATTTATTAAGTTATTCTTCATTCTCATCCATGAAACAGCTTTCTGTTCTATTGTAGAGTTGATATCTTCGTGTACAATGTGGTTTGAATGCCTTGATAATATTGAGAAGTTCATCTTCTTTCTCTGGGGGACACTTTAAAGAGCCATTGTGATCTCCATTTTACCAACTCATGGAGCTGTTTTCTGGTCATACATAAAGTGGAATTAAATTTATCTGTAATACTAGTAATGTAAAAAAAATCTATAAGTATATAAGGATCGTTTTAACGGGTTTTTTTAAAGGATTTGTTTTTTTAGGGGCAAACGTAGGGAAACTCTTGAAACCCAAAATTGTTCTACATACCTAGACTATGTTGCAGGGTGTTGCACATATTTACCATATCCATATCAAATTTATTCACCAAAATCACTTGACTGAGAACACCTTGCTTATTCAACAAGTACAGGTTGCAACTGATGGCATCGCTAACGGGGGTGACCCAGTTATAAATACATAGACACTAAGTATAGTAAATAGTAGCCTGCTTATCTATCTGCTATATGGGATACAATCTTAATCCTGGGAGGGAAAGTTGAGAACATTGATTTATGGAAACGTTTCGGGTCAAAATACGACTATGTGAGATGTTGAACTGATTCCAGAGCTAATCAACAAAACGCAAAATTTTCGAAAAAATCGAAGTGTCAAAATTTCCCATCATAACATTGGTCTCTGGCTCAGAAGCTGGAGGGAATCGAAGAACACGATTATAGTAGACAACTATGTTTATTCACTGGAAGGGCTATGAAGTATTTCGAAACAATCCCAATTCCCTGTACCTATTTTTTAATATGTATAAAGACGCGTTAAATAAGACTCCAATATATGGCGTAATTTGGCATTGAAAAAAGCAGTCTAAGAAGTTAGCGTTTGAATAAATATCTTTGTAAAGCTAAAATAAAAGACTAGCCACATAAAATTTTAAGCGTTTTTGGCTTTTGACTTGATAGACTTTTGAAGTATTCAGACATCGACAGTAACGTTGCTTGGTAACCAATTTTCTTTAGCTTGTTATGTATATTATCCCAAATACCCGAGGATTCACTAAAGATATTAAGTTCGTTGATTTGCAGCTTAAAAGTAGATGAACCATCAGCCAATTAAACCAAGTCGTGTGCACCAAAAAAGAGTATTCCTCCCGGAAGGATACATCATAAACGTCATAAATAAAACAAGATAAGTAATATTGGTCCTAATATACAGCCTTGGGGAACTATAGCACTTGCTATTGTTTCAAACCATTCAGAGAAGTATATATATATCTTATCTTTTAACGTATAATATCTTGATATTTATAATATAAGGTAATTTATTACATTCATAAATTATTTATAACTATCAGCAATAAATTAAAGTTTTTATCTTGAAAAAATTATTAAAGATAAACCACAGAACATAAACCTTAAAACACATCACATCGTTATTGCAAAAATTAATTAGTAATTAAATTGCACCATGTGCGCTCATTACCCTCAGTATTTCCACGCATGAGGAAGTTGTTTATCCGCATGATGCAGGTACATATACATTTACAAACATGGGTGCCTTGAATTGCGTTAGTTTTCCAAAACTTCTGCCATGCGACCGACAGTCGACGGGGAGCGGCATGAAATGCGGTAACATGTTTTCGACATTCAACAAAACACTCCTGATACTGATTAGAATGCATCATGTCACTACTCCCCCATCACCCCCCCCCCCCTTCTTATGTTCTGAAACTGACAGTTGGTACACAGATTAACCAGCGTATATGTATTGTATACTCATTTAATATAAATCTGTGTACTTATATACATTTTGATAAATAAGAATTACACAGCTCTGCCACTCGCTCGCTGGGTGTAATTACTGCGATAAGATAATTAGGAAGTGTACATGTACTCAAAGAAGGGTGCATTGTTTTGAATGTATTGTATGCCTCAGGTTAATTATTTTGTTGCACACAACTCATAAAGATAGATGAATAATATTCGCTTCAGAATGTTTTTTTTTTTTGTTTTCCTTTTTTTTTGTATCTTTATTTTTTATTTTTTTTTTTTTTTGTTTGTAAACGATGTCATCGTGTTTCTTCTCTTCGCCTGTGTTCCATCCATGTGATGTAATTGTTATTATCAGAGACTGTGAAGTAGGTCAAGGTGCTTTTAGCTGCTTTTGATGTTCCAACATCTAACCGAACGATATTTGCTTGTAACATCAGAACATCGAATACAAAAGATGCATACATACATATATGTACATACATTATGTATACCTAACATATATGTATGTACTGTACATCTATATAAAGTTGGGTTTGGAAGTCATATGCAAAAACAAAATGTCAAAATATTTCTCGTGCCAGGATTGGTGGGTATATATGTATGTGCGGCAGGGTATGGGAAAAGTTCAATTTTTCACGACGACCGACAACGAGTACCTGGACATACTGGTCGTGTTTTAGTGCATTGATTGTAGGTCATACATAATCTTTTACAGAATCTAAGATCTATCAATACAACATCAACTCATATTAGTCCGCCTGAGAGTTAGTTTTAATCAGCTTCAATTTGAAAATACCTAAGCTAGCTCCTATTTTTCAAAAATCAAAAAGATAAGGTATTTGTAAAAACTTACTTCTCGATTTTTTCCCCAAATAATTATAATTAGGTATACACCCAATCTGGACGTGGATGTCATGGCTCTTCGTGCATCGCAAGTGAATTTTTATACTGACTTAAGAGACGGAGAATATATCGGCTCATTGACGTTATCGATTAATTGGAGATGCTCATCGTCGTCGCTCATGATTATTTTCGACACAACCGAAAATCTGGCCAAAATTCAATTTTCTAAAAATTAAAATCAAGATATAAATTTCAAGAAAGTTTTAGTTTTTCGATTTCGAGTGAAAAAAAACACTCATACGCCATGTAACCCTTTTTTATGATTATTTATTACAACGTTATTATACTGTTTTTATTGTTTTTTGTTTTCTAGATAAATATATAAATATACTGATAGATAGTGGGATATATTTTTAATATATCAAAAATGTGATCTGGTAAGGGATCGGGAGGCGGAAAGCAAGGCAAACATTTAAGTTACGAATTTTTTTGAATCATTTGGTTTGAGAGTTATGACATTATAGAAGAAAGTGAAGAAATCGATATTAAATTAAATTATTTAAACAAATGCTCTGTTTTCGGGTTAACATCAAAAGACTTTAACAAATTAAACACACCGACATACACAGGAAATAAATAAAAACTCCCTTGAATTTGGTTCATCAATAATACATCCAAGAATTAGACCTTTTGAGAGTCTTCTGTATTCAGCTCAAAACCTTCCCGTAAAAAAAGTCGAAAATTAGAAGGCAAGACGAGAAAAAAGTTTGCAAAATTATCCTAAATTTGCTAGAGATTGTTAACAAGACTTGCTTAATCGATTGTTGCGCTCAGCTCTTATCCTCTAATCACTTCTCTTAGAAAGTTGCAACCGAAAACAAGAATGCCATTTTTCAGAGAAATGTTAAAAATACTTTTTTTAGATGGTTTAAATCAGAGTATTGAAGAGCCAGCGAAAGAATCTACCGATTAGTTTTTGAAACATAGAAAAAGTTAAATTAATATTTTTCCAAAAATAATAGAAATAAATAAGAAAATGTGTTTTATTGAAAAAATTTTAATTTTAAGCAGAAATACTGATAAAGGTTACGAAAAATAATTTTGGCTAACTCTAATGCGCGTTGTTGAGATTTAGAATGGTTTAACAGAAATTCAATCGTGCTTCGTGATTTATTGTGATTTTCTCGTTTACAAATGTCAAATATAATTGACGTACGACATTAACTGTCAAAATTATATTATCATCTATCAATAAAGTGATTAATTTTGATACATCTGTACATTTATTTCCGAATACTGAGTATCTCTGAGCGGAAAATGTTGAGGAAATGAAAAAAAATGTTTTATAACTTTTACAAGTTTTTCCTAAAGCTCAAACTTGGATTGGTAGAACTAAATGGTTCAATTATACCAAAATTGTAATTCTGCTGCTAAATTAAAATCTTGAAAATTTCAAATTTAGTATAGAATTGAAACAGTTTGTCTTTTTTCCCATTTTGTGACACTTTAAATTTATACTTTTTTGGTTTAGGGAAATAAAACCTGTGGAAATATGTATACAAAAATACGTACACAGATTTTGTCAACTTATCAAATCAACTGTAGTACTTTTTTATCAATTACTTTAAAAACTTACATAAATGAACTAAGTAACTAACAAAAATTAAAAACTAAATTGTTTCAGCATTCCTAACTTTTTACCTTGTAACTTTTTTCTTATTGTCAATAAAGCATATAGTATTTTGATTACTTTTGAATAAATCAACTAAACTTCAATTAGATCTTAGCGCGTCTTATGTTGGACTGTGATTGAATATGACAAGAGATCCAACGAGAATTTTTAAAGGCTTATCTCGTAAAATTCAAAAAATGACATTCACGGACACTAACTTGTATTTTTCACGTGAATAAATTTAATTGTAGAATTTGTTTTGTATCAATCTTTCTTTGAATTTTAATACTTACACAACTACTATTAGTGTATTTCCAAACGTTACCTCGAAAATCAAAAACCACTCATATCTAGAGCAAAAAGTTTTAATGATTTGATCAAATTTCCTTATTTTCCATTAGCAATACATTTAATTTAAACATTAACTATTTTCTAATAAGTAAACTATATTAAAACACAGAATAAATCTTAAAACAAACACTTTTTGTATAAAATTAAGACTGTTGGCTTCACGGGCCTAAAGTGCAGGTTGAAAATTAAAATTTGAAATAGAATACTATAAACTATACCCAAATGAGAGGAGCTTGAAAATCAATTTTTTTGCTAGATTTAAAAAATCAAAATCTTGGACATCAAAAAATAATTAATTTCGCTTTCTTGATCAAGAACTTTGTTCCTTCTTTACACAATTATTTTTTTACAACTGAAATCCACATGAATGTCTTCCAACTGCTTCGATAAAAAAATCATTAATCATGAGTCGGTAGCCAAATCAGTTCACCGTTATAGTTGTGCCATTTTCATTTTCGAAATAAGTAATCACCAGCCGAAGAACTGATGATGAGACACTTTTGATAATGGAGCGGTTTTTCAAGAATCACTTTTGGATCTTCCATTCCATATCCTCCGAAACTATTAATGAACTTCTTCATTGCTGATGATTGAGCGACTTGAGTTCTTGCGTTGACTGAATTTGAAAACCTTGAAACCTAAGACTGTGTGCAAAAATGGGTTAATGCTGTTTTCAGAATGCCATGTTACAAATATCGATGAGGAATCGACTATCGGGCTATGATTCTTAACTTGTCACAGAAGCTCTAATTTAATTTCTACATTGGTGACTCAAAAGTTCTATGGTTTTGTTAACTTTGGCGGCAGAATTTTTACCACTTTTGTAGTGAATTAACAATTTTAATGAATTGTTGAAAGTGATGTGTCGTTTCACTTTTAGTAATGGCGTAGTTTCTACTTGTCAAAAGATGACAGCTTCAAAAGCTGAAAACCCTTTATTTATCCCTTAAATTTGGATTAAATGGAAATTTTTTTAACTTGTTCCTTGACGTTTATGAAACTTCTCTAAATTATATATCTGTGTATTTAAGTAAGAGTATTGATGTATCTTTTTTTTTATTTTACCATTTTTAGTAACAAATTCCTGTTTTCAAATAAAAGTAACTCTTAAATATTACTCCCATATTCTCCTTAAACTTCGTCCTTTATTTGTATGTATGTATATTTAGATAAATAAAAAAGTGACGTGTCATAATTTTCTTAATTTTTTTTTTATTTCATTTCAGCGTTAAAAACTTTTTCTACCCACAAAACAATAAAATGGGCACTGGTCATTGCTTCTGGGCTGTATTTTACTTTGCCTGTCTATGTAGTGCGTCCTTGTAAGTATAAAAATTTCAATACTTTTTTTTGTATTCTTATTTTGTTTTTGAGCAATTTCAAACTTCTTTTGTTGAAGTTTTATTTCTTGTATTTTTATTTTTATACGAGTAATTTATTTATGTAGACGTCTTTTTTATGTTTTATATTTTTAGTATTTTATTTTTATGGAATATCTGCTATAATGGTGCTATTTATAAATATGCAACCAAACACGCAGGCAAATATAATAATCACAATGTTTCATTTCAAATGTGCTAATATTAAATATAATGTGTTATAAAAAAAAATAAGTCGTCATTAAGACTGTCATTAAGGACTTGAGATACAAAAACAAAAAAAAAAAAAACGGCTCAAACGACAGCATCTTTACACAACGCGCTCACTTGAAATGCACTGCAAAAAAATTAAAATCATTTTGAAAAATCACAAAAAGTAAAAAAAAAAAAATAAAGTTTATTAAATCATTCTCGGTACAATTGAATTTTTGTTGTTATATGCTCATTTTGTTTATCAGTTTAAAATAAACAATGGCAATGCCTAGCTTCTAATCGATTGAATAAATATATTGTCACGTAAGGGATTTATCCTCGCACTGCTCACTCTCACTACAATTTGCTTACACTTACGTAATACTAATCTGTATACTTATGAACGAAATTATGAATTTAATGTTTTGTTCATAAATTTTATGAATTTTTTTTATCGCACATTGCTTAATTTCTTATTTGAATCTAAAAAAAAAGTAAGTAGAGGAGCTAGAATGGGAAATTAGCAGTCGTAAATTTGGATAATAACGAAAAGCAACTTTATTTAACCCAAAAAACTTTAACATAAACCCTAAATAAAATTTAAAAAAACACTTTATTCGAGTTGATATAATTATTTTAAAAAGTTATTAGATATTGGTTTATCAAGAAGGCCTCCTTAGAGATCCTTATGGTGCTGATGGGTTGCCTTTTAATATTAAAGACCAACATTTCTGTTGATAACTGTATACAACCAAAAAACGCGGATACACTTTTAAATTGAAAGCTAATAAGAGATCAATAAACTATAAAATTGTCATTTTTTGAATTGTACCCATACAATTTAAGTTTCGTCATTAACATTAATGACATGGCTCTTTCGGTCTACATTGTCAATATTATTTTGACAGAGGTCCACACCAAAGAGTGATTTCTGGATTCCCTTCCATCCAATTTTCGACATGTCCGTGCATCCAAAAATTGACAGCTGCTAGTTTGAAATGTGTCAGTGGCACAACACAAATTTAGTGTCACAATTCTATCCAGTTGTAATGACAAAACTCGGAAACACTTTTTGTTATTGACGTTTTTGGTTGTAGTGCCAATAGGAAAATATTTATGTTTCACCATCGAAATTTTGTATCGATTCTTAAACATATCTAAGACGTCGGATTAGGGGGATGAGGTTGACAAGAAAGGGCTATCATTTCTTTTGAAATTACCTTTTTACATTGGAATTTTGGCCAATAGGTCATTATTTGAAATGAAAAAAGAAATTAATTGACTCTTCTCCTATCATCCAAATAAACCAATTGGCGGATGTTAAAATTTTGTTATTCAACTTTCAAAATTCAGGAAACAAATAAGCTGATAAATTATAATGAATCTTTTAAATTTTTTTTGAGTAAACTTAACAATCTGAATTGTTAAAAAAATTTATTTTTTTATGAATCTTTAAAAACATTCCTTCGACATTACAAAAAGTGTCAATTATTGGTCTCCTTAATTAATGACCATCAATGTATATTAATCTCTTAAGAATTCTTTGCGTTCTTTTGTATTCTCAGAAGATCTCAAACAGAAATTATTGAAATCATTTAAACGAACTCAAATTCAACTCATTGAATGAAATCTTTTGAATTCATTAGCGATTATCTCTTTCACAAGAGATTGCATTATAGTTTTCAAAATAACAATATTTTCAAACTTTAAGACCTCGATTAACTTATGAGCTTGAGCAAAACTATTTCCGGATAAATATGCACTCAATTAAATTAAAAAAAAAAACACATCTCTACTCATTCAGTTTATTGAATAGATTGGTCTTCAACAAAATAAAGTTGCTTTTAAAATTTCTGGCTTGGGCAAATTTAGGAACTTCACTTAAGTGGCAAATAATTTATTCATCGATTAAGCGAGGAATCACCAACCATCATTTTCAAAACACTGCCACTTTATACCACACCAAATGCACCTCTCCCCCCTCACTCACCAATCCAATACCCCCATCAACACCCACCTCTTCGTCTGTCAAATCTCTCTCTCAGTCTCAATCACAACATCCATCCGCAACCACACCCAACAATAACTGCTTCTCTCTCATCCACCACCACAACCACCCCCACCCTCCACACTAATTCGAAATTAAATTTTCGAACAAGAAAAAAAAAACACAAAGCAAAAACAAAACCACCATCAAATTCAAAAAAGATTTTCAATTCCATTAAATCACGTATTTCACGTTTCAACCATTTCAGAGCAAATAATGCAAAAATAAATTTCCGAGAAAAAGAGAAAAAAGTTTTGGATCAAATTTTAGGTGCTGGAAAATATGATGCCCGTATCCGACCATCCGGAATTAATGGAACAGGTAAAGATATTACATTCGTACTATAAAAAATTCAAATTAATAAAAAAAAAAAACAAAAAATAAAAAATAATAATATCTATATAAAAAAAAGAACAAAAATACAACAAAAAAAACAAAATTCCCTTTTGTATCGTTTCGGCATCGCCCGCCGTTCTTCGTCATTCTTCAATTTATTTTTTTTTTGTATAAATTGATTTTCGCCAAAAAAAAAAAAAAACAAAATGGTGATGAGAAAAGAAAAACGACAAAAAGAATTATCGAGACGAGAGTAAAATCGAAATGAAACATTTTACATATTAGTTTTTTTCTTTTAATATGTATGATATTGAAAAAATATTTGTATGATTTTTAATTTTAATTTATATAGCTAATAAATATTATAGATATTATGCATCAAAGTTATTATTTTAATCATAAATGAATTTGAAATATTTAGGTTATGATTATTAGAAAAATAAATTCATATACATTTTTAGAAACATTAGGGTTAAGGGCGAATAAAAATTTATCGAATGGGTTTTTGGCAATAATTAGAATTTTTATTTTTTGTTATTCAAAATTTAAGTTTAAAAAACAAAAATGAGAATTTTTATTTTAGAAGAATTATATTTCGACAGTGAGCATTTTATCAGAAAAAAAAAAAGGTTTAATGTGGGTATATTTATTACATACAAATATATTAATTCATTTAAGGCAATGCTTTTGCTTCGTTCATTGAACTTGGATACACAAACCTAATCCTTGCTGAAATTATAATCTAAACACATGTAATATTTCGGAGTAGAAACATTGCATTTTAGCGATTGAGGCTTTGAGATGATACAATACACTTCATATTGGCAGAGAGAAGAGAGAATGAATAACAAGAGGAACAGAGACATTGTAATGTAAGATTGCTGTTAAAGAATAAACTCTCTCTTCGAAAAATTAAAGAGTACCTACAACTAACTTGATGCCTCTCAGTCTCAACATGTCAAGTTTCTTAAAAAACAGTAACTCCCTTTATCTAATATATTACACGTTGACTCATGAGTCATGAGTCGTGACTCATCTTCGAATTCTCTTTTGAAATTTCATACTTTGAGTCGGACACTATTACACCTTGACTTTTAAGTCATTACTCTAATTTGACAGCACTTTTAATTGTTCGTTGTTTGGGTATATATTCTGTCTCGCTCTTTCAACTATAAAGGTATACATATGAACTCGAGCACGACGAATTTAAATAAAGAGGAATAGCAAAATAACGAATTAGTGAAAAAGAAATGTCAAAAATAAGTCGCCGAAAATTTTGCTCACAGAGCAATTTATTTTCTATTTCATCTATTCGAATCTTGTATCCCTCTTGCACCAACGTAGTTCGAAAAGAGTCACTACTCATGAGTCAATGTGTAATAGCAGACGACTTTCACTGGCGTGCGTTATCTTTTCCTTATATTATTTCTGGATAGATTTTTGAAGGATTTTTTCTCTTCCGTGAGATTTCTCCCTTTTTAGTCTCTTTTTCTTAAGGAAATCTCGTTTGGACTGAAAGCATTCACATCTTCCTGAAACGAAACCTGGATTTTGGCAAGCTCTTCCATTTGTCCACGAGTGACATTTTCGTCCACAACAAACACGATGAACTTGCAACTTCAAAATCTTCCTATGTTGTCTTCATCTTTATTAATTTATTTTCCGAAATTCCATCGGGATGTTGACGATTTGTTCCAGTGCATTATGGGAAGAATTGACTTCTTAAAAATTGTGTGATCTTCAAAATCTTGATGAGAACAAATCTAACGTTGACTTTTCCGCCATAATGATATGCTTCAGTTATGAACTAAACCATTTTGATACAGACGTGGAAACTTTCCAACAAATGGTCCAAATCTTTGAAATGTTCTCTTGACAGCAACAATTTGGATTTTTACGCCCAATTCATCACAAGATTGTCATTCATTAGATTGGTTTCCTTATTGTTAAAAAGCACAAAATTATGATTCTGGGATCATCTTTGTCATCTTTTTAAGAGACAAACATTTTCCTTTTTGCATATCATTATCGATGACAAACTTTACAAGGTCCTGCAATTGAAAAGCTTTTCTTTTCCTTTAATGCCAGCTCAGCTTTCTTCTTTTAGATCCTACTCCTTTTTTTACTTATTGTTATCTTACCTTTTTTCTGCACCAAAAACTATGAAGTAGGGACACTACATCTTAGTTAGTAAGTCTATCTGATGACACAACACATGACATTAATATAAGAAAGGACACACAAGGAAGGAAGTAAACGATTGGTTTTAGATGGTCCCCCATCATTAAACTTACCAACAGAATTTGGTAATCGACTATATCCGAATAGGAGTAGAATCTTCCTGCTCTTTATTCAACTTTCAAATTCAATTGGAAAGCTTTCTAGACTTTTGAAAGGCTTGACCATCTTTGTCTTAGCATGATGCTCCGTGTTACTCAGTTTTTGATTATTTAACAAGTGATCGTTAAACTTTCATCACTGAAGTGATGAAACACGACATTTTGTTAGTTCTTTGCTTTGATAATCTTTTTTGAATACATTCTTTCAATTCACACACAAGTCTTCAAAGCAGCTAGAGCTTTCTTCTGGAGGACAATTTAACTTCCATAGATTCTGTCGTGATTGTCAATTTGATTGATGGAGGTTTAGTGGCCAATAGATATTTATGTCAACGTGTGATTCATTCAAAATAAGAAATGCATCCAAAATACGGATGCATCCCATTTAAGATTCTAGGGTTTGACAAATTGTTAATTTGTGTATCCAATTTGAATGTGTTTTTTTTTTCTCAAAGGAAGCAAAAGCATTTTTGTACAGTGTACAGAATAAAATTGTGTTTTGACTTCAATAAATTTCGAAAAATTGAAGCTCAATGCAATTTAATTGTTTATTTGTAAATATAACTGTGCACAATGTAAGATAAAATCTTAATTCACATTAAAGTTTATATAGAAACAAGTTTTTTAGTCGTTAATTAAAAAAATAAAACAAAAAACAATCACAAGTAAAATAAAAAAAAAACAAAAACTTATATTGTAGTTCCACATTAAAATTTTGTATATTCTAATAAAACAAAAACATCTACCAACAAACAGATGGCCCTGCAATAGTCAGAATCAATCTTTTCGTTCGAAGTATAATGACGATTAGTGACATTAAAATGGTAAGTCCATAAACGGAATTATTGAATTGCGCCTTTAAATTCAAAAAAGCAATCCTAAAATTAAAAAAACCAAAAAAAAACAACCCAAACCAAAGTTAACTGCTATATAAAAAAATCGTTTATTTGAAAAAAAAAAAAAATAATAATAAAAAATTAGTGCCTTCGTTATTTTCCATAAATTAAAACAAAACATAATTAAAACCAATTATATGCAAATAAAATAATTATACTTGCAAGAAATATAAATATAACTTTTGTTTATTTTTAATTTTTTTTTAATATTATTTAATTCTATATAGTCTAGAATGCAATTGAAATTCTATTTAACCATTGATTGAATAAAATGCAACTTAAATTTATCCCTGAACATTAATATATAACTATTTTTATAGCTATCATTGCATCAATACATTATTCCAAATCCAAAACCAACAAAAACAGTAAATTAAAATTAAAACAAAAACAAAAAAAAAAAACTGAAAAAAGAAATAAATCGAACGATAACTTTTTTTTAGAATAAAAAATATTTCATTTGCATTAAATTCCTGAATTTTTGAATTTAAACAAAACAAAAAATTTTAAGAATAAATTATGGAAAGTATTAAATTGGCAATAATTGAAAAAAGAAATAAAAGAGAATGAGAAAAAAATCTAGGAATTTATTTGTATTTCAAGATCAAACATTGGCTTTTCGATTTTATTTGTTTTTAATTATAAAAATCTCATAATTTTATTTTTCGAAACAAAATTATAAATATTCTTCTCATACAAAATCATTGCAACTGAAATTAAATTTAATCGTTATGGTTGCGAAATAAAATAATTTCATTATTTTTAAAAAATACTGTTAAAATAAATTTAGTTTTTAACAATATAGCAATATTAACAAAATATAATTTTTATTATTTTGTTAAGTTAATTTTTTTTCAACTCCGCCAATGGTGTTTTGTTTTAATAGTATTATTTTGTATTTAATTTTCTTATAGTTTTGTATTTGAATATATGTAGCTAAACATTTATTTATTTATAATATGTTTGCTTTGTATTAAATATATATTTCATTTATTATAATAATTATTTTTATTTTGTGGAAAATGAAAGTTGAATTTCTTTTTTGGTGACAAAACATACACCTTTGGGCTGTACAAAATTTTTGGGCTGTACAAAATTTGCACATAAATTCACATTTTTTTTCAAATACATATTATATGGGTAATTATAATTGGCTGTTAATTTTTTTGATATGTCATTTATTTAGGCAAAGGTATATGTTTCATTTTATTCAATGAAGTTAGAACATCATGAAATGTTTTAATTATGACAACCTAATTGCATATTTTTTGGTTAATATAATAAAATATAGAATGTTTTATCATTGAGTTTATTAAATCGAATGAAAGTTTTTGGTTTACATTTATAAACTTGACAGATTTCGAGCACTTGGTAAACATTATCTGCTTTCAAAATCTGTCAAAAACCTCTTTAGGACTTTACGTGTTAACTACGGTGTGTAAAAGGAAATTTTGGGCAAGAAGCTTGTTTTACTTCTTGAAAATTTAAAAATAAATACATTTTATTATTGCAAATCAAAAATAAGAAAAATTATACTATTTACGATGTATTTTCATATTTTTAAAAAAATTAAGCGTTGCATTTTAATATTTTTTAAAAATTAAAATTAAAATTTTAATTAAACTGTCAGGTGCCAGAAACAGTTTATTCGAATGCTATAAATAATAATGAAACTAGTTAAAATAATATTCCCAAACTTAACAAAATGCAGACAGATCTCTACTGAAAGTGGAGCCACAATAACTGTCAAATTATTAAATACACACTATGAAGTATGAAGATGAAGATGGAGTTGTCAAATTTCATTTTGAAACCTTAAACTCGATAAATTCTAAATACATTTTTTTTTTTTGACATTTAGATGACAAGCTGTACATTAAAAAAAATTAACGTATGTACATTTTGACAACTAGTGCAGATTCAAACCCAATTAGAGTTACAGCACTAATCTTTTCATCTAAACAGTTCATTCAAGAGAAATATAGAAATCCATTTCATTTTTGAAGTATATTCGATTCAAAATCTCATCTGAGGGGATTTCTGTATGTTCTTTTCCTAATTTTAAATTTTTACAATTTTCTAACAGTTCAAGCTTCGCGTGTCTTGTCTGACAGGAGTGACAGGCTTTTGTATGTCAAATATTTCATTTTGTTAACCAGTGGTTGGATCTTAATGTGTTTGGCTATGGCGTTGGTTTTAAAATCTATACAAAAGATACATTTCTAAAAATTAAGCATTAGAAAGTTAGTTACGATTTTCGAAGTACAATTGATTTCAACTCAGCTGTCAAAAAATTATAGCACAAATATTAAAGAAGCAATGCTGGAGTACAAAGGGTCTCAAAAGTATGTAATGTCAAAACTGAAATGTTAAAATTCTCAAAACCAGAATCGATGATTTTCATTGCACAAACCTTCAAGTTTGCACTTAAAATGTCATTTAGTCATTTTGTTGGAAAGATAAGGTTATTTTTTGGTTGGTAAATTTATATCTTCTAAAGCAGTAAATTTAAGATTAAGAATAGTACACTTTCACACCAATCAAATGTCAATTTTGATATTTCTACCATATAGTGAACTGTCAAAAAACCTCTTCGAATCCATTCGCAACTCATTCTTCCGATTAAGTAATCTTCATAAATGTTTGGAAAATAAAAAAAGGTGGGCTGAAAACAGCGTAGACTGACACAGAGATCAAATGATTTTGTTAGCCCTAACCTTCAAAATACACGTGTAAATAATTTGACAGGTATCGTACTGACAGTTATAGGATTTTGAATAAAGCAACTTTTGTGTGTTTAAAAAAAATATATAAAAATTAATATTACTTGAGAATTCATCCCATAAGCTGTCAAAATATCGATGTTCTGTCGATCTTCTTTGAACATTAATGTTTTCTTCCATCAAACGTTTTAATTTATTCCAAAAAATGTGAAATATTACTTTTAGTAAAAATTAAAATACGAAATTTAGAACTCTTGGCAAAAAACTAAAGTGATACATGGATCCATTGAACTAACTCAACTGTCAGAAGACGAGACTATTAAAAACTTCAAACCATATTGGGTCTACTGTGTTTATGGTATAAAATCCATCAGGGATGTGCAATAGCTGTCAAAAATAAGGAAGAAAAGCTCAACTTTATCTACTTTTGATTTAGTGGGTGAAACTTTACTCACACATTATTTTTATATTTTACTCAAAAATTATATAATGACAGTTCAGGGCTCAATTGCTTACTAAACTTTTTAGAGAAATTAAATATTGAAATTCCCTTATTTTCTTACTCAATGATAAAACCAATCTTATTTTTTATATTAAAATCAAAAATTATGCAATTTCGAATTTTTAGCAGTTATTTTTTTCTTTTTGTTGCTATTTTTTAATTAAGGCTCTGCATTGTGTTACTTTAATAATTAAAAAAAAAAAACTTCTACGTATAAGCATGAGAGTTTAAATAACAGCAGCATATTTTTAAAACACATCTTCAACCAAAAAAACCTCTCAGTCCATCGTATAAAGTACTTACTTATAAACATTTATATAAAAAATTAGAATGAGCCCTGTTAAAAGCTTTTTCTAACCACACACCAATGCATATATTCAAATCCAAATTAATTCATTCTTTAATTTTGTCTATATTGTTTTTATTTAATTTTAATTATTTTTCTTATTTTGTTGTATTGAATTTTATTCTGTTTGAAGTAATTTTAGTTTTAAATTTGTTTCTTTAAAGATTTTATACTATAAATCGCTTTTGTTAATAATTTTTTTTTTAAATAGGATTTTCTATGCTACATATTTATAATTTTCTTATGTAATTTTGTAAAATATTTACTATGTATTATAAAACAACACAATTTAGAAATTAAGGGTAAGAAATAACATTTTTTTATTATTAAGGTAGTTTTTTTTTAGTAACCTATAGAGCTCATTTAATAATAAATTTTTGCTGCTATACGGAAGGTTTTGTTTTCTATTTATTGTATTATTAATTAAATCCCAACGATATTTGAACAGAAATCTACAAAAGCCCAAAAAAAACCAAATCATCAATATTCTACTATTTGAACAACAAAACTACAGAAAAAAAATATCAAAAAACAAAACAAAAAATCAAAAACAAAAAAATATTTTAAATCAAAATTCTAGAATTTTCTTTATTTGAATTTCTCTGTTACAATATTTTTCTACGAATACAGATGGCCCCGCTGTCGTCCGCGTCAACATTTTCGTTCGAAGTATATCAAAAATCGATGATGTTACAATGGTAAGTCCGTTGATAGTGTATCAAAAATTCAAAAATGACAATCTGTAAATCTATATAAAAAAAAAAACAAACAATAATATAAATATTCAAGTCTGTATGAGTCTGCAAGATATATTTTCGTATATGTAAAAATTTAAATTTTTCCATATATACATAAATTCAAATTTGTAAAATATATTATTTCGAATATATTTTTTGTGAAGAGCTAATTTTTTCGGTAATTGCTTCAATCACCATTTAAAACTTCGCAATTCAACTAACAACAAAAACAAAAACCAAAAAAAAAAACAACTGCATCGTCTTTGTAAATTAATAAAATTAGTTAAAAAAAAATTAAATCGTCTTAAGAATTACATTAATTTTGTGATTGCATAAATTAATGTTTCAGAAAAAATCATCTTCGCATTTCGGTTAACTTATTTTTTTTTTTTCTTCTTCTTATTTTGAAACATAGGTGTATGTCATTTCGTTAACTTTTTTTTTTTAATCAATTAGAAAAGAAGACTTTCGTTTAAGTCTGCTTGTGAATGCTGTAAATAAAATATAATGATGTTCAAATTTAATATTTTAATTATAAAAAAAAAACTGTACAGAATATTCACCGATACAAAATAATAAAATGCAACACAAAAATGTCACGTAGAGAAATTTGTTAATTATCCTAGTAGCTATTTATTTCTAACTGTCTTAAAATATTTGGAGGATTTTCGAAGAAATAAAAACTTTTTACTGATTTTCGACATTCGACGTGTAAATGTGTACATTAACTCAAAAATTGAACTGCACTTTTCGAAAAGACGCACCAATTGAATTGAATTTTTAAGGTTGTGTTTTCTATATGTCAAAATAAAATACAGACATTTAATGGTTATGTCTAAAGATGTCATAGACTTCGTCATAAACAGTAACTTTAAGAAATGTCAAAAAGAAAGTAAGATAATGCACTTGACTTAATTGTCGTTCTGACATTAAACTGTCAATGGTAATATTTATCTTCGTTAATTTTTTTATAAATTAATGTAAATACTTATATTAATTTCTTATGTTTTTTTTAATGGGTAAATAAACTAAACTTTTTTTCTCACTTAGACGTCATTTGTACAGTTTATTTGTTTGGTGACGTTTGCAAGATGACGTTTGGAAGTTTTTAATTGAGTGTTTATTCTTTGAATATATTTTCCTATGGTGTGATAAATCAATTCAGTTTTGATTTTTTTTTCTTATCTGTCAAAATCCCTATTCTATTACAATATTAAAGTTAAAAGATCTTTAAAGTGATTTTCCTCAGAGCAGATTACAACCAACATACATACATAAATGTTGCTTGAATTCTGACATTTTGATTTGACATTCCAGTGTATGTTGCGAAAGGAGATCAATTGACGTTTATAAATTTGCGTGAAGACGACAATGGAAGTGGAATTTATTCTTGGGCGGATTTTAATTTATGATTTTTTATTAGCAAATGAAAAGTATGATTTTTAAAATACTATACTGATTTTATTTAAACAAATTATTTTTATGAATAAGATTGCAATCCCCTTCGCGATGGCATTTAAAAACCTTAAGAAGCATAAATGATCTATTTTCTCTCCAAAGTATAATTTTTTGTTATTGCTACATTCACCATGGTTTGGTGAATTTCTATGTTCTGACTTTTCGAGTTTTCTCCTGACTTTTGACTTATCGTAACGGTAACATCGGGGCTTCCTTGCACCAAAATTTGATCGGTCAAAATTTGAGTGTAGATTTTATTTTTTGTTTAATTTCTTCTGAATATTTTTATAATAATTTTCACTCAAATATGAAATCGTTTAAAAAGATTAATTAAATCATATTTGGAAAAGCAACAGATAATGATTAATTTCGTTTCTGATACACCAACACAGATATTCAAATAGGTATTTGACGTTTATGAATTCATTGGAGATTCAGAATTATTTCCGAAGCAAAGAGCAATTAAATGTCAAAAAAAAACTAATAAAGACCGAAATGGCATTCTATTCAACTTGACAGTTATGTTATGAATTTTCGAAAATATAGGGGAAGTGCCAACAAATTTCTTCACAATAATAACTGTCATCTCAAATAACAAGAAAATTAACAATAAAGTAGAAGAAAAACGTGGACTAAATTACGTTATATATGTACATACATATGTACAAAATATTGTTTTAGGTTTACAAAAATTTACTTAGATTTTCTATCGAGTTACTTATAAATTTTGCAAAGAAAATAAAAATATTAACTCTCAAGATAACAAGATAAAATGTATTCGAATTAAAGCAGATAGAAATAAGCTACTAGAATAATATGCAATAACTTAAAACCTAGAACACACTAGTTTAGAATTTTACAAAATTAATACGATTCTTAACATTTTTGAACCTCCTTGTTCAGCTATAGCTCTTCAAAAGTAGGTACATCGGTATTTCTACTTCAAAAAAAAAAATAAAAATACGTTTGCAACTAAAATATAATATTTCACTCAAAAAATAATACCAACAAAAAATTAGGTATCTCAAAAATATTATCTGTATCTCAATAAAAATCAAAAACATTATTTTCCCATGATAACAAAATAAAAAACTAAATAAATAATACTTTTTTTCCAATTTGAAAATTTGGATGTTTTGACGTACATACATAAATATTGAGAGAAAGTTCCTTTTTTAATTTTATTTATGTCAATATTCATATTTTAGAACATTATTATAATTTTTAAGTTTAATATAATTAAAGCACATAATATTTTGTTTTAAAAATAAATTAACAAAAAAATCATAGAATTTCTGTTTAATTTATTATTTTTGTTCGAATTGGATTTAACGCATTTGCATTGATTTATTATTAAAAAAAATATATATATTTAACAAAAAAAGTAACTTTCATTCTGTTGTATCGAAATTATTTATTATTTTGCATTTGAAATAAATTTTTTAATGTTGGTTTATTTTTTCCATTTTTTTGTTTTGTCAAATATATATGTTACATAGGGCTTTTGTGAAATGTCTTTTTGGATCTCTCTTATAAATATAAATATACTTAAAAAAAAAATATTTGTTCTTTTTGTCAATATCATACAAATTTGCCAAATCGATTTTTTATAAATGGCATTTATATAGTTTGAATAAAAAAAAATATATTTTTAAATATAAAACTGTTGAGCAATATTATAAGCAATAAGTGTATGTTCATATTTTATTTTATTTGAAATTACTTAAAAATATAAATCAAAAAAATATATATTATTATATGTGTAATAAATAATCTCCTTTAATTTTTGTACCTTTATTTTTTTTTTTTAAATACTGGTATAATGTGTGCTTTAGTCGTACAAAAATAATATACATTTCGGTGTCTTTCTCTCCTATTTTTTACTTTATAAATAAATAAAATATTATTAATTTTATTCGTTCTTATAAAGTATAAAATATACAACTTCTTTCGTATTCTATACATAAATATATATGAGTCTTGTATTAAAAGGAATTATTCATTTTTGAATGTTTGTTTACTATTTAAAATTATTTTATTTTTTTTTTATAATAATTTTCTTGGTTATATTTTATTTTTTATATTTATTTTAATTTTTTTCAAATTTAAATCAAGTGGCGAGTTTTATTGGGACAGAATTAATTAGGCCGATATTTCCAAATGTTAAAGACTTTAAACACAATTAATTTTATAAAAAAAGATAATAATATAAAGGAAATCAAATAAAAAAAAAAATTAAGTGAAACAAAAGGAATTGTGGTGCAATGTTAAAATAATTTAAACCATAGTTAAAATGAAGAGGTTTTTTTCTTTTTGTATTTTTTTATAAAAATATTATCATAAATAAAATCTTCTATTAACTCAAAAACTACTATAAATGTATATCTAGTTTCATCATTCTATTTTAAACATGCACTTATTATTTATTTATTTATATTTATTTTTATTTTTGTAGCGAGATCCATGTAGACATTTTTTCAAATAAAAAAAAATTGATAATCTTTTGTTAAGTTATCATTAAATCATCTCTTTTTTTTTGAAAATTTAATTTTTGTTTCAATACTCAAAGTTTTTTCCGAATCTGTTTAGTTAAGAAATTTTTTAAATCCATTCGCACAAATTTTTCACTTGTCAATTTTAATAATTTTATGTAAATGTGATTTTCTAGAAAACACAAATTAAAAACAAATATTAATACATTGAAGTAATACGAATCTGGCAAGTCTGCTATTATGAAAAAATGCATTACAAACTGTTCTTTTTGAATTTTGAGTGAGACACTATGAGTTGTTTCTTCTTTAATTCTGAGAAGTGCCATAAATGTCAAATAAAGTATTGTGTTTGATGTTTTTAATTCAGAGCTCCAAACATACATATAGGTATATTTTTGTCGATCAATGGACATTCAAAACAAGCATTTTTAATTATTGACGTAAAAAATTGTGACAGCTAAAAGTTCATGTGCGTTTTAAAACAAATTTAGAACGGTTAAATCAGAACACACGAGAAAATGTCAAAAAAAAGCTTGCTTGGACTCTATTCAGAGCTTTTACATTTCCAATGAGTGCGTTCAGATCCAAAATCATCACGATTTTTAAAAGGGATAATGTGACTTGCGGAGAGAATTCCAAATGTTATTAAAGATTATTAATAATGTATTTTTTTGTTGTGCAAATACTTTATGAAAAGTCAAACTTTGAAGCTTTTTATGGTGAATTATTTTTCGCAAGCCTAATGAATGTTTCTTCGATTACTCTTTCGTAATTTAAATGTTGGTTCTTAAATTGAACCCAGTGAAAGCAGTTTTTGAATTCAAGAAAATCATATTGTAAAGAAATAATCAACACGTGTTAACATAAAACTCTTATAAGACGACTCAGTTTGACGTTTCATTATTTTTCCCGCCTGCTATCTCCTTTAACACTATCTACATTTTGCGGAAAATCATTGTTGTAGTGTTTTGGGATTTAGTCTGACATTTATCTAGGGTCTCATTATGAAAATCACATTTGATTGACACAATGTTACACTAGGGCTATTTTATTTCGTCATTCATTTCTGATAAATAACAGTTACAATCGCCTTAGCTGATTAACAATCAACAAATTCGCTGTCACTGTCACTAAGCAATATGACGTTTATTCTGCAATATACACAGGGTTACCAAACCCTTTGTTAAAAAAACTGCAGCAAAATGAAATGTTTGGTCTTAAAAAAGTTTATGACAAAAAATACAATTTTCATATACATAGATGAAATTCGGGAATGAGTCTTTAAAGCTTTACACTAAATTGTTAAAATCCAATGACCTCTTCAACCTAAAAAAAAATATAATTAAGGGCCACGTTACATTGAATGATTAAAAATAATTAATTTTAAAACAGAATCGGAAGAATTATTGTAAAACAGATTGAGTATTAACAATTTTTGTATTATTTTCATTTTCATGCATTCTTTTCTTAAATTTTTGTTTATTTTAAAACTAAACTAAAAGTTTTGGTATTTAGTTCTTCAACATTCACCTTTAAACCAATTTTTATTTGTCAAAAAAAATAAATATATTAGGATCGTAATTATCACTGACAAAAGTCTAAATCTAAGAAGGCGGAAAATAAGTATCTGATGTCCTTAAATATTTAATGGCGTGACAACATCGACTGTTTTTTTTCAGAAAAAATATTTAAGTAAAATTATGTATATTTATTATGACAAACTAGAATAAAGTACATTTAAGATTAAGGTAGTATTTAAGTAGGTATATGTACTAACTACTGGCGTTTGGTTTGTATTAACAAATAAGAAAAAAAATAAAAACTTTTGTAAAACAAAACCCTGTCCATCAATCACAACATACTCGTACAACACTCAAACTTCAACCATAATCATAATTCTTTGTTTTCATTTTATAAAAAGGTCATCATCATCATGATTATCTTAATAATAAAAAAAAATACAAGGAAAAAGATAAAGGGTATAATAACTAATGCTTCCATAATACATATACATATGTATTTATTTTTTTTTTTACCAGAAAATTGAAATACAAAATGAAGAAATCACTTAACTTAACTAAATCTAATATCATAAACATTTTAGAAAATTTGCCCACCTATGTCACAGTCAACATGTTCCTACGGTCAATTTCTAAAATCGACGATTATAAAATGGTGAGTGAGTTTCTCAGTCAAATAAGAACAAAACTTAAAAAAAAATATCTCATTCAGCACAAAATACTAAACACCTTAAATATTTAATTAAAATTGTATAATTTATAATCAAAATAAATTATACAAATAATAAAATCGAAATATCTGTGTTTATTTATTTATTATACAAAATATGTATCTTAAAAAATTCAGAGTATAATGTGACGAAAAAAAAAAAAGTATCAAGACTATTTGTTTCAGTGTTATATTATTTTAGTCGATTTGTTTTATTTCTATATACATAAATATATATTTTTTTTTAATTGGTTTTCAATAAGTTTGTAATTTTTGTTTTATAACTATCCACTTACTTGTATTGTAAATTATATTTTGAAATGAGAACTGATGTGATATTTATATACAAATAATAGTTTGCAATAAATATCGGTTAATGGAACTAAATTATGTGATAATACTTATATATATATATAATTTTGTGTCATTTTATATATAATACGATTGTGTAAAAAAAATAATGAAATCAGCTTTTGTCTTATATTTGTTTAACTCTATCTTATTCTATAATTTATTTATGTTTATTCTTTATGTAATGTTTCATCTTTGTACTTTTTTGTAAAATAAGTAATCAACAGAAATGTCATCAGGATTGATTTTTTTTTTTTTTTTTTTTTTTGTAAGCAAACGACCTCAAGTGTTAATTGAATTTCACGGAGAGCATTTTCTTTTATACTCTCACTAACTTAAATTTAATTGGTTCGTTTCGCGTTTCTTGCTCAAATTTTCTTTGACCAACTAGAAATCTTGAGCAACTCAAGTTGCTCATTTTAGCCCATTTGAAAATTCAGAGAAAATATTAGGAATCTTTGAACAAAGTAAACAAAAGCCTCTAATAGTTAATCAGCTCCTTTTAATTTGCAGTAATTTTTGCTAAAAGTTTCTACAATAAAAAGTTGCTCAGTGGACAAGGCAAACAGAAGCAAAGTTGCTCAGTGTAAGTTCCCAGAAACATAAGTCGTAGCAACTTAAAATTTGTTGCCACTATTTTAAATAATACAATGGTCTTTAACTGCAATCCTTTGCAGTAAATGCATTGCTATGATTCACTGATATTTTATGTTAAAAATTACCAGAAAACTATCATCATATTTCTACAATGTCAAAATATTGTATTGCTAAAGAATTCAATTTTGATTTTAATTTAAAAAAAGCACCTATACCTAATTACAAATGAATCGAAACAATTTGAAGTATTTTCAGATGTAATTGTCAGTTGAATTGACAGTTAAGAATAAAGCAGAAGATTGGCCAAACAGAAGTTTCGAATATTTTTTCCTTTTGATGATTTGATTTGTGAATTATTGATCGATTTTCTTAAAATTCTGGAATACCTTTCAGGATGTATTCGGACGTTCATTTTTTCAAATAAAACAGTAACCTTTGAAACTTGTTCTTGTCAGTTTTAATGCACTGGTTTAATGAAATATTCCATGAATGAAATTTGAAATTTTACCTTTATTATGTTATAGTTTTGCGTTTTGATACAAATTTTGAAAATCCCAACTTTGTCATCCATCGGTAGAAAAATGTGTATGGAATTGACACCACCATTACAAGAGGCAAGGGTAAATTGTAATTGTGTAGTTGTCAAAGTTGCATTTGACAGTTAATTGATACATTTAGTTCTAGTGTTATTCCCAGTCATGACCTGTTTATACAAATACGTAGCTCAATACAATTATTTAACACTTGAAAATGCATTAAATCAATAAAATAAAACATAATAATTTTTGTAATAAATTCACTGTGAAACTGTATACCTTTTTTATTTTCTTTTTTAAATTATATACATTTTTCTTTACACATTATTTATATATTATTATTTTTTATTGTCTTTCTTCACTTGCTTTATGCTTTCCACGATATGTTTTTGTATTTTTGTGTAAATTGGTATTATCTTTGTTTTTTGTTTTAGTTTTTAAAATATATTGAAGAAAAATAAATAATAATTGGCACTAGAAAATTATAAACTTAAGAATTATACTAAAAAGGAATATATGACTTTTAAATGCTATAAACATTTACATCTTATGAACTCGTTGATTAAAATATTATTTATACATAATTATAATAATTAAGGATATTTTATTTTATAAATTTAAATTGTCGGCCACATTTCTGTATGCAAATGGAAGTTAAGATTCTGTAAAAATCATAAGTCAATCAAGACCAAAAATTGACGTTATTTGTCTTTAGTTATTGTTTATAATAATTGTATGAACCCTGATGGATTAGTAACTGACAAATTTTACATTCCAAACTCAAAATTAATTCAATGAATGCGATCTTTTAAATGAATTCAATAGTTGATTTATCGTGATTGTATTCTTTTGCGTACTTTGGAGCTCGTTTAAGTAATTTTCTTTTATTTTACATTGCAAAATTAAAAACGAAAAAGTGGATTATTAAACAAAAAAGTCAGAAGTCAACAGAATTATTTAGTCCAGACAGAGTTTCGGATTTTAAAATGTAGGTGTCAGGTGGTGAGGATGTGTTCGTTGATAGTTACTAACGCATTTTGTAAGGTGTATTATACCAGTTTTTATCTTATAACTAATATTCTATTTTAAAAAACTGACATTAAAAAGTCATTCAATAGAATATATAAAATTAACCATTGCAAAGGTAAACACTTCTATTTTAGAAAAAATTATACAACGAATCAAACATTCAACATCGATTAATTAACTGATGGTCCTTAAAGTTGCTAGCAACTTAGTTCCTAGTATTCACTCTTCCGTACTATGTGTTTCTGACGTAAGTAACTTCGGGGGCTTTTCACAAAGTCTTACTGCCAATTTTGAGAAAATACTTTTCTACTCTTTCACGAACAGTTGAACTCAATCTCAGCATTTCTATGCATTTTTCAACTCGATATGAAAAATACATACATATATTATTACATCATTTTCGAACACACCCCAAATGTATAACCGTTACTTTTTGTTTGACAAGTACTGCAGGGATACCAACCTTGGGAGTTAAATTAAATAGTGCCAGCTTAAGTTGTCCAATAAAACACTGCTTTTATTTTATTTCAGTAAACCTCGGGTATACACATAATTTGTAATAAGGGAAGTTTAGTTTATCATTTTCCCATAAAATTGAAAAAATAATCCAATAGGTAAAAGTATGTTCTATAGACGGACATTTTCTTTATAAATTACTGTTTTCAATATAATTTTTAAAAGAAATGAGAAGCTCATAAAGTGCACAAAACGAAGCAATTACAGTTTTAGTTTTCCTTTTTTTTTTAATAAATGTAAGGTTAGTAAATTTTGACTCGAAAAAAGTAGAACAACAATGATCAACCAAAATCAATTGAGAAATGTCTGAAATTACATACTTTAACAAATATTTTGATAATTTAATTGTATTTTGAAACAAACTTTTGTATGTTATTAATTAAATTTAAATCAGATATTTATCTGTTTTTAAAATGATAATTTAAAACATTTTTTAGTATTAAAAGTCATATTTCCAAATAAGTAAATATAAGTTAGATATGATTTGTAAATAAAATATTAACTTATGTTAATTTTGTGTTCTTAATTTAAGCCGTTTAGGGTGTTCTGTGCTTTGAGTGAAACTAAAAGTGCACTTTATGTCTAAAGTAATCTCTTGACAACGATGAGACTTAAGGGCTTTACAATATTCACATAAAAATAATTAGGAAATATATTCAAATGTTTATTGAAATGTTGACAGAAAACATACATTTTTATACGAAACATTTGTTTTTATTTTTCTGAATATAAATAGGTTATAATAATGTAATAAGAAACTATACCATTTAATCTTCCGGCCCAGTTAATTCTAGATTAAGTTATCAACATGCAGTTCACAAAACAGCTAATTGTGTATCTAAAATTTCTGCTTTGATTTTTATCAATTTCTTTTAATTTTTTTCAAAATATTAAATCTCACCCAAAGCAATTTTTCTTCAACGCGTCTGGTTTAATTTTGTTTTGTCATCTCACAATCATCCATACAAAACTTATATTAAAAATTAAATTAACACCCAAATTAACACCTACAAAGCACAAAATAAAAAATTAAAAATTAAAAAAAAAAACTTAGTTCCAAAAAAGGACATTAATTTATACCAACTTGTTTGATTTTTCAGGACTTTTGGAGGTAATAGCTTTTTATACCGCTAAGCCAAGCGAAACAATGTATTTAAAACAAAAAAAAAAAGAATTAAAAATGGAAATTTATATTATTTTAGTAAAAACCAAGAAAATAGTAGATTTAGTTATTTGTTTGAAAAATTACTTATATATACATTGTTAAGAAAACATTAACATCATTTTATTTAAGTTTTTTTTTAATCAAACGAAACTTATTTTTGAACTTTTTTTGATTTTAATTTTTTTTCTTAAATTCACTTAAGATCATTTTCATTAATTTCAATCAGTTCACTTGTTTTTTCATTTTGTTCTGTTTTTTGTTGCATTAAGTTTTTTTCTTTACAATTTTATTTATCTATCGCTTCTAATAATAATACAACCTTCTTTCGTTGAAACAACCCCCTCTCTCCAAAAAAAAACCTCCCCTAAATAAAACCTTACAAACAAATTTCTTAAATTAAAAAAAAGAAGAATCATTTAGCATAAAAATCCCCCCTCCCCCAAAAAAAAAACGCCCAAAATCATGCTTGAGACTCTGGACTTTTCTTGGCCTTGATCTTGATGTGTGGCTGATTAAATGTTAAGTGCATGTGTGGTCTATAAATTAATTGAATTGTTGAATTTCGATGCATTTTGCTTTTGATTTGCTTAATTTAATGTATTTTACCCATGCGTTGCTGCTTTATACATACTTAAATACGTACATATATATCTGCTTTGATCTTGCTACCAACATTTTGATTTGTATAAATATATATTGCTATGGGAAAAGCTTGCGCTTTATAAGTATGCATATAAATATTATATCTACAGCTTTGTTTGTGCATCTTGGCGAAATATAAAATAATTCGTTACAAATATTTATAAACCTTTTTTATATCTATCTACATACGTATCTATATATAGTATATGACCGCATGAAATGCGTTATTTTTAAATTATAGTTTGGTCTTGCTGCATCCTTATTTGTCCCAAATTGAGAAAAAAATATGCAAATTAAAAAAACAATAAAAAAAAGAGAAACAATTACCTATCCTTGAAAAAAAAAAATATGAAAATATTATAATAATTAAACTACTTTACCCCTATTATTACGAATTACCTATTTATTACCCCCTATAAAATATTTAAATTTTAAACATTTTATTATATTTTTGATCTAATATTTTATTGTGTGTAATAATATAGGAATACAGCGTGCAGTTAACATTTCGAGAGCAATGGACTGACGAACGTCTAAAATTCGATGACATCCAAGGTAAGGAAATTTTGTGTTTTGACAGATAGTATAGTGTTGTTGAAAAGCGTTTTAAGTTGACGGAAATAATTAACTTTTAAGGCTGTACCACAAAATATTTTCAAATAGTAGTCTTTCGAAACGGATTCGTTATATAAGTGATCACCATAACAAAAACTGGAATTTAACATTTTGAACACACTGAAATCCTTAAATGTAAAAAAAAAAAAACTTTAAAGAAAGTAAGTTATTGATTTTTGTTCGTAAAACATTAATCCTATTTTCAAGTGTCAGCTTCAGGTCTAGGATAACTCGGGATACTGCAATAGCATTCACCGACTTCTCTTCTGATAGCCTTGGGACTAGTCTTCTGCATTCACTAAAAAAGATCTTGTTTTTTGAGGAGTATGACAATATTATGAGAACTTTTGAAGTTATGGCTTTTGAATGTGCCAATAATTTCAGCTTTCTGAACTGTGTAAATCAAAAAATAAACGTCTAATGATTTTCCTAAAAATAGTTATTCTGATAGTTACCTACTTTATTAATAACACTTTTTAATTTTGGTCTCTTTAAAACTATAAAAATAAGTAAATCAGTGATGTGAAACTTTTTTTCTGTTTTCACAGAATGAAATTGACAGATAGCGGCAATTAATTGAGCACTTAAAAATCATAATCATAACTTTATATTTGACGTTAGATATTAATCAGAAAATTGTGATTTCTCCAGCGAGAGAAAAACTTTTAGAGGTCTTATGCATACATATTTGCATATTTGTTTCTACCAAACTATTCTGATGACACATTCTGAAAAACTGACATGAAAATTTCTAACGTAACTCAATGTTCTATCATTGAGAGTCAGCAAATTTTTGGATCCTCAGAAATTTAAAATTCACAATACTCTAATTCTTAGCGATAAATTCCATTAAATTCAAGTCTATAACAAGGGCGGTTCTTAAGATCCAGAATTTCAATATAAAGACAGAAATATTAGCTGACTGAATGGAGGAACAAAGAAACTCGAAATTTAAACACCTACATTGTTTTTTTTTTTTTGACGGGGGGTGGGGGGTTCGTGATATCCACCAATTTTTTCATAATTGATAACAATTAAAATTTGTATTTTCAGTTTGAACTTCGAAATTTGGTTGAGTTTAAGTGTGGACACAAATTTTGCGACTTTCCACTAAAAGGCCTTCAAAAAAATTTGTTATAATTTATAGGAACACCTTTGAAACAGACACGATATAATCTAAAAACCACCTGAGACGAGACTGTATAATTTTGTAGTAAAATTTATATTTTTTAAATAATGTGTCAACTGTCAAAATTAACTTTTTTTTTAAATCCAAGGATTGAAATTTTATAGCCCCTTAGTAGTGTTCAGAGTTATAAACTGTCAAATTTAATTTTTTGTTCCAGAAAAGAACGATTTTAGAATTTCAGGGTGGATACTTAAAAACAAATATTAGGTATGTTGTATGTAGGTGTAGTTTCTTAAGACCGATACTGAAGTCATACTGATTTTCTTCGATTTTGACAATTTCGAGACGAGACTAGTAAGAGTCTTGTATGGTCTCCTCTTGTGACGAGTCCTAATATGAAGGTAAATTTTTAATATATTTCAAAGGCAGGATTATTGGAAAAAATCCAACGGATGACTGAAATTTTTTCTTAAATTTTTAACTGACTAGAATTCGACGGGCTAACTAGGTAATGTGAATAGAAGTGAAACATGAAATTTCAGTTGAAATGGATTCAGATTTAAAGGCAAAAGTCATTGAAAATGAAATTAAATCTTAAATTTCACTTTAATTAAAATGATAAATATGTGTTCACTTGAATTAAAATTTTTTTCAAATGAAATTAAATTAATTTTTTTATGTTGACGTGAATTAAAAAAAACAAAACCTGTTTCAATTAAATTCAAAGGAAGAAGAAGAGCTTGAGTGCTTGTAATAAGTCCAACTACGAATTTTAAAAATGATACCAAAAATTCGATAAATATAAAATAGGTGATAAATTTATTCCATACCAAGAAAATTGTTTTTTGGAACTTTACTATATTTGTAAGCCACCACTTCTGGAAGCAAAGTTCTCACCAAATTATGCAATAAATTGAAGTTGAATCGTTTAAATTTGTTGGAAACGAAAGTCTTGCCATTCATCAAAACAGCAGCTCCATCTTCATTTCAAAAGAAATAGGGACCTATGATGCCGCCTGCATGTAAACCACACGAAAAAGTGTATTTTAAAAAATGTTATGGTGATTTGTAAATATCTTGATTACAGTTTTCAGTCCATGACTGCATGTCACCTCCATCTCTGACATTACTCACACACAGGACGTTGACATACCTATATACATACATAAGTCACTAGGGTCCTGGTCCTGGATCTTCACGTTCTGTAGTGCCACCAAATTAATTTATTTATTTATTCAACCAAAAATGAGCTTCATACTTACTTACTTAGACCCTCAAACCTACGAACACGAAGTCCGTTCGTATTCTCTAGCAGGACATAGGGTATCAACTACTCCTAAGCGCCATCATGTGCGGTTTCCAGCGTAGTATTTTAGTTCTCTGCAGCTCTTTCCCAAATCTCGCAGATTCCTCCTCAACTGTTCTCCTCCACGTACTTCTCGGTCTACCAACTCTTCTTCCTTCTTGTGTGAGTTTGGTTCCATTGCCTTGCCTGGCCTGCAATGCAGTCATTTACCTTTTCGCAGCGTGTGTCCAATCCACTACCACTTGCGGCTTCGTATAATGGTGTCTAATTGTCTATGGGTTCGTCTATGTAGGTCCTCGTTAGATGTACAATTAGGTCAGCAAAACTCGTAAGATGTTTCAAAGACACCGATTAACGAAGGTTTGCCGTTTCCTGGTTATTGTAGTTGTTATTTTCCAGGTGATGTATCCATATAGCAGAACTGATTCGACGTTAGAGTTAAACAGCCTTATAGCTTTGTGTTCAAGCTGAGAGATTTGTTCCTCCAAACATTGGACAATATCCCGAACACAGCCTTTGCTTTTCCGATGCGGCTGGCGATGTCTAGTTCGGTTCCTCCTTCAGTAGAGACGATACTTCCAAGGTATTGGAAGCTCTCAACTTTCTCTACTACTTGATGAGCAATTCTAATAGAAGCTTTGTTTTTCCTGTATTGATTTTCAGCTCCACGATTGATGCTTCTCTCTTTACCCTTGTTGCCATTAGAGCCATCCGCAGTACATCACTTATTACTTGTCACCAATAAAAACAAGATTTGTGACAGTATACAGCCCTGACATCATAAGTCGCTGTTGACGCTGTCAAAAGCCAGATGTTCTTTTATGCGTTCTTAAAAAAAACTTTGCTACTATTTTGTAAGTAAAACGCAAATACCCCTCCAGTTTCAAGTCTCCTTTTTCAGTAAAAATGGTCTATGCCTTTATTTAAAGTAGATTTTCACAATTTGGAAATGTTAGACGATTCATGATGAATTACCAAAACTTACTAAACAGATACGTCAACATAGTTTGACATTTTTTACTTATCAACCATCGAAACTTGTCAAGTTCATAAAATTGGGATTTCAATATTCACTGAAGTGAAAAAACAAATTTTACAATAAATGGAACAAAATTCGAATTTTCTTTCGTTCATTGATTAAATTTCCCGAAAAAAAGGATAATTTTTACCTAAATTCAGATTGTTCATGTACTTATTTCCGAATTTATTTAGAAAGCAATATTTACGGGGATGTAAAAACTTACAAAAACATTTCCATTAGATTTTCCTCTTTTTCTTCTAATTGTGGTACAGGAGTGTGTCCTTTTTTAAGTACTTTGTGTAGATATTCTATTTAAAGTGAACTTTACAAAAAAATTTGTATTTATGTATAATTATTATTATTTGTTGTTATATTTTTAGGACGGCTAAAATATCTAACACTGACTGAAGCAAATCGAGTCTGGATGCCCGATCTGTTCTTCTCAAACGAAAAAGAAGGACATTTTCACAACATAATCATGCCAAACGTTTATATCCGTATTTTTCCAAATGGTTCCGTATTGTACAGTATACGAATATCTCTAACACTAGCATGTCCAATGAATCTAAAACTATATCCGTTGGATAGACAAATATGTTCCCTACGAATGGCTAGTTGTAAGTTTCAAAATATATCTACAATTTAATTAATCAAAAGAAAAAACAAAAACCCTATTTTTATGTATGTAAATATTATGTAGTAGTACTCACTCAATTTATCAAAACACTCGTATAATATCAAAGCAATCAATTAATCAATCTCTTTTCCGCCCAATCTACTTCATCATGACAGACGGTTGGACTACCAACGATTTAGTCTTCCTTTGGAAGGAAGGCGATCCGGTGCAAGTGGTGAAAAACTTACACCTACCACGCTTTACCTTGGAAAAATTCTTGACTGATTATTGTAACAGCAAAACAAATACGGGTAAGTTGTCCGGAGTCCGTGTCAGGATAAAATCAATTTTTTTTGTTTTCGGTAAATTTTGTTTCCTTAGATTTTTAATCAACATCAAAACACTTAAACATTCACAATAACAAGACAAGAACATAAATCAACTTATATCAATTAAAATGTAGTCGCACGCTCTATCTCTGTCACTCTATCCTTCTCTATCTCTCTCTCTCTCTCTATCTATCTATATGTCTGTTAATGTTTTATTCAAAATGTCAAAAACCTACTGACAGATTTAATTTATTTTGTTTTTTTCTCCTGTGTTTCTCGTTTTAGGCGAATACAGTTGTCTGAAAGTCGATTTACTATTCAAGCGAGAGTTCTCATATTACCTTATCCAAATCTACATTCCTTGCTGTATGTTGGTCATAGTGTCTTGGGTGTCATTCTGGTTAGATCAAGGAGCCGTACCCGCTCGTGTGTCACTGGGTAAGTAATGTCACGTCGCAAAAGGTCATTTGATTTACATATACTCGTACGTATGATGTACATGTACATAATGGTATACTCGTATTGCCTTCAATCGTCCTTCGTTCTTCGTTCTTCAAAATCTTCGTCCTTGTCGAAAAATGAAAAAGTCAACAAAGTATCTTCTGCTCATCGCGCAAACGAACGCCTTCATAGATAAGAAATATCAGAACTCTCTGCTTGGTGCGAACTTTCAGGAAAACGGAAGTTGCATTGTATCTTAGGTCGTCAGGTCTTGGTTGTGCTCCATTTTATACACCATTTTGTATATACATATATTTTTTTTGTGTTCCAAAACAAACTATGTGGGGTACAATCGAAGATTTGATGAAGTCCTTTAAGATAAAATCTCAGATACAAAATCTCAAATACCAGGTTAATTCTTTAATTTAAACTTGAATAAGTCCAACGTTTAGATGACACGTTGGATTTATATTGTTTATTTATTTATTTAGATAATGTTATATGTTGAAGAGTTAAACATTTTTTTTTTTTTGTTTAATAAATATAATTTGAATATAGCAGAAGTTATGGTACTTCAGTTAGTTAATTTCGATTTATTATTCTTTTGTTATCGATAAATCCAAAAGTCCCTATTAGTTTCTGTTTTAATTTGAATTAATTTGAAAATAAAAATTATACAGCATGCATTGAATACAAAATACTCAAAATAAAATTAAGTTAATCGCTTTGTTGGTTATAATCGATTATTAGCATGCTATTTAACTTTTCGGGGCAAACATTTTATTTTAGATTACTTATGTATATTGTTACAGCTTAGAATATTTCCGATAGTGAATGATATACATACATTATAATAATAACTAAGAATGTCCCCATTTAGAGCGCAATAGTTCTTTAACTTAATGGTTTCAATGACAGATGCGACGCAACTGACACTTCGATGCTGCCAGAAAATGATATGCGAATTTGGTAAGAGTTTATCTTTAATTTTATCTTTTGAAAAAAAAAAACAAAAATATCATAAAATACCTAATTGACAACCTTAGTTACGTAAACAGTTTTTCGTTAAAAATAAAGGAGATATAATATGTACTTCAGACTTGAAATTCAAGCTAAGATATCTAGAATCGATCAAAAATACTATTTGAAGCGTTGGCATTTCTTCTTTGGATTTATTTTATAGTTTTGAACTACCAACATAAACACATCTAAATTTGACATAAAGAAACCAAAAGTTATCGGTTTCTATATGTCAAATGGAGAGAGAGAAAACATACATTGCTGATTTTCAAAAAAAAAAAACACAATTAAGTTTTCTTCAACAATTTGCAATATGACTTTATCACTGACTCGTTGCGTTGGTTTATTGAAACGTCAAACTTGACACCTTTGAGAACGACATTAGCATTATACAATATGTACGCCATGTTTTGCAACTGTCAAAATTTGTATTCTATTAAATTATAATGATTTCCAATTTTAAATGCAAATGCAAATATCTCAAAACACACAAAATGAGTTTTAAAACATCGCCGACGATATAAAGGGTGTTTCGTTAGACGTGTGGTTTTTAAAAATAAATAAAATGAATAAAATTTAATGTTATGGCCAAGAATTTCAAATTTTAAAAATGAGGGCTTGCCATTATGTTTTGAAAATTATTTTAGGCAAGTAGCCCAATTTTTGACCACTTTTTGCAGCAATTGGAGCCGTATGTTAGCAATAACGCGCTGAATATTCTCTTCCAAGGCTTCAATCGTCTCAATCTTATCTGCATTCATAGATAAGCAATTTCACATAACTACACAAAAAATAGTACAGCGGTGTAAAATCATACGATCTTCGAGGCCACGCCATTGCCACAGGTCCACGACGCCACGAAGTGAGATAATGCCCTCACCAAAAGTTTCCTTCAATAAATTGATTGTTTCGTTGGCTGTATGGCATGTAGCGCCATCTTGTTGGAACCAAAGATCGTTCTCATTAACATTCTCCAAAAGTCATTAAGCATGGTTCTGTACCGTTCCGCATTAACTGTAAAATAATGGGCGGCTTCATTTTTGATAAAATTTGGACCAATGATACCCTTTGCCCATACAGCACATAAGCCAGTGACTTTTTGAGGATGTAACGGCTTCCCAACAATGGTTTTAATCAACCAATAATAAGCTTCATCGCAGAACAAAATTTTATTGTGAAAATCGGCATCGGTGGCCATCTCGCTTTGCACCCAATCACCGAACGTTAGTCGCATCACGCGCACTGTTGTGCAGGAGTAAGTCATTATGAAATGGCGATCCAAACTGAACGTAAAACAAATGACAGCTGTCAAAAAGACCAACTCTGATTGCCAGATTGAAAACCACTCGTCACTATAACTAACTTTTGACGCTCTATAAAAATTTCATTTAGTCTTATTTACAATTTGCAATAAATTTTCTTTCAAATCAAATATGTGAATAATGTGTTAGGCCATCGGTTCTCACCCCTGGGGGTCCACGGAGAATTTAATGGGGTCGGCGACAGTGTTTTTATAAAGCACAAGGAATACATATGTACGTTTTAAATATTATTTCAACGAACTTGGTTCCAAAACGAGTATTATATTATTTTTTAATAATTTCCTCACTCCATCTTATACCATTTTCATTCCAAATTAAAATTTTTTCAAAAGTTTAAATGAAACAATAGAGCAAAAGGCAAAAATGGTTTAAAATAATTTTTTTGTTCTGAATTCAAATCTCAGTTTATATTTTTTCCATCACGTCAGGTTTTGTTGAAATAAACCTCTTTACAAATGTAAAAAAATCCAACACAGTTCCTAACAATAAATTTTATGATCTTTGTCTTCGAGGTACAATTTAAATCTTTTGAGTGACTCATTTAGTTTTTGAACAATATCATTAGTTTTGAATGGCTTATGAGTGTTCATTTGATTCTATATGATGTTTTGAGAAACCCTGAATCTTATGCTTTCATGGGTTTGAAAAACACGTTTTAAAGTTTTTTTTTGACTATGATTTTGAATCCGAAATTTGATCTTAGTTATCAGCTCAAATTTATAAAAATACCCGTTTTCAAAACTATTTTTATATTCAACAAATTGATTTGATGGAAAATATTCAAGTTGAAATTTCAATTCAGGACAAAAAATCACTTTAAACCATTTTTGCCTTTTTCTGTTAGGACCCGTTTTAGCATACGGTTCAACGTTTCTAGAAAGTCAAGACTACCAATTAATGAGAATTTTTGTAAAAGTAAATGAGGTACTGAAAATATTTTAACTGACTATTGAAGATGGGATTATAGATTTTAAGAAATTATAACACATGTTATTAAAAAAAGTACTTCACGAATTTACATAGCCTCAGAAAGCCTAATTTAAGGTGTTTTTCAAGTTTAAAAAAGTGATATTTCAAAAACCTGACGTGATAGAGTGGTTTTGAAGTCGGATTCAAATCCAGGCCAACAAAAAACGTTCGGGAAAATATTATTTTTTTGTCAGCTACAAAACCTTGCCGACCAGTGTAATTTAAAGATTATATACAATTCAATTTAATTTTTGAGGAAGGGGCCCAGTCTGTTAAATTCGTTGCTAGGGGTCCGCAAACTCTCAAAAGTTGAGAACCGTTGTGTTAGGCTATAAAGTCTTATGTTTGAGGGTTAAATTTCAGCAGGTAAGTAAATAAATAATGTACATCAGATCAGTCACATTTTATTTTTTAATTTGCAGAGCGTATATAACTAAAGTGTTACCAAATTGAATTTTGAAAAATAATAATTTTTATTCAATCGATTTCAAGAACCTTAACTTTAAGTTTTAAAATGTTTGTTTAAGTATAATTTCCTTAAAAAGTTAGTCAGTGAGGGACATCGGTTATCCTTTTGTGTTTTTTGTAAAGTTTTTAATATCAAATAGGAAATTTTGTAATGTTAAAGTAAAATTTGCAAGCAATATAGACTCAAGAAGTATTTGATTATCAAGACCCCTGATAGAATTAGCTTAGTTTACATAGATCGTTAAGAACAGACTTCATTTGAAGATCGCATAAATGTTACACTCCTGACAATGTCACATTGCCTTGTATATGCATAAGCCGTAGTATTTAAATCTAGCCGAAAGTTTTCAAGGAAAAAGCCAAAACCACGTTAAAAAAAAAAAACAATTATTAAGTGTTTTGAACTTTTATTATTTTTATCTATCTTTAAACATTTTGTTTTTGATAAAATCAAACAACAAAAATATAACGCTATCATCATCATATCATTTCTGGCAGTATCATGTGTAGTTTATGTTCCAAGAGTCAATTATAAATCAATTATACTCATTTGAACAGACTTTAAGGTCATTGATAAACAAAACAGTATCTATAGCAAATCCTTAAAAACCACAACAAGTTTAAGGGCACCTGGTAACACTTATTTAAATGAAAAGTTTTTTTTTGAAAAATTGTGAGAAATTTTAAGGTAAGTAAAGCAGCTACCACCAACAGCTTTTGAATAGGTAAACTTCAACAAAATCGTGACATCTGTCAAAATAAACATTCCTGTATATGTAATGTATTTTCGAAGAGGATAATATTCGTATACCAATATTGAAGCACTTAGAACGCGGGGTATTTTAATTTTAATTTTTTTTAAATTTAGCTTGACTTTTTCTTTTTTATTTCTGACTTTATTGAAAGAAACAAACACAAACAAACAAAAAAAAAACAAACAAATAAAATTATTTCTAGGTGTAACAACTCTTCTAACAATGGCAACACAAACATCCGGAATCAACGCATCGTTACCCCCAGTGTCATACACAAAAGCGATTGACGTTTGGACTGGCGTCTGTTTGACATTTGTATTTGGTGCATTGCTCGAATTTGCACTTGTCAATTATGCATCACGTTCAGGTTTGAATAAATGCTGTAATTGACATTTTTTTAATACGCTTTCTATTATATATATAATTTAATGGTGTTTCTTAATTAAAAGCTTTCTACTTCTACTACTACTACTACTATTCGTTGTTGTTGTTGTTGTTTACGTGACAAACAAAATCAAAACACATTCCAAAAAAAAAAAAACAATTCAAAAACGATTGCAATTAAAAATTTAAAAAACAAAAAATATAATAATGGTACATTGGAATTGTTACTCCTCGCAAAATGATCAAATATAATGCATAAATATGAGAGAAATGAAATTCCAGTCTACTGCTCTTCTACTTTTAATTAATTAACATTCTTGATGTTATTATACTTAAAACTATATATACTTTTTAATATTCGTACTATTTTATACTAACTAACGTTTTCTTTTATCTCATTTCATCCAAACAAAAATAAAACTACTAAAAAAACTTATACAAAAAATGCAAAAAAAAAATACAAAAATAATTATAAAATATTTGAAAAATACAACACTACACTGAACACACTACCACCAACCTACACCACAACCACAACCACCACTTTGAATCCCGCTTGTGTTCAAAAACAAACTTTACTTGCATTGCTACTACATCTGCTACATAATTGTGTACTATATCTGCTCTACTCTACTCCAATTATTCTATCTAATCTACTACTATCTGCAACGAAATCAAAATTTCAATTTCCGTCCGAGACCCCCTTTTTGTTTGCTCTTTTTCTGTGTGTGTTTTTGTTGCTTTTTCCAAAATTTCCATAAATTTCCAAAATTTCCAACTTTCTAACCCCCTCTCAATCTCTCTTACTCCATCTATCTGTCCTTGTTTAAATGTACTAACTTTTCTGCCTTAACTGTGTTTTCGATGTTTTTTCGGTTCAACTTTTTTGTTTTGTGTTCGATTATTATTATTATTCCATTAAAATTATAAAAATAAAATACAAATCAAAATATTTGACAAATTTTATTTTATCAATCTCCTGTGTTTTTTCTTTCTTCTTTCTTCATTTCGTTTCATTAATAAAAAAAAACTATATATATATAAATATATATATATCAAAAATCGTTGTAATGTATGTACAAATCGCACAACAATTTGTTTTTATTTACTTTTTTGTATAAAAAAATAAAAAAAAAAAAAAACCAAAACAAAACAAAACAAACCAAACAAAATTCTATGTGTAATCGTGTCTTCATCCCGTTTATTTGGCGAACAAATAAATTCTTGAAACCATTTTCTACCCCAATGCAACATAAACGGATCGTGCAGCAGACATGCATAAGGAGAATATGAAAAAGAAACGCCGGGATTTGGAGCAAGCTAGCTTAGACGCTGCTTCAGATCTCCTCGACACAGACAGTAATGCAACATTCGCAATGGTATAACTTTCATTTTAAATTAATCTATTTTAACAAAAAAAAATATACATAAAAATAATATATTGGATAAACAACAAAAATATACATAATTAATTAATTAAATGGAAATGTGTTGAGTGCTTAATTTTAAGTATGTATCATTATTTTAAGTCGTGTCTTGGGTATGTTTGATTTGTTTTCAGTTTGCAATTTTTATTTAACTTTTTTTTAAATAAGACCGTGTTTTATTGGTTATCTTTAGCCACTTGCTAGTGCAGTATACAAGTTCCAAAAAACCGTTATTTACTTTATAACTCATATTTATTGACTTCTCAAATTATTATCGCCACGTTAATTGGGTTGTGTTTGAAACATAATCCAAACCTCAGGTCAAGCTGAAAAATGCATGGAAATGTAGATCGAGTTGAAATTTGCATGAATCTACAGACCGAGTTAGTTTTCTGTTTTCTTCACTATTGAATTTCCAGCAAAACTTTTATATTATTCTGAAGTCTGCCACCTACAATTTAAAGTTGCTCATCCCAGCAATTCATAGTTCTTAAGTTTCAGGCAACTCTAAGGACCAGTTGCATAATCGTGGTTCAATATTTAAGTCAATTTCAAAAAAAAAAAAACGGTCCCTAATGTTGCTCTAAGTTGCTTAGCGGGTGATAGGTCCCATTAATAAAACAGTTAACAAATTAAAACTTGCATAAATTGCAATGACGTTTTTACAATGTCTAATGATTAAATATACTGATAGAAATTATTTGCGTTCACATAATTTTGTGTGACAAAGTGAATTAAAAATATTAAATAATGTTATAAATATGTTCATTCAAAAAATGTTTGTTCATTTTGTAGTACAGCCAAAGTACGACAAAAAGAACATCTATTAACAGTTTGTTCGTTAAGTCTCATGTCTGTCAGCGTTTATTTATTTTTGAACCACTTAACTGTCTCCTACATTTCACAGTTTGAAACGCCATCTTTACTTAAATATTTTTACAGTCTACTCACTTATTTCTGTTGATTAATCTGTTGTTGTTTTCCAAGTTAAATTTTGTGATGTAGAACATTCACTTACTAAAAAAAACACGGCTACTATCAGATCCTTGTGTAAGAAGTTTACTTTATATATATCGGCAGCACAGCTGTCATTATTTTTGTTATTTTCTGCCAAGGGAAATTTTGCGGTGCTATCTATGTATGCAGCAGTAAATAAAACTAAACAATATAGAGGTTTAGTTACACATACCTAGTCCTACCATAATTTCTGTTGCTATAAATTTCGAGACTTTGTTGCTCAAGACCTCCATTTGATCACATTAGTAAGCAATGAAGAGATGTCAATTTGTTTTCAGTTTCAATTTTGTTAGCATGGATATGGATGGGGTGAAAAGGTACGGAGGTACCAAAAAAGTACTGGAAAAATTTTGTCCTCCCTAAAAGTACTAGGAACCACAACATGATTAGGTTATTAGGCTCTCCACTCGTTCGCTATATCTTCTAGATTAGATGGCAAGCTAAAAAGTGGGTGTGGTCCACACTTGTATATACGGGTGTCTGGCAGCAGATTTATATGATAACCATTAAGGGACTGATGAGTTTTTGAGGGAAATCCTTCCGAAGCAAATTCATCGAACCTCTAGTCGTGTGTGCGCTAGCACCATCCTGTTTTAACCACGTGTGCGATGAAAACGATTAATGATCTTTCAGGTTCGGCAAAAAGAAATTCGTTATCATGCATCGGTAATTGTCTCAATTGTCTCTTGAAGATCGACTGGGCCCTGGACGTGGAGTGTTCATAGCCGAAGCAGTTGCGCGGAATCTCTGCACCCACAAACAAATTAAAATTCACACTCGGTCCATCATTAAATTTTCGTATACCGAAATGTGAACAAATCTATCGACGCGCAGTTTCGTACGAATCGTTACACCCGCGATGCTCACTTAAAATATGCACGATCACTAATTCCAATGACACCACTCCTCCCGTACCGTTTATTACAAAAATATTTGACAACCAGTGGATTTCTTAATTCGAAGAACTAATTTGATTTAACTGTTTATAAGACTGTCCAAAAAATGCATAGAAATTAGAAAACTTATGTAATATAAGGATCAAACCTACCACAGTAGTCTCGTTTCGGTCTCATTAAAATCGAAAAAATTCAAATGCTTCTCGGTGTATCGTACCGTGAGTCTCGTCTCGTCTCAAAAGCAATCCATATAAAAGGTGTGTTGTGGTGAAGTGGGATTTACTAAAAAGACGTATGTATGTACATATATATACGCATTGGTTCGGTTTTTCAATTTAAAAGTTAGTACTACTGACTAGTTGTCAAATATTTAATTGAAACAAAAAACAAACAAAAACTTTTTGCCACACTGCGAATGAAAAGACAATTTAATAAAAATGGATGATTTTCAAGAAGACGTGTTAATAAACATCAAAAAAGTTTACTTATCCTATTTAATTTATGTTATAACTTCTCCCAAATTTAGAAGTTCTTTTGTGCATTTTTGTTGACAATTATCAAAACTAAAGTCAAGGGGTCTGTTCGCAGACTTTGGTTGGTTTTGGATTTACAGTAAGGGCTTGGTTCTTGAAGAAGAACGCGAAATATTTAATGCTACAGCGAAAGGAACACCTGTCCCAATTAATTTAAAAACGAGACAGTATCAAACTCGCTACGTATATTATGAATATCCGAAACCAATCCGTTTATGTAGCACGAAAAAAAGTGATCTAATCTTATAAGATTTCATACACAAACGCAAAAAGTATACACCGCAAAAATCGTTAAAAAGTCGCGGCCTCTGTAAAAAGTCGCGGCTAGTGTAAAAAAACGTAAAGTTGTTAATTACTCAGCGGTTAATGAGATTTTAAACACAAAAGCGCACAAATTTTCGTATGAAAATATTTTTCGCAGCGTTTTTAGTAACGACAGATAAAAACATTGCCGAAACGCTTTTATGAAAAACACTGGTTTTTTTGTCACGTTAATATACGAACACTCATAAAACCATTTCTAACTAAAATAAGATAACAAAAAGACCTTAATATTGCTGCTAGTTTGGTTTTAAAAAGAACATGAAAGGACGAATAAAATCTTACGGATAGCTTTCCCAAAAAAAAAACACATTCCGTTCTGTATTTTAATTTAAATATACAGAGGTTGAAGTTAAAATTTATTAGTAAACAAAATCAAATTTTTTAGTAGTGTTTTCTGTGTTTGAAACTAAATATAAAACCCGAATAGACTGATTAGTCCAATGAAACTGCCGAAAGTCTATAAATTTTAGTCACGTCTTGTCTCGTTTCCTGAATATAGGAGTAGATTCAATCCTATTTTTGTGGATCTTGTAGAAATTGGACAATACCTCTTAATTAAGTTGGTAGTTAATGAAAGAGTTGTTTAGAGCGACAGTAACATATAAGTCCTGGAATTCTGAAGTAGAGTTGGACTTTATTACCCAAGATCAAATTAATATTCTCCGTGAAAACCAAATTAGAATCAAACCAAAATCCGAAGTTCTTAAAACTAAGAACACGATTCAATCCATTAAACTGGTTATACGTTTTTTTGGAAAACTTCATTAACTGACATTTATTCGAGTTAAGATTAAGCCTAAATAACGAAACTTTTGAAGTTTTTTTCTGTTCAATTCTGACAAAAATGTTGCAATAAAGTAAATTAACTCGTACAGAAGCCAAGTAAAAGAGAAATGGCCCAAGCAAACATCCCTGAGGAACGTCATGAGAAATTCGTTAAAAACTAGAGCCTAAAATAATTTATGTAAATACCGTCAAGTTTTATTTCCAAGTTCTAAGACTTTTGAGCACACTAGTGCACATTGTTGATAAGAGATAAGATTCTTGAAATTTATATTTAATACTAGAAAATAAAAATTTAATTTTAACTAACTTAATTTCTAAAAAAAATTTAATAGATAAGTTCTAAGGTTATTTTTTTGTAAAGGTATTTTATATTTATTTTTCATTATTGAATGGAAAATCTTCTGAAAGAATATAGAAGTTAACTTTCTGATTTTCCATTGAATGACAAATTCAAGTAAAATCAAATTGAGTGCTCAACACATTTATGTTTGTTTTTTTTTTTAATAAAAGCCGGTGATTAAACAAAAAATATTAATAAAAACAAATTGTTTTATTTTTCAACCATTCTTTTTCTGTTTAATTTTGTTTTGCATCAATATAGAAGCCCCTGGTACGTCATCCAGGTGATCCATTAGCGTTAGAAAAACTTCGACAGTGTGAAGTCCATATGCAGCCACCAAAACGTCCAAACTGCTGTAAGACATGGCTATCGAAGTTCCCAACCAGGTAACATTTTTCATCCTCAAATTCCTTAACCAAAGGATTTCCTTTTTGATGTTGTGATACTATCTTTGAGTATATATATAATTATACATTTATATTTATTATTATTATTAACACATTTGTGGATTGATATTTAATTTTTTTTTTTTTTTGAATTTTTGTTGAATTAATAAATAATTTATTTCTTTTATTTATAATTGTGTATAATAATTTTCAAAATTTTTGACAAAACAAAAATAAAAATTTGTTTCTTTTTTATACATTGTATTTATTTACATACAAGTACATTTTTGTATTTTGTTGTATTTTTTATTTATTTTTTTTTTTCAATTATGGTTTGTTGTGTTTTATTTTAGTTTTGCTGATATTATAAAACAATTGGTTAGAAAGTTTTGTTAGTATATATTTATTTTTTTGTTAAGTTTAAGTTTTCATTAAGTTCAAATTTTATTGAATGCCAGTTTCATCTATAAATTTATTTTTGTCTTAAATATTTTTAAATAAATAAATTAAGGAACACAAAGTACACTGTAGGTTTCAATTTAAATAATATAATTATTTGAATAAAGTTTAGTCACATTTTCATGTGGCTCATGAAGTCATATCGTAATTTAACTACACCAGACTCCTGATCTGTCCTTTAATCATGGTTAAAGGAGACTTAAATTTGATTGAGCCGATTCAAAATGACTTTAATGGGAAATTGGACTGAATTTCTTTTTACAAATCCATACACTGCAATTCTAAAATCAATTAAAAAAAGACTGACTTTGGTGATCTACACTTCATGCGAAGAGAGAAACTGGAGGATTCCCAGAATCAAACGCTTAATGTCGTGTGTTTAAACGAGCTGTCACTTTGCATACTTTTGCCATGTGTTTAAATTACCTGAAAGGAAACTTGTCAATAAGTTCTTTATCCATTTTCATATTCATATTCCAAACCAAAAAGAACCAATGAGTTATGGTGCCATAAAAGTGCATATCCAGGTTTCTAATTTAATCCTAGATCCAAATCCACATAACTTGGAAATCCAATGACAGAAATATTTTATTTATGATGATTCAATGTCAAGTTAAGATTTGTACACAAAAAATGCTAGAAATTAAAATTTCAAGTTGAGAAAAATTTACTAAAATGTACACCCAGACGTATACATACTTTTTTAATTTTATTTTTAAATAAATCTTTGAATATTTTACTACATCGACCTTCACCACTATCAGTGACTACATTTAACAGCAAAGTGAATCATGAACTTATCCATAACCATTTCGACACTTGTGAACTTCACGATTTCTAAATTTTCTATCTCTAATATCATAATAGCGATTGTGGAGTACTGCAAAAGGTCTTATATTTCACGTGGCTTTAAAAAATAGATTGGTCAATTGTGATCACCTCTTCAAAAAATAACACGGCCAAGGAAGTTCTTTGGCAAAATATCTTGTATAACACGCTGTGTTGCCATCTTGTTAACAATTTATCAACAAAATCTTCCAATTCTGGTAATACCTCACCAACAACAGATGCACCAGACTCATTTTCATTTGAGTATGGAGAGGTTTTTCAGAACCCCAAATGTGACAATAAGGTGAAAAAATGGGTTTTATTATTTTAATGGATTGTAAGGATCAAAATTAAGTTCGAAATTTGTGGTAAATCAACCGGCTGGAGTTCTTGAAGCTTTAAGAAAAAAACAATGTTACTTCTTTCTTGAATACGGTCTGCAACAGAAATATTTTCAAATGTGCTCGGTGTCCGATTTCTAATATCATTAACTTGTTCCAAAAGATCAAATTTATCCATCACTTTAACTATTGACAGCCGAGAATGTCCTTCACAAACGACCCAGAAGTTCTTCAGTTTTGCGAACTGTGACTGCAAAATGTTGATCTTTTTTGTCATAATATTTTGACAATTTTCGGGCATAGTTTGTACCTGTCAAATTTTAAAAGTTGACAGCTTCAAAAGTGACAGCCTCTTATTGAAAAACTCTTTATAATGATGGACATTTTTGGTATGTCCTCTATCAGCAAATCGGTTCTTATTTGGTCAATCGATTTCCATGGGTCTCTTCAATCTTAGGAATTTGAAAAACTCACAGAGGCTCTGGTTTCTGGTGTATACCGTGCAATCGTGCTTCCTTACATAGTCCATTGTATGCCTAAGAACTCTGATCCATTTACTGATGCCAAAAATGTCACAAACCCAATTTGGTACTCTCAGGCGTATACGCACTTTTTTATTTGAATAGTTTTCATAAAATCAATCAAAAACGTCTTCATACAATGCAAAACTAATTGAAAATAAAATCTACAGTGTACGTTCCATAACAAAAAAAAAAGAGAAAAAGCAATACGTCTTTCTTTTTTTTTTTCTAAATGCTTAAATTTATCAATGTCATGTTTGTGCTATTTAATTATTTTTATCAAAATATTCTTATCACTTTTACAGTAAAAGTTACTTTTTCCTAAACTTATTTTGAATTAAGCTGGAACACTGTAACAATTATTTAACATTTCATATTTATAACTTCACACATAAAAGTCTGAATAGTTTTAATAAATAATAATTTAAGACAAAAAAAATAAGTTAAAATTATTTCGGTCATTATATCGATATTCAACAGTTCAGGATTTACTGTTGTCAACATATTATGCAGGTAAGTTTAGTTTATTGTTAAAAAAATATAAAAACAAAGAAAATTGTATATTAAAAAAAAATCAAAATTAGACATTACAGTTTTTTTCTAAAAACAATAAAAAAAATTATTCAGACTTGTTGTGAAGTGCATTTATTTACTTTTTACTTCACTGTTTTAAATATTAAATAATGTTATATTTTTCCATGTGACATAAAATATACCAATACCGCTATACTTAAATAATCAAATTAAACTATTTCAAAACTATATATAAACGCTTTTATAGATATTTAAGATTCAATTATTTATTCTATCTATACTCTAAATTAAACAACAACAAAAAAAAATCTGTAAAATTTAAACATTTCTTAAAAAACAAAAAGACAAACGTAATGTTTGATAAATCAACATTTTTGTAGATTTCTTATTTCAATTGTTGTAAATCACTTAAAATATTATTATCAAACATTCAAACAAAGTGCACAATTATTTTCTCAGTCAAATTTTCAAAAAAAATAAAAATTTTAAATTATATGCACTTGGCAGTATAGATATACCTAACTAATTTGCTATTCTAATTCAAAATTTTTCCTAATCCTATCGCTCCATGAAAATTTAATCAATTTCTTTTGTATTTTGATCATTTTATTAAACTTTTCTTTTTTTTTTCAAAATTCATAAATTAAATACTCTATTCTCCAACTTCATTGCGCAAAAATAAAAACCAAAACAAATTTCAAAATAAATCAACCTTAGTATAGTCTGGAGCTTAGAGATTTGATTTGACTTAAAATAAAATTTGACAAATGATTCCTTAAAAAAAAAAAATATGACAATAATTATGGATTATTGTTTAATTTGACACTTGAAAATGATTGTTCTGATAAAGTGATGATATTCGTATTATTTGTCGTTTGTTAAATTGTAAAATATTATGTTATATACGAATAATATTAAAAAATTAAAACAAAAATATACATTTAAGTTTGTTTTATGTGAGTAATAATAATATCAAATATTGAAGAAAAAAAAAATACTACCTACTGTTAAATTCAAACTTTTTATAAATATAAAATCTATCAAGTTATAATGTTTTTCTTTTTAAAGTTTTTAACCAATTTTAAGTTTAATCATTTATTATGTTAGTTTTTATTTTTTTTTTTTTTTTTGTAAATGGTCATTTTAAAGGAATTAATTTATATTCAAATTAAATATAATAAAAAAGCAGAGAGTTAAAAGTCTTTTGTTCATAACTTCGGTAAAAGCCTGGTCAGTATTTTGTGAGATTTTAAACGAAACTTTGATGAAATTTTTAGTCCGATATTCATGCTTCCATTTTTTTACAAAGACAGTATAATTTCTCTCGGCAATTGATTCCACAAATAGACGAATGAAAATCTTTTGTGAACCGTTCCAAATTTTGTAAAATAAAAGTAAAGATGTCTAAAACAAGTCTCTTATTTAATTGATGAAAACGATCATGAATAGCAGAGGAAAATTATTAGTATTCCCAAATTTTTTGCAGACAGTGCAACAGCTTTACGACTTTACGACATTTAATGTTAATATTTTTAAAAATGTTGAAATTTTAAAAATCTAAACTTCAAACATATTAGAGGCGTTACAGTTTTTTCAAATATCGCCTGTCAAATGTCATATGTCAATGTTAAGATTGAACTTAATCTATGGAAGTCATTTTTAATTCTCAGCACATTAGGGGTGGTTTATGAAACTCGGACAGGACAGAGGTTTACTTGTTTCGTATTGATGTCGCCAAAATCGGAAACTGTCAATCTCAGTCTATAGTATAGTCTCTCGACCTTGTCCTAGGGTTTGTTCTCGAATTTGTCAAATCTTAACTCTGGTCTCGAAAATTTTCAAACACTTGCTTTTAAATTTAACCAATAACTGTTTTCTGGAATAATAAGTTCAGTAAAAAACAATGTTCAAAGCAAAATATCTGATTTTAAAAATATTTCTAATCCATCAAGGTCTTGGCTATCTTTATGGATTTGAATAAAAACAAAAAACACATGTTTCATTTAAAATGTTAATCAGCAGCTATAAAACTGTCCTTTGTTAATGTCAAAAACTACCCAAAACTTGAAAATTTTAAGTTTTTATAACGAATTTCCTTCTTTTTCTTACTTCTTCTCTTTGTCCGTTGCATCACCTAATAGTCTAAGTGGTTAATGTGCAATGTCTCTTCTCAATAAAATTATATGTAGAGTGATGACTAAAGCCTGGAGTTGAAGCTGTAAAAGTTGTCAAATTCAAAGTGTGAAATTAAAAGTAAAGCAGTCTTATTGAAGTTTTCTTATTTCACTAAGCAAATCTTTTGCAAATCATACAAATTTAATGAAAAAATGATTTTTAACCATTAAATACAATATTTTATAATTAAAAATGTTTCTTCATCACATTTAAATTTAAGACACCAATTTATATAAATTTGACAGTATTTTTTTTTCTAACGCCCTCTTAATTGAAGACTAAATACGGTTATTAATAACTTTAGCTTTTGAAATTTTATTTGATTAATTTTATACGAAGATAACCAAGAACTGTTACATGATTTATTTAAGTTAATTCGTATTTAAAATCAACTGAAATGTGTTGTAGGTACATGGTTTTTGAGTAATCTCAATTTTAACATAGACAAAGTCTTCCACAGACCCTTTTGGTTTTTATGATGCTTTTAAAATGACCAAATATAATTTTTTAATTAAATTAACTATTATACCTCATTTCATTCATTAAATTTGTATTTATTTTTATTATTTATTTTTTAATTTAATTATTATTGTGTGTCTTATTTAATTTTGTTTAAGTTTAATTATTGTTATTTTATTTAAAATTAAAATTACAAAGCAAAAAAGAACTCCAGATAAAATCAGCAAAACAACTTCAAATAATAACAATACATATATATAATATACACCTCTAGATATATATTTATATATAGATTGTTAAATTTTTTTTTTCCTAAAAAATATAATTTTAAACAACAAACTTAAAAACTAAAAAAAAAAAAACAAAAAAAAAATTATTCACAAATCAAAAAGCTAATCTCTAGATTTCCATTAATTAATAATCATAAATATTTATCCAAGACAATGTTCTAGATCGAAGAGGATTGACGTTATATCACGAATAACGTTCCCGCTGGTATTTGCCCTATTCAATCTGGTCTACTGGAGTACATATCTCTTCAGGGAAGAGGAGGATGAGTAAATCAAACAATAAACCTTTTTTCGTAGAACTATCCAAAAATTATATTAATATATTTATTATTATCCTTTTTTAAGGACATTTTAAGGAAGACGTTTTATTCGTATACACTCACACAATATCTGTGTCTGTCTCTCTCTGTGTCTCTCTGTATGGCTATGTAGAATCCCAAAAAAAAAAATTAAAACTAAAAAAATTAATTAAATCAATATCAAAAAGCATGATGAATTAATTAATAAATGTTGATATAGTACATATATATAATTTTACAAAGAAAAAGAAAATTAATTATACATAAATGACGCGACGCGGGAAAAGAGAATGTGAATACAATTTTTATCTTATGTGAGCTAAAGATGTTATATATAAAAAGAATATTATATATATATATATATAGATAAATATATATACACACATATATATATATATAAATAAATAGAGATAGTTATTTTTTAGCTTTATGTAATAAATTAGGTGTTTAAGTCTATTATGTATATGTAAACTAGGATAGCAAGAAAAAAGAAAACAACCCTCACAAACAATTAACGGATAAGTAAATATTTTATAGACAACATTCAATTAATAAACAAAAATAAAAAAAATAAAAAAACAAAAAACATTTTACACATTGCACATGTCATCGTCACAACAAAAGAAAACAAAAAATGATTAAATTTATATACCTACATAACTACCTTACCACGCCCACATTGCATCAAATTTTTACCAAAAGAACCGTAATCATTTCGAAAATCAAAAAAAAAAAAACTATGACTTGGGTACTTAATTTTAAATCACGAGTACTGAGTACTGAGTCGTTATAGTCGTCGAGTTTGTTAGTGAGCCTTTTATTGGTCAAGTTCTATGAAAATTTGGCAACATTGTGTACTTTTTCAGTACACGAGTACTTCATACTTCATTTTTGTTTAAGTACATGTACAATTCATTTGTACTTGAAAGTACTTGAAAACTCTGAGTACCAAAACCAGGATTTATTTATTAGATTTCTCCTAAGTACTTTCATTGTTTTTTATTCCTTCTTTCAATTCATATTGAGTACTTAAATTACTTTTCAAATACTCAAATCATTTTGTACTTGGAAATCAATTATGTACTCAATAACTTCAGCAGATTTGTACTTTTACTGAAGTATGATAAGAAATTGAAAAAGAAGTAAAGTAGAAGAGGAATTGATTTGAGTACTTGATTGATTACTTAAGTACTCAAAATAAATAAAAAACAATTAAATTACATCTAGAAGTACCTACCACAGATACTTAGGTAGAATTGAAGTCCAGGTACATGCTAGAAATTTTTGAAATTTTCTGAGAATAAAAACCCGATTTTGACCATAATCCCAAAAGCCGCTAACAATTACGTTGTATATATTTTTTATACATATATGTAAATCGATTCACAAAAATAAAACACCAAATCATAAGCGACATTTTTATCAGCAAAAAAAAATAATAATAATAATTTAAAATTATAAAATTTAAGATCATTATTTTATGTCCTAGGTTTATATACTTATACATAAATTGGGAATAAAAACGAAATAATATTTTTAAATCGAAATTTGGTTTTCTTTAATAACTTTTTTTTAAATATTATTAGACTTGATTTCGATATCGAATTGAATGCAAGTTGTTTTGTTTAATTTCTGTTTCTAATAATTTTTAAATGATTTTTTAAATTTAGTATTTATTGAAAGCTTTTTGTAAAACTTGCTTATTTTTTCTTGGTTTAGAGTTTTTCTTATAGAATTTCATAATATAAATGTAGATTGAAAGTAAAGTGCAGTTTTTTATACATACATACATAAATACTCATTTATGGCAGCTTGTGGCACGATAAGTTCAATTGGATACAAAAATTTATGATTGAAGCTTGATGATTGACAACTAGAAGTATTTTTATTGGATCTTTTGTAGGTTTGAATTTTTTTGAATTTGCTTTCAACCATTTTTATCAACTACAACTGTCGGATTTTCTGTTCTTTTCTTCAGCTGAATCAATAATTCTTTCCATCCACACTTTTGTTCAAAAATCTCAGAAAATCGAAGTCTTAAGATGACACTCAGAATCTTTTGTTAAAAGTTTCTCCAAGTCGGCAAAATATCAGTCTCCCATTCTTACTCTTAAATTATTAAGATGACTACTGCTTTTCGTTTTTTCAAATAAGATGACAAATTCATCCTTCGAAACGTCATTAAAATGGTTTTGAAAACTCTGAAAATGTCCAAAGAGTAAAATGAGCAGCACATTCTAAATTGAAATGTTCTACTCAAGTGTGTGTAAAAGTCCAATCCTTTCATATAATTTCTTTTTTATTTCAACTTCTACAAAAAGAAGAAATGGGATGTTTCTTCTTTGATTGATCTTTGATTTGTAATCAATTCAGGAATCGTTCTTTTATTCAAAGCAGTTCATGACAGACTTAGGTTCAGAAACCCAGCTAATTAGTGTTTTTACTTTGTCTTTGAATTTTATGGTCGCTGCCTTTGACATTTTACATCAAAAACTACAGAATCAGACGATATCAACTGTAACTGATGCACCTGTCGCAAGAGCTGTCACAATAGCTGTCAAAAATAATTATAACAAAAAACTTTAATCACAACACAATGGTACTAGAAACGGGCCTGTAAAAGCTTTCATGTAGCATTTTTTAACTTTTAATATCACTAGAGATGTCAAGTTGAAATGAGAGATAATTTCATTTGAAGTTTACATGAAAGTCGAAACCAATGTCGATCTTTTCAAACCAAAGAAGTTCTTATAGCAAAGTTTAAGTGTTGACACTTTTTGGTGCTCCGTGTTGGTGAACATCAGTGTTGACTTATTTACACTCAAAGGGTTGGGAGTTATAGAAAATCCGGTAGTTTTCATTAATCGACCAGGCCCCTCAGATAAAGTCTAGAGCTAAGATCCTATTGCTCCAGTCAAATGATCTTGAGAGGAAATAAAGTTTTTTTTTTACATACATTGCCATCAGGTTAAGGAAAAACTGCCAACTTTTAAATTTAAAAGTTACAATTTTCCCTCAAACTTTAATTTTAAAAATTATGAACTTAGTTATTTTTACAATAATTTTTTTCTTTTTCAATTTAAATTTTTAATTAATTTATTTACAAAACTTAATTCATCTAAAATATTGTTTGGACGGAAAACAATGTTTCGAAATGTTCACACCAAAAAAATATGGTATGTACAAAATATTTTATTTATTTTTAAATTTGGATTTTTTTCTCCTTGTTTTTAATAAATTATATAAAAATAAATTTTAAAAAATTAGGGAAAAGCAGATAATATAATATACCATCTTAAAGGAGGACAAGAATAAAGGATTTAGTTAATTTGTTAACAATAAAAAATTAATTATCTTTATAGAAAATTTAAACATAACATTTTTTTCTATTCCAAATTTTTTGTCTCCAATATTATTAATAGTTATTTCTTTTTTTCTTTCTTATAATAATTCTACTATATGCATCTAGCTCTCACCAAACAAAGATTAAAAATATATTCAATAATATAAAACAAATTAACAGAGACATATTCAAAAAACTAATTTAACAGAAACTAAAAATAATAAAATTAAAACAACAACACATTCAAATCAATTTTCTCAAAAGAAACAACAACAAAAATAATAAAAACAGCATATTATGAACTAAAATTGGTTTCACTCGCACTTAAATTCTTTGAATTCACATTTTAAAGAAAAAATATAGAAAAAAGTTCTCTAATAAAAAATTAAAAAAAAAACAAGAACCTTTCACTATAAAAATTCATCATCTAAACAAACTAAAATAAAAAAAAAAACTATATCTACTCGAAACAACTGATTGAATTTTAACAAAAAAAACTACTTTTTTTTATGTGCAATTTTTTCTTTTTTTTTTTGAAAAAATAAATTACATTTTTCTACAAGAACATAACAATTCCATAATTTTCAAAATTTTCAATTCATTTTAATTCTAATAATATTTAGAAAGACGCATGTTGTTGATACATATACGAGTATACAGTGCCAGTGTGTCCAAGATTTAAAATTAAACTTCATCTAGAATTCTAGAAAATATAATAATTTAAAAACAAAAAGTAAATAATTTTATTCTTTTAGATTTTGTTTTTTTTAACATATATAGTCTTGGACCCAATTTCTTCTTTTTTTGTTTAAATAAAACTTTATAATTATTTATTTTAGTATCTGGAATTGCATGTAAAAAAAATCAAGTAGAAGTGTGTTTTTTTGGAAGAGACAAAAAAGAATTATTAACAAGTTTTATTAATGAAAACTTAAATCATGTGTGAATTCTACATAGCAAATATTTTATGTAATTTTTATTCTTTTTTTAATTATTTTTTTTTTTAATTTTTATAACTTTTTGTCAAATATAAATAAGTAAAAATATATTAATAATTCAAGAAAACAAAAAAAAATGATACCACATACCAAAATGCTAAGTAAAAAAGGTAAGTTTATATAATACAAAATAAAACACTTTGTTACTGTACATTTTTATACGAGAAAAACAAAAATAAAAAAAATAAAATATAGATATTTTTTCTAATAATGATTAGCATGGTGTAGAAATATAATAATTGATTTATTTTTAATTTTGTTTTATTATTTTTTTTTGTTTAAAGCAGAGAGGTACACTTTATAATTTGTATTTTATTTAACACGAGTATTGTAAAAACAAGAAAATAAAAAAAAATATAGAGAGTTGTAGATGAAAGATTGATAAATAAAATATTTAACAACAAATACGAACATATATAAGTAGTGATATACGAGTACATATATAACAGACAAAATTTATATCGTTTGAGAGCTTCTGAAAGGGTAAATTATAATTGAATAAAAATAACTTTAAATTATTTATATAATTTTAAAATCCACTGAATTATTTTTTGAATTTAAGTTCTCGAATTCCAAGTCTTAGAAAAGAATGAATTTCTATTTTATTTGTATCGACAAGAGAATGCAATCTTTTTGTAAATATTTTTCGAACTTAATTAAGAGAATGCATTCGTTAAGTTAATATTCAATTCAAACTATAATGCGATCGCAAACCATAAGATGAATAAATCTGAAATAAGAATTCAAATACTGAATGCAATCGTCATGTTACAAAATTAAGTTCTTGAGGTTTTAAGATTTGTTTGCCTTTGGTGAAAAATTAGTTTTAAAGAACAGCTAATGTCCTTTCATTCCTATTCAATGATCGACTCAAATAACATATGGTTTTTTCGACGTATTCAAACTCAAACAAAAAGTACAGACCTAGTCCTGGCACGGTAAAGTCTGTGTACTTACGTGATTCTTCCTCTATTGGAGTCTGGCAATAATCAAAGGACAAGTAGCTCCTATTTCGGAGCTTGTCCGAAATCTCTGAAACAAACGGAAACGGATAAGTATTCCCATCTGTAAACTCATTCAATCGCGTATTGTCAACGTAGAACTCAAAACTACAATTTTTCTTTTTAACAAGAAGAATTGACGATGTCCAATGACCCTTCAAATTTGCGATCACTCAAGCTTCTAACATCTTCTAGAGCTCTTGATCGATATGTTTCTGAAACAGAACAATAAAGTAATTTAGTCTTATCTTGGTGCTGAACTAATTTAGTGCACCCTAAACCTTCTGCCATTTATTTAAAAAGTTCTTCTAACACTTACTCTATAATCGTTCAAATCCGATTTCTCTTTAATCACTATCGTGTCAATTACCAATGTCACCATTTTCTGGCTTGAAAACTCCACAATCCATATAGCAGATCTCAAATCCGGAACTATACTCGATAGTGCCCAGAAGTCGGCACCCAAGATCAGCTACTTATAAGTTTAGGAACATATCAGGTTTCCAAAAGAATCTATAGGGATCACACCAGACGCCATTTTTAATCTCTTGAATGATTTGTTTTCTATTTTATTCAAAAACCATTTGGCTCAGGGTCGGGCCGGGTAAGAAAAAAAGCTCATAAAAGTCCTTACAATCCTTTTAAGTTTCATTAAAGGAATTTTCTTCTTCATGTTTTATATCTTCCAAAAGCACCTTTTAGAAGATATAAAACATTGAACTATTTTGTCTAAAATGGTTCCTGAGAAGGGCCCACAGGGAATTTTTTATTTTATAGAAATAATTAAGCTGTTGAACATTATTTTGAGGTTATGTACAGAAAACATTTGATGTCTAATATTCTATTTGAACCAAAATAACGCTTTGAAATGGGAACCTTTGGGTTACGGAAGGCCCTTTGATTTGGAGTCCACCCCTGAGTTTGGCTTTGAGTAAACTTGCACCAATCGAAGATAGGTTGTCGTCTCCATCTTAAAGGATTAATTAATAAAATGAACTATAAATAATTTACTGTATGTATTATACAACATTTTATTTTATTTTATTTTTTTCAAATTTTAACATTAGTGTCGAGGTATCGAGAACTTGAATTTTGTATATTTAATAGAAACACCTTCTACATTTTTATTAAAGAATTTTAAATTAATATCGATTAATCGTTACCCTTTCGAAGCACTTAACTTTGATAGAAAAAAATATAATACAGGGTTATAAAATGTAAAAACAAAAAAAACATAAATGTGTATTGTAAAAAAAAAAAAAACAAAATAGACAAAGTAAATTTTAAGATTTTATACCTATTTTTTGTTCTTAAATTTATTTTTTGTTTATTTATTTAAATTTAAAGTTTGCTATATAATAATGTAAATTCTTATTATTTTAATTTGTATAAATTACTAGTATGTGTATATGCATTGTATATAAGTACTTTCAAATTTTTTCTATACACAAAAATAATATAGGTTGTGCATTTTTTTAATACTTATATTAATATATTGTATTTTTTTTTTTTTTTTAATTTGTAATTTTATTTGTTTTGTCTTTTATTTTTTTAAATTCATAGAAAATCATAACTTTAGATTAGAGTCATTTTTACATGAATCTTTTTGGAGGAAGTCAAGCGAAATTTTATTTTTTAATTTTCTCACCAAACAATTTAAAATGAATTAATTTCATTAAAAGGCTTGTCAAAGTTTTCACTTTCAACACTTTCAGAAATGATATTGTAAGAAAGTTATTTCATTATCTAACTGTCAAGTATGTGTCAGTTGATCACTCACACCATATTATGTATGATGTTAGATTTTCGATAGATTAGAGATTTATAAAGTTCCAAGAGTTATTTTCAACATACAAATTTTGAAATTCTAACTTTAACTTTATATGAAACCATATCGTCTCTAATGAATACCCATAGAGCTAAGAGCTGTTTTTAGACATAGGCACAGTAAATGGTTCATTACACGATGTTGATAGCTACAGTTGACATATATGTATGTAGATTTAATTTCTGACAGATGAACACTTACTGGAAAAAATTTTAAGACTGTATAATAATGTATTTTTACTGTAAGAAAATGCACAATTATTTTTTTTTACATTTAGCTATTTCCAATTTAGTTGCACCTCGATTGATTGAAGTTAGTTTAAAAGTCCTTAAGTTATCACGTTTATAAACTTTAAATAAACTTTAAACTTACTTGGAAGCACTGAAATTGACAGAAGAAGTTTATGACACTTGCTTAGAATTAGCTAATTCCAAATTTGATTTTTTTCTAGTTTGTTTGTCAAATCTTTTTTTTTTTTGAATTACCAACTGGTGAAATTGAGAAGTTTTAACTTTATTTCAATTATCGGTCCTGTAATTATAGAAAACTCCAATAATTAATAAACAAATCTGTCAAAATAGTCACTTCAATTAAGAGTTAATAAATTTTCAAATTCAAGAAATTGTTGATGAAAAATTTGTGATTCATGATCTTAGTAATGTTTAGTGTTAAAACTTCATAAGAATAATTGGAAATGAATGACTCAAAAGCAGCCAAGAATTGAATGAAAGAGACATTTGTTTGACATTTACTTCTTTGGTCACCAGTGACGTGCGTGCGTCCGTTTAAATAAAATCAGAAAAATAACAGCAGATGAAAGGAAAAGCACCTCTTCAACAACAACAACAATTCATTTGTCAACTGTCAAACAAACAAACCAAATTTTGAAACTCATTCCAATATAAATTCAGATTAAAAAATTCGCTCGACTTCTTTTAAAAAAGTTATATGAATAATTTTAAAATTAACAAATACATACATAAGTAATTATTATTCATCTCATTTTTAACATTTATATTTTTATTAATTATTTTTTTTTCGTCGTCCTTAAAATAAACATAAAACTAATTATAAGAAATCACTGTCACTCTTGCCATTTTGAATCAGAAATATTAATGTACATACACCACTTACATATATTTGTATAGAAAAAAAAAACACTTATAGAAAAGGTTAGAAACAAAACGGATAAAAATTAGTCTACTTTTTAAAACTGTAAGTACATGGATTGTGTAAAAACCTCTTGAAGGTACTCGTAAAATACAAACAAAAAAAGATAATTATATAGAAAAAGAAAAATTAATTAAAAAAAAAAAAATCAGCCGCAAGTACGATGGTTATTAAAAATAGAAACAAAAAAAATGAAATAGTTTAAAGGAGTTGAGTTGAGTAACGTGACATAAATAGAAAAACAAAACGAAAAAAAAAAATAGAAAATAATCATTATGCATTTGAATGTATATAAATAAACCAACACATCAACATTGTCACTCAAAAAAATAAATAAAATAAACTACAAACGAAAAATAAAAAATAAAAACACATATTTATATCTGACTATCCGAGTTTTAATAGTATAAATTAATGAAAACAAACAATGCCAAAATAAACAAAAATAAATCACTAAAATTAAAACTAAAATTAGTGAATTTTACAATATAGACAATTGAAATAAAAAATAAAAACAAAAACATATATACACACACGTAAAATACACAAAAAAAATAATAATAAAAAAATATACATATATATCAAATTGTATATTATATTATACAATTCATTCAAAAAAAGGGGATAATAAATCCTCTTAACAATCAAATTCAAGGTCAACGTTACAAACAAAAAATATAAAATATAAAATTAAAATAAAACTTCAAAATAAACAGAAATTAATAAAAATATAAATAAACCAACCAAAACCAAAAAAAAAACAAAAAACTGAAACTAACTAATTGTCATTGTTGTAATCACTGAACATTAAGAGAACATAACAGAAAAAAAACTATAATTTATTGATATGTTTGTATTTATATTTTACAAAACAAAAAAATGACTAAATAAAAAACCAATAAAATATGTTATATAGAAAAGTCGTTGTTTTGTGTGTTTTTTTTTTTTTGGAATTTGTTTTGAGAATGAAAATAAAATAACGGTAGGTAATTTTAATTTTTTTTTTGACCCACCTTCTTACGGGATAGATACGTAAATTATGTATATTGTATGTACAGTGAGTGTTTCTTTCTGAAACATTTTTAAAAATGCTGCAACCTGTTTAAAAACAAATGGATTGCAACCAATTATATTTTTAGATTTTAATCTGTGTCTTATTACATCATTTTCTTGGTATGGTTTTAGAAAATCTGCAAGGCACTTTACCATACAGAACTAAACTATAAAACCAGAAAAACTAATAAAAAAACACCTTCATTAATATTCGGTTTTGGAAAAACTTGCATTTTTTAACTTAATTGTTCGCAAAATAAATGATAACCCCGCTTGAGTGCCTCAAAAATAGGAAGTGAACTACTGGTTATATTCCACTCGTCGCACCATTAAGGCAAAGGGTTTCAATGGTCGGGTTGCCAGAAAAAAGCCTTACATAAACTTGCGCAACCGCCTCGTGCGCCAAAACTTTGCAAAGGAGTACCAAAACAAGGATCCTTCATGGTTGGAGGATGTCATTTTTGCGGATTAAAGTAAATCCAACATTTTTGCATCCGATGGATTTTGGGTAATGATTTGACGCAATTGAAATGAAGAGCTGCAAAACAAAAATTTGAAGCCGACTATAAAACATGGGGGAGGTCATGTGATGGTGTGGGGTTGCATTTCGCCCAAAGGGGTAAGCAATTTGTTTTTTTCTTATGGGATAATGAACAAAGACTATTATTTGAAAGACTGAACGAAAACCATAGCAGAGTGCAGAAAAATTGGGTATTTTAGGGGTCTTTCAAATTTTACCAGGATAATGAATGGCTACTGTATAACTGTCCAAAAGTTTTAGCAACCCTTGCACAATCTCCAGACCTCAATTCAATTTGAAAATCTGTGGGGGAGAATCCTGCTTCTTCCACACTTGAATTAAAGGCACGACTGCAAGAAGAATGGCTGAAAATAAGCCCAGAATACCTACAGAAAATCATAACAAACATTCCGAACTGTTTATCTGGAGTTTTAAATAAGAAAAGATATGCTACCAAATATTAATGGTATTTTTTTAATAAAACTTTTTAAAAAACCGAATATTAATGGAGTGTCTATTTTTTAACTATGATCATTTTATTTGTACATTTTTCTAACTTTTCTGTTTTATAATGGTGTCGGTTATGGTTTTAACTACATACAATCTGAGAATATAGTAGCAAATATAAACTCTATAGCCTTAGAGAAAGGTATTACATGCAAAACTGAATATTAATGGCACTCACGTACATAGAAATAGATAGTAATAGAAAAGCACATCATATTAATATAAGTTTTTGAGTTGAGTCAAAAGTCTGTTTATTTATGCATAAGTACATATGTACATGTATGTATCTCTGTTTCAAATTTCATTCAGATCCGTTTGGATATTTTTTGTTTTTATTTAAAAAAAGAAACTATCGTGATTGGAAAAATTAAAAGAAATAAAAAGGATAAAAAGTAGCCTAAATCCTATTCCAGACTATAATCTATCTCTGTGAAAACTTCATCCAAATCCGGGGTGCCAGCACGTAATTTGATACAATCGAGTTTACTCGATGCAATCGAGCTGTGGTAGCACCTAATTTGTTTCAATCGAGTGTCCTCGATTGTATCGTCGTAGTTGGCAGCACACAATCTTGAAATCGACGTTTGAAATAAAATAAAATACTCGACAGAAAATAGTTATCGTGCAAAGCAATATAGTATGAAAAAAATATTCCTTGTTGGCTTGAAATGTTTGAGAGTTTAATTTTATCCATTTTGATCAAAATTCTTGTTCCCAAAGGATTAGATGTCTCTTCATTCTCACTTTCTGAATCAAAAAATATAATTTTTAATTTTTATATACCAAAAAATTAAAAAAAAAATCATTTGACACTTCAAAAAACGATTCACAATGATATTTTTAAGTATATTTCACAATCAAACTCGTTTCAAGTTACGTGCTGCCTAAATATATTTGTTTCGAGTTCATATGCGATCAACAATCCTCGATTGTCTCAAGTTACGTGCTGCCACCCCCGTTTAGACTTTCTGCTACCATTAAGCAGTAAACATCCATACATTCAAACTTTCACATTTATGTATATTATTAGTAGGATTATAGTAGGATTAGGTCTTGAATGATTGTGAACCATCACGTGGCCTCAAAGAAATGAGTCTAAATATGTTGAATCCATCGTGATTACCTTCCCAAGAAAGGTCCAATCAAACCGCAATCGTCAGCTCAAAAACCGTCAAAAAACAGTGACACATTGAGAATGAAGCCGATGTTAAAAAATCATTCTTGGATTTTGCAAGTCCAAGTCCCAAAGGCGACAGTGATTTTCAAGGATTTCAAGGATTGGACATTGCTATTGAGTAGTGATTCAACGACTTCGATTCTTGTGAACTAAAGTTTAAAAGCCTTAAGACTTATGTGCATAACCTACATAATGTGAGTCGTTATGCAACATACGATTTAATGTCGTTTATGGAATGCCTGAGTTCAAACAAACTTCACTTTTTCCAGCCAAGGTGGTGTACTCCATCACGACCACCCAAAATTTTGTAGCATCATGTAGATACTGTAAAACCTCTTTTCCGAAATCTCTCTCTTTACAATAGCCATTAGTCTTAGAAAAAAATATCCGTTAAATAGTAAATAATTTTAAACGTGGATCTGCCGCGAGTAAATTATTTTAAAAAATGACTTGCTGCGGAATCATCTCAAAGACAAAGGCAGAGAGGTGATGAATAAAATATTCACTCGGGTAGATGGAGAAAAGATTACTGGATAAGTACAGGAGCAAAGTCCAATCTTATCGGCTCCGAAGATAGCTTCTCAAGTGCACGCTGGTACGTTAGTCAAGGAACATTTTTATGAATAACCTTACTTTTTTAACATTGACTTTTTTAAATTTTAATGGTGATAGCATCTTTTTTGGTTCAGTTTTAAAGCGACTTAAAGGTTTTTAGATTTATAGCAGCACAGACAATAGAACTGGGTTAAAAAAAACCAACTTTTTCAAAATTGTCACTTAAAACGTCAAATTAAAAATAGAATTGAAAACAAATTCATACGATTTTAAGTGAGCCCCGGTATAAATTCCATTGAAAAAGAAATACATAACTAAATAATAAAGTTTACGAAATAAAAAACTTCCAGAAACCTCAGTAATATTCGAATTCATCATAATCATCCTTATCGACTTGACAACCGAGATCTGGTTCTGGCCTCAGTCGACGTCATCCAGTTGCGCACCCCTATAAGCTCCGGAAGTCCTGTTCTACGCCATTTCTCCAGCGCAGTGTGAACTTTTTTCTGCCAAAAAATATTCGAATTCTCAAGTTACAAATAACATTAGAACATTATAGCATATTTGGTACAAAAACCGATTTATTCGTCTAAGAAAACATCTATTTTGGAGAACTACATGATTATGTATGTATGTATTTAAAATTATTAATTTTATCTTTGAAGCACACTTCGGACATGAAACCTTGTTAGCAAGAAGTATATCTATACATATGTACATACATAATTCAAAAAATACATACAGTGAAAAAATTGCAACCATCTTGTAATTTAGAGTATTTATCGAATGAATCCAAACAATTCACAAAAATGGCAATATTTTAAGAAGCGCAATTACCATATCTATTTATAATATACCAAATTAAAATACATATCTTTGCTCGATAATGTTTTATCTACATACATATGTATGTATGTATGTAGAACATTCAAAAAGAGCTCCATCTGAAAAATGTGTCCTAACATAATTTCAATTTTTTGACAACCATCAGTGAAATAGAAACTTTTGTACCATTATATCTAGAAAGGGTTTAGCCTTAAGCTAGGTGCTCAGCTTTTGTTTTTATAACCTTTACGACATTTGAGACATTTGGTTTGTCATTTTACTTATTATTATAGGATCAAAATAGCATTTAATTTTTCCTTATTTTCTCAACAGCAAAAATTAAATCAGTTAATGCAAAGTTTTATGCCTGAATATCCCACTGTGTGTTCGTCGATGTATACCATCAACTGAACATCTTTTGTGCACATAATATAATATCTTGAAAATGGAAATTATTTCATGTTTAATCAATTTTTCTTTAACAAGACTGATAAGATCAATCAATAGACCAAATACAAATAATAAAGTAGCTTATTCTTTGAGTATGTACACTTGGGCGTATGCGTACTTTTTACTTGCTCAAGAACATTGATCGTCGATCTTTAGTGCTAAGTAAAAAGTTTATTATGGACATATTTTAGTTCTAATTTAAGTTTTATCTCGTTTATTTTTCCAATGGGTATACAAATTTTTTAAGTTTAGTTTCATACTACATATATGTATCTTATGCCTCATTTAGACGAACATTTCGGTTTCAGTTGAGCTTTCAGTTACATAAGTTTGCAGTTAAACATGATGCATAAATACTTTTCAGTTCAGTCGTAATTGAATTTACAGTTGGCGGTCAATCAATATTTTGGAGTTCCTGTTGTTTTTTTTTCAATATTTTGAAACAGAGTGATAATATGTTGGTTTAATTAAAATCTACTGCACGTATAAATGTTTGTCAAGAAAGGTAACTTTTTGAAAAGAGAAGCAACAATATACAATATGTATTAAGTCTGACTTTCGACTACTTACAAGTAAAATTAAAACTGAACACCGGACTGACATCTGAATACATTTTCTTTTTTAACTGAACAAATAACTGAACTGACAACTGATCGTCTAAAACAGGCTTTTTTGTCATAATTCTAAGTTGACAACATTTTAAAATAATGAATAAGGAAAAATGTATTTAAGAAAACAAACTAAAGGAAACAATTGGAGTACAAACTACAAATCACATCAAACAATGATTGCCAATGTACATATATTGCAATTGGCAACTTGGTAAATCGAGTGTGAATTAAAAGCGTGCCGTTAGTTGCACCCGTGTCAATCTAAAAATTCATTTGTGAACACAATTTCTGTGGCAACAAGAAAAACCAAAATTAAAGAATAAATAAATTAAGTGGCGCTTCATCTCGTAGAGAACTATAGCTTAGTGACTTACAACTCTCAACCATTCCATAAGATGGAAAGGATCTACAGATTTTATGACGAATCCGCACTGCCAATTTTTTGAAGAAGCACTTTACATGAAAAAAATTACGCTTTGAGGTTGATTTGCAATTACTCGCATAAGGCAGTGCATTTAGAAAATTAAACCCAGTTCTCTGGGAAGACAGTCCTATAGACTTACCATCACAACACGAGTACTTCTAAGAATGTAGTCAATATACTATTAATTGAAACTCACAAGAATGTCTATGATAAAAATATAGTTTTATTTTTGAAAAAAATATTTAACACATAGTATTTAGTAGTTTGAAAACTGTTGTCTACGAAGAACATAGTTCAAAAGACTCATGATGTCTTGAAAGTCTTCTTTAGGCCTCCTAAAATGTTACGACCATAACTCATTGCGAAAATAAAAAGTTAATATTTACATATTCCTATTGGACTTTCTGAGAGACATCCATTAACTCATTATTAATTACCGTCCTTCCCTTTAATTTTCAAATATGTATGTACATAAATACATTTGGTTGTATTGCATAGGATTCCAAGTAATAAGGAACGGTATCTGGTAAGTATACATTTTATAATGAATTATGCCTGATATGTGCCCTCATATGAGCCTTCAGAAATATTGTAGGAGGAAGTCATTTATACTTATCAAATCGTGCCTGCCTTGAAATGAGGCAATGGGAGGGGAAAAATAAAGGGAGGGTCAGTTTGGAGAAACAAATCTTCGCAAAAATAACACAGAACGAATCTGGGAACCGGGAGAAACAAAAAGAAACTGGACAGAATGTCGGATACGGCAGCTGCGGCTTCCTAGTGGTGCTCGGTACAGCTCATCGCAACCGGACCACACCTCTTCTCAAAAAAAAACATAGATCATGCCGAATGTGATTTGGTTGAAAGTTATTGGCATTACCAACACTCGTTCGCTATCCTCAGGAGCCGCTGCTGGTGACAGTGATGCAGTATGGCCTAGTCCCATCCTTCCTGGAATCCAGTTGGCCTATGGTTAGGATTCTCCATTTAAGTTAAGTGAACTCAAATTTTTAATATTTTCTTCAGCCCTTTCTGGATTCATTTATCCTTCTTTTCTATTCCATTTTTCATCCAATGTCCTCTTCCAGCCATAGATGCCTTCGATGCAACCTAGCCACATGAAGCCGATTCAAACTAAAGCTATAATATTGTTTTCCATTGCAACCACAGCAGCCTCTAAAATCCCGAGTTCGTACTTCTGAGACACTTAGTGGGCGGAGATCTGCTCTAATCAAAGAATGGGAAAATTTGGACAACCTCATCTTAAGGACCCTTATCCAAGGTATGCCCATCAGGCAAATTAAAAATTCATTAGATTTTTGGGGTTGAAATACCCACTACTAGGAAGGAAACAAGACTAGTTAAAAAGATTATCACAGTTCGATTTTATTATCGTATTCTTAATGACTTTAAGCAAAAATCATAAATAAGGCTGAAGTTCTTTTTGAAATACGTTACAAATTATAAATTGCTTTGCTTTTAATGTCTCAAGGTGTCGTAGAACTTACATACATCTTTTGTATTTTGCTCAAACTAATTGGAATTCATTAATTCATGCATTTAAAAAATTAGATTTTTCAAAACATATGGCCCCAGTTTTCATCAAATGGCGCCAAAAAGCCTTCACTCCTCTCTGCCACTCTTGGGACGTTTAGCAAGCCTCTTTCAAACTTCTTCCTTCTTTGAGGTAAGATTGTAACTGTATTGAAATTGCAGCAATACATTATCAACCGAAACATTAGCCTATCCGTGTTTATTTTTCTAATAACCACCATCACAATTAGAAGCTCTTGACTCTTGGTCAATACAAATTCAGTTTTATAAAGATTCAAAACGTCCTTAAATGCTTTCAAAATCATATTCCAATACACTTACATATCTGATATATCATTCGAGCAAAGATATAAAAGCACTCCAAAAATTCTGCCTACCTATACAAAAATACACTCAGTAAAAAGTGTAAATATTTCACAGATTTATTTACTGAAATTCAAGAGCTACCTACGTACATTTGTATGTGTGTATATTGTATTTATACGAGAATATCAATTTATTTAGGTTAAAATAACAAAAACAATAAACCACCCAACAGTAGAAAATAAAAACAGAAAATGAAAAAAAGAAAAACCACCAATTTATCAATCAGCCATTTCCACTGGAAAACTCTTAGCATGCAAAATATAAACTAAATAGTCATCTGAGCCATCATCTAATCGAAGTCCTTGTAGTTTATTCAAAGAGAAATATTTGCTCTTCCTTTTCGACACAAAAAACAAACACAAATACACCACAACATTAATATACACAACACAAACACAAATACATAACCATAACCATAACCATAAACATAACACACATCGTCAAAAGGCAAAACTAAAGTTAAGGACTTCTTTCGTGACCGACATTTTGTGATGACCTGGTTGTTGGAGTGACGTCATTGACTCATATTTCACTGTTTTCCAATAGTTACCGTAATCAAACACAAACATACACACACACACACACAATCACACAACCACCCACACAATGTATGGATTTGGAATTTTCATCATACTCGTAGAGAGACGTAGAACAACGAGGACGACACAAGAGTGACGGTGACGGCATAGCATAACGGGACACGCAAAACGGAAGGGAAACCATCATGTTTCACAAATTTGTTTACCCTGCTCAGCTCACGGGATTGTGTTTTTGTTTTTGCATTCTGCCACTGTGACTGTAACTGTAACTGTGTATGCAGAAAGCTTTAATTTTGTACCAGCTCTAGCCCATCTGACATTTGCGCAATGCAAACGTCAGTTTGGCTACTGTTGCTCTGCTTTTCTTCCACGGAGCTTTTGTCTCACTTTTTTGAATGAACGTGATGCTGCCGCGAGGGTGATGGCTGATGGTACTGGTACTGGTACATCAACAAAAAAAAGGACAAAAATAAAAAAAGAGGTAAATTCCGACAACGAACGCAACGCAACGGTTTCTTTCACTATGGCAAAGATATTCAAAAAGAAAATAACACAAAATTACCTACAACAAAAAAAAAAAAAAGAAATAAAAAAGCAAAAGGCAAAAGAAAGAGAAAATGAAAATGAAAATGAGAAATTAGAAATGCAAGCCGTTGGCAACGTCAAAGTCCTTGATGCAAGAGATTAGCCGGACTTGTGTGTCCATTAGGGTGGAGCGATTTTTTTTTTTTTCGAAATTCGAAATCTAATAGTTAAAAAAATGTGCCTCATGGGTTCAAATAAATGCATGCAAAATCTTTTATAATTTGGTCAATGATAACTGCCTCCGCAAACACTTTGAAAATTGGATATGAAACGTTTCTTTTTTATTTTCAAATTCAAAAAATTTCAAATCGATACAAAGACTTAGTAGGCCATGATTTTGTTTTCATACCATTTCGTTATCGTTATTATTTGTTCGTGTCATTGCAATGTTGTGTTCACATTTCGAGAGTCAATTTTTGAAACAAATAAATAAATAAATTATGCAAAGAACTCGAAGTTTGTTTAAATGTGCTGCCAACTTACGAAGACATAATTAAGTATTATGAATGGTCAAGACATCAACATAAATTCGAATTGGGGACATCAAAAGAACCAAACTTTCCAGAAATAGCAGGTACAGTTTCATCCCGGATTGAAAAAATATGGCAATCTGCTTCTATTCCAACGGTCACACATACAAGGATAGTTCAAATGCTAAAAGCGTATCACATTAAATATAAAAACTTACTGAAGTCCATCAAGAGGCTCTCTTTAGAAAAATTGGACAATTTTCGGCAAAGCGGTAAGTTGCTTTTTGACATTGCGGCATGCAAATGCAAGGACTTTGGTCAATGTATCTGTGCTAAGGATAAAAAGGTTCCAAAACAAGAACAAGTGTTTTTATTGGACCAAAGAAACGGAAGAAGAATGGCAATAGGAGCTATCGACATAATTAATACTAAAAAGCTGCGAAAAGGTTTGGAAAGAAAACAGGCAAGAGAAAATCGTAAAATTACTTCAGCCTCAAATGCACCTTTGGCAGAGGTCTTGGATATAAGTTCTTCTTCATCAGCTTCGTCGTCCACATCAAATAACTCCGTAAGATTCAGAATAAAAAACAATCCTGAGAAGAAAATAAAGAAGGCGTCAGGAGTGGAATTCACTGCATTATCAAAGACATGTGATCGATTTGGAGTATCCGATAGGGCAGGAGCAGCAATCGCATCATCTGTTTTGTTCGATATTGGGTCTGAAGTCGGGGTAATAGACAGGCACAAATTGAGAAGAGACAAGGCAAAAACAAGGCAAAAGCTAGTGAAAGAGAATCCCATTGCAGAATTATATGCATTATACTTCGATGGAAGGAAAGACCAAACTTATAAGATCGTTAAAAAAGATAATAAAAATTACAAAACAAAGATTGTCGAAGAACATATCTCATTGGTTCAAGAACCAGGATCCAATTACATGGGATATGTTGTTCCTAAGACTGGATCCTCTAAAGACATAGAAACTTCTATCAAAGGATTTCTATCGGAAGAAGATATTTCTGAGCAACATCTATTGGCAATCGGTTGTGATGGTACAAACGTGAACACTGGAAAGTTTAACGGAATTATAAGATTGTTCGAAAAAAGACTTAAGAAACCACTTCAGTGGATTATTTGCCTTCTTCATATGAACGAGTTACCTTTGAGGCACCTTTTCCAACATCTCGACGGATGTACCTCAGGACCTAACTCTTACACGGGACCTTTGGGAAAAGCCCTTGATACATGTGAGCAATTGGCTGTCGTCAAATATAAGCCCATCGAATGCAATAAATTGTCAAATAAATCTCCTGGGAAGATGTCGCATGCTCGTTGGCTCACACGTGCCAATCGAATAATGCGTTTATATGTAACATCAGAGATTCCTTCAGAAAATCTAACAACGTTGGCTACTTTTGTTGTAAGAGTTTACGCACCATCTTGGTTCTTAATTAAAAACAAACCATCATGTAAAGATGCTTCGCACCACCTGTTCAATATAATAAAGTCGACCAGATATCTTCCTGATGAACTAAAGAAGGTAATTAATTCTTAAAAATATAGATACAGAAAAAAATAATTTTATTCATGAAAACAGAGCTCATAAATAATGTTTATCTTTGTAGGTAATCGAACCAGTCATTCAGAGAAATGCATACTTTGCACATTCTGAAAGTATCCTTCTTGCGATGATTACTCATGAAAAGAAGCACGTTCGAGAACTTGCAGCTCGCCGCATACTTAAAGCAAGAAGTATGCCTCAAACTTCAAAGCCTAGGCTATTTGAAATCCCAGTCCTAAATTTCAACGCCTTAACATTCATTGACATGATAAACTGGCAAGAAAAGATAACTCAACCACCAATTCTACAAGATTTGTCTGACGAAGAAATCAGGTTCATCGTAGAATCTAGTGGTGATTGTGAAATTTCATTTTTAAGGCTGCCGTGTCATACTCAAGCTGTAGAACGAGCTGTTAAAATAACAACGGAAGCTTCAACTGCTCAATGCTCGAAAAAAACGCGACTGGGTGCAATAAAGTCAAAAATTGAATCAAGAAAGATAATGCCAAAATTTGAAACAAAACGTGATTTTAAATCATAAATTTATCCAAGTATTTATATAATATTTATTTGTAAACTATCTTCTTTGAATTAAACGCTTTACTTTAAAACAACTAACTTCAATAAATTTGATTGTCCTTATTTCAAAACATTTTATTTTTAAACCAAAGCTACTAACATAGTACGAGGACCTTGAACAAAAATTAAAAAACTTTGAAGTCGGAGCGGAGGCAAAAGATCTCAACCGAAGTTAATAAAAATTCACGATTATTTACTCTTTGGCATAACGCACAAATCCCCCCCTATTAGAACTTCGAATCTAAAAAAAAAAAAAAATCCATACATCCGCGCTCCATCCTAGTGTCCATCTCAGTTTTGCTCTCATTAGTTTTCTGTTCCATTGAATAATGAATGACATTTGCGTTCACAAGAAAATTTGTCAAAAAGAAGTAAAGTAAAAATATGAATGAAAATGGAAAAGAAAAAAAAATGGATCACAAAGAAAAGCAACGATAGATTGCTCTTATTTGTCATGATATTGGTATGGCTATGGGTATGGGTTGGGTTGGGTAACTCATCCCAAGCACAAGGCACAAAAAATGAATAAACTATCGATGTTTTTTTTTATTTATTTTTATTTTTATGTTGGACTTCACAAAAATGGGATTATTGGGTGATGTAGATGTTCCATTAAATGATGATTGCCAAATTATTTATTCGTAATGAGTTTCATTGTGGGTGTGATGATGATTGATTGTTGTTCCTTGAAACAGCTGCACTATAATTCGGTATTTGAATAAAAGAGCACTCATATCTCAAAGGCGGCTTTAAATGACCAATCTCCACTATGAAATTGTCACTGGACATTCGTGGTTTTTGACTAATGACATAAACAGGCAAGACATTTCCTTAAGGTATCCATTCTATATGTCTTCGGGGTAAAACCGTATCCGTGAAAATTCGACTTAAAGGTGGCGCCAAAATCGAACCATAACTTTTGACAGTTTTATGATCTGCTCACAAGTGTAAATTTAAAAATATCAGAGCGGTATTCTTTGATAGAGGCACTTAATGTTTATTGTCAAAAATTATTTTTATTTTCGACACTTATGTATAATCCGACACTTATGTATAAAATCAGGGTTTTCAAGGTGTTCGTCGACTCATATAAGTTTTTTTTCGAAATAAAATTCTGGGAAAACAGTTGGAAAATTGATAATTGTTTTTTTTTTTTTCTATCTAAGTTTGTGTAAGATTGTTTTGGAATGATTTTTCGAGCGCCAAAATCAGAGCATATTGAAAAAACGTGAATTTTTTCTAACAAACATTTTAATTTCACATAATTCTAGGATTTTGAACGAAGGTGGACAATTCTTTGCACAACTTGAAAAAATTGTGATAATTATGAAATTCATTATGATAAAAGAAATTTTGCATGAATTTCGGTTGGGATACGCAAAAGATGGCGCTGTGCCATCAATATCTACCATTTATCAATAGATGGCAGGGTTACTTACCATATTTTTATTTTTTATTCAGCAAATTTGTTGGACCCATTGTCTGCTGAACTCTAGAGGCAGCTACTGGTGCTTGTGCTTGTCGCTTGGCAGGGTTAATATCTTTTTCAGAATTTTTTTTCAAATTCACGTCCGCCGTCGTCAAAGGAGAATTTTTAACCAAATTGTTCAGGGGCATTGCAAAAAACTTTGAAGATCTCAATTGAATTTAGTAAAGGGGCAATATTGACCGCTTTCTTATTATAAGAACTTTTAGCAATTTAATCGATTATCTGAACAAAAGCACTCAAATTTGCTGTCTAAACTTGTTCTAAAATGTAATCAAAATTATCTAAACATTTATTATATTTATTTATAAATACATTTTTATAACTGATATTGCTTTTCATATGACTTGAGATAATCTTGGAGTTTCCAAGAACATGAACGCAATCTACGAGTGTTCAAAAAAAGTATCACTTTAATATTTTCTTTTGGTTTATTAATTCTAGTCTGTTTAAATATAGCGATTATGTAATAAAGTGCACCGTGGCGTATACGCACTTTTTCTGTTTTATTGAAATTAAATGACAGTATTTGCTATTACAATAAATATATTAATCATTAATGAATATTTTCAAAAGGGTATCGATAGAAAGATATCCCTAGACCCGTATATACTATGGAAAATCTATATAAAAGTGCACAGTATAGTTTCCATAGAAAATGTGAGGTAGGTTGCTGAAAAATACGATTTTTATTTAAAAAAAGTAAAAGTTTTCTAAATAAGTTTATTAAAAAATGTATACATACATATATATTTACAATAATGTTTGGAAAATATCGATACCCACGCATTACTTTGGGTTGGTCATGTAGCCGATTTTTCTAGTAAACTCTTTTGGCTTTTTTATTTGTTTCCAGAACTACATATATTTTGAATTTATGTTTGGAGTGATCAACGCCTTAAAACATTCTAACTTTGACGCAAATGTCTGAGAACATGAGGCAATATTATTTAGCCTTTTATTACGAGCTTTAGCTGCTCTTCGTTTCTTTATTTCATCAGGCAATATATTTCGGGCTGAGTATTGCATTCATCGATTATGTGCTACGGGTTAATTTGCCACTGATTGCACATGACGAAGCTCTTGTGGTTGCTGCGATTTTACTTCTGCCTCTTCTTCCATATCCTACTTAGCCTCTTGAATACGTATGTCCAATATAGCTTCGTTTGGATCGTAAATTGGATCATCAGTATCTGAAAAATCTGCGACATTTTCGCTTTCTTCATCAGCAGGTTTATTTATAGAGTAGCCATTTGATCCCCACCCTCTTCATTGTTCGAAAACCTATCGTAGTGTTCATCGAAAAATTCTTGTTCTGCTTCAGTCAAATCTCGGCTCGGAGATGCATTGAGCAAGAACAGTATACGATTCATAATACTATTATCCATATTCTATAGAAAATTCACGAATAGCTAAAAACCATGTAGCTTCAAACAGTACTTACTAATTTTATATTTTCCGAAATCGGCATTTTTATTTGCAACCTTACTACCCTGCCTCAAATATCAAAAAAATAAATGTTAAAAATTCATTTTCATGTACTTGGGTACTGTGAGCTTGAAAAGATAAGGGGATCTTATGTTTTTTTTTTTAATTGTATTGGGCCCTATGAAGCTGTTAAGAAGTGTATTTCACCTTACAAATACGGTTTTCTTTGTGGTTAATCAACCGCTACTAATCTCACTATATTTACTAACTTATGTGTTAATATCATAGAAAAAAGAAATCAAGTGGATGCTATATACACGGACTTTTCAAAAGCTTTCGATAGAGTGAAGCATAAAATACTGCTAAAAAAAACTTGAATCTTTTGGCTTTCATGGTCAATTGTTGAAGTGGTTAAGGAACTATTTGACAAATCAAATTCAATATGTCAAAATAGGTGCAGTGAAATCTGAAAAAAATTTGAATCACTCGGGAGTTCCTCAAGGTAGCCATCTTGGTCCACTTTTGTTCTTGCTTTTTATCAATGTAAGTCATGGTTTTTCACACTCATCTTGCTTGATTTTTGCTGATGATGCTAAGATTTTCAAAGTAATAAAATCCTTTGCAGATTGCTTGCAACTTCAAGAGGATTTAGACAAATTATTTGAGTGGTGTTTTTTGAATGACCTATCATTAAATATAGGAAAGTGTTGTATTTTGTCATATTCAAGGTCGTTCTTTTCGATCTTTTATGAATACAAAATTTCGAGTAATGAGATTCAGAGAGTTTTTAACCAAAAAGATTTGGGAGTGATATTTGATACGAAATTAGATTTCAGGATAAATGTAGACTACATTACGTCTATAGAGGGAACTCCATGCTTTTATTTCTCATCAGGAATTCTAAGGACTTTAAGTGTCCTTTCACGCTTAAGTCTCTGTTTGTTGGCTTCGTTCGTCCTATATTGGAATATTGTTGTGTGGTTTGGTTGCTTCAAATAGAATTGAGAAAATCCAAAAACGATTCACGAGATATTCGCTCCGATATCTAAATTGGACATTGCCATTACCATCGTATAAATCACGATGTTTTTTAATTGATTTAAAAAGTCTTGAATCAAGAAGAGTGATGTTTTAACTGATCATATTTATTGCCCTCCCTTACAGTTTTTGTTTAGACAATATACACATGCTCGGCTCATTGCTTAAGACCAAGGGTTTATTCATTCAAATTACGGTACTAATGAACCAATTACAAAAGCTTGCCTGTTTTTCAATAAATATGCCGATGAAATCTATCTCGAATGCTCTAGAAATGCATTTAAAATACAAATAATGAAAGTTATAATGACAGAATAATGATTGTATAATGCATCTACATATGTATGTTTTTTTTTTAATTTTTTTTAAAGTTAAGTTCTCTTATATAATAATTTGATTTATTTTATATTTTATACTAGCTGATCCCCGCGACTTCGTCCGCCTCAATTTATTATTAAAGCAATTAAGATTAAGTTGTAAAAAATATATATTTTAAAGTACTTCGTAAAGGATATTTGGGTTTTATTTTATTATGGCTGAAGAACATACGGATTTTCTCTGCAACCCGATTTTGACAATGGAACGGAAGCCCTTTAAGATGAATAATTTTCTTTACTTTTGCAACATTTTCCACTCATTCTTCGCTCCTATTGATAGTAGCGTGATTTTAGCTTAATTATTTAATTAATTAATAATTTAATTAGCTTAAATCCTTCCTCGACAAATTGGCTATCTCATTAGCGCGTTCAAACAAACAAACTCTTAAGCTTTATATATTAGTATAGATATAGATAAACATATATTGGTCATTGGTTATGAATCATTATAGGAGAATGGTCATTATTGGTCTTTGGTCATAAATGGTCATTGGTCAATATAGGTCACTAGTCATTATTAGTCTTTGGTCATAAATGGTGTTTGGTCATAAATGGTCATTGGTCAATATAGGTCATTGGTCATTATAGGATATTGGTCATTGGCCTGTAAAGGTCATTGGTGAAAGGTCAAAGGTCAAAGGTCAGAGGTCAAAGGTACAATGACCTATATTGACCAGTGACCTATATTAACCAAAGACCATTTATGACCAAAGACCATTTATGACCAAAGACTAATAATGACCAATGACCTATATTCCGCCTATTGGTCGTAGCGTAATTTTTTATAGCTTAAAGTCTTCCTCGATAAATAAACTATCCAATGCAAAAAGAAGGTTTCAATTCGATCACGCAGTTTTTGAGATCAGCGCCTTCAAACGAATAACAGAAGCCCTCAAAGATGAATAATTTTAGCCGTTTTTGCAACATTTTCTACTGGTTCTTCTCTATTATCTATTATATGTATTCTTTTATTATTATTTAGTTTTTAAGTTATATAAAAAGTCTAAGAGAGTTTCCTGTGGTACTTATAGATTAATAAATAAATAAATAAAGAAATAAATAAATAAATAAATAAGCCCTTCTTTTTTGATAAGGACTATCTTATCTATAAGTCACGAGGACAATTCATTTGTCTTTTCAAATTCAAATTCCATATAAAACAATGCTACTCACAGCATTTGGCGTCCCTGGTTCCACGGTAATCATAATCAATTCATTATTTACGTTGATTGTTTAATTTTCTTGTAATCGTTTTTTGTTTTTTCATTTATTTGTCTAAATTCAAATTATCCCCAATGAATTGACAAACTGTATTTCTATAGAATTTCTGCAATGGCTAAAAATTAAAACAAACACTTCAATTACGTCAAAGCTGAGAGCTTGTCCTTCAGAAAAATCAATATCGACAATATGAGTACCACACCTATACCTACTTGCATATAATTGATACTATAACAATCATAATGATGCTGTCGAATATACATTTACAAATATACATTTGTATGTGTATAGTAAAATGTTAAATATCGACGGATGGAAAGGACGAAAAAACGTAACCAAGTTTTAATAATGAATCCAAAGGATGCTATTTTGAATCTACCAATTTCCTTTCAAACAACAATATCCGTTTCGCGAGATGTATTCGTATCTGTGTATGTATGTATCTATTTTTGAACCTTAATCCGATGGTAATGGCTTGGAACCCTGGGGCAAACGGCCGCGTCGGTCGGTGAGCTGAACCGATGTTCCGGTGACCGGTGGCGTAATTTATTTTAGCCTGACATTTCGACTGATGCCGATGCTGCGATGATGCTCTGCTGCTGCTGCAGTGCTGGAGCTACTATACCCGCCCGGCATACTCTGGAAACTGCACCGTCTGATGCTGCATTAAGTATTGTCCTCTGGCAGCTTACGTTGGGTTATTAGATTAGACATGGACTCGGACGGACGTTCTATATGCCCGTGCATGTGTATCTATACGTAGGTACATCAGGATAAAATGTAATTTATGAGAGTGACATTTAGACTGGGATTTCAATTTCTGGGTTATGCTCGTATTTTGTTCTCTACGTCTGCACTCCAGTGCAGTGCATATTTTTGCAAAGCCTTGCGTTTTTGTTACCTTAGCTTATTCCGCAGCGCAGAAAGGTTAACGCATAAACACATATGTATCCGTATGTGACGGCTGTTGGCATGACAGCCAGCATGACATAGATATTGTCTGGTATTTGGATGGGATGTTTCGCTAACATCCCTACATGAAACATGGAGATTTGGGTAAATAAATTGCACAAAATAGCTGCAATTGTATTTTAGCCATCATCATATACATGAGATGTGAATTTAAAAATGTATTGCAATGGAATTTAAACGAGATAGAATAAGTTGATATCTTTAGGGACGGAGTTTTGCTGGAAAGAGGAAAAGTTCAGACAAAGGTTGCATATTCAAATATTGAAATGTAAATTTAGGAATTTACTAGCTTCAATCAAGCTGAAGCATATGAATGTTCTATGTAATTGGTTTTCAGCTTAGAGACATGTCGATGTGAAACATTTTTACAAGCACTGGAAATCTCATTTAACGACCTTTGAAAGTGTTAGAATCATTTATGGTTTGCAAATTATTTTCGAATACGTTTCGATCAAATCATCCACGAACTCTGGTAGTTTGCAGATGAAACTCATCAGAAGAAATCGGAGTTCAAGGCCGCCGTGTAAAGATATCTGGGTATCATCATTTGGAACTTTAGGAATGAAATAATTCAAGATCTCTATACACAAAAGCTATCATACTCGTAATCCAATTAGACAAGCACTATGGAACATCCTTCACAAAAATGATTCAGCTCGGTGTGAAGTGATGGCAACCTGGATACCCTATTTTCTAAAAGACGAGACGATCCTCATTCAAACAATTATATGGCGGTGGCTGCATGTATTTAGAACGGCTTATTCACCCGTCTTCATAACCACTGTAGCGTGTTCTAGTAGGGAATTGATTGTTTCTGGGTAAAAAAAAAACCGTGGAATAAACATCTGTCTAATTTATAATCTCTGGGTTCTGTCTCCACATACTCTCTAAAAATTTCCAATTGTATGGAATCGATAATCTCTTAGAGAGATAACAGATCAATTCAATTTTCATCTTTGCTAGAAGCCGCTGACCGGACACAGGAACATTCCAAGAAATTGTAAGGCTGATGAACTCGCCAAAAGCTAGGTTCTTCTACAACCACAGTTTTAGAACATTCTAAGTTCTTAATATCTCTAAACAGGTTATATGTTACCTCGTAAGATGGCACGCCATAGGTCTTAGCGTAGAAGAGACAATTCCTCACTTCATTTCATCTTTAAATTTTGCTGTTTTCTGTCTCAAAAGCACAGGGTTCACCTGGGAGATAATCCAAGTGATTTTAGAAATTCAAATAGATTTCAAAGTCTTAAAATTCAAGTATTACAATTGTTCTAAGTGTGTCTTCTACTTTCTTGACAGCCAGAACTCAAGAAATTCAAAGGAAGTTCTGGGAGTAATATGTCGAGCGTAGTAGAAAGATCTAACAATACTAATCTGATGTACTAGTATATCAGCTGCTCCTCAGGGAAGTCAACTTTGCTCTTCTTGTTAAGAAACTAATTTGCTATTAAAGGGTATGACTTAAAAATTTACGTCGGCTTAGTAACTTAAAGTGTACTAAAATACCGTCATTAAATATCAAACTATTACCTACATTCGCAAAGACCGTCAACTACTTTAACCCTTAAAACTTCTAGAATATTTAACAAGTTTAAGTTTCGAGAAATGCTGCATTTCAGACTTCCCTCTTGTATTGCTGGTCCAAGAAATTCTCAGACCTCTTTGTCAAAAAATCGCTGCATTTAACATTTAGAAATTTTGTTATAGAGCTCTGCTTCATGAAACATATCTCATTTGGGGGGTAATACTACCCGACAAATTTCAGTAAACTTCGTGATAGTTCTGAGCTGGTATTTCTTCACAAAGCTGAGTACGTCCAAAAAGACACTTGACAAGAACAAGATTGCTGCCAAATTTTAATGTCAATTTTATGACATTGGTAAAACAGAGATTTTAAAATTTAAGGTGACATTTATGTACCAACAATAACATAATTTGTCATAAACTGTGGTGGTAATGGTAGATTCATTTGTTCGAAGACTTGAGATTTGAAATTTGGCAGTTAAAAATAAAAAAAACATTCAATCGAGACCAATACCATGACGAGACTGACATTTTCCATTTGACAATATTTTCTCACGTACTGTAGTGTGTGTTTTTTTTTTTTTTTTTTTGCTATTCAAAAAATTTTTTTTCATTAAGAGCAATTTGCCATTTCTTTGTCCAATATGAAATGCTATTTAATGACGGTTGCCGTTTCTATTGAATCCGATATTGCTAGCACAGCTGTATCATCGGCAAGAGTGGCTAAAGTTGTGCCTTCTGTTTGGGGTATATCTCGAGTATAAAGAACAAAAAAAATCGGTCCAAGGACGCTACCCTGGGGAACGCCAGCGTTTATTTCTTTAAACTCCGAATACTCCGTTCCTTGCTTAACACGAAAGAATCTGTTTTCTAGGTACGATTCAAGAACGTTATATATTTGCTCTGGAAAGACTTTTAATTTATATGGTACGTAAGCAAGTCTTAAAGCAGCGTTAGTGAGCTATAAGAGCTTAACCATTAATTTTTTAGGCAACTCTTTGAGGACACGAGTTAAGTATCCATAGCAAAACATATTGAGAAAAAAGATAACATTATTTGTATTCAATGATATCTTTAGTCTCTAGTACAGTCTTGCACACAACGCTACAATGATAACATATGTAAAAGAGATAATATCGTTTGTATACAATGTTGGAATATTATCTCTTCTTCATTATCAAGCAAGACGATTGTACGCTTGGGTCTCCTTGTAGATAGATAAGAAAAGTATAAAGTATATAAATACGACTGTATGATGAATTTATCAATAGTCTTATTGTAACTACATAGTAGCCTTAAGCTCCTTTTAGAATTAGTAAAAAGTATTTCAATAATAAAGGACATAGTTCCAAATAAATATTGTTTAATTTTAAAAGTAAGAAACAAGTGTTTTAATTGGCGATCCTGCCAGGAGGTTAAATATACTTTTTAACTTCAATCGAGCGGACCTCGGGAACAAGTAGTGAAATCTAGTATAAACAGAACACTCGCGTTACCGGTTACAAGAATTACCTAGCATAGCAGGTACAAATATAGCTTCTTCGTACGAAGCAGCAAAGCAATTCAGTGAAAGTGTATATGTGGAGGAAAAAAACACACAAATTCGACGACAACAGACACGAGTTCAAAATGGAACAACTCGCAGTATTAATGGCAAGATTAGAAGCTTTAGAAACCAGGTGCAACACAGTAACACAAACCCTAGAGCACACACGCACAGAGAATGCAAGGTTAGCAGCAATAATAACTAACCAAAATCAAATAAACACTAATTTAGAAACAAAACTAAATGAAGTAAAATCTGGATTAGGCATAGTACCAAACATACCTGTGCTAGAGGAAATAAGAACCACATATACAGATGGTAGTGAAATACAGTTAGACGCATTTAAAAGCCTACCTATTTTCAACGGCGATCAATCAAATTATCGGTCGTGGCGCGAAGAAGCATCCAGATTAATGGACAGCATTAAAAACTTCAAAACACACAGTAAGTACGCAGCAGCATTGACTATAGTGAAAAGTAAAATACAGGGTGCAGCCGCGAATGTGTTAACTAATTATAACACAATTTTTAATTTTGAGGCGATACGTAACAGATTAGATTATACGTACTCTAATCAAGAACCTCTATACGTGCTACAAGACATGATGAAAGCCATCACGCAAAAAAGAAGCACACTGTCTGAATACCACGACGAGATAAATAAAAATCTCAATTTAATAATATCAAAAATCACTATGTCAGGTGATCCGCCGAATATAATCGACAGACTAATTAAAAATGCTAACGACGACGCAGTTCGTATATTCATTGATGGTATGAGTGACAACTTTACAAGAGGATCATTATATTCAGCTACAATAAATGATCTAGAACACGCATTCGCAATTGCTCGCAGAATAGAACATGATAATGTGCACAGGCATTTACATCTCACTCAAGATAAGCACCACAAAAATATGCCACATGAACGCAGAAACGAAAGAAGACCAAATTATTCGAGCCAAACAACGAATTATCAACCCCAGAAGCAATACGATAATATGCAGCAACACAATCAAGGACCACGCCTAAACCCTTTCAAGAGAAATGACGGACCACAGCCGATGGAGATAAACTCGAGACAAATTGTACATGCACAGCGACAAAATTGGAATCAATACAAACCCGATGTATATAATCCACCAGCGAAACGTGAACACAGCGGGAGTTTCAACACACACAACAGACCGCAACGATCTTATCAGCAGAACTTCAAGCAGCAGAGAGTAAATAACTCCCGACAACAACGCAGAGACGATGTCAGCAGTACATATGCAGAAGCAGATGAAACGGAATGTATGGTAAATAATAACATAAGAATAGATCATTTAAACTAGTAGACGGGTTGCCCTGCTTAAATTTAACTAGTACTATTTCTAAGAAAATTTATAAAATTCTTATTGATACTGGTGCAACCCATAATTACATTAATAGAAAATGCGATTCTAGCGAAAAAATTAAAATTAAACCTATAAAAATAAAAACAATGCATGGTTATTCTATGGTAGATACAAAGAAAGTAGTTAGGATATTAAAGAAAAATATAACATTTTTTGAATTAGAGGATATTCAGTCTTTTGATATGATATTAGGATATGAAGGACTTAAAGTTCTAAACGCGGAAATAAATTTCAGTAATATGACTCTAACTACCATAAGCAGTGTCGAATCTATTCAGAAAATTAATTACATAATTGGGGAAAATAATATTTATAAAGCAGACATAGATAGACTGATGAAGATTAATAACAGCATAGGACCGTTACCCTTTACAGATACTATAGAAGCAAGCATTAGGACGACCAATGATAATCCGGTTTATGTTAAACAATATCCATATCCCATAGCAGATAACGAATTCGTAAACAAAGAAATACAGAAACTCTTACATGACGATATAATAGAAAAAAGCCATAGTCCTTATAACAGTCCCATATGGACAGTACCTAAAAAAGGTTTGGACGAAAAAGGAAAACCAAAACGGCGCATGGTTGTTGATTTCCAAAAACTTAACGCTCACACTGTAACAGACAGATACCCCATTCCGGATGTCAACATGACAATTCAAAATTTAGGTAAAGCCAAGTACTTTACAACGTTAGATTTGGAGTCAGGTTTCCACCAAATTAAAATCAAAACAGATGATAAAGAAAAAACAGCTTTTGCTATAAATGGCGCAAAATATCATTTTAAACGAATGCCTTTCGGGCTCAAAAATGCACCAAGCATATTTCAGAGATGCGTGGACGACATTTTGAGAGACTTTGTAGGTAAATTCGTACACGTTTACATTGATGACGTATTGATATATTCTTCATCTGAGGAAGAACATATACAGCACATAAGTCAAGTATTCGACGTACTCAATAAAGCCACATTAAAAATATCTGATGAGAAAAGTAAGTTTTTTCAAGAAGAAGTAGAATACTTAGGTCACATAATCAGACATGGTATAATCACTACGAACCCTGAGAAAATAGCAGCTATAGAAAATTTTCCAGTCCCACAAACGGTAAAGGATTTGAGAGGATTTTTAGGTCTTACAGGTTACTATCGTAAGTTTATAAAAGGATACGCAAGCATAGCCAAGCCCCTGACATTATATTTACGAGGAGATAACGGTAAAGTAAACAAAAAACAAAGTAAAAATATTAAGTTAAATCTGAATGATTCAGCATTAGAAGCGATTAGAATTTTAAAAAATTATTTGAAAGAACAAGTCGAACTTTTTCAACCGGATTATAGTAAACCATTCGAGCTTACTACTGATGCATCCAACATAGCTATTGGAGCCGTACTAAGTCAGAATAAGCAACCTATACACTTCTTGTCAAGAACACTGAGTAAGACAGAAGAGAACTATAGCACAAACGAGAAAGAGCTATTAGCGATCATATGGTCCTTACAAAAACTCAGAAACTACATATATGGTATAGCAGACTTAACCATATATACCGATCACCAGAGCCTTATATATTCTGTATCAGAAAAAAATCCCAACACAAAGCTGAAACGTTGGAAGGGAATCATTGAAGACTTTGGAGCAAAATTAGTTTATAAACCAGGAAACCTAAATCTTGTAGCTGACGCATTATCACGTCAACGCATAAATACTTCTACCATAGAAACAGCACATTCAGCTGAAAGTTCTTCTAATGATATAATAAAAACTGTGAATCAGCCTTTTAATGCATACGCTGCACAGTTCGAACTTATTGAAGATATAACAAATAATATCGAAACACAAATCTATTTTAGTAACAAAATAAGACTCATAATAAAGTTTAAGGACAAAGACTCTTTACTAAGGCAGATGAAAGAAGTTATACAACCCCAAAAGATTGTAGCTTTGCATACGAAATTTGAAAACATATACAAATATGGTGAAAACATAAAAAAAGAATTCCCACTAGTAAGATTTATATTCACACCAAGAAAACTTCAAGACGTGACAAATTTGGAGGAACAACTAAAACTTGTAAGGGTAACTCACGAAAGAGCACACCGAGGGTTACGTAACAATATACAAGAAATCTCAGAGAAATATTACTGGCCCGATCTAAATAAACAAGCAAAGAGTTTCAACAAAAAATGCATAGCATGTCTATTTGGAAAATATGAAAGAAAACCTATCAGAGAACCTCTGAATAATTCAGAAATACCAACACATGTGGGAACACACATTCATATGGACATATACTTCAACGACAAGTATACTTTCCTTGTAACAGTAGATAAGTATTCTAAATATACAATCCTTCGGGAAATCGAAACTCGAAACAGACTGTACGACGTTATGGAAGAGGTCTTATCTAATTATTTCCCAAAATGTGAACGACTCATGACAGATAACGAGAAGGGATTCAAAACAGAAATGGTGAACCAAATGTGTTTGAAATACAACATAACTAAAGTAGAAACTCCAGTATACAGATCGACAGCGAACGGTCAGGTAGAACGTGTAAACGGTACAATAACTGAACTGTCTAGAATATTCACAATTCAGAATAAAACAAGACTTATCGAAGAAATATTTAGAACAGTGCGTGAATTAAATAATTCTATACACTCAGTTACCGGTTTGAAACCTAGAGACATTTTCTTTAATCAAAATAAATATAGCAATAGTGAAATTATAATAAATAAACTAAACTCAGCATCCAAAAAAGTGATCGAACGTCTAAATAAAGGAACTCGACACAGAGAGTATAAAAAAGGAGATAAGATAATGGTAAGAATCACAGGTCTTAGAAAGAAATCTAACGCCAGATACATAACAAGAATAGTAGAAGAAGATAAAGGAGACACTGTAATCTCTAAAGAAGGAATAAAAATTCACAAGGATAACATAAAGAATTATCATTTTTCAGATGACGAAAATATTAATATTCCTAACATTACTAGGAATTGTACAGAGTCAAGAAGGACAAGGAAACGTTCAAATAACTGAGTTACTAAACAAGAAGTTTATACTTACGCAAACAGATGACGTGTATTTATTCAAAGAACAAACTTATTTGTTACATGCCACCAACCTGACTTCGATATTTCAACCTTACGTAAATATCGTAACTAGTAAATATCAACCTACACAAGAAGAAAAAATTTGGTTAAGTAAAATTAAGAATTTAGCAGACCAATTACAAGAACATACTAGGCATACTAGATCAATTAACTTTTTAGGAACAGCTTTCAAATATGTGTTTGGTAATCCTGACCATTATGACTTAGTTAACATAGAAACGAGTATAAATAATCTCATAGAAAACAATAATAAACAAAAAACTATAAATTCTAGATTTGAACAAATTTTGCAACAATTCGAAGGTCAGAGCCTTAAAGAACATTTAGTAATAGAACAAGTGTACGAACAATTATTATTATTGACCAGAACAATTAATGCAGCAAAAAATAATGAATATTTATCAGAAAGCCTAGACTTAGATGACATTAAAAATATTATTCAACATGAAATAATTCAAGTACCCATAATAAATATACTTCAGTACTCTAAAATATTATTAGCTAGAACTGATGAATTCTTCATCACAATATATAAATATCCAGTTCTAATTAAATCATGTAAATTGTATAAAGTAACACCTTTAAATTCAAAACATGGAAAAATCATTACAGATAAAACAATTGCCTTATGTAACCAAACTTATTTAAGAACAAGAAATTGTCAAAATCATCTAAGTAAAAACATTTGTGAAATTAACTTTGAAGAAGAAAATTGTCTTATTCCACTTTTAAAGAATATAACTTCAAAATGCAACATTAAACAAGAATACGATTACGACTTAGAAATTGAATCCGGTGTTATGTTATTAAGCGGTAAGCATAAGTTAAATAATCAAACAATTAATGGTATAAACTTAGTTACTTATGAAAATACTATAAATCTAGACGATAAAATATACAAAAACATGCATAAGCAAATTAAAGAAGTTATATTAAGAAATCATAATTCAGAGTCTTACATCGACCAAATAATTAAAGAAGATACAATGTACAAATTCGATAACATAGATACTTTAAAAAAACTAATTATTCCTTTTGAAGAAAAACCGATATTATCAACTATATACACAATTGTAACACTGATTGTTATTCTAGCATTTACGTACGTAATGATAAAAACTATACAATGTATAACAGATCGTCAAAAACAAAAAAAGATTGACGCATATAACAAAACTTATGAAAGAGAAATGTTAAAAATAGCGTCGAAAAATCGAGACGATTTCGTTTAACAAGGGGGGGAGTTAAGTATCCATAGCAAAACATATTGAGAAAAAAGATAACATTATTTGTATTCAATGATATCTTTAGTCTCTAGTACAGTCTTGCACACAACGCTACAATGATAACATATGTAAAAGAGATAATATCGTTTGTATACAATGTTGGAATATTATCTCTTCTTCATTATCAAGCAAGACGATTGTACGCTTGGGTCTCCTTGTAGATAGATAAGAAAAGTATAAAGTATATAAATACGACTGTATGATGAATTTATCAATAGTCTTATTGTAACTACATAGTAGCCTTAAGCTCCTTTTAGAATTAGTAAAAAGTATTTCAATAATAAAGGACATAGTTCCAAATAAATATTGTTTAATTTTAAAAGTAAGAAACAAGTGTTTTAATTCACGCCCGTTAATCGGGCCAGGAGCTTTATTATTTTTCTGCCGTTTTATTTCCTGGACAAGTTCAGTCAAAGTAATATTCCTGAATTCCTGATAGAAAAATTGTCCGGCGTTGATTAAAACTCTTCGTCTTTAGTCGGATGCTCTTGACCATCGAAAGGTTTGAACGTTTCCTCAAGGTGATTAGCAATTTCAAAAAGATGGAAAAATTATCTCGATTTTTTCAAAATTTTAAGTGAGAAACAGCTGTCAGTGTCAAAATAACATATGATTTGAAAGGGAACCACTAGATGGTGCAGGTATTCATTGAATTGATGAATGTATGTATAAATTAGGGTTTATGTACTGCCACCTAAAATATCTAATATTGTGCCCTCTAAAAGGACTGCCCACTTTTACAGTTTTTCCTCTAATTTGATTTCCCTAACGAAATTGAGTATTTGGGGAAGGTTTAGTTATTCTTCTTGGTAATGCCCCAAGTGTTTCCTTCTTTGGTGTCCTAAAATGTGATCAGTTGTTTCTTCATGATTGTTACAAAACCTGCAGTAGACATTGTCTGCTAGACTAATGATGTTTAAGTGCCTATTTACTTTACAGCGACCAGTAAGTATGCTTGTCACTATTCTTAGGTTGTTCCTACTTAATTTCATGCTGTCTATGACGTTTTTGGGTATAGTTTCCAAGTATCATTTTTGCTGCCTCATTTTAGAAAGTTCCTTCCAGATGTTTAATCTTTGAACTTCCTCATCTTTTTTGATTTTGTTAATCACATTTTCCCCTATTCCACAGTAAAATTCTGGTCCTGAAGATGGAGTGGAGGCATCTATTTTCGCTAAGGAGTCTGCCTCTTCCATTATTTATTGTATCAATGCAGTCCCACACTATTTTAGAACTAACAGTGTTGGAGGTAGGCGTTTCTAGTGCGACTTGACCATCTGACATAATCGCTATGTTTTGATTACGCTAAATTCTTTCGAGATTACGTTCAGCGCATTTAGAAATATCATTCACTTCTGCCTGGAAGATGGTTGTGGACTGTCCCATTGGACGTTTTTGACCATATCAGTATACCACCTGATGGCATTTGCATTCTATAGAACATACTTGCTTTCATATACATTTTTGAATATTTAGATTTTCCGTGAGATTAATTTCTTTAAGGTAATATGTAGAACGTTTTTTTAAATTTACTTATTTCTTAAAAGTGGTTGAATGAACAATCTTATATCAAGTCCACGAGATGACTGACTTTCATAAAAATTAGTGTATATTCCGCATCCTGAAACTTGGCGAAGACATAGGGTTGCCATCTTTCAAAGTTCAATCTTTAAGTCCTAGTACCTACCTTGGGGAAACATTGATTCTGGAAAGTACAACAATTTCTTGTCTTTTTAAAATTTGACCTTCAAAATTTACTTTATCTTTTTTTTGTGTGAAAATAAATAATAAATGTATAGTTTTCTAAGTTCTTTATTTGTTAATTGAATAAGCATAGCCTTTTAAGAACCAGATGTTCTTACAAAGAAAAATATTTTTATATTTTCTACTTAACATTAAATTTTCAGAAATTACTTATTCAGCGTAATACAATATTAGACTCAAATGTCAAACTATCTGTTTTAAGTGAAGATACAAATAAAAAGCATATTTTGATTGGTCATAAAACCTTAACCTTAAACCTAGAATTTCATAGTTAAATTCAAATTGGTTCAAAGTGGATTCCTTCTTGATCATTTTCAAAGCCAACATTCATATGGGTTCTTATTTGTGTACGTATTTGTATCTCTATGCCTACAATTTAATTGAATAGTTCAATTTACATTAAATTCTTAAATGTCCATGTACGTAAGCTTTTCATAAGCTGTGAAAAATATTTTTATTTTTTTTTAAAGCTAAATTTGAAGATAAAAGTTGCTTAAGAGTCGTGCATTAGCCATTTTATTAAGCTGGTGTTTTTGTTAGCCCACTGTCTCTTTGCGAGAGAACAGAATCTGGATTTTTCAATTCCATTGCCAACTTATAACCCAATTCTGGACGACGATCCCTTCCCTCTACCATAGGTTTGACCTAAAAATATATTTAAAAAAAAAATAAATATACCTTCCATCATCATAGCGGATATAAATTTAAACATAATTGATTGAATTTCAAATTGATTTTACCTCGTCTGAATGAACAATAACACCATAGCTTGAATTAACTTTTCCTTTGATGCTCTCGATGTCACGAAGATCCACACCACGGCAACAGTCATCAATTAAAATTGTTCGATATCCAGCTGATAAGGCATCAACGGCAGTTGCACCTGGAGACGGATTAAATATAAATTTAGAATGGATATTTTTTTTTTTTTAATTTTTATAAATATTTTCAAGTGACATTTGAAATTTTAAAGTTAATTTATACATAAGTGCAGAATCAGTTCTTTGAAGCACTATGATTTTTAGGTTAGGATAATTTATTGAACCACCCACCACTCAGTTTTTGGTGTTTAAGTTATGAGTGAAAAAATAAAATGGTTCTCAAAACAATAAATACAGGGTTGCCAGATTTAAAGTGGTCACATGATAGTGGTAACTCTCTGTGAAATAGTTTTTTCAACAATAAAATTATTAAAAGTGTGTTCAATGAATTTTAGAGTAGGATAGAACAGAGTAGAACACAGTAGAACAGGTTAGAATAAAATATAACAGAACAATAAACGTCAAACAACTTAGAACAGTCAAATATCTGACATATGAAATTTTAAACAGAAAATTGTTTTACTTTGACTCACGTTTTATAAAAAATTGTAACCTATTTCTGATAAATAAACCAATTCTTCAGTTTCCGATCCTAAAATCAATTTTATTCTTACACAAAAAGAATATAGCACAACACACGAAATGAAAACCAATCATAAATGATGACAGATGATTTTGACAATTTCGCAATTCTGTTCTACCTAATAACTAATAATAACTGTTCCAAACTGTTCTATGACCAGCAAACTAGAACTGTTTGGAACAGCAAAAATCTCATTGAACGGCAAAAGGCTGTTCTAAACTGTTCGGAACAGCTTCATTGAACAAACTTTAAATAGAACCGATTTTTTTTTTTTACATTACTTGAGAAAAATGACTTTTTAACAAGTGCTTTCATTTTGAATAGCCAGCTACAGCTATGTACTTGTGTAGCTGTCACTTTTGAAGCTATCATCTGTTGACATTTGAAAAAGTTAAAATTACGTATAGTTACTAAAAATGTAATGTGGGTGTAATTTGACCTTACTTATTTGAAAATGAGGCTAGTTAAACCGTAATTGTGAATAAATTGTGGTACGGAGCTATTATTGATGATTTTTTGGGGCGGAATTGGAAAATGTTGATATGAATGACGTGTATTTGCAACTCAAGTAGCGAAACAATAGCAATTTAGCAAGAAAAATTCCCTGAACTTGTTGTTTCTGTAAGATCACTGAACTGATCACAAATTGGCAACGAGATCTTGTTATTTAACACTTTTAGACGTTTTACTTTAAGGCCACGTCAAAGATGAGTTCTATATGCCAAAACTCCGGAATAGTTACAAGACCTTAAAAGATGAAAAGATGGAATTCGTAAAGTATGAGGACAGACATAAATGTAGAAATTATTCATACAAAATTTCTTAAAGGATGACTCATGTTTATAAGAGTAGAACTTGAATCTCTATCGAATATTTAATTTTTACTTTTAATTTTCTTTTATTTTTAATCTTAACACAAATTCTTTTTCTTTTTCACCTACAAAAGTAGAAACCTTAAATTTTTTAAATGAAAAAAAAAGTAAATTGGGTAAGAGGAACTGAAACGACCGATGACAAAAGACATGTTTCAAAAATATAAAGTTTATAACTGTCAAAGAATACATCATAATAATACGACAGGGAAATTGCCGTTCCGTTTCATAGACGCGCACATAGATTGATTGGTCCCAGGGTTGCCAACCAACCTTGTGGTAGTTCTTTTTTTAATTTTATATTTTTTTTGGCGTGACAACGTCTTGTAAATCGATGAACGCCAGCAGCAACCACGAAAATGTATGACACATTGTCATTTATTCAAAAATATATGTAGATTTAAAATTTCAAGCTAAAATTTGCATTCGTTCAGAAGTCATAAGCGATTTAGTAAGTGCTCTTCGGTACAGCACTTTTTTCTTAACGCGTTTCTTTTTCGAAACGTTGTACCTTCTGGCTTAAAATTTGGTTTAAAATTTTCTTTCCTTACACAATTGTGCTGAATATGAGCCTCAATCATAAGCGATATTTTTATTTTTACACAATTTATAAAAAAAATAGTAAAAAAAAACATGACTTATTTTAATAGCCTTCTAAAAAATGCAAATTTTTATTTTTTTATTGAAGTTTATATTGAAGAAACACATATAAAAGAAAGTATTTTTTTCTGTGCCATTGATTTCGGATACAAGTCGTGGCTTCCATCGTGCTTTATCTAACTGGTATCTTCGCTACTTTTTAAGTTATATTGTTGTAAAATATGAAGAAAAAAACTCATGAATTATGTATAAAATAACCTAATATTTTCAATAAATAATATTCATTTCTTATACTTTAAAAAATCAATGAAAATCAGCATGAAAACTGCCTTACACTTTTTTCCCCCTTAACTCAATTCATATGGCAGAAGCATGCAATTTTTCATCAATGTTTTTTTTTATGACGTTATCACGTAAAAATATCGTCCGTAAACCGAGTTTTTTTTACATTTAAATTATTGCCTATTGTTTTCAGCGGGGTCTGTGGCCCCTTCTAACCTCTGGGCCCTGGGCTGCAGCCCAAGCAGCCTTTAAGTAGATCCGGCCCTGTCTATTCAAACAATTTAAAAATATGGGACTGATTGTAGTGAATTATTCCTCTAACTCCGCTTTGATTATTTTCTAAAATGTTCTATTTTTCAATGCCTTTAATTTTGAACAACTCGTTTAGCAGAATAACTTTAAGAACTTCTCATTAATTTTATAAAAATATACTTTAAATCGATGTATCAAAATCCTTTCGCTTGTTTCACAAAACTACAACTTTTGCAATATAATTCCTTGTCAATTAACCAAATTCCAAAAACAATCCGTCAAGGCCGATTTTAACATAAAATATTGTATGTTTAATTTCTCTTTAAATCCCTGTTTCCAAATAAGTTCTATCTAAATTCCAAAAACCCCTTACCATTGCTTCTGGCTTAATTTAAATTTAAAATAACTTTGTCATAAATTGAATTAAATTTAAGTTAAACAATTTCTGAAGGAAACTTTCCCAGAAACTTTCAAATCCGAAGGGGTGATATGTTTTTCTTTTCCCAGGAACATCCACAGTCTCTCAGTCAGTGGTCGGTTCTTGCTGCTGGCTGGTCCTATTTTTAGAACCCACCAAAAGCACCTGGTACATGGCATAATATGGTATTCGTACTTGATAAGCAAAACATTAATAAATTCGGTAATCCCCGAAACAAAAGTTTTCCACAATTGTGTGGTTTTGTTTGGTAAATCTTTGTATGTGTGTGTATTTAATTTAACATAAATTCTATGTATGTCAACATAAAACATACCTAATACATAAACATAACAAACAGTTACAGAGTTTAGAGTTACACTTACCAACGCAAACATCGTATGCCAGACCACAAATGTAAATATCTGTGGTTCCTTTCATCTTAAGTTGGGCATTCAGCGTGGTATCCGAGAGCTTTTTGTTATCCCAAAAAACTGAATAGGAATCAACTTCTGGATTAGTACCTTTGTATACTTTAATTCCTTGGTCTGCAATCTGTTTTATTTGTTATTGTGAACAGTAGTTGGAAAAGAAAAATAGAAATAAATTGATTAAAGTATAGATGTTTTATATTCGGCATTCACTAGTGTAATAAAATAATATAAAAAAAAACAATTTGGTGAACAAAATTTTGTATTTTTTTGTAACCTTTAATGTCATCAGTATGAAAAGGACACAAGAAGTTTCGAGAATTGAGATGAAATCATTTAAAAATGAATTAACAAACTAGGACCTAAAAATCTTCCCTGCGGAACTCCTGAATTTTCAATAAATTGATTAGAACAAACATTGCGAAAAAAAACAACATTATAATGTTTGCTTAAAAGCTGAAATATACCTAATGTCTTAAAAAACAATTGTTAATTAATGATAAAATATTTAAATTATTAAAATTAAAAACATCTTGTCAAATGCTGTGTTGTCAAAAGATGTATTCAACTTCATTGCGATCCTTAAGCATATTAACAAAAAGACTTGCAGTTAAAACTAATTTGTTAAGAAAGACATTTTAACGAAACAGTGTTGAATTCTAGCATCAAATTAAATTAAAATAAAAACATATTTTAGTTTAAATGATTTAATCTTACTTTTTATGAACACTTCCAAATTTTGACAAGAATAAAGCTTCCTCAAAATTAATCGAAACGAAACAAAATTCAGTTGAAAAGTTTAAAACGTTTAAGAACAAAATTGAAGAATTTAAATTTTTCATTACAAATAAAAACTGTACTATGTTGACATTTCGGAAGAACTAATTTGTTTTGGCGGTAAAGTCAAGTCAAACTAAGGATTTATTATACTTATGGCTACATAAAGGCCTTTAAAAGTTTTCTCTGCAATATTTTTAATGTGAGCCATTAAATTAGGAATCATTAACATTTTTAAAAGGTCAGGTTTTAGCTAACCATTAAAAATGTCTTCGATTTAGATCTATGAACACATTTTTGGATTTTTATAAATTTAAACTTTCCTAGCTTCTTGCTAGTTCCCGGAAAATATACTACTAACCCAGAAAGTCAAAGTAGCTCTAGATAACTGTGCTAGTTACATTTATTGTCGTCTTTGAAGAGTTAGAAAGACCCCACATTCTTTTGAAAAATTAAATTAAGCGTTTTCAACTGAATAATTTCAAAAAACAAAAAACACAAGTAAAAATCTACAAAAGAAAACTTTTAAGAAATCTGATCTGTGTTGAAACCCTTAATCCCAGATAGTATTTAACTGTAAAGCAAACTTTATACAATACATAAGTCTCAAAGGATGAGTCATTTTTCTATCGGTTTTTTCTCTGTTTTAATTGTTTTCTTCAGATTTAAAAGACTTGGATTGTTGTGCACTTTTATGCCATAAAATGTTCAAATTCCATTGAAGGTTAAAAATGTCTGGAAAATAGTTTCCACATGACGTCGAAAGTCTGGACATCGTCTAGTGAAGTCGTTAATAATAAGTTGATAACTAAAATTTTTGTAAACTCTATTTTAATGAAGGTTAGAAAAAAAAACGAATCTCAAGACCAAAAAGAAACATCAAGACAAGCAAGAGAAGAATTTGCTTTTTATAGAGCTTGAAAGATTAGATGGCTGCCAAATGTGTATTAAAAGTGTCAAAAAAGTACAGTGCTTATTAATCTCGCTATTTATTGATTTCAAGAATTGGTATTTAAAAAAATAACAAAAATTTAACACTTTATCAATGAACTTAAATGATTTTTGTTAAGCTTTTTGGCGAAGGAATCATTTTTTTTTTTTGAACTGTTCCTTTTTCAAATCAGACATAAATTTGACTTCTTAATAAATTTTACCTAAATGTAAAGAGTTTATAAAAGTAGTACGAATATGACAGAAAAGTGACTAAATTGTCAAAACTACGATTTCCACTACTTGAAAGAAATTACTATTTACTTCTGGCATTCAAAGTGATTTCATTTGTTGTTTGTCAAACTTCACTTGATATTTTATTATTTTCTTTTTCTCACGAATTAAAATAAAACCGTTGAAAGTAAATTAAGTTTGCACAGCACTGTTATAGTTAAATAGAAAACGTTTATTTTATTTAAGAGTATTTCTTAAGTTTGTTTGTTTTCATTATGTGGTGAGTTTGAGTTCAGACAGAACCAGAAGCTACCAACAAATTCCATTGACAGGATAAAATACGATTACGAAATGCAAAGGATATTCTTACGTAAATTGAGTCCGAATGGAATGGTTTAATGGCTATGACTAACAAAGTACTAAACCAAACTCAAGGCCAAAAAAACAAACAAACAAAGTTTTCGTTAAAACTGAAGATGATTTCGAGGCATTTACAATTTCATTCATTCATACGAGTATACCTATGTATGTGTCTATACATATGCATATAGTGACAAGGATAGTGTCCCTTACTGAAAACCAACAAACGTCATTCGTCGATGTCGTTGACAGTTTTTGAAAAGTATTTACGAGTAGAGTATACAATACATACATATACCCAGTTGCTGTCATTGTTTTCTTAATGTGCAAATGTATTTAAGTGAGCAATTTGAGCGTTTTTGAGAAGTCTCCTTCACATCGATTTTGGTTTGCAGTCAATAAAACGATGATGGTTCTTAAAAACATTACCACTGGATCAGGAGCTGGAATCTAATGAATAAATGAAAGGACGCATCACTGTGAAAAGAACAAACTGAACAAAGAGCCTTAAGGACGCAATACCTATACAGTATATATCTAAGGACCAAGATGTCCATGTTTAAATACAATATGATTAACATTTTAAAAATAAGAATTAAGTACTTGTATTATTGTACTTGTAATTTGATTGTGTATGCACATTTTCTAGGAGAAATGTGCTACGTGCGTGCTTAAGTAATGTTCAAACATGAGGGGAATTTACATATTTTAAGTAAATTCTTTGAGTTGACGAAATTTATGCTGACTTTAATAATTTCTTTTTGTCTACGAGTATATTTGTTATTTTATTCCTTTGGTAATTTTTAGGGCAGTCATATTTATTTAAGAAAAGCGACTAGAAATTTTTGACAGTATTCCAACAAAAGCACAACTGTCAAAAATTGAAAAAAGTTCTCTTATGTACCGTCAGCCATATAAAAGTAATAAGATCTAAAAATACAGTTAGTTTGACATTTATGAAGATATAATGTAACTCAAAGTTGAGTGTTTTCGAAATACATATACATAAAACATCAAATTTTGACAACTAAATCCTTAAATATGACATTTAAACTAGACAAGCATATAATCAAGATTTTTCTTGGGTAGTTTATAAGGTAATCTAATCTAAGCGTCACATTTTCGCCAGATACAAATTTTTATATGAACTTCAAAATGTTACCAAAAAGGGTAGTTTGCACGCCCCCTTCCAATATTTGGCAAGTATCAAGTTTTCAATTGTTTTTCTCCATTCACATTTCAACTCCTATTGGGCTCTCAAATTTCGTGATTTTTAAAAGAAAATAGACCAAATTTGTTACTTTAAGTGGAGTAAAGAAAAGTGATTGAAATGTCAAAGTCAGGTCAGTTCTAAAAAGCCTTTATTTATTTTTCCCGCAAAACGTCATGACATCAAATAAAATGTCAGATCACTTTAAAGCAACAAAATAAAACGTCATATTTTGTCCAATCTAAGAAATGTCAAATTAATTACAGGATTGAATGTTTCAGTGTTCAAATATGAGCAAAATTTTCGCCCTTAACTTTGGCTAAATTCAAAAACACATCTAAAAAATAATTGTGCAAATTTCCTAATTGAAAATATCAAAATTCCTTTTGATGTGTGAGATATTTTTCAAAATGGTTCCAAGCAATGTGTCAGATTTTAAATGCTAAGACATTTTTTGTTTTAAAACTCTGGAATCATCGGTTCGTTTTACTATAAGGATTATGCCGGACAGAAAATAACTTGACAACTGTTACAACACCTTCAGACAGTCAAATCTCGTAGACAACTTAAGCAATGACTCAAGACTAAAAGCTAAGATCTTAATGCTTGCAGTTCGACAAACATCGGTCGGAACGCTTAAAGCAATGATCTGAAATCAGACCCTAGGATTAGACCATGAACAGGCAGTTTAGAATCGAGTAACATGTATTTGAAATAAATCTTATAAATACATACATACGACAATCCTGTCCTAAAATATGCACAAGACTTAAATGAAATAGACAAATTTGTTTTGACATACCTGTCAGAAGGCCAATTATGATAAATGACACGGGAATTAGTAATAATGAACCTAATTGAATTGTTTCAATTTTTTTATGAAATTTGCATACAAAATACAACTGTCATTATATTTTAGCAGAAACAAACTGTCAAAAATTCGAGAATCTTACGTTAACAGTCATCCCACTCTACTCCCTTTACAAAGCTTTATTTCTAATAACCTTTAACTGTCAATAATTGTCAAATCTATTTTTCCGCAGTTCTATTTACTTGTCACTATACATAAAGAGCAGGAAATTCAAGTCTTTACTTTCTTTACTTCTACTACTTTATAAAAAAAAAAACAATGTTTAGCTATACTATACATTTAGTCAATGATAATTTTTACCTTTAGATCCTTGTGTAGTTCAGCTCCCCAAGAGTCCTGTACACAATGCCTTGGCCACAATCTTTGCTTCATTGGTGGCGGACCAGCAAATATAACAGTATCATAAACTTGTGCAGAATTAGCGTCAATCTAAAAAAAAAGGAATAAGACACATTACAAAAAATCAATCTTACCAACCATTCTGACAAAAAAGAAAAAAGAAATAAAAAATAAAAAATAACTCACAGGTGAAGTTTCATCCAAAGGTCTCAATTTGACATTATCTATGAATGACACATGATCACTGGGATGCCAATCCAACGAATAAAACACTGCATCAAAATCCACCGTTCCCAATAGATTATTTATTGGATCCAGGATCTAGAAGTTACATCAATTAAATATACATCAAATTTCCTTACAAACAAAGGAGACAAGAACTTTTTTTCTATAAGTAAATTATAATTGATTCGTCCTTAGAAATACTCCTCGTTGTATCCCCAGAACTAACATTCTAATTTGAAAATGTTACACAACTCACCTCCTGCCCCTTGTGCTGTGCACTGCAATTACTTATATCCAGCGATCCACTTATAAAGTCATTTTGTACGTCAACAATAATAAAAGCATTCACAGGACGAACGATCTGTTTGCATGAAACGTTGGTGGCGGGCGGGCGGCGGCGATGATGGGCGGAAACGAGAAAAGAACACAAATAAACTTGAATACCAAAAAAAGGAACAAGAAAAAAAAAAAAACTAAAGAAAAATTAATAAGGAACTCCAGGATGTCGTCGCAAGCGTTAGTCTTAAGTCGTCTTCGCCTTCTTTCGTCCTTATCTCGTGGCAATTTATAGTAAATTTCCATTTTCTCTTGAATGTCAAGTCACGAAATTAACTATAATGTCCCTTCATGCGAATAATTCCAAAGGAGAATTTCACCATTCACCATAACACAAATGGGGTAAGGAAACAAGAACTAGATGTGTTACTGAGGACTATATTGTTGTGTCTGAAATTTAGGGTGAAAAGGGGTAAGAACAAGCCAATTCTATCCGAATTTTAAACTACGATATAATCTTTTGTATCTTAAATTTAAGGTGTCTAAATCGTGATAAAGGGTAAACATACAAATTTAAATGATGGACGACTCCAGCAAAAGGAGATTTGAAAAAATTAGCCATTCATAGGGTAAAAAGGGGTAAAAACAAACTATTTTTATTCGCTGAAAGATTATGAACAGAAACTGTCTCAGCAATTGGATTAACAAATTAGAAAAATTGTTTAAAAAATGTACATGCCACGCCCCCTGTATGATAAACCTTAAATTTTCAACTTTGAACGATATGTCATTTACGATTTTTGATGTGATGAATCTGAGAAACCGCTAGTACTATAGAGTTGAAATTTAATGAGGTTTATAAATTATCAACCTATAAAATGGAAAAGACAATTGACATAATTAAAAGAAAGATTGACAGCTGGAAACGCAAAGGAGCACAAAAAATGGAATGCCTTCAGCGGAACGATTTTGTTTCGAATTATTATGAAGGGTGTTTTTTTTTTTTTTTTTTTGAGTGTTTTCAATCTGGCACTATTTTTTTCGGAGTTGGTCTTTTTGACAGCTGTCACTTGATTTATGCTCAGTTTGGTTTGCCACTTCATAATAAATAGACTTACTCTTGAACAAAGTTTGCAAATTGTGAAAATTTATTACCAAAAGAATAGTTCGGTTCACGCTACGCATAGCCCGGCAGAGTCGGTAATTGGAGAAACAATTGATCCATTTACTCTATAGAACAATGCTTATCGCCAGAGACGCCGCCGCTGTACAATGCGCACCGAACCGAAGACGCTATTGCCGCCAGCATTGTGCAACAATTGCAGCTGTGCACATCCACTTTTGCGAAAGGATCTTGGTGCAAGAATTAAAGCCAATCGACCATTAAGCTAGTCGTACGTTCTGTAAATGGGCCCAATACGAGATGGCCACCGATCCCGATTTTCACAATAATATTTTGTTCAGTGATGAAGCTCATTTTTGGTTGAATAAAGCCATTGTTGGGAAGCCGTTACATCCTCAAAAAGTCAATGATTTATGTGCTCTATGGGCAAAGAGTATCATTGGTCCATATTTCTTCAAAAAGAAACCTGCCATTATGTTACAGTTAATGGGAAACGCTGCAGAGCCATGCTTAATGAATTTTTCGTAACTGAATTGTAGGATGTTGCTGTGGGCGACCTTTGGTTCTAACAAGATGGCGCTACATGCCATACAGCCAACGAAACAATCAATTTATTGAAGGAAACTTTTGTTGGCACATTAGAGGGCCTGTGCTGTGTTGGGCGTGGCCTCAAAGATCGTGTGATTTTACACCGGTGGACTATTTTTTGTAGGGTTATGTAAAGTCATTTATCTACGGAGATAGGCCCGAGACGATTGAGATTTTGGAAGAGAAGATCGGCCCCAATTGCTGCAAAAAGTGGTCGAAAATTGGGCCTCATGGCTGGAATTTATTTAACCCAGTTACCGCAGCCAATGTTCGACATTATTTTTAAAACATAATGGCATAGTCTTATCTTTATAATAAAGCTTAGTTCTTGGCCAAAACATTAAATTATATTCATTTTATTTCTTCTTGAAAACCACACGTCTAAAACTACACCCTTTAAAATTAAAAATTAGCTGTTCATTGAAAAAGTAAAAGTGAAGTTAAATAAAAGATCAAGGTTAAAGTATTTTTCCTAAAAAACATATGTGTGATTAATTATAAAAAACAAACAAATTTAAAAAAAAACTTATGCAAAATTCACACCAGAACTAATTTCCACTAAACAAAATGGACAATGTGTGTATGGTAAAAAACTATTTTCTCTATCTTTCTCCTTTTCAATTTTTCAAGGTGTTTTTATCAGCAATGATTCTACTGTGGATATTGTATTTGTTTCCCATCCAAATTTCTATTTTACTACGCATACATTTTCCAAAAAAAAAAAACACGGCTATTGACAATTTTCTACTTTGACAAGTCAAAGTCCCATTCAGTTCGGTCAAGTTGTCTGCCCTTGTCATAAATTGAAGAAATTCACCTTAAATGAAGTTATTTACTTTGCATCTCAGTTTAGTTTAGGCACTTAGTCACCCAAGCCGCCATAATTTTATTTTAATGTTACCAAGCACTTTCACTTTTGACTTAGATAAGACCACTTCTTTCCAACCAACAACCCTAGGTAGATTGGGTACCGCCTCCTCTGTCGTCGTCGTCGTGCGTCGTGTCGTCGCCCCTGCATGCCGATTCCTTAAAGAATCAAAAATCCTTGCGCGAATACCCATCACCTAGAATCCATTTGAAAAACTGTCGTAATCAACATGACTTGACATCGGAAATTAATGTGTATAACCTGCCACCTTTTGTATGTAACAATTTTATGACAAAAAGAAAAGTTAATGCTTGTCTTTGAGTTCCTTATAAAAGAAAGGAATTATTTTATACCATTATTGTCTTCCATAATAATAGATACGAGTAGGTCTAGGTACCTACTCAAGTCTTGTAGGTATATTTTTATATTTATCACAAAAGTCAAGTCAATTTGTACAAAAGCAACTAAATTGAATAAAAGGAACAATAAATGGCATCATTTTCTCAATATTATAGGTAAAGGGGGACGATAAAACCGCACAAGCCTCTTTTGTGAAACGATTGAAGATTTTATAAGATGGGAACGGGAAGTGTATACTTTCGTGTTTCTTATCCGTTTACATAAGGAAATGGGTTATGACGTATTTTATTATTTGATCAATGTTACCTTGACGTCACAATATAAATTGAAGACGGGCTAGTGAAGGGGGAGTGATGTGCCTTCTTGTTCCAGAAAGCGACAAGGTAACGTGAAGACTCAATAAGTTGCATGAAACTTTTTTTTTTTTTGTATTCTTTTGTTACTACATATTTGAGTTGTAGATAATTTTATTCTATATAATAAAACTGTGACGTAGAAAAAGATTTAGTGTGTGTCAAATGTAACAACTAAATAGATACATATATAAGTTCTGTAAGCGTGGTATCTTTGATTTAAGCAGGTGGACTAAAGTAAAATCCTTCTCGAAAACAATAGTTCACAAAGGAGACAAAAATTCTTTGACTACATTCAATTCAATCAGAAATTCAATTAAATATTTGAAACTTTTAACAGGAGTCGACTTTTTATATTGAAAAATGTTGTATTCTTCTAATAATTGAATGTCATTGGATAAGATGATACTTTACTGTCAAATTAAATTGTTGGGTTCAATCGTCATGAAGTACTTGGAAATAAGAATTACGTTCTGTGCTCATGTCGAAATAGTTACTGTTTAAAGAGGTTTCTTCTCAAATTGCAAAATAAAAAGAATTATTATGATTTTATTCCATATATAGAAAATAAAACTTATAAAAGACTTTTTGTTTAGATAAGGTTCGTCGTTGAACTGTAAGAGCGCCGGAGAGCTACCTTATTTTAGCAAGTTCAGGTAACGAAAAAACTGTCAAAGTGACATGACAAGGATTTAATTTTATTGTGAATATGTAATACTTAATTTTTGGTTTCTACAAATAAAAGCATACACAACGATAATTAAATATTATAAATAACTTTATATAAAAAATGTTCACACAGACATTTGCGTTATTTTTCCAATGTCATCAAAACAATTCGCAGCTGTTGGGTGTGTTTGAGAGCCTAAAATACCAGTTGTTTTAAAACTCTTAAGGTTGTCAAAAACAACCTAGGTCAACACAACCCTGGGTAAAGATCAACGAACAAACCACATGTCATTGCTTCTTTTTTGCACGAAAATTGACAGAGTTAAGGTCGGTAAGGTAGGTTAAGTTGCGTGTTTGAAATTAATGACATTATGGAAGTTAAGTAGTTTTGTATGTCTTCTGAAGGTTACCTATAAGCTTGATTCAAAAAATCTGATTATATTTAAAGCAGTTCAGTTGAACCCTTAAATATGTTACAAAGAATGACTAAATACAATCTCTTAAATTTAAGACAAATTAAAGCTGACAGGTAGGTATCACTTCAAATGTCTATCTACTTCAATACTTTTAAATGGTTCTTCTATTGCTGAACGAAAGAAGAAGGAGGGAAAAGTTCTCCCCTCAAAATCGGAATAGATAGATAATGCAATTCTATGACTTTCAATATCGAAGGACTCTTTTTTGATCAAAAGTCATTTGAATGTGTCACGTAATCTCGGAGAAGTTCAATTTACTCTTCATCTATTGAGATGAACCTTTAGGTAGATGATATCTATACTTCTACACCTATATTTATGTACTGTACACACTTTTTGATTTAAAAATCCCATAAAACTCAACTTCCTGAAATGCGTGCTGATGTACTACGAATGCTTTTCCTTGTCGATGCAAATACATTAGGGTGGGTCGAAATTTATAAAATCACCAATAAATTGTATTAACATTTCCTCAATGTTAAAACATCGTTCTTTCACACACATATATGTCAGAAAAATAGTTTCAATTCTTTTTAGGTTCTACTAAAAGTTGTCGTTGAAACTTTTTATTAAGCCATAAGCATATTTTAAATTCTAATTTTTGACTGAGATATTTTGGAACAAAACTAACCTCAAATTTTTCATTTGACTCCCTCGTTTATACCGAAATCATCATACTTCAAAAATTGTAAGTTCTATCATTATAAATCCATCTGTCAATTCGGTTGAAGTTGGAAAAAAATTGAGAAATAAAATAATTTCTGTTGACGTTTGTGGCAGCCCGAAACGAAGCTAATTTATTATCCGGCAACACAGCATCTTTGAAAGATAAAAAATCAATGACATTTCCAATAATGAGAACCAAAAAAATAAGACACTACCTGTCAAATTTCATTTAAGAATCATGTCAAATCAAATACGAAGACGGAAATTGCACACATACGAGTATTTAATTTAAGACTTTTTTTTTGAAAATTTGAAATCAATGATGGAACTCGAAAAAAGGGTTAAATTTGTAATTTTGTCATGATTTTCATTTCTTCTTTTTTCGAATCGAACTTTTCTTTATAAAATTAATGAAAATTGTAAGAAATTTCCTTTAGTGCAATTCAGACATCAAAACATCAAAATTTGATCCCAGCTTGAACCAAACGTCAAACATTAGTATTTAATGACACCCTTCACTTATGTGGAAAGATCAATTGACATTAATATTTTCCTAAAGGTACATTCAAATTTTGACGTTTGTGTTCTGTTCAATGAAACTGTTCCAAACAGTTCTACTTATTTCTAGTTTGCTGTTTATTGAGGGAATCCAGAACAATTTGGAACAGTTGACAGTAGGATTTTCTTCACTTCTTTTTTAGGTAAAACAGAATTATTGTCAAAAGTGTCACCATTATCTGTCGTAATTTGTGGTTGGATTTCATTTCGTTTGCTGTGCCTTGTATGATACTACTGAGTGGTTGCGTTAAAAAGTCTTTTTATTTGTAATATCTGGAAATTTCACCCAAATCCGATCAGCCGTTCTGGTGCCATTTAGCAACAAATATCCGCACATCCAAACTTTCACTTTTATTTTTACAAAACGTGAGTCAAAGCAAACACAATTTTTGTTTACAATTTCAGATGTCAGATGTTTTAACTGTTCCAACTTGTCTGACGTTTATTGTTCTGTTCTACCCTGTTCTATCCTACTCTGAAACTCATTGAACAGTCTTAGTATGATGGTTTGCAAGTGAGTATTTAGGGCTGTTTGAAAATATGAAACTAACGAAAGTATTAAATTAACTTTGTATGTAAAGCACGCCATCTTTGTTTAAAAATATCTGAAATCTTGACGTTAATATCTTTCTTTTTGTAATTCATTTTTAATGTGACACAGAGGTACATCAAACGTCAAAAATGAATAGTAGTAGAAAATCAAACCAAACTTTACACGATTTACACTAGCCTGATAGGATGAACCTTAATCTAATTGTATTATTGGAAGACCTTACAATATTGTCAGATCTGTCAGTGAAAAGCATACTTACAAAGTCTTGAAACCGTATAGACATACCAATTTGTACCGTTGTCTAACGTTTCTGACATTTTTTTAACTTTCGTGTTTCTTTAAAAATTGATCCACCTTAACATACATTACACACACATGAATATTTTGTATGAGTTTATAATATTTTACAGGCTTATAACCAAACCTCATATATGTATGTATATGTACATTAGCAATTCCATGTGTATGTACTCGTATGTATTACGTCGCGCATATGAATTTATTTATTGCTTAAGTCAACGTCATGAACACCGAATCGAAGGCTCGTTTCCTTTGATGCGAGAAAGTGAATAAAAAGTCCCATGGCTACATACAAATAAAAACCTCACAAACATAATTTTATTACACTTTTTATACACCAACTTACGTACATAGGAACATAACATTTTTTTTTAATATCAAACCAAACACACCAAGGAGAGGATTTCAATTGATTTTAAAGTTCCGGCCTGTTTCCTTCAAAAATTTTAATGCATTGGAACTACGAGAACGAGAATGAGAACGAAAACGAGTACTTTTATTTTTTTCAATATTTGTGTCTCCTCCGGCGGGTGGTGGGCGAAGCTCGAGCTAAAACTGGAACTGAAAGTGGAGTGTTTGCTTGCATGTTTACCAAGGGTGAGTAGGCACTAGCAGGAACCTACTGTAAAATTCTAAGGACTCAACATAACATAATCATTGTTTACAATTTTTTTGTGATTTTGCATATGCATAATGGAGACGGGTATAATGTTCAGAAATGTTTGCGATATTAAGTTAAATATGAGTGTTGTTTGGTTAGGGGAGCCAGGAGTGAAATTGAGTGGAAACCATTAAATTTATCACCTCTTTTTTTTGCCGTTTTTGTTGTTGTTGCTGTTGGTTTATTAATGATTTATTGCACAGCACAGAGTGTGTAGTGTATCATAAAAAAAAGATGACATTTACTTTGCATCAGGCGACAAAAATATAAAAATGAAAATGACAGATACGAGTACGAAGACGAGTATGTACATACCTTAATGAAGTTTTAGCGAGCTGTGATGTCATAAACTTGAAACAAAATTAAAGTCTTGGGAACAAGGATGTGTGGGTAGGTTTGCATTGTAAAAATATAATCATATTAAGTATATTTTATGGATTATATGGATATTAGGTTCTTAAAGTTGACTTCTGAGTACCTACATAATATGCAGGAATCTTATGACAGTTTCCTAAACAGACTTTAGTGCTTTTGTTTTAGTTGTGCAAGTGGCATCGTAAAAAGAAAATTTCATATTCGGCGATGAAGTGTTTATTGGATTAATTAAAATATTAATTTATCGTTTTTGGCATAAAATTTTGCGATTAAGAAATACGCTTGGAAATTATTTGCTTTATTATTGAAATTTCAAGTCGTAGTAATTAAAAAAAAAAACAGAATAGATTAAAAGAGGATTAGTGAAATGGTTAGTAAAACAGCACCGAAAAAGTTGTTAAAAAAGAAGTTGTAATGTTGATGGGCAATCGCTTAATAAGTTTCTGTTAATTAATCTTAAATAAGAGTTGTGACAAATTTAAGCTTGTCGTGCAGTATTTTCTAAGAACTGTCAGCAATGACACTTCTGGTTACTTCGAAGTGACATTTGGCACTGACTTTGGAAAAAAAAAACTTGTTTTTCGACTATGTTTTTAAAGGTTCAAGATGATATTTAGGAACAGATGTTGATTTAGGAACGCATGCACAAGACCGACACCGATGTGTAGAGACGAGATTGACATTTTTTAACTTTTACGAGACCGAAATGAGACTAAAGTAACTTCATTGCCCAGTCTCATCCTGGATCCTATCTGTTCTCGAAATTTGATCTTGTATATATGGCCTCGCCTTAGTTTAAATTTTAGGTCTCGAGTTCTTGACCCTCGAACAATGTTTCGACAATTCGTAAGTTGAAAATTTTTAAAAAGAAATAGGAGTAATGTATAGAATTAAAAGTCTGGAACTACCAAATTAGAATTATGTTCAAAATGTCCTTCCGAGACGTTTATAAGAATACAAATGATCTTAATATGGAAGTTTTTGACTTTTCAGAAAAAGCGTCTTAATTTTTTAGCTTCCTCAAAATACTCAGTCTCTTCAAAGTTTTATCCCGGGTTTATTACGAAGTAGACCAAAACTTTTCTTGTCCCATGGTCAGGCCTATTCTAAACAACAATACAGAAAAACTAAGGGAGATATGCAGAAACTAAATTGAATCTGCCCACACTGAAAGTCAATTTTTTAAAGTCAAATTGTAAAGTGTATGTTTCATTTTGGGTTAGATTTGAAAAAAAAAAAACGGTTTTATTTCATACTCACGGCTTTAATCCATCGATTCCAACAAAATTTGAATTCCTCGCGATCAATAAATCCATCACCGTTTGTATCGAAAACTTCAAAAATCTGATCCAATCTTTCTGGAGGCACTTCATAAATTTGTCCTTTGTCATTTCGAAACAAAGCACGACATATTAAAGTAAATTCTGACAGGTTGAGACGGTCATCACTGAAAAAAGGAGAAAAGTTAAAAAATGGATAAAACAAGAAGTTGTTTAAGTTATGTAAAGTTGCCTAACGACAATTCAGAAATCTTCAAATATTTATCTCAAGTTTTTGACATTTGATTTTGGATTACATTTTTTTTTTTATAAAAAGGTTGAAATTTAGTTTATAATATGATAAAAAATGTATACATAATTGCTGAGGTTTGTAAACTCAATCCTTCGGTCGGCCGAAGGAACTACATACTCGAAATATTTTTGATTTGACTTTAATAGCTAAATCACAATATCGCGTTAGGTCTGTCCGGCGTTGACGCGCGTTTGATCGTTTTTACGATTTTGTATTTCAAAAAGCGCGACCCTAGAATTTATAAAACGAAATTCAACCTCAAGCGTTCACTGACATTTCACACAAATTAAACACTATTTACAAAATAAAGAAACTAATTTCGCGCCAGACATCTCGACAACTAAAAACAAACGCATTTGAGGTTGGCACTTTTAATTTATTTTCTTTTATTTTATGTAAAAAAAAAAATATTCCAATTTTCAAAAATAAACAACAAATAGCTTTTCAGCTGTCAAACGCCTGACCGAATAGAAAAAAGCTAAATCACAATATAGCGTTATAGCTAAATCACAATACAGCGTTAGGTCGGTCGGGCTTTGACATATAAAATAGAAACTATGTATTCTTATGAGGCAATCCGAAATACTACCTCAGGCGTTGCTATGACTTTATATCGTAATATCGTAAACGCCCGAGAAAAGCAAAAGTAGATCTATTTTCTACTCGGTCGGGCGTTTGACAGCTGAAAAGCTATTTGTTGTTGATTTTTGAAAATTGAAATATTGTTTTTCTTTTTTTACATAAAATAAAATAAAATAAATTAAAAGTGCCAATCTCAAATGCGTTTGTTTTTAGTTGTCGAGATGTCTGGCGCGAAATTAGTTTCTTTATTTTGTAAATAGTGTTTAATTTGTGTGAAATGTCAGTGAACGCTTGAGGTTGAATTTCGTTTTGTAAATTCTAGGGTCACGCTTTTTGAAATACAAAATCGTAAAAACGATCAAACGCGCGTCAACGCCGGACCGACCTAACGCGATATTGTGATTTAGCTAAAATAGATCTACTTTGCTTTGCTCGGGCGTTTACGATATTACGATATAAAGTCATAGCAACGCCTGAGGTAATATTTCGGATTGCCTCATAAGAATACATAGTTTCTATTCCAAAAGTCAAAGCCCGACCGACCTAACGCTATATTGTGATTTAGCTTTTAAAGACTTAGGTAACTATGAAATCAAATCTTTTCTGAAAAAACTCAGTTTGACAACTGACCATTTCGTTTCGCTGTCACTAATTGTCATTGTTTAAAAATTTGAAATTATTTGCCTCAGTTCGCCCTTTCTATTTTTTATTATCAATTGAAAGGGAGGGGAAATAATGAAATGTCAAAGTGAATCGCCTCAAAAAGTCAAAAATTAATTTTAACACTGTCAAGGGAAATATCACATTGTTAAACTTCTTTTCAGAAATATATGTAAGTTATTAAATTGCACATTAATAATAATTCGACGCTAATGCCGCATTTAAACGGTCAAATATGTCAGTTTCAGTTGAGCTGTCAGGATTGCAGTTAAACTGATGTCTAAACGCCAAAACTGAAGCGTTTAACTGAAACTAATGAAATTTCAATAAGTTGTCAGTTAAATTCATGAACTGTGTGCTTTTTGACAGAAGAAAATAGCAAGCATGTCATGAAAGCCAACTTCACTTTGGTGTCATTTATTCCTTAACGCTACTAGCGCTTTTGCAAGCTAGGTGGAAAATGTGTTGAACTTTTGACTCTTGAGTTGTATTTTAATTTTTCTGAAAATTTTGTCATGAAAATGTTATAGGTAAGCAATGATATTAGTGGCTCTTAATTCCTAAAAAATAAACATTGTTCAAAGCCAAGTGCCAAAAGATGGCGCTTTAAATTAATTGTATTATGTCCACTAAATAAACCAGCAAGGGAGAATCAAATCTTAGCTGGTGGAATCACTTTTAAGGGAACTTTCTAATGGTATTTATCGATTTGGAGACCATATCTTATAAGGCAATGGTTACAAGGCTTAAATTGTGTCTTTCGCGAAAATTATGTGTTTAAAGTTTAGTTGGCTCCAATTATAGGATATGACTGTCACTTTTTAATGCGTGTCAATTTGTGCTACAATATTCCATTTTGATTTCAATACAACATCTTTTGAGGGCTTTTCAGCTATATTTATCGGTAAAGAAGAGAATTCAAGAATGATTGTTGAAAAGTCTATCCGTCTTACTGTTACCGATCTGTTATTAATGGTTTTCTTATCGCCAGAAATATTAGATGATATTAATGTGGAAGACGTTTTAAGCAACGAAACAATCGAAATTCAAAAAAAATGGCCGTGAACACAATTGGCCACCGAGATCTTGTGGTTTAACACATTTAGAAAGATAAATTAATGCTTCACAATCAATTCAAAAATTTAATGATGAAATCAGTACATAATAACATACAAAGTTTGTGAAAAATTTTATGCTAGCTTTTTTGATATACAAATTAAACCTCATATTGGAAAACCCTGTAATTTTTCGTTCAAAGTAAAAAATATGGAATGCAGATACCTGTGACAAAATGTGACTTTTAAATGTCAAAGTTCTTGTTTTTATCGAAGTTCCTTTTAAAACCAATTTTGTTTTTGGAGAAGATTTATCTTTTAAATAGAATATATGAGAGGCTGGAGCAGAAGTTTATTTTTATATCAATGTCATTCATTTAATACTTAATCCCTTATACCTTCTTTAATAATGTTTTATTTTTTTTTATCTAAATTTTCAAAAGAGTTTTTAAAAAATACATAATACATAACAAGTGCTGGCATTCCTTTGAAGTAACAAACAATCTTTATGTCTGAGGTTGTGTATTCAATACAGTACGGTCCCCTGAAAAAAGGACATACTATACGAGTAAAACACACATACAATTCCAGATGCAAAGAAATTTTCCATTTCCTTTTATATTACCAACTTCATTCCCTCTTAAAATATTTTTGCAAATAAGGAAGAAAAAAAAAATTCAACCATGTGTGCATTATTCATACGGATGCGGACCAGAGGGACAGTTCAATTATTTATGGAAGAAAAGGAAGAAAATATTTGCTTTTGCACCCCATCATAGCCATCCCCAAAAGAAGCATTTTCTTCTCGTGATGCCCTGCAGAAGTCCCGCCGCCCTTGTCACCGCAAAACTTTTCTTAAATAAGTTTTCCCTTTGCATTTAACATGGCTAACATGTCCGAGGTACTCATATAACATATAATTGAATTTCGTTTTGTCCCTTGATGTTTTTAATGAAACTCAATTACTGCAAAAGGAGATGTTATGCACAGAAATGGAAATGGAAGGGGGGAGTTCCCAATATAGCTCAGCACCATCAGTTCAGAATTGTATGAACTTAAACTTATCGTTAATTTGATTAGGATGGAATAATTGATGGTAAAAAAGGCTATAAGATTCTGATGATGATGATGATCAATATGGCAACTTTGTTAATTTTTTCTTTAAAAAAATTTTTGAAATTATTGCACGAGAGGGGGGGAGTGGGTGGAATTGTTATCCCTTAACGAATTAAAACGATAAGAAATATAAATGATTGGACAGAATAATGGGATTTTTTTTGTTAAATTAAAGTTTTGTATTGTTAGATAAGTCAAAGTACATATATAACTGAGTACATACTAAGTTTTGGCAGCTTATGATTTATGACTTACTTGGAGTTGACCAGTATTTTTCAAACACTTCAAATATTATTATCAATTCAACCTAATCAACTAACATATCAGTTCTATTATAGTTGAGAAGTATGGACAAGTAGCAATTTTTAATTTATATAAGGTTTCTATGGATTTATAGAACTTTCGATAAAAATGGTTTTGGTTTCAAAATCAATATTTCTTTTAAATCTTTTAAAAGTAAGACATAGAAAGCTGACATTTGTATAAAGATTGCAAAGATGTTATGACGTTAAACTTTATGTCACTGAATTTAAAAAGATTTTTTAGAAGACGCCTTGAAAGAAAACTGTCAATCTATTATAATTTCAACAGTTAGACCCTAGTCTCAAAAAAACACACTTAACGAAACATTATAGCAAAACTACAATTGATTTTCACCAAAAAGTAAATCTTTAATTGAAACTTCTCAAGATCTCTTATTAAAAATTATAAAAAGGATTATTTTCTTTGGGAATATTTAAGGTCTCCTGTCTTAAGGAATAAGCCAGCTAAAATTGATGCAAAGGTTAAATGTCCGATTTTCATAAAAGCAAAACGCAAATATTTGTAGAGAAAATGTGAAACTATAAAAATTGACATGCAAACATTTTTTCTACGACTTTAATATGATTGCAATTGATCGCATGTAAACAAAGCATGCTTTTATGAAAACACCCAAAGTAATATGAATATGGTATTGAGTAGAATAAGTTGTTTATTATAACTCTGCAGGAAACTTAAAGTAACTTCTCGAAATTTATATTTAGTATTTCTTTATAATTTCGTGTTGACTTTTGTCTTCTAATATCTTATTTTTTGCATAAAAATAATAAAAGAATGTTTACTATCCAAATAAATGGTTTGTATAATAAATTCTATAACAATTTAAAGATTATTCAACTGGTCTTTAAAGTTGCTGGAAACTTAGTTGCATAGTTTTTGCTCTTCCATATAAGCCAATGAAATTGAACAGGGAGATGCCAAGGTGGTCAACTTTAAGCTGTTGGCGGTAAATCTTACAACAAGATCAATATATGTATTTTCAAAGTCTTACTGCAAATGTAAGTAAAAACATTCTAAACAAACTTTTGTACATTTCCATGCAAACCTCAACTCAACTAGCATTTTCATTCTTTTTCCAACATTGCCTAACAATTTACATAAATACACATTCTTCGAACACACCCCATGTAGAACAGCTGTCGTTTTTTTTTTGTTTTCAAACTCAAATTGAATAATTAACTAAAATGTAAAGAAGTTAAGCAGAAATTTCTTTGACAAGTGAGTTTGTAAATTTATAAGTTTTGTTTGCGATATGCATTCAATTTTTTCTATTTTCAATTGCACTTTTCCCTTTTATATTTTGTCCGTGACAGAAGATTTAGAAATTTTAACATCAATAATTTGACAAATAATGTTAGGGACACCAACTTTAAGAAGACAAATTAAAAGTGAATATAGCGTTTTATTGGTACTCGAATACTATGTTAAGGATAGATTACCAATAAAACACGGCTACTATAAATCAAACCTACAATAATACAAATAGAGTTAGACTCCAGTAAATTGACATTATCTGTCATTCTTGAATATCAAAAATTTACTCTTGTTAATAACAGAGTGTGATCTATTTGCTTTTTGACAGAATAGACCGTTCGCGTCATGCCCAGATGTTTGGATTCTATCTATTTAAATAAAAGTATACCTCGTATAAGATATATGTTTGCTTAGGAATTATTAAAGTTAACAGTTCAGATTAAATAAGTAAATTTGATGATAATATAATTAATATTTGTTTTTAGATGAGTACAATATTATGTGCAAATCAATGAAAAAGAATTATGGCAGTATAAATATGGCCACTGTGTAGACCTTTATAAACTTTATATGGAACACACCAAACGAAACTACCATTATTACATACCATTACACTTTTTTGACAGTAAGGAAGTCACCATATCTGTATTTATCTATGTACAAGGTAATTACCTGAGCAAGCAAGACTTTTTTACTACTGCATACACAAAGATTTCATCAACTCACTGTACAATTATTGGTATGACAATTCAGAATTGAGTAGAGCAGTGAGTGAGATAATTATTTGTCAAATCAATGGGTGCGTTCACATTTCTAACCGAAAAGCATCTTAACGCAATTAACATGCAATATTAGTGTTATTTTTTTTTTGTTGGTAAAAATGAAACCTAACTTAAGTTAAAGACCGAGTCAATATTTCTTATTATTATGAAATTCCCGGTTGAATCTCCTTTAAAATCTAAAATAACTGTCAATTGTTATGTCGATGAAAGCAAATTGCAAATTGATTGATTGATAAATCTTTTCCTTTTTCGACAGCCCTATAAATATTTAAATTTTATTTATTTTACTTTAGATTTAATTTTTTTTAAAGATGATTATTTTGAAAAAGACGCTGTGATCAAAAATGAACATTCCTTGAAAATAAGAAACAATTTTCAATGAGCTAGTGCTAGAGTAATTATAAAACATAGTAATTGTAAGTAATCATAGTTTTCGAAATTTGAAATCCGAAGGGTGAATTAAAAAATTAAATGATGGCCAAAAATATTTATTGAATTAGTCATCTTTAACATCGACCACAGTTTTCGAATCATCCTCTCTGATAATGAACACTTTAATTTAAACTTTTGAAACAGATGTAAAGAAATTTCAAAAAAATAATTTTAGGTTTTAACAAGGAAAATTTGTATCTAATAATGATTTTGAAATATCAAAATATACACATGAAAATTTTTAAGTCGCATTAGAATTAATGTAACCACATTTTAAAAGAATAAATTTTGAAAAATCCGCCGAAATATTTATAAAAATAATGAAATTGAAATCTTTGATTAGGTAAGTTATGAGGAAACACCAATGGACGTTGTAAATATTTTCTGATACCATCACTTTTCACTTAAAGATTTAAATGCAAGAAGTGTCAAATGTCGAAAAGCTTCCTAACAAATGTGATCAATTAGTAATTTATTAATGTTATGTTATTTTTATTCATTGAAAACTTTCTAAGTGTATTCTTCACAAAACTAGAGAAACTAAGCTATTTTTTCTTTCAATTAATTAAGGACTTATTATTAAATAATTCTCATCATAAGATAATTTCAAAAATAGCAACAAAAAAGTAATTTTATATCTCACATAACCGGATTGTACTTTAGATTAGAGTGACTTAAAAAGCGAAAGTATTCAGAAATGTACATTGATTTCGTAGATACTTATCCATATCCATGTAATTTGAATATTTTAGAAAATGTTATTTAAAATTAGAATTCTAGGTTTCTAATTAAAGCTCACAAGATTAACCTAGCATTGCCAAGGTTTTTTTTTATAACACAAAATTAGAAAAAAAATTCAAATATTTTACTTTAAACTTGAAAACTTGATTGTAGTAGGTATCGTTTTATGTTATTTGTAGACGAAAATAAAAACACAAATTTAAACAGTAATATAACATTAATTATGCAAATTCTATAATCAGTTAATATTAAAATAAAATATTTATGTTAATTTATGAAATTTATAAAACCTTTAAGCAAATTTTGGATTTTTGTCTGCTTATTTAATTTAAAAAAAAAAAACACAATTCATTAAAATTTTTTAACAAATTAACTATCAAAGTATCAAAAACAAAATTAACTCACCCGTCTTTATCGAATGCCGTAAAACAAGCATCCATTGCTGAACCGTTACGATCTTCAACGTCGATTGGCGGGGTTGGTGATTCCATATTCAACTAAATGCGATGACTTTTCAACACTGTGATTTAAAGCTGCTGCTTCTGCTGCAATTCAGGTCACACAAAAATAAAACAACAAGAACCATAAGTGAACTTTGCCTTTACAATTTTAAATATCTACAGAATTTAGCTTAAAAAAACTAAAGAAAAACAACAAGAAATAACTCATAAACAATCCCACGGTAAATCGAAGGCAGCCCGAAGTTTCATTTAACATATGTATATAAAATTGTTTCACTTATATACAATAAATTACTACCGAAATTCGAACAAAACAAAAAAAAAAAAGAATACCAGTCCCGAGTTATTCGAATTTCGAACCCGAACCGAACAAACAGAACACATGCAATGAAGCAGAGAATCTGCACGTCAAAAGTACAGCTACACAATAACGTAAGGCAGGTACTCTAAATTTATTTTCTGGTTCAATAAGTTATCGAAATAACAGTAGCTGACTTGCGGGTGGTCGCTAAGCGCAACGCATTCTTTCGAGTACGGTATTATGAAGGTTTATCATGCTCACATACGAGTGTTGCGGAAACTTACTTGGTTGAACTCTTTGATTAGCGAGGAAGCACTGGATAATTAAAAATGTCAGTGCTTTTTTCGTTTTTTTGGAGAAGAAGAACAAAAAATTCGTTAAACTGTCAGAAAAGTAACGGTCTTAACGCTCAGCACTTCAGAAAGCGGATATTAATTGACATTAGGGTAATAACGCTCGTAAACCGTAATCGCAATGCAGTAATTCAAGACTTAAGCGCGATAGATTGGTATAGGTAGAGAACTGTTACGCGAATGCGGGGATTTTTTTGTAAGTTGCTATTATGTCAGAGCAAGATGACAGGAACGAACGTGTTCTTTAATTGATTTTTCGCTTCGGTGATTTTCTATGAGCTGAAACTGATAATGGAATTCGAATAGACTAACAATAAAGATGGAGACAAAAAAGACAATTTAAATACAAAACAATTACAACAAATTAAAATTTAAATACAAATTTTTTTTATAGATACAGGGTGATTCGATCAGATTAGCCCTGAATACTCTTAAAGCTAGAAGATCGCACAAAGCTACTAACGTTTGTTATGTTAAGCGAGTATAAAATGAAAAATACATTTAATGACACATTAACTGCAGTTAAACAAGGAATTAGTGCGGATCATGAAATTTGATTATGAATTATGGTAACTATAGGTACCTACTAGTGCAGGAATTATTCAATTTAATAGTCAATTTAAAGGTTAAAGCTTGGATTCTAAAGTGCATACATCTGATCATAACTCAGCTGTCAACGTGACGTGACGTAAACAAATGCATAAATAATGAAGATTCGAAGTATTTAAACGAATTAAGAAATCCAAAGGTTGATGCACTACAAAATAAGGAAAAATAATGAACTCGTGTAAAAATTTTAATTTTCCTTCTTCTTTTTGTCAGCAGTTTGTACTTTTGTTATTTCAGATATCCTTTTGGATTGCAAACCGAACGCGGACGCTGAATTTTTTGATATTACTGACAGATATTTGTTTCCAAAAAACTTAGTCATACCGTAGACAGACATTGTCATGTCAGACAAGTTGAAAGTTTTGTTCGAAGTGCAGTAACCTTTGTCAAAAAGTTAACTCGTATACTTACATTTATTTCAATATACTTATTTTCACCAGAACTTAAAAAAAAACATTTCTGAAGAAAGAAAGCTCTAATCCAGAATCAGATAGGATCTTCACAATTATTCGTCTATTAGTCAAGGCCTTGAACAAAGCCTGTGCTAAAGTTGTGATTGAAAAGACATAACGCACACAAACCTCATAAGTTGTAGAAAGTAGAAAAGAAAATAGTGTTACATGTTCTACCTATATAATTTTCTGCAAGTCTTTTAAAATATTTAACGAAAGAAAAATTCCTGATGAAGAAAGAAAAAGGATATTTCGAAGAATACAATACCTAGCTCATATAAGGTTCTTGAGTTGTAGAGGTCTATTTTGTCCATACCTTCAAGAGTACTCGTAACATTTTTTACCCATTTTGGAAAAGGAATGCATTTTTCTTTGAAACAGGATTGACACGATTTTCTTGATTTGATAACAGTAGCATACATCTCCAGATTCTCCACTTTTGATATTTTTCCCCACCTCCTTTGATATTTCATACAATATTGCCCTTCAGCAACATTGAGAATATAAATTCTTTAGTATTGGATTTATGTTAATAGCAGGAGATTTTTTACTCAAATAACGAAAGTTCTGAAAATCTTTGGAGCTCTGCAAAAGGAAGACTGAAACTCTGCCATTGAAGGCCTTTAACAAAATATTATATTACGAGTGATTAGCTTTGGCAACAAAATACTTCAGTTGTGAAATCAGCGGGTAGAGATAAAACCAAAATTGTATAATCTCTCCGAAAATGTTACTATAGTCTATCCTTTATAAATTGTTTGCCTTTCATCCGCACTCTTTTCTTTTTCCATAAGTCTTTCTCATTTTTAATAATTTGAAAGCTCTTTCAAGCTCTTTCAGAGTTGACCCCTCCGAATAATGAAATGGCAAACATTTTAAGAAAATGTGTTCAGGGTTACCTTCGTTTAATATTGAAATTCTTTTTTTTTTAATTTATAAAAATGAAATAATATTTATCTTTTTTCACACTACTAAGATGTAAGAAAAAAGGCACGTTTTTGAAGGTTATCTCCAGTAGGCCTACTCCCTTTTAAATAAATAACAAGTGGAAAATAAACATGTAATCTTACATATTAATATAACAAAAAATTAAATTAACAACCATAACATAAACCAATACCACAAAAATACACGAAGTATCAATACATTTTTTTTAATTCAATATAGAACGAATATAGGGCGCTCTACTGTTTTAGAAAAAGCTCTCCCATAAGGCCTGTGAACTACGGGATCAAGTTTTAGATACTTTACAATTTTACAACAAGCTACATGCATTATGTATGTCTGGAATATTTCGACCGCATATACTGACAACTGGCAAGAAAATCGGATGCCGGCCAGAAAAAAAATCGAGACATTCGTAAGTTAACTTTTTCATGTCTCAAAAATTGGCACAAAAATTACTCTAGAAAAGTGAAAGAAAAATTAACATCAAACCAGAATTATCTACCATCAGAAATTGTGAATTTAAAATGGAAGCAAATATTTTCATGCTTCGAAACTATGTAATTGCCAATATTAAAAATCGGTGTTAACCCTGAACTTCAAAAATGTCAAGACACTGTAGACACTTTGGATAAAGTAATAAGTGGCTACACTTGCAAGAGAATGACGAAACGATGTCCTCAATTGGTTTTTAGTAGAATGGTAAATATTTCTACTAATGGGAACATTATACTTTTATTCAAATCAGATAAATATTCTAGCATACATGGCTGTCTTGCGAAGAGGACATACTTTTGAAAAATCAGGGAATGCAGCTTGTAACTTCATTCATTCAATGGCGACTAACATTGCCTGGAGAACATGATTCATTTCAAAACCTCTCTATCAGCCCCACGGTTAACGAACCCAAAGTATGCAATTATCTTCTCGAAAATGAAAACAGAGACTCGTACCTTCCATCAGTTAATGGAACTGATTCCGCAATCATTTCCACACTTATCCTTTAATAATACTTGAAAATGACTTCCGGTTTCCTCTGTAAGCCGGACACGACGAACGGGTTCAATAATGCACTGAATTATACACAAATGCATAACATAAAAAAACATAACTACCCAAAGAGGGTGGATTGGATGCAGAATGCAGATGCAGATGCAAACCATTGCGAGTTGTGACTTCGGCTGATTGTGGTCAGATTCAATTATAATTTCTCATTAATTCAAAAATAAATCCACTCTCAAATCCTCGCGTGACCTATGGTAATCTCAACGGACCTGGAGACAACATGAACATGAACATCACATCACAATCACCGCAGTCTCTAAAAGAGCTGGTTTATTCTGGTACGGTCCAAATGTCATTGATTTAACATACGTCTCGTGTCGCGGAATCCATGCATCACGCACATGAACATTCTGGACAATCTGTTTTAACTTCAACCTTTTGGCAAGGTTCTATATTTTTCCCGATGATGATGATGCTGTGCATGGTTAGGAAATGTTCTATTAATAGGAAACCAGTGCCAGATTCTATGAACTAGTGCTTCAAAGACAAAACCACTCCGGTTGGGTGTTGATAGGTCAACATCATCAATAGATGCATGCATCGAAAGTTCAGACTCTCCTCAAAAGGTCATGCAAAGGTCACAGATATATAAATTCTGCCGGTATTGAGTTCATATCATCCATACTCCATAGCTGGCAGAAAAAATGAACCAACATACACACACCAGGCAAACAACGCATTATGCGGTCAGGTCATATCGTCAAAAGTCAATACCTAGGAGGTGCCTTGTGCCTTGCCTGCTCTTCTGTGCTTCTGTCTTCTTGCTTGAATGGGAACACCCAACACCGGAAGGTTCAAAGTTTAATAATAAATTAATTGAATTGATTGTACGAGTATGTATATTTTACGCAGATTGCAAATGGGCGGAAAAGAGGATTACTCCGGTGAAATGCAATTATTGTCGAGCCCTGAAATAGGTCAATAGCTTTATTTGTGCCTGCAGATATGTGCATCTGCTTTTTGCATTATTTTAATTAATTTTTATTGAAATGTTCGACTTGGAGTTCGGTTTCGTATAATTCGGTTTGTAGATTCGTATATGAATCCACATACACTGTGAAGCGGTGACGGCGGAGGTGGTTGCGTTCATTAAAAATGACATAAAGTATGCTATCTGCGAGCAGGGGCGCATATGTCATTATCATACTACACTAGTTCCTGGATATACCACGGAATATATTGGGGGCTCTGAAGCAAATTGCGAGCTACCAGGGTTCTCACGTTCTCACAAATTTATCAAGGAAGAATAAAATATAAATGAGGAAGTTTTTTTTGTAACAACAAATAAAGAATAAGGCTATCCTTTTGACATGTCAATTCCATATTAACGTGAATGACAAGTGATTACTGTTGAACATGGCATGGCACTTTTTTCTTCTCTGAAATACATGTACATCGGCTCACACCTTATGTCAAAGAGTTCCAAAATGTAAATTGTGGTAAAAAAGGTAGAAAAGATTACATCTTCCATTTAACATCCTTAAGTTTTGACGTACTTCAAAACAAACGTCATAATCATCTGCTAAAATTGCAAACGTCCAAAGCTGACATTTTCATCAAAAAAGCATTTAATTTTAGACAAACGATGAAAAACTCTGGGGCTTTACATTAGGCGTTTTTCTTTTTAAGCTCAGAGCAGAGAACTGAGTTGTCAAAAAAAGATCTGTGTTTCTTTTTTAGCTCAGACACATCAGAGCGCTCAGTTTGTGTTTCTTTTTTCAATCGGAGCTAGCTCGGAGCGCGCTCTACGAGCTCTAAATAAAATGACCGAGCGAATGGAGTAAAAAGATGAGCGCGACTATGTCACTTTTTTGTTCATGTGGTATGACAGAGACAGACTGCTTTTGGCAGTTCAGTGCTTAAGTGTGTTTCTTAAATATATCGGAGAACTCTGATCAAACTCTGCTCAGAGCATACTCGACGTGCTCAGGCTCTGCTCAGTGCTCTGTTCAGAGCTAAAAAAGAAAAACGCCTATTAGTGAGGGAATAACAAAGTACATGGTGGCATTGACCGACGACGCCACAGCGAGAAGAACAGCTGTTGGCTACTCAAAACGAAGAAAGAGTGAACTGTCAAAGCTTTTTAAATCCGGAAATCTTAGCATAACCTTTACGATGCTCCTGGATCCAATACCAACCTCTTTGATTCCATGCAAGAAAAACTCCAGGGATGTACAAAGTTTAAGGTCATCAGAAAAAATACTTCAAAGTTTTAATAATCTCCCAGTAATTTCTTGTATATCAAATATTTTATCGGAATTCAATTTATATTTTTTAAATCCAATCAATGTTTTAAAATAAATTATTGTTACTTGTATAATTTAATTTGTTTTTCTTCGAAATAGAATTGAAATTTAGTATTAACAAGCAATTACAAACTCCATCATAAATACTCTATCAATTAAGCTTTGAGCCACTGTATATTAATATGAAAATTATTGATGTTTGAGATAAATAAACAAAACGAACATTTTAAATCTGCGTGGTTCCGTGATTTTGATTTTTTTTTCTCATATCTTCTTTTATTATATTTACATAATGTTATTCAATTTAATGTTGGTTAATATTTTTGATGAAATGATTTTATTTTGCTGTTCGTTATTTTATCGTTCATGAGTTGTGGGAATTTAAGCAAAAATAAGTTTGCTTTCAATTTGAGAAACATTCGTTACATCTAATGAATCATTTCAAATAACAAAATTAATAAAAAAGGAAAGCAAATAACCGCACTAATAAAATTACAAAAATCGAAACTTAATTATTAATTAACAGATTTAATAAAATATCACAAAAATTATAAGACTTATGGAACTGACTTAAAAAAGAAAGTCAACTCTATGACACATTTCTCTTTTGTCATCATCATTAAATACTTGAATCCAATATCATCCAGCATCCACAAAGAATTTGACATGCATCCTAGTCTGCATCAAGGATGGTCTTGAAGTTTCACGTTGCGTCAGAGAAGAGTTCTATTATAAGAAAAATGAATTTTACAAAGAAACAAAGATCCTTATTATACGAGAATCTGACGACATTTATTTTTATCGACTCTATTAAGCCAAATTTACACATGTGACAATTCAACAACTTCAGAAAAATATTAGATGAAACGGCTCTCTAAGAGATGTATTTAAAGCAGTTAATTCTGTCAAAGGCTAATGTCAGTTTTCCCAGCATTTTGTACCAATAAATTTTCATAACGGTGCTTTTTTTGTGAATGTGTTATCCTCGACTTCTTATTAACTGTCAAAAAATTGTTTTTGTATGTACATATATCGTAGTTAAGGCAGCTTACAATTAAAATTAAAGATTATCGAACAACTCCACCTGTCATTTGAAGTGCTGCTTGAATAAACTTTTAATGCGGTAACTTTGACAGTTCTACATGCGGCAACTATCTAAGTCAGTTGATTCCAAAATATTTTATTAGTTTTTCAGTTTGAAATCATCCCCTTTCTGAGACAAATTAGAGTGAACTTCTGAATCGTATTGTTCACAAGGGTTACCATCCGTCCGAATTTTCCCGGACATGTACTCTTTTTTCACTGTGTGGGGGAAGTCCGAGATAGTTTTTGTTAATTGTCTGGGGATTGTACTCTTTTTACTTTTATCTAATATAATTTAATGTTATTCAAAAATTAACCCGGTTCATTTAAATTAAATCAACGAACAGGTCTAATACAAAAGAAAAGAAATTATAGAACTTTTGAGCTGTCATATAGGTCAAAACGAATACATAAATCTAAAGCCCCATTTAGACGATCATTTCAGTTTCAGTTGAGCTATCAGTTAATCTTTCTGTTAAACTGAAAGTGATGGAATTCCCATAAGTTGACAATTCAGTTGTCAGTTAAACTGATGAACTGAACACCGAACTGTGTCTCATTTTAACTGAACTGAAAACAGATCGTCTAATAGGGGCTTTATGTAAGTTAGAATTGCGCCCGTTTTCACTTCACTTCTTAAATGTTTAGGTACGTTTAATTTGTTTCTTTCAAAACTATTTGAAGACTCAAAAAATTTCAACATTTATTAATGTGTTTTATGTTAGTACAACTTCTTGTCTTTTTGTACTCTTTTTTCAGTCCTCATTTGTCCGGGAAAGTCCGCGTTAAGTTAAACTTCATCAAAACAGATGTGGCTATAATAAAATTGACTTAATATTAATCTTGGAGTAAGTCCAGAGTAAACCGTACACGTTAAGTGATTAAATTATATTTTTTTTTTTTTGTGGAAAAATTCCAAACAAATTGTTGTAAAACTAAATTAGTTTTTGTAATATTATATTTTGACTGTTTTGAGATAACAAAAACTTTTTCAGATCGCGACCATACCATTTCCATCTACTTTTTTAATTTAAAAAAAAATCGATTTCGATAGATATTTTTGCAGTGATACCAAATTAAAAATCACTCATCAGCCTAAAATGAGTTCAGCACTGAAAAATTCTTTGTTTAAAAACTATGCCTTAGCCTTAATTAGTAATTTACTTTCTTACTTAAGTTTTACGTTTTACAATAAAAAATAACTATTTGTACAAAATCTACCAAATAAATATTTTTAAACTTCTCTTAATTTTTTTTTCTTTCATAAACAAAACGTTCTTTTCCTAACTAAAACTATATATATATATATATTTATAAATCCATCACCATCTGTAATATCTAACAACAAAAACATAAGCATACAAATAAAATTAATCGATTTAATATCAAAAGGAAGAACGAACAATATAAATTATTATTAACACTTGATGCCTTCGCGACATGCGGTAAGACGTTATACTCGTATTTGAACCAATCAAGTGCATGTAAATAAGGATGAAACTACTTATAAACAATCTCAACTCAACTAAATTCAACAGAAGACTCAACATCATCGCACCGTTAATAAATTGATTCAATTATGTATTTACTTAAACTAAAAGAAAACAATGAATTGTGTCAAGCGTGAATATTGTGAAACAGTAGGTTTTTGAGGTTAGGTGAGAGTATGGGTGTGTATATGGGAAAAAGGAAATTCGTTCCGTGATAATAGTTTACCGCCCGCGGATATTTGCCATTGCCATTTTTCTTTGTCATTTGTCATCATCAACGCAAACACACCAAGTTCTCAGACTATGCACATCACCGACACGACAAAACACAAGGTGACAATGCAAGAATAAATGCCAATAGTGTTAAATATCAATCTTTTCAATTCACAATGAAGAACATTGGAGAGCATGGGGTGGAAGAGAAGTGTTTCAATTCATGAGAAGTGTTTCGTGTGAGACAAGAAACCGCATAGTCATATATTTTTTTTTTAAGCTAAGCACTACGAGACGACAAAGGAGCAGGAACTTGATGGATCGACTTCAATTGATTATACTCGTACCTGGAGAACGAAAGTAGATGATGTTCGACGAAGTTTGCAGCTACGAGGTAGTTTCAGGAAACGAATTGTGTTAACATTTTGAACCTGAATGCTTTGGAACAAAAAAAAAACACTCTTTTGGACCTTAATCTATCAATTAAATGATAGAGATAGAGATTGGCAGGAAATGAAGAAAACAAAGACGGTCATCTCAAAAATTCAACTTCTATATTCCTGAATTTTATGTTTTCGTAAGTTCGATCGTATTTAGTCGTCACGTCGTCTTTGTGATAGGGCAGGACAAGAACATGACTCCTCTTCTTCTATTATAACGGAGCTAATGCGCCATCTACCAACCGAAATAAGTTGCTTTGAGAGTTTAGCATCAAGCATTGGACAAATTAATTTTGTTGCTAGAATTCAGCATTGTCTAGTTCTTAAGTCAAAGGTTAAGGTTACTCGCACGTAACAGTTTTAAAAAACATAAACTTTTAATGAATGTCAAATAAATCTTATATGTATTTCATGAACATTTTTAAGCTTTTTGATCAGAGTTCTTCGATTTATTCATGAATAATATATTGGTGCACTCAAGACTGAACAGCCGAATTAAACAATTTCTAACAATTCGTGGTTTAATCTAAGAACACCTTCACATTAAAATTGTGAGAAAACCAAATTAATAAAATCACATATCAATTTATTATTATTGGTAAGCTTTATTATTTTATTTAAAAACAAATCATCAAATGAGAAGTATTACACATTGAGTAATTCTAATTAAAAAAATAGGTATAGCCCATGCCTTACTTTCGACCCACACACACATGCACATCGATTTGTATTTTATTTCCATATTCATCATAACAATTTCCTATAAAAATGCAAAAAAAAAAACAATTTTAAAAATTTATTTTAAATCGACTTCAAACACACGAAAAACAATATCCTTACCTTTATTAAACAGTATTACTTCGATGTCAAGAAGATGCTTATTTTCATCATAGCATACACACCCATCACCTACACCTACACCTACACCAACAAGACCTCCGTCAATCCTTGCAGCAAAAGCAATAATTGCAAATAGAGCAATGAACATAAATTTGAATGCAAACATTTTGAGGATTCTTTTCTTTTTTTTTTTTTAATTTCAGGAAACACTTTCTAATAGAAGGAAACAAGTTTAACTGATGAATTTCATACAATTTCTTTCGCTTTTATCTAAAAAAATTGACACAAATGTCAAAATGCAGCACGAAGCACGTAGAGGTTAAGAATCTTAATGAATAAATACAATTACATATGTAATCTTTATAAAATTAATAAAAGCAGCAATTGCTTCAAGTGTCAACCCATCAGTCAGTTTTTTATTGCAATTATATTTGTTCTAAAAATTTGAAGAAACATTAAGTCAACAATGCCCGGTTGGTTTGGGAAAATCTGAAGTGATGTTTTAAATGCAATTACAGTATTTTACGGATATAAGAAACTCGCCTATAAGAAAAACACTATATAATAAACTAATTTTTGAGTGCCAATATCAATTATTAGAATAAAAAATAATTGCTTAAAGAAAATTACTTCATCAAAAAACCTTTGTCAAGCTTTTACTCATCCTTGTAATACCACCTTTAATGACAGCTTTTCTGTGAAATGACAGCAGCAGTATTGGAAAGACCGCGAAATATAAATATTTTGACATTTCCATCAACATTTGACTTGTACATACAAAATATCTCGTTATGTCCATTGATTTTATATAGTATAATAAATGTTATTTCTTATATCCGATACTTTTATAAAAGAACAACTCGGACATAAGAAAGAAATTTCTTGGATTTTAAGACTTTCATATCCGTGTTGCACTGTATTATCTTTATTTTGCTTTAGTAAAGCAAAAGTAAATGTTGGCAGGAGAGCATTACCATGCCATGTGATAAAAATATTTGTTTTTTACGTAATATTTTTGAAAGATTAACGCTTTTTTTATATTTGAAAGGTGAACGTTTTGAAAAGCAATTAAAAAGGTTTTGTAATACATAATGGCCTTTGCTCGAATGCAACTTCAAAATCACACTGCAATATAAATATGGAATGGTTATGAGGATTTCTAAATTGTAGGTTATTATGGTAGATAGAGAAAAAATTTGTTATAAAAACTATGTTGTCAAAATGTGGTTTGTTTCGAAAACCGTCTACTTTAAATATATTTGCTCCCTTATAAAGATATTTTTTCTTCTTACTTTTCATGACAAAGTTTTAAAACATCTTATTTCTTGGTTTTTATGCGAAAAAGGAGAGAACCAAGATATTGTACATTGAAATTCTATCCGAAAACGCGTAAATAATTATTTTGATTTTATTACTTGCTGTTACCTGCAACTTCATCCGCGTCAATTTCAGTTATTATGATCACAATTAAAATTCAGTTTTTTTTAAAAAATTCATTTATTTTAAAGTACTTCTTTGTAAACAATATCTTCAATTTTAATTTCAAAATGAGGTACCTAACCTTCTCCAGTTAAAAGTAACTTTGAAGTAAAATTTATAGCATAAATGTTACTTTTTATCCCGGTAAAATGTATAGTGGGATACATTTTTTTTTAATTCTTAAAATACCTACAGATTAACTGAACGGATTTGGATACAATTTTGCACAGAGATTGCATTAATTTCCACCAAATTTAATTACCATATAGAAAAGTTTAAAGTTGGTCAAATTTTAAAGATAGACCTTTATTATTTCAGAATTTAAGATAATTTAAAGAGAAATATTTCGTTCTCCCCGTTTTTGCACCATTTTGCACTGATACTTTGCTCCGAATGCATTGTGATATTATAGGTATATGTACAGAGCCTAAAGCCTTCCTCGACTAATGGGCTATCCAACACAAGAAGAATTATTCAATTCGAAGCAGTAGTTCCTGAGATTAGCCCGTTCAAACAAACACAATCTTCAGCTTCGTTGTAACCAAAACTTTACTTCTAGATGATGATATTTACAATTTATTTTCTATAAAAAAGGTGAGTTTCAGAATCTTTATGGCTGAATCACAAACACGCTTTAGCTTGGGCTTCGTCTGCGTTACGATGGACTCGCTTCAAGGTTGCTTTGAATGACATTTCTAATATGGCATTTCTAAAATGACACTTTTGTCATTAGCAGCTGTTTTTTTATCTCAAAAGTTTGTTTTGAACATTTTCTTACACTAGAAATTACCAATTATTGTGTGTTTCAACCTTAGAAAGGCATTTTCTGATCTACACAAATAAAACGTTTTCAAGAAAAAAATGTATAGTAATTCTATATTTCAATAACTTACCTTTGAACTATATCTATTAAACGATGGGAATCTTTCCAAAAATAATTTTTTTTTGTTTGTTGACTTTTTTTACATCTTTTGAGCTGTCAGACAAAGAAAATGTTCAGCAAATTTGAACTAGAGCTTCCGTTTGGAGTCACATTACGTAACATTACGTTCTTTTCCTTACGATTGTCAAACGAAACGTGAGGTCGAAGCTACGTGGTGATAGCATGCATTGAATTCCTATGGCTGAACTCGTAAACGTCAGGCGAAGCCGAAGCTAAAGCGTGTTTGTGTTTCAGCCATTATTCAAATTTGACAGTTCATAGTTCAATAGCTGGTTGGCGAATAATATGTTGGTAGCTTATATGTATTTGCAAAATCGAAAACAATTAAAGACAGAAGAAACTCACCAACTAGATATGAGAAAATTTAGAATTGTCATATTCGGCTTGTGTGTGTCTAACTCGGTTTATAATAACGTTTTCAGATAAATCACTGGGCAGAACGGCAACTGATGGTATGTAAAAACAGTGGAGCTTTCATTTGACGTTAAAGCTTCTACTTAGAAAATATGTACAGGCTTGCTTATTATCATTGTAATATCTTTTTGACACCAGTATTGATTTGATTCAACTTCTATATTCCTGAATTTTATGTTTTCGTAAGTTCGATCGTATTTAGTCGTCACGTCGTCTTTGTGATAGGGCAGGACAAGAACATGTCTCCTCTTCTTCTATTATAACGGAGCTAATGCGCCATCTACCAACCGAAATAAGTTGCTTTGAGAGTTTAGCATCAAGCATTGGATAAATTAATTTTGTTGCTAGAATTCAGCATTGTCTAGTTCTTAAGTCAAAGGTTAAGGTTACTCGCACGTAACAGTTTTAAAAAACATAAACTTTTAATGAATGTCAAATAAATCTTATATGTATTTCATGAACATTTTTAAGCTTTTTGATCAGAGTTCTTCGATTTATTCATGAATAATATATTGGTGCACTCAAGACTGAACAGCCGAATTAAACAATTTCTAACAATTCGTGGTTTAATCTAAGAACACCTTCACATTAAAATTGTGAGAAAACCAAATTAATAAAATCACATATCAATTTATTATTATTGGTAAGCTTTATTATTTTATTTAAAAACAAATCATCAAATGAGAAATATTACACATTGAGTAATTCTAATTAAAAAAATAGGTATAGCCCATGCCTTACTTGCGACCCACACACACATGCACATCGATTTGTATTTTATTTCCATATTCATCATAACAATTTCCTATAAAAATGCAAAAAAAAAAACAATTTTAAAAATTTATTTTAAATCGACTTCAAACACACGAAAAACAATATCCTTACCTTTATTAAACAGTATTACTTCGATGTCAAGAAGATGCTTATTTTCATCATAGCATACACACCCATCACCTACACCTACACCTACACCAACAAGACCTCCGTCAATCCTTGCAGCAAAAGCAATAATTGCAAATAGAGCAATGAACATAAATTTGAATGCAAACATTTTGAGGATTCTTTTCTTTTTTTTTTTTTAATTTCAGGAAACACTTTCTAATAGAAGGAAACAAGTTTAACTGATGAATTTCATACAATTTCTTTCGCTTTTATCTAAAAAAATTGACACAAATGTCAAAATGCAGCACGAAGCACGTAGAGGTTAAGAATCTTAATGAACAAATACAATTACATATGTAATCTTTATAAAATTAATAAAAGCAGCAATTGCTTCAAGTGTCAACCCATCGTCAGTTTTTTATTGCAATTATATTTGTTCTAAAAATTTGAAGAAACATTAAGTCAACAATGCCCGGTTGGTTTGGGAAAATCTGAAGTGATGTTTTAAATGCAATTACAGTATTTTACGGATATAAGAAACTCGCCTATAAGAAAAACACTATATAATAAACTAATTTTTGAGTGCCAATATCAATTATTAGAATAAAAAATAATTGCTTAAAGAAAATTACTTCATCAAAAAACCTTTGTCAAGCTTTTACTCATCCTTGTAATACCACCTTTAATGACAGCTTTTCTGTGAAATGACAGCAGCAGTATTGGAAAGACCGCGAAATATAAATATTTTGACATTTCCATCAACATTTGACTTGTACATACAAAATATCTCGTTATGTCCATTGATTTTATATAGTATAATAAATGTTATTTCTTATATCCGATACTTTTATAAAAGAACAACTCGGACATAAGAAAGAAATTTCTTGGATTTTAAGACTTTCATATCCGTGTTGCACTGTATTATCTTTATTTTGCTTTAGTAAAGCAAAAGTAAATGTTGGCAGGAGAGCATTACCATGCCATGTGATAAAAATATTTGTTTTTTACGTAATATTTTTGAAAGATTAACGCTTTTTTTATATTTGAAAGGTGAACGTTTTGAAAAGCAATTAAAAAGGTTTTGTAATACATAATGGCCTTTGCTCGAATGCAACTTCAAAATCACACTGCAATATAAATATGGAATGGTTATGAGGATTTCTAAATTGTAGGTTATTATGGTAGATAGAGAAAAAATTTGTTATAAAAACTATGTTGTCAAAATGTGGTTTGTTTCGAAAACCGTCTACTTTAAATATATTTGCTCCCTTATAAAGATATTTTTTCTTCTTACTTTTCATGACAAAGTTTTAAAACATCTTATTTCTTGGTTTTTATGCGAAAAAGGAGAGAACCAAGATATTGTACATTGAAATTCTATCCGAAAACGCGTAAATAATTATTTTGATTTTATTACTTGCTGTTACCTGCAACTTCATCCGCGTCAATTTCAGTTATTATGATCACAATTAAAATTCAGTTTTTTTTAAAAAATTCATTTATTTTAAAGTACTTCTTTGTAAACAATATCTTCAATTTTAATTTCAAAATGAGGTACCTAACCTTCTCCAGTTAAAAGTAACTTTGAAGTAAAATTTATAGCATAAATGTTACTTTTTATCCCGGTAAAATGTATAGTGGGATACATTTTTTTTTAATTCTTAAAATACCTACAGATTAACTGAACGGATTTGGATACAATTTTGCACAGAGATTGCATTAATTTCCACCAAATTTAATTACCATATAGAAAAGTTTAAAGTTGGTCAAATTTTAAAGATAGACCTTTATTATTTCAGAATTTAAGATAATTTAAAGAGAAATATTTCGTTCTCCCCGTTTTTGCACCATTTTGCACTGATACTTTGCTCCGAATGCATTGTGATATTATAGGTATATGTACAGAGCCTAAAGCCTTCCTCGACTAATGGGCTATCCAACACAAGAAGAATTATTCAATTCGAAGCAGTAGTTCCTGAGATTAGCCCGTTCAAACAAACACAATCTTCAGCTTCGTTGTAACCAAAACTTTACTTCTAGATGATGATATTTACAATTTATTTTCTATAAAAAAGGTGAGTTTCAGAATCATTATGGCTGAATCACAAACACGCTTTAGCTTGGGCTTCGTCTGCGTTACGATGGACTCGCTTCAAGGTTGCTTTGAATGACATTTCTAATATGGCATTTCTAAAATGACACTTTTGTCATTAGCAGCTGTTTTTTTATCTCAAAAGTTTGTTTTGAACATTTTCTTACACTAGAAATTACCAATTATTGTGTGTTTCAACCTTAGAAAGGCATTTTCTGATCTACACAAATAAAACGTTTTCAAGAAAAAAATGTATAGTAATTCTATATTTCAATAACTTACCTTTGAACTATATCTATTAAACGATGGGAATCTTTCCAAAAATAATTTTTTTTTGTTTGTTGACTTTTTTTACATCTTTTGAGCTGTCAGACAAAGAAAATGTTCAGCAAATTTGAACTAGAGCTTTTTCCTTACGATTGTCAAACGAAACGTGAGGTCGAAGCTACGTGGTGATAGCATGCATTGAATTCCTATGGCTGAACTCGTAAACGTCAGGCGAAGCCGAAGCTAAAGCGTGTTTGTGTTTCAGCCATTATTCAAATTTGACAGTTCATAGTTCAATAGCTGGTTGGCGAATAATATGTTGGTAGCTTATATGTATTTGCAAAATCGAAAACAATTAAAGACAGAAGAAACTCACCAACTAGATATGAGAAAATTTAGAATTGTCATATTCGGCTTGTGTGTGTCTAACTCGGTTTATAATAACGTTTTCAGATAAATCACTGGGCAGAACGGCAACTGATGGTATGTAAAAACAGTGGAGCTTTCATTTGACGTTAAAGCTTCTACTTAGAAAATATGTACAGGCTTGCTTATTATCATTGTAATATCTTTTTGACACCAGTATTGATATGATTTGGAAAATGGGCCACTTTTATGGAATATGTTTTCCAGGTGTTAAATCGGATCCAATAGTGGACCAAACCACCGGAAGTCCGGAAAAGCGAAGAACTTTCTATTTTCTTAAGGAACAGACTTCGAACAGTTGCGCCCCAAAACTATATTTTTACTACCAAGATGTACATACATATCTTAATAAAATGAAGTCTTGCCTGATCACTGAACATAATCAATTCATTAACGTCAAGAGAAAATCCGAAGCAACGGCGGCCAGGCACGGTCTCCTCTCAACGCTCACTTTTCTTGATACTTTTTAATCTGACCCCAAAATAATAGTAAAGTAATCTGTTTACTACCTTTTAAAGTCAGTCCAATTACAATATTTCAGATGAACCCGATCGGGAATATCATTCCTTTCACACGTTTCTTGTTTCACAAACTATTACTTGCGCCCCCGTCTACAATAAACTAACTCTTTTAACAATGATTTCATCACTACAATTTTTCTTAAAAAATGTGTGCTAATGTACTTTGTGAAGCCTGTACCAATCTCTTCGAATTGTTCCTTTCACAAGCGAACTTCACTACCCTTATTTTTGGAAAGTATCTTTTATTTTTCCCATTTTCAAAAAGGGTTGTAAGAATGATACCTCAAATTACTCATCAATCTCTAAATTCTCCGCCCTGACAAAACCCTTGTTTTCGAAGTGAAAGTAATTAGCACTGATTTCAGTAAAGCATTTGAAAATGATTGATCAGTCACCACAATAATCTATCATACATATATGAAACTGAAAGCTTTCGGACTGGTTTGCTGATGGGTTCAAAAATCATACCTTGAATCAAAAATATGAAAAATTTAACTATCTAAGGTAGAGTTGTTTTTAAAATGTAGTGTTTCATCTAATCATCGCATTTACAGGGGTTCCTCAGGGCAGCAATCTCGGGCCACTGTTATTTACATTAGCTATGAACGAAATAAATATTAATTAGCATAACGTGCTTCTCTGATCTCTCAATCTATGCGGATGATATTAAAAAACGAGGCTCGGTTAGACCCACACTGATAACTTCCCATTATATTTTGAAAACATGGCATTTATTGAAGTTTTTTTGTCACAATAAATTGCCAATCAAAGGATAGACTTCAAGTGTTCCTTAGCACTCTTCAAACAAAGCATAATTTTGTTGATACTTGTGAATTTTAATTTTTTTTTTTCATTTAGCTGGGGGTATTGTTTCTTTTATAAATAGTTTTTTGTTCCACTACTAAACTAGCTAAAACTAAGCATTAAAAAAAATAACAAACGTCAAATTAGAACTTCGGGTGACCTTCAAAATTATATATGTAATTATTTACCTTCTTCGAAATAACTAAAGAGCAGCTGTGATTACACACTAACTGTCACGGGTATTTGTCATCTCCAACCCAAACAGTTTGAAGAACTACAGCTACCAACGTTGCCAAATTATTATCAAATAGAAACTTTAGCCGAGGACAACAATATCATTCCAAACACGCAATACGGCTCAGCGGTGTCCATCAGAACCATCATTCATTCGAATATTACAACATGTTCGAAAAGCTGTGCTTTCGGCCTGGCGATGTTGGCGGGGCTCATCTACAAAATGATCTTTTCCCTATAAGTTCAACAAACATAATGTCAATTTATTTTAAGCATTATTATTTTATTTAAGAACAAATCATCAAATGAGAAGTATTACACATTGAGTAATTCTAATTAATTTGTAAAATATTTCGTACACGTTTTAGACACACATCCAGATTGATTAATTTTGGGGTTCCACTCTCATTCAAACATTGTTCTATAAAAAGCCAAACAAAAATAATTTTAAAATTTCAATTAAATCGACTTCAAAGTTTAAACCCACGAAAAACAGTATAATTACCTCCGTTCCTCTCTATTACTGAGAGACTAAGAACATTCTTATTGCTATCAAAGCATGAACAATCAGCATCTAGATCAAGAACGCTTCCGTCAATCCTTACAGCAAAAGCAATAATTGCAAATAGAGCAATGAACATCAATTTGAATGCAAACATTTTTAGGGTTCTTTTTTGAATTTCAGGACACACTTTCTAACGGAAGAAAACAAGTTTAACTGATGAATTTAGTAAAAATTTCTTTCGCTTTTATCTAAAAAATTGACAAAATTATCAAAATGCAGCACGAAGCACGTGGAGCTTAAGACCTTAAGAGTCTTAGGAAGACAAATACAATTAATCTTTATAAAACTATTTAAAGCAGCATTTGTTTCAAGTGTCAACAAATCAGTCACTTTTTTATTGCAATTCTATTTGTTCTAAAAATTTGAAGAAATGTTAAGTCAACAATGTACGAGCATGTGGATAATTATGTTTGGATTTATGGCCTGGTTGTTTTGGGAACATCCAAAGTGATGTTTTTAATGCAATTACTTTTATTTTGTTTTGGTTAAGCAAAATTAGGTAAATGTTGGCAGGGGAGCATTGTCAAATCTAGTGCGCGCTTAAATAAACTTCAAGGCTATGTGACAAAAATATTTGTTTTCAACGTAATGTTTTTGAAAGGTAACACTTTTTATATTTTTGAAAGGTGAATGTTTTGAAAAGCAACTAAACAGGTTTTATAATATGGCCTCTGCTCGAATTTAACCTAAAAACCAGTCTAAAGTATCAAACTTCTGGGATATTAACTATTATCTATACAAATATTATAAAGAGGAAAGGTTTGATTTTTTGTTTGTTTGTATGAATTGAATAGGCTCCGAAACTACTTGGCAGATTTGAAAAATTCTTTCACTGTTGGAAAGCTACATCATTCCTGAGTGACATAGGCTATATTTCATTTTCAAAAAAAATAGGCATCCTTACTAAAATTACGATAACGTAATCCAAGGTGTGAAAAAAATATCAAAAAAACTACCTTACATCGCGTGCGCTGCGAAAACTATTGATGATAGAACAAAATGATATACTACATTTTTTTAGAACACACCATTATCTACAAAAAATCAGCGGCAGCATATCTCTAACTATTACAGTCATGTCACAATAAGCGTTTTTTATTGAAAAAAAGAAATTAAAATACCACCGCTACAAAAAGCTCTTTATTTGTACCTTGGTATTAACCCTTATCAAAATAAATGATGTATTATTTAAGACTGCTTCAATATCTTTATATTACTTTTTGAATTATTCGATTCTGACAATCCATTCAAAAGATATCACGAGTTAAAAAAATCAAACCTTTCCTCTTTATAATATTTGTATAGATATTGTTCACTCAGTTATTAACCTAATAAATTACTTGAATATTTTTCATGATTTTCAATTTAATTTTAATATAATAATTTAGTTCAAATGCATTTTTTCTTTTGTCATTTTGAAATGCCTAAAAGATCAAGATCTCAACTTTCTAGAAATAGTTCCCAGGCCAGGGCATCAAAAATACGTCGAAATGAAGAATCTTCATCAGAAACTGAAAATCGTCTTTCAATTCATAGACAATATGTGGCACAATCGCGTGCTAGAGAGTCGAGTACCGAGCGTTCGCAACGGCTCGCTGAACAAAATATGAGAACCGCTCAAATACGCGCGCGAGAATCCAGTTTGCAGCGTTCTCAACGGCTCGCTGAACAAAATGTGAGGACTTCTCGAGTCCGCGCGCGAGAGTCCAGTCTTGAGCGTTCGCAGCAACTGCTCATTCTACTTTTAAACTTCCACTATCCGTCAATCTTGAACAACAATCTACATGTTCCATCCGCAAAAATGGACCTATTGGTAAATTACTACAAGACGCCTCATTGATTATGTGGGACGAATGCACGATGAGCCATAGAGCACATATATAGAGGCCGTGAACAGAACCTTACAGGATCTAAGGAACTCCTCTGCAGTCATGGGCGGGATTACTTTTGTATTTGCTGGAGATTTTCGACAGACTCTCCCCGTTATTAACAGAGGCACGCGAGCAGATATCATCAAGGCATGCTTGAAATCGTCTCCCTTATGGACTACGATTGAAACATTAAAATTAAGGACAAATATGAGAGCTCATCTTCATGGAATCACTGATAGCGATTTCCCACAGAAACTGCTAAAACTTGGGGAAGGAATTTTTCCAACTCCAAATTTAAGCGGTCATTGTGACATTCTTCTGGATGAGTCTCTAGGCCAAATACTCCATAATTTGGAAAATTTAATAGATTCTGTATACCCTGATATCGAGAATTTGCACGAAAGAGACTTCCATTGGCTGTGTTCTCGGGCTATAGTATCACCTAAGAATGATACTGTCAATGAAATAAACAATCTGATTGTTCAAAAAGTCCCCGGCCAAACAAAAACATACAAATCGATCGACACTGTAACGAATATTGAAGATGCAGTCCATTATCCACAGGAATTTTTAAATTCGTTGAACCCTTCTGGACTGCCACCCCATGAATTGACGTTAAAAATCGGAATCCCAATCATGCTTTTAAGAAATTTAAACCCTCCGAGCATGTGTAATGGGACGAGGCTGCTTATTAAGGAGTTAAAGGACAATTTAATAGTAGCAACTATTATCACTGGCCCAGCAGGTGGTCAACTAGCTCATATACCGAGGATACCGATGATCCCAACTGATCTGCCAATCCCATTTAAACGGCTTCAATTTCCGGTAAAAACATCTTTCGCATTAACAATTAACAAGTCCCAAGGCCAAACCTTCGAATTAGTAGGGATCGATCTGCGAAAGAAATGTTTTACTCATGGTCAACTGTATGTTGGTCTATCGCGAGTCGGAGCCCCTGAAAATCAATTTATTTTGCTGCCACAAAATAAAACAACATCAAATATTGTTTACAGAGAAGCTCTAACAAAATAAATGTATTTTCTTTTAGGGTTATGACCTCAATAATTGAAAAAAAAAACAAAAAATTAAAAAAATATATCAAAAAAAAAGAAAAAAAAAACCCAAAAATATACAAAAAAAAACACATAAATACAAAAAAAATCATTAAATAATATCTGAATTTAATTATTCTTATTTTTTTATTTACTCTTTTTTAGGAGCTCGACGCAAAAAGGGATGAATATGTGTCATATTATTATTATTATTATTATTATGAATGTGTTAAAATTAACAAATCTAAATGTAATGTTTAATGCCCGTGCGAAGCCGGGACGGGCCGCTAGTATCATTATAAATTGATTTTCCAAATCTTTGATCCATATTTCTTATATTCAGTATCTAGTGATTGATTGCTTTTCGGTCTAATCCCATAAACAGCTTTCTTAACATCAGCCCAAAGATTGTCAATTGGATTGAGGTCCGGCGATTGAGCACGCCATTCCATGACAATTCCTGAATGATCCCCAAACCATTTTTTAGCTTTTTTACTTGTGTGTTTGGAATGATTGTCGGCTGGAAGACTAACAGTAGCTACATTTCCTCCTCGGCATAAGGCAATATTGTATTTTCGAGGATATCAATGTAAACTTTTTGATTCATAATCGTTTTTATCCAATGAATGGGCTCTACTCAATTGGTAGGAAAAACAGGCCCAAATCATTGATGTTTCCTAGTAAAAAATGAGGCACAATAAGAAATGACGTTTAGGAAATATTGTAATACAGTAACGGTCACAAAATTGAACCAATGGATCATTTATTCATTTGAAAAGAATTTTTTTTCCAGGAGTGCTATTATTTTTACCGGTACTGGATGTAGTAAAAGTAATTAAAAAACATAATTAACATACTTTTGCACTGAAGGTAGGAAATCAAATTATGATATCGGGCTCTGAAAAGACAAATGCACTGGCAAAAACATTTTGTGAAAATCAATTGCTAGCTATGTACGTTTCAGTTGAATCTTTAGTTTTAAACTCAATTAATTTGATAACCAATAGTGCTGCTAATAATTATATCGATCTAGTTATAACTGACGACATAAAGGACTTTTTAATTTCTTTGAAGTGCGTTTTGACAAAGTGAAAAACTTGTGTTTGATAGATTTTCCAAGGTCAGACTTTATATTCTTACTATATCTGCAGCTCGAATATTTTCCAAATAAATGGAAAATTCCCATTTAAAAAAAAAAATGGAAAGATGACAATTATGCCGGTAACCTATAGGCCAATAAGTTTACTAAGCTCATTAAACAAGTGCCTTGTACAATTTATAAAAAATAACCTTATGATCTTTAATACAAAATGGCAAGAACATCAAAGATAAATTTGAACTTGGCTACCTTAAAATAATGATTTTGGCTCAAATTTTAAAGTTGGTGTACAAATTTATAAATATATATTAGTGTATAAAATTTCAAATAATCACAATATGCCATAAAATTTTAACTACATATTTATGAATAAATACATATACATAGATAGATATTTTTTATTTCATAATTTTAACATTTTACAATATAACGATTTGATACAGTGATTTTTCAGCTAAAAACTAAAACAAAGTAGAAGTACACATTGGGAACAAACAAATGAGAAGAATTGAAAAATAAAAAAATTTAATTTAATAAATACGAAATACAAAGGATTCTAATAAGTAAAAGGTCGATTTAAGAATTGCAATAATAATTTCGAAGATAGTTGCAAATATTTTTATAAGGGTTTCATTAATTTAGATATTTTGAAAAAGCATCTCATCATATAAAATAAAATACAAAATATTATATTTGAACTTTATTTTATAGATTCAAGTTTAGTTCACTTTTTGCAACCTTTCCTAGGTTGTTTCTTTTAATAGTAAAACTGAAGGAGTTGACAAAATGGAATGGAAGACGGTCATGGATCTTTCCAAATTGTTTGTTTTTATTTCGTAGAAAACATTGAATATAATATTTTCTTCATGTACATAACAGCTCTTCTAATTAACACAATCACATCCCTATTGGTGTGTAAAGTGTGTTGACCATGAGATTTAAAAAGAGATTCCTAACTTTGAAAAATTCGTCTGCACGTAGGTTTTTGTGAAAACACTTTTTCCTGGATTTCGTCACCCTCTTATATGAAGGAAAAATGTTGTGGTCTTTTTAAAGTATTGAACAGTTAAGGACAGTACAGCATCCGCGTCAATAGCTATGGTTCGAATATAAACGAAGATTTTTTTTTTCGAAATAACGGAAAAGCCGTGTTTATCTACATCTACACAGTATTAACAAATGTGAGCTTTAAGTTGCTGGGTGCTACTCATGGGTATATGTCATCGGTAGCCCTCTCCAACTCCAACCCAAACAGCTTGAAGAACTACAGCTACCAACGTTGCCAAATTACTGTCAAAAAGAAACTTTATGCGAGGACAACAATATCATTCCAAATACGCAATACGGCTCAGCGGTGTCCATCAGAACCATCATTCATTCGAATATTACAACATGTTCGAAAAGCTGTGCTTTCGGCCTGGCGATGTTGGCGGGGCTCATCTACAAAATGATCTTTTCCCTATAAGTTCAACAAACATAATATCAATTTATTTTAAGCATTATTATTTTATTTAAGAACAAATCATCAAATGAGAAGTATTACACATTGAGTAATTCTAATTAATTTGTAAAATATTTCGTACACGTTTTAGACACACATCCAGATTGATTAATTTTGGGGTTCCACTCTCATTCAAACATTGTTCTATAAAAAGCCAAACAAAAATAATTTTAAAATTTCAATTAAATCGACTTCAAAGTTTAAACCCACGAAAAACAGTATAATTACCTCCGTTCCTCTCTATTACTGAGAGACTAAGAACATTCTTATTGCTATCAAAGCATGAACAATCAGCATCTAGATCAAGAACGCTTCCGTCAATCCTTACAGCAAAAGCAATAATTGCAAATAGAGCAATGAACATCAATTTGAATGCAAACATTTTTAGGGTTCTTTTTTGAATTTCAGGACACACTTTCTAACGGAAGAAAACAAGTTTAACTGATGAATTTAGTAAAAATTTCTTTCGCTTTTATCTAAAAAATTGACAAAATTATCAAAATGCAGCACGAAGCACGTGGAGCTTAAGACCTTAAGAGTCTTAGGAAGACAAATACAATTAATCTTTATAAAACTATTTAAAGCAGCATTTGTTTCAAGTGTCAACAAATCAGTCACTTTTTTATTGCAATTCTATTTGTTCTAAAAATTTGAAGAAATGTTAAGTCAACAATGTACGAGCATGTGGATAATTATGTTTGGATTTATGGCCTGGTTGTTTTGGGAACATCCAAAGTGATGTTTTTAATGCAATTACTTTTATTTTGTTTTGGTTAAGCAAAATTAGGTAAATGATGGTTGGCAGGGGAGCATTGTCAAATCTAGTGCGCGCTTAAATAAACTTCAAGGCTATGTGACAAAAATATTTGTTTTCAACGTAATATTTTTGAAAGGTAACGCTTTTCAAAAGCTTAATTAACAAGGTTTCGTAATTGGCTTTTGGTTTTGGTCGAACTAAAATTTTCAAGGTACCAATTAACTCTTCAAATTTCAAAAAAAAAAAATTATGTGCATAATTGTATGTACATGATTTTGGAAATCTTTTAAGTTTAAAGAAACCCTGACTTGTGTATGTATGAAAAATAATTAAACAGTTTTTAATTGAGTAGAAATATGTAAGTGCTTTGAGTTAGACTTTTTATCTGACAAACTATACTAGGGACCCTTAATCAAGTTTTGTCAAACTAGTAAACACCTTGGCACTCAACAGCTTCATAATCACTCTATAGATGTCGAAACACACTGTTGCCTTAAAAGTTAGAGGACTAATTACTTATTTAATTATTACAAGCTTATTACAAATACAAAGCAGCAAAATAAAATAAAATAAAATAAAATAAAATAAAATAAAATAAAATAAAATAAAATAAAATCTATATTAATAAAAATTGTTCCTTATTGTTAATCTCAGAAATGTTTTCCCCAATTGCTTTCAAATATTGACAGAACATTGCATTTAAGTCCGTGAGTGTTTTTTGTATACTTAAAACAAAAATAATACGGTGAACTTAAACACAACACTACCTTTACTGAAATATAAGGGTTATAGCACACTAAGAAAAAACAAATTCTTAGTCTTTTTGTTTTGTTTTGTCAAAAAATATAGATATGTACATATACATAAAAAGAAATAGAAAAATAAAAAAATTTACCTTTCAATTAAATAAGACTTGACATCACATCAAATTCTGACTCTTTGCTCAGTTGGTTGGGTTAAAAGCCCATGAATTTGCTTATTGGTCAAAAAGCAAAAAGTGAATTGAATTTCATACATTTTAAAGAGTGTTTGTCAGATAAAGATAAATTACTATTTCAACGTTCACATTTAAATCTGAACCAAAAAAATAAAAACATTATGGACTTTTGGCTTACGTAGGACGGGCAAAAATCGTTAGACGATGGGTCAACATTTTTCTGGGATCAACGCAAACGAGTAGTCAACGGACAACATAATCATCTCCGGTTGACATATATTTAAAAAAAATAGGGATCCTTACTAAAACAAAGTTTTTATAAAAGAAAATGTATTCAAAAAATCAAAAAATCTGTAAAAACCGGGAAATTAATAAAATCGAAAATGATTCTGTAAAAACATGGAAAATTAGAAAAAGTTTTGCATTTAATCCCACGATTTAATTAAAAGGCTGAAAATTTCGGATAATTGTAAAATGCATTATTACGCTTTACATCCATTTTGGGTGTTCTCTCACAATAAAATTTAAACTAATGTTATTTATAAAACTTATGCAACGTTGAATAGAGCCATAATAAGTTAAACGCGTTTTGAGGTTGAATAGAGAATGATTAAGGAAATTATAGTGATGATAGAAGTTAGAAAATAATAAAAAAAGCCTTTTCGGAAACTTTCCAACCTGCAAACCTTCGTTAATAGGTGTCTTCGAAACATCTTACGGGTTTTCTGGCCTAATCGTATCTCCAACTATGACCTACATAGACGAACAGGTCAGGAACCCATAGACACCATTATACGAAGGCGCAAGTGGCAGTGGATTGGACACACGCTTCGAAAAGGCCTCATGTCCCGCTAGGGAACACCAACGGACTTCGTAGGTCTGAGGACCTAAGTAAGTAAGTAAGTAAGTATCCTGACTCCAAGATACTTACTTAGTTAGGATAAACGATGGAGAATTTAAAAATAATTATAGATTTTCGAAAGAAAATATGAACAAAATAATTAAAAATGTCCGTGTGGACCTCAGCAGTGACAATAGAGGAGGTCACATCCCCATAAATCTCCAAGTTATGGCTGCTATACGATTCAAAACGTCTTTCAAACAAAATCACAAACCTTTTAGGCCGAATCCCAATTTGCCGAGCGCATTCTTTTCGCCTTCGATTTCAGTTTGTATTACAATATTGTTTACCTATTGCGTTGAAAGAAGATACAGTTAGTTACATTTTGGTACTTTTTTTTTGGCATATGAACTGCATAACTATAATTTGTAGGAAAATGTTTTATAAATACGAATTTATGCAACGTTGAATAGAGCCTACATAAATCCTTATACACTGCATAACTATTCATCTGTTTAGCGGATTCTATTAAATAAGACTGTGTATCTTGAAGTATACTATACATATTTAAAAATTAATTTATATAATAAACAATAATTGCACCCCCCTTAATTAAAGTATGTATACACATACATAGATATATCAAACCTCAACTATCGTATATTGCTTTTAGGTGTTTATGAAATGCAGTCTAGAACGAAATTTTAAAAATTAATTTTTTGATTGAAAAAACATTATCTAGTTATACTATACACACATATGTATGTATATACATATAAACCTTTCTCTTGAATCACCCTATATAAAAAAAAAACGCATCAAAATCCGTTGCGTAGTTTTAAAGATTTAAGCATACATAGGGATATAGGGACAGAAAAAGCGACTTTGTCTTATACTATGTAGTGATAGTGACAGTTCAAGACGAACAAATAATGAGAAATATTATAAAACTTAATTATGTAGAATGTAGATACTGAATATAAGAAATATGGATCAAAGATTTGGAAAATCAATTTATAATGATATAATAGTTCATATCCCAGAAGTTTGATACTTTAGACTGGTTTTTAGGTTAAATTCGAGCAGAGGCCATATTATAAAACCTGTTTAGTTGCTTTTCAAAACATTCACCTTTCAAAAATATAAAAAGTGTTACCTTTCAAAAACATTACGTTGAAAACAAATATTTTTGTCACATAGCCTTGAAGTTTATTTAAGCGCGCACTAGATTTGACAATGCTCCCCTGCCAACATTTACCTAATTTTGCTTAACCAAAACAAAATAAAAGTAATTGCATTAAAAACATCACTTTGGATGTTCCCAAAACAACCAGGCCATAAATCCAAACATAATTATCCACATGCTCGTACATTGTTGACTTAACATTTCTTCAAATTTTTAGAACAAATAGAATTGCAATAAAAAAGTGACTGATTTGTTGACACTTGAAACAAATGCTGCTTTAAATAGTTTTATAAAGATTAATTGTATTTGTCTTCCTAAGATTCTTAAGCTCCACGTGCTTCGTGCTGCATTTTGATAATTTTGTCAATTTTTTAGATAAAAGCGAAAGAAATTTTTACTAAATTCATCAGTTAAACTTGTTTTCTTCCGTTAGAAAGTGTGTCCTGAAATTCAAAAAAGAACCCTAAAAATGTTTGCATTCAAATTGATGTTCATTGCTCTATTTGCAATTATTGCTTTTGCTGTAAGGATTGACGGAAGCGTTCTTGATCTAGATGCTGATTGTTCATGCTTTGATAGCAATAAGAATGTTCTTAGTCTCTCAGTAATAGAGAGGAACGGAGGTAATTATACTGTTTTTCGTGGGTTTAAACTTTGAAGTCGATTTAATTGAAATTTTAAAATTATTTTTGTTTGGCTTTTTATAGAACAATGTTTGGATGAGAGTGGAAAACTAAAATTAATCAATCTGGATGTGTGTCTAAAACGTGTACGAAATATTTTACAAATTAATTAGAATTACTCAATGTGTAATACTTCTCATTTGATGATTTGTTTTTAAATAAAATAATAATGCTTACCAATAATTGATATGTAATTATAACGAGATGTGATTTGATCAGTGGTTTTCTGACAAACTTAATGTGAGTTGTTTTAAAGTTTAATAGAGAATTGTTAGAATTAGTTTATGGTTTCGGTCATTTACTATTATGATTTTAAACATGTAAGTTTTTTAAGGTTAATTGCAACTTAAGTTCAATTGACATCAAGTAGAGGGGAGAAGTCAATGGGCGCATTCACTAATGCAGTCACTACGTAGTAACTAGCTTTGTGAATGCAAAATGCACTACAAAGCTAGTCAATCGTAAACTGTCATATTTTTGACAGATGTGAGAATAAAATGAAAATCATTTGTGATTTTAAAATAAATCAAATCAAATATAAGATATATAATGAGTGATTTGGAACAAGATGCAGTCATATGTATGCAAAATAATTAAATTTAGATCATATTATAGTGGTTTGGTAAATTAAAATTGTATTTTTATCTAACAGCTGAGAGTGAAATGTCAAAATCGCTGTCAACTACTTTTGAAGTTGAAAATTTTTACACTACGTCGGAGGGGAAATTTCAACTAACTTCTTAGTTGTATTTGACCAATCAGAGTGAGTTGACTACGTAGTGACTACATTAGTGAATGCGCCCAATGTTTGTTCCTGTATCTTAAAACCGTGACCCTCAATACACTAACCATCACTGTTAATTTTATGTTTTGGAAGAACAAACCTTTCCCATTAAATTTTGAACTGTGTCCTAAGTATAATAGTACTCTATAACTCTTAATTATTATTTCAAAAATTGTAACCATTCAATTTTATTAATAAGACAAAAAATGTTTTTTTGCTTGTTCCTTAAAACCAGAATATTTTGATATATTTCAGCATTTGTAGATAATAAAGTTTCACTTTGAAATGTCTGCACTTGATGCAATCAAAAATTTAATATATCCTCTTAGGAAGCTATAATGTATATATGTATGTATGTATATCTGTACACATAAAAGTTATTGGCTTGAGTGCTTGCTCACAGGTACCGTAATTGATTTATAAATTCTCCAAAAGCGAACTTTAGTAGAATGTCTATAACAATTGCTATGTGCAAACATAACTTACATACCTATGAAAATCCAATTAAATTGTTTTAGTTTTACGAACGAGTATTTCAAACTCAAAGGTAGGTAAACCTGATTTTATGCCATTTAATAACAGTTATTTAAATACATATGTAAGCAAACTTATTTTATGTAACGATGTCGTCGACATTTGCACTTAACCATAAAACCCCATCAAACAAAGAGCGGTGAGAAATAGCACTATAAATCACAATTCACCCACCAACCCCCAAACAACGTTAAGGAACGATAAAGCGCTCACTTTCAACAGCAGAAAACTACAACAACAACAACAACCTCGAAAAGCGACCTCGAAACCCACAAAAGCTTTTCCAAAATAGTGAAACTTAAACATAATACATCCGCAGCCAACGGCCTCTGTGCCATTCAACGTTTTCCAACTGAACAAACAATCCACGGAGCATAGAGTTTGCAGGATGAGTTCTCACACCTCATCACATCACATCACGAACACTCGAACTCAACCCCGCATGTTCACAACGAAGGAATATTCGAACCACTATCCCTTGTGGACGAGAGCCATTTAAATTACAAAGCTCTGCTGCAAAGAAACCCGCGCCGCACCACGCCCACTCTGCCCAGAAACTGCCAAGCCACTATCAAACACAAAACGCCTACAAACAATAACAGCATTATTTCAAATAGCTTACCTTACTACTCGTAGAATAGCTTGGTTATCTGTTCGAGGACAGCCCACCCCAGCTGAACGGGAGCAACCAAGAAGACCAAATTAAACCCCAAACCCAAATCTCTATATCGCAGTCGTTCCACGTTTGGCCATGAGAGCCGAGACCGAGACAGATGCAGAGACCGGGGACGAAACTAAGGTGCCCTGTGCTGATATCTGCTAAGTGTTGATTTACTTTGCGTCGTCCGTCGTGCGTAGTAGCGTAGTCACTAGTCAGTCGTTCCTGTCCGGGGTGATGCCTCAGCTCCTCAATTTTGACGACAGTCAGTGTGTCGAAAAATTGATTAGCCTCCTTTGACGTCCTACCTACTAAATACATTCCTAGTTGTTTATTTCGAGAAACAGTCAACATTGGATGCATAATAGATTAGCTCATCTTGTTTCCTGCATCTGTCTCTGCCTTGTTCTTCTCCTCTCAGGAATCAGGAAGCTGAGCAAGACCCATAAACGTACATACTACAAAGTAAACAAACTCAAAGCCCCATCGGACCCTCCGACCGACGCACGTCGTCGCCCAATATGAGGCTACCAACCGACACCCCAGCAATTACATTTACTTTGCTTTATTGTCCTGATGCAAAATGAACAATACATGAACCAGGGTACTGCCCCCGTTTTATAGGGTTTAACCCTGTCATACAGAGCTACACACATCTGCCAATGCCAGCAATGCTCATTCTCGTACATTTCAAGCACGTGAAGCCTCAATTTAACCTCAAACCCCAAGTTATGTGCGAAAAGCTTGCAAATAATTGTAACATTTCGTACCAAGAACCAATTCGATCTAAAACTAACGGTGAAGGAGCAGCGCAGCAGTAAAGAAGTTTAAAGGTCACACATGTTGGAACATATTCGCTCTAGACTGAGGCAATAAAATTGTGGACCGTTTTACCTTTTTCGATTTGATTCAGCCCAGAGTCAGCCAGGGGTAGGTACTTGAATATGTATTTGGGCTGTTTGGTGAGACGGGCGAGGGGGTTCTGGAGTCTTATATGGATATTTAAATACGACCTGGCACCGGCAACGGCACCGGATTCTTTTTTTAGAGTGTGAAAAAAGGTTAAAAATCGTCCGTCGGACTAAGTGGCTTCTATCTTCTGTGTCTATCGTAGCATGAATAATGGTTTTGGAACTTGGATTTGATTGATTAAGGATATGGGAGTCACAAAAGAAAAAGGGATCTTCGTTTCCTTAGACAGAGAGAAAACTATTGTACTCGTATAGTGCTGCTGTTAACGGTGTTCAAGGAAAAAAAAAAGCCCAAAGCGAGTTTGTGGAAGAAAATATCCTTCGGTTTTTTATATCCTTTGAGTTTATGGCTTTTGGGAGAATTTAATTTAAGAAAATATTTGTTTAGGCTATTTTTATGTCTGAAAGGGGGGTTTTGAGCAGCTGATGTTCTGTTGATCAAAAAGGGATATGTTCTCAAATTACAGTTATTCTTTTAATAACTTTCGAGTACATTAGGAGTGTTTTTATTTTATGAAACTGTTTAGATTTCTAAGGGAAAACAAACTATAGAAATGAATACATACATAAGTGTTGGAAATCCCCGTTTTAAAATTATGACATTTTTTTCCACGTAAGTCTTATGCATAATGTATGTACATAGATTTTGTGTTTTTCTATACAAATTTTTAAGCTTTCTTAAGAAATGCAAAATTTCAAAAATTTCTTTTAATCTGTCATTTTCTTTTTTTTTATTTCGAATTCGCCTAAAGAATTTTACATTTACACAGTTGTCAAAATTTTACGAGTTCTTAACAATTTTTTTTTTATTTCATATACATATGTGATTTTAAAGACAATATCATGATTCGTTGTAAAATAACTTTAATTATAAAATTTTATAAAAACGTAATTTTTTTAGTATACAATTATTCTATTTCATATTTTACAATTTAATTTGGTTTTCTTAAAAAAATATCTTTTTAAAGTTATTTACTATTTGTGTAGTACAAAAAACTTCTCGTTAAAACAACAACTTTTGCATAATAATAGTCAAGGAACCAATTTAAAAAAAGAAACAATGGCAACCACGATTTTTTCCTTTCGAGTGAACAAATCGATATTCTATATTTACAATTATAATAATTATGTGGCAACAAGGAAAAACAACACAAGTCGACTTATTATCGAAATTGAGGTGGTTAAATTTTAAGAGCCGATGTTGATTTTGAGTGAAACACAAATTTATTTAGGAAATTATTGTCATTTACTTTTATTATGATAATATTGGTATGGTTCAATTATAAGACCTGCGTTAGACATCTTCATAAAGTCAGATTTCAGATCGAACAAACGCAGATGAATTGCAGAAGACATGTTCATAAACGTCATAAATGTCGTCAGCATCTTGCAGATTGCGCAGCCATTTTACATAGATATTGACTGCACATGCACAAGTAGAGAATGTGGGAAACAGCAAATTTAATTTAAAGTGCGAAAAATGTAAGTTATTATTCATATTTTCTTAATAAATTTCTTGTTTCGTTTCTTTATTCGGAAATTATTTTTTGAAATAGTGTTTTTGTTGTCTTTTTCATTCAATAATAATAATTGATCAAATAAAATGTTCAGCACGAATTCTCTCAAGGCGGTAATTTTTTATTTCTGTGTGATGTTTATGAACATTCGGTGACTAATTAAAATTGTACTAAAGCAGGAATGCACGCGATCTGCAGAATTGGTTTGTTCATTTATGTAACAAAGCAGAAAGACGATTGTACTAACTAATTTTTGACGTTTATGAAAACACCAAATTCAAATATATAGTAGTTTGTTTTACAAAAAAATGAGAACAAAAAATACCAATTATTGTATTTTGTTAAGATATTTAAATTGAGAAGTTAATGCGTTTTGTGATTGATGATTTTATTAAAGCACAAAAACTTCTCTTTTTTTGGTTAAACCGTAGTCAATTCATGTATATGTACTTAATTCTTTGTTGAACCTCAGTCAACTTACCAAAATCGGAGAGTTTAAATTGTTGAACCACAGATTTAATATTGAAATAAATACAAAATTCACTCCAAAAATTAGCCAACCAAAAACAAAAATTTCTTTTTTTACTGTACATTAATAATAATTAATTATCTGTCAAATTTTAGCACAGGAAATAAATGTGTTACACATTTTTGTCTAGCTTGTTTTGCCATTTTCTTTTATTATTGTGAAAACAAAATAGTAAATATCTGTTTAGAGATATTTGCAACCAAAAATTGAGAAAAAAAATTATGCAAATTTATGTAGTTTAAAATAAATTTTCGTCTGAAAAAAAAACACCAATTTTACATACATAGATCCATCCACAAAAAGTTTATGTCAAATTATAGCTGATGTTTAAAGAGTTATTTGGAAGTAAAAAAAATCTAAGCAATCAAATATAACCATTTGCATTATTGCTTTTGAAAACAAAAATTCAAATTCTAATATATTTTTTTCGTCATTAGTGTACCCAGCCAAACAACATGGTACACTACAATCACTAATAAAAAATGTCTTTACCTGTACACAAAGAATGCTTATTGAACGCACTCTTTAAATGACAGCTCTAATATCAACCACTGTAAACAGAAATATATATTCATAGAAATTCCTTCTGACTCACTATGACGTCATTATTTTCTTGTTTTGTTCTTTTTTAAATGGAAACAATGTACATTTTTACCCAGAAATAAAGCACAAGAACAAATGGTATGATTGAAGTAAAGTGAGCAACAAAATAAACTACATGACATCATATAACAAGTGAGGAATATCTGCTTCCGTTTGACGTTTATTGTGAAATCTTATTTGACAATGTCAAACACATAGAAGTGCTTGATTTCTCGGATTCTTTTTTATTTACCAATTTGTGTTAATATAAACAATATTTTAATGGTCATGTTTAGTGTTTCATAAACAATTATCCAAAAGTTTAATTTTCAGAAATAATCCCTCTTACCAGCTGCACCCTTAAAATATACAAAATTGTTTGTCATCCCAATTCATCTCGTTCCGATGAAAACGATGTGAAGAGAGAAATGACAATGACGAGTAGATAAGAATAACTTCTCTTTATTGTCAATACTAAAGTGAAGTTGAAATGAAAACAAAAGCATGCGTCTTACGGCCATAAATTTAACAAACAATTTGGTGAGGGTTAAAAATTATTATGTAAATATATACAAGTGTAGGTACTTACCAAATTATTATTGCTCTAATTGCTCTTTGTTGAATTTTAAAGCCGGCTTACTCCTTTGATTTTTTATTTCACGGAATGATAACGAATAATCAAACGTAATTGACACCACCGCACTATATTAAAAAAAAAAACTGAAATGTTTCACATAAACCTTTCACTTTTTTCCACCTGAAAATCGAAAATATTACCGAAGTTTTGACAATGAATTGATTTCACCTCAGACGAAAAATTATGAGTAAGATTAATTTTCTGTAGAATGATTTTTTTGTTATAGTTAAAGTTTTTTGTCACTCCACAAAAAATAAACAATAAAACAACTGAGGTCTCCGTTGCTATGATTATACGTTAATGTGTGTAGGTATGTGTGGTATAAAAAACCTTTTTCGGTGTCTTCTACTGAACACGGACAAAAAAAATACCTGTTTAGTTTGATATCCATCATCCCTTTCATGATCAAAATCAGTTGAAAAACAGTATACTCCTGAAAATATTCTACACTTTTGAATCTTTTTCTGATTTCAGCCTTAAAAAAATTCAAATCTTACTGGAATTTGCCTGATAATGAAAAAAACAACTACCTACATAAAATCAATTATGGTACACGGTAAAAAACATGTTTACAATGTTTTACAAAAGAAAATTCGTCTGACAATCAATTGTACGAATTCTGACAATCGTCTTGTTTTAAAATTATCTACATAATTGTAAGAGTAGACAACACAGACCAACCAATTTTTCTCGTTGTCTAACATTTCTGACAATGAAGAAATTATAACATGCAGCAATATCTTGTTTTTATAGTATACATAGTAAGAAATTGTATACATCCGCAGTTCGTATCCATAGACTGGTTTTTGTATTTCAAAGTTGGTATACAATTGAACATCTGTCACTGTCAACCAACAAATTGAAAAATGGTAGCAAAATTCAGAAAAGAACTAATTTTAACTTAATAAAATGGGCAATTTCATGTAAAATTGCATATTTTATCACTTTTATTTTCTGTTTTTCATTTTGAAAGTTGAATACAAATAAAATAAGAAATTTGAAAACAAAATGGTTTCGTTCGTAGATTACGGTATGTATAATGGCGTTTTCAATTGGCAATCTGGAAGCAGTAAAAAGCATTCTGAAAGCGTTCAATTGGACAAAAGTGACAGTTCTGATTCTGAAAAAGAAGAGATTTCTTTTCTGGATTTGAAAACAGAAGCAAAAACAGAATCACTCACACAAATTTTTCAGAATTCAAAAAAACTGTTCAATTGGGATTCTGCTATCTACTTCTAATTCCAATTCCGGATTGCCAACTAAAATATGACATACATACATATGTAAGTAAAATAGAGTGCAGATTTTCAAGTGCAACAGATGGGTCTTTCTGTCAAATATTTTGTAGAACTAATAGGAAATCGACTGAAACATAGTTATTTACATTCTTGAACTGAATTTTCAAATAATGTTCAATCTCTTTTCAGAAAATCTAATTTAACTTTTAAGAAAACTTGAATAATTTTTGCAAATCAAAGTTAAGTTGAAATTATTGTAAGTACTTTATGTACACGTGTATTTTACAATTGGCAAGTAGCGCTTTTTCTGAAGCTAACTTCCACGAAATCAGCTGCAAATCTGAAATTCAAACCAACGTTTTAGAAGAATCTTACAAGCATTGCTTGCTGATTGCCAAAAGACATTAATATAACATCATTTTTTAATGTTGAGCGTAAAATTTATTTTTCTTTTCAATATTTTCTTAGACTCATCCTTTGTTAGGATTCGTCTCCGAAATGGCCCTCAAATATTAAATCGTTGTTAAAATTAAAAAAAAAATAATTTAGTTCTTGATTAACATTAGAATAGAAATTTTTAACTTAATAAAACATTTTAATAAATATTATAATAGGTACATTAATTTAAAAATTATTGTTATTATTATTTCTATCACGGACTAGGTTCCTTATTGTAGTCGTACATTATTACATTAATTCCAAGGCAAAACCCTAATCCCGGGTATGATTGTGAATCCAGTCCAAATATTGCGAAACCCTTGTATAAACACCTGGATAGCCAGGCTCCCCACATTTATTACCAAACGAGACAATTCCAAGTTGAACCCATCGAGCATCGTATCGCATCATAAGCGGACCTCCCGAATCACCCTAAATGATGATATAATACAATCTTGGATACTTTTTTGGAATATAAAGTTTTTGTTTGTCTTACTTGACAGGCATCAACGCCTCCATCGGAATAACCAGCGCACAGGAAGTTCTCATTTATTGGCTGGAAATACGATCGATCACAGTCTTCATTTCGCCAAATAGGCAGTTCTGCTTGACGCTGTGACGTTGATTCCTTGCCACCATAGTAGGTTGTTCCCCAACCTACAACAGTGGCTCGGCGTCCTGGTAAGCGGTCCTTTGGCGGCATTCGCCCATGTCTGGGCAGGCAGACTGGAATAACGTATTTAGATTTGCGCACAGGACGATCGAGCACAAGGATCGCAATATCGTTATAAAAGCCAACACGTGAAAATCTGTAAAATAAAATTATGTTTTACAGTTTTTTCAGGAGTTTTCAAAGTAAAATAAAAAATTGATGCTTAAAAACGATTATTCATGATCTATTACCTTTCATGTGCTCGTACTTCCGTCACTCCAAAAGTAACTGGCGCCGAAGGTTCATCGTCCGTTGACAGATCAATATCCCCTAATCGTACCGTAAATTGCCTTGCCGCAAATCTTTTTCAAAAATAAAGCACAAATAAAGTATTTCTATAAATTGGGGAGATCTCAACCAAATACTCACGGTTTTTGTCTGGAGTCTCTTGTGCAATGCGCAGCTGTCAAAATGTACTTGGAACCGACCAAAGATCCGCCGCACCAGAACTCAGTTCGTTTTGGACCGTGCAAAAAGATTGCGGCCATCCACGGCCACTGTCCATTTGGAGCTTCTGTACCACCAACAATGCGCCCGGAAGAGTGTTCTTGCTGCCCACAGTCATCTTGGTCAATAACTCCATTCAGAATGTCCAGAGCATTCGAGTCTGGCCCTAAGGCAGATGTCTCAATTGGTCTAGATGTAGTGGTAGTTGTAGTTGTTGTCACCGGCTTAATTTGCGGAATAAGTATCAAATTGGGTGAGCCTGGCCTCTTAGTTGGTGGTCTAGTTGTGGTAGATGCTGCTGTTGGTCTAGGGGTCAGTCTCAAAGGACGCTGGGTGGTCAGAACCGTGCTCTCGGACAATGGACAACACACACCCGGCACGAAAAGACTCTTGAAACACAAGGACTCTCGCAAACTGCTGAGATTTAACAAAAGAGCCGGACAACTGCTCAAATCTTCACATCTGCCTGGTCGACCATTGGGTGTCTTACAACGGTTTTCACCATCTTTTGCCAGAGACTCATCAACAATTGCTGGAATATATATCGGGGTAGAGGTTGTAGGAGCAAAACTGGCCACAGTTGTGCTCAAAGTAGTCCTTGCTGTTGTGGTTGTTGTCGAACGAGGAGTCGATGAATTCTCAACAAGTTTTTCAGTAGCAGTTGATGGAGGTGTGGATGGAGCTGGAGAATGTTTCTTAACCTTGTTCTTTTTCTTCTTTTTCTTTTTATTCTCAACAAAGGTTTGAATATTTCCTTCGTCGGATTGACCAATACGTTTGATTGGATCAGATTGAAGTTTGGTGTCATTTTTAGCAATTATCTTTCCAATTTCGATTGGAGGAGCTTGTGTTGTGCTCGTTGTTGTCCGCGGATGATCCTCCTCCGATTCTGACTTCGAGTCTTGACCACCTCTTGTCATGTCCACAATAAAGTGACCAACTGTATTTAGAGCACCAAGAGTCTCGGAAATTCTGTTAAAAGCCGATTGAGAGAGCAATCGTCCCTCAGATTCGTTACTAGCACTCGAACTGTCACTATTGTCATCATAATAGATGTAGTCACTGTCATCATCATCATCATCTACATCACCATCACCATCATCGTCGTCGCTGTCATCATTGCTCTGGTTTTTCAGCTTCTCCGAAGCTTGTTTCATACTCCTCTCAACCCTTGGTTTGACATCGAAAACTTCATGGGAAAAGGCGTTGTCCAAGTGTGACTGAAAAGGAGATGCTGCCTTAAAAGTAGATAGGAATCCTGGCCTTAAGCCCAAAGCAAAGCTGTCAAATCTAATGAGAAAATGGCTTCAACTTACCTTGATCATCAGTTGAACTGTTTGGTAGCTCCCCGTGTCCGTTGGCCATTAAGACCAGTCGCATACATATGCCAACTGAAAATTATAAAAATTAAAAATTATTACTTAAAAAACGTTTTCAACAATTCTGGTTGCTATATTTAACTTGTGGCAACTCTGTTAGTTAAATATAAATATTTGTGTTTCAAATCTCAGGTGAATTGATACAAAGTCACAAATCACATAATAGGTAGCCAAATCCGATCCAATCAAGAGTGAAAGTGACAAAATTAAAGCTGACTTAATTACGGTTAACATCTCGAAGTGCGCTACATTTGTTTCCAGTGGTCACGCAGATACAGTTTATTTAAATACCGGAGACGGTTTTGTATGGTAAAATTTTCAACTTGAAAGTATAATAAAACCGGTCGACTTAGTGTCTGATGTTGGGGCAAGGGGAACGAGCAGATATTGAATGTGGAGAAATTTGGAATGCGGCCTTGAATTTGACAAATTGATTCACGCATCACGCATACGTCTAGAAAGATTGCTTAACTTTTAATTATTTTTATAATGAAGAAGTGGAATTAATTTAATTATAAATTAGTTGGAAGATTAAAATAGTGATGGAACTATACATATTAACTGGAACGTTTGTAGATACATTGAAGTCTTTATAGTTAGCATCACTTTCATGCCCTATGGAGTGCATACGCTCTACTTTAGTGACTAGGGCTATCAGGGGATACAACACAAGACAGAAGACACAAATGACAACAGTCAACGGTAAGTTTGAAGTGGATCGACGGGAACCATTGACTTTTCTGTGACTAGAATAAAAAATCTCAGTTTTATGACCCTAAGAGCCAGTTTTCCAGTTCGAGATCATCCTCGAGTAAGAGTTAACCCTGGTTTAAATCTTCAATTCAGTTTTTCAGTTAAATTTAGTCCCGAAGTTAACCCTGGATATTAGGTGACAAATGAAAAAGGACATTTTAGTGATGCCAAATAAACTTATACATTTTGATGATAGAGTTAACTCTTGTCTGAAAAACTGATTCAAGAGTTAACTCTGAGATCAGGATTAACTAACGTCAGAGTTAACTCACCAGTCAAAAACTAGCCCTAAGAGTTTTCTACTTCCAAAATATAATCAATTCGAGATAATAATGACTCCAGCTGGTATGGACAGAAGACAGCGTTACTTATTAGAATCTTTTATAATTTCCTAAAAGTCAATAGTTCAATTCTTTTATTCCGCCACAAAGGTTATGACAAAAATGCGAGTCAAGATGACGATGACGGTTGAAAAAGCCGCAGAAGCTCTCATGTTATACTTTCGAGTTTTTTACATATGTCATGGGAGATTTTGAGGTTTTTGACAGTTACCTCGATATGTTTGTGAAAAGACTTTTGTTGCGATGACTTTTTCGACGAATTTTCTGGGTATGATACGGCTCTTCTAGTGCCCATGAAGTCAGACTTATTGGCCACTTTATCCTGATGTTTTAAACTATGGTCATTCATTCTCTTTTGGGAAGGTGATGGGAAGATGCAATCTAATTTTTTTAATTTTGGTTGCTGTCAAATGTGATTGTCCATAAACAAAAACAATTTTCAAAAACTTAAAAAGACAATTTAACGAAAGTTGAGTAGGGAAAGGTAAGGCTAACTGAACCAAGTGCAAAATATTAGATATTAAAAATATGTATATATGTTCCTATAACTGACGTTTACAAAGCTTAGGTCAGACTTTTTTTAAGTTAACATATGTACATACATACATACATACATAATTAATAATTAAATGTATTTTTGCTGCGTTCCTTCAAATTTCTTCATTGAAAAAAAACATAAAAAGTAAACTGTCATTTTTATAATTGTAGTAGATTTGTCAAGTGATTTTTAGCTTTCTTCAAATTTTTAAGTTAAAAATGAAGTTTAGTTCAATATTTCATTGATGGCTTTAAGTTTGAATGTTTTACAAAAGTCTTTTATGTAATTAAACCTCGATTAAACCCCATCTGTTAATGCAACCATTGTACAAGTTGCCGCAAAATCGGTATTGTCCGTATTTGGTTAAAATTTGTATACACAGATGAAAAAAGAAAGAACAATATAATCTGATAGAAATCACGTTTAACTTTAATTGCGTTTCATTAATAGAAACCATGAAGAGAATATCTATCTTATCATTAAATATAAGGCATTTGCCTTTACAAGTTTAAATTTAAAATTAAAAAAAAAAAACTATCAAACGATGTCACCTTGACTAAAGCTGTTATCAAGTTCATGTTGCATTCATTACACAGACAAATGATAGTATCTAAGTATCTGTCACATCTGACGTTTGTAAAAATTTTTCTAATTTTGTTTTCAAACCAAAACAATATTCAAATTATTGAACCCTTTCTTTTAGTTTTAGTGAATCTAACGTAAGGTAGGTATAATCCCAGAATAACTTTCAAAATCCTACCTCGAAAGTTGTAACTTGTAAGTCATTGGAATAGGGTATTAACTTCTCACGAAACCCTATTACGTCACTATAAGCTCACACTCTTTGCATACAAATAAACTCGACACACTTTCCAAAAAGTTTTTCGTTTTGCTCACCCTCCATCAAAATCAATTCCTATAACGGCCAATAAACAAGAGCACCGCAATAATAATTTTAACTTAAACAAAAAACAAATATAAAAACCCAACCTTAATGGCGGGGATACAAAATTTAAAAAACAAACAAAATAGATTGAGATATTACGATGAGGCAAGCGCATACCCCGCACACCTCGAAGACCGAAGTGACAATGACGCGACACACGGCCGCCACGCAACGGAGACGCTGCGAGGCGTGATGATTCACTTAATGGGAAATATCCACCACAAATCGTTTGGCGCACCACGCACATTGAATTGTAGCATGCAGCATGATCATTTTGTTGCATAATAAATACGCGACTCCAGCAAGCATGACGGCGCCATTGAGATGATTGGTGACATAAAACTTCAGACAACTCCTAAGACGAGTTTGTCAAGTCGGAATTCCGACACCACCTCGCAGCCACAATATTGAAACAGGGCTACAGCTACAGTTGCGCCAAATGTTGCCAGCGTACATTGGACTCTGAACAGCTGGTCGGAAAATTCGTTAACTGAAAAATTACTATAAATATGACGTCATATTAGAAAGTTACAATGCAAATACAAATACAAAATATCAGGAGGATGGTTCCATGGTTCCATCATCATCATGGTTTTCACTGTTTTGTTTTGAATCTCTCGGTCCGCTCAACTCTTTCATCCAGCTGACGATAAGAAGACCGTGAAGACTGTGGTTTCGAAAAGAATAGGGGGAACAATTGAATTTTTGCAAAAGTTGTTGCCTTCGTCGTCGTCGTGTCGGTCTTCTCGTCCGCGTGTCGTGTCGCCACCTATACCGACCGACCGTGCGTCGTCGTTGATTTCACTTTCTTTCCAGTTTATATGCTTTTAATTTATTTTATTGTTATTAATTTTATTTTTGTCTTTTTCTTTTGCTATTTTAATATAATTCTCTGAAATCCAATTGGCAATGGAAGTTGGTAAAAAATAGTCCGAAAAGTCACGTTGGATTTTTTAAACTTTTAAAAATGTGGTTTTAAAAGAACTACAAGCCATCGTTCACTTTGACCTGGTTATAGAATTCTTCTTGAGGTCTTAAGTAGGGTTTTCTCAAGCCACTGATTTTTGGGAATGAGGTATGGATTCTAACTCTAAAATCACTTTATTGGAATTGAACTTAGTCTTTCCAATGGAACGTATTCAAATTGTTAAAATTCCCAGTGAAGTCAAAGCTTGTAAAACTATCTTTCTGGGGCACCTCATCAGGCGGTATAGTAATGAAATTATGATTTAAAATTTGAGCTGTTTGGTCTAGTTAGTGATATGAAGAATCGAAACCATATGCGTCGCTTAAAAAACAACTGAGAATATAACTGCTGGCAGTGTTGATGAAATCCCAGGTTTGTCGATTGCTCGTAGGGCTTTAGACAACACTTGATCGTATTTTGTATAAAGGTTTAAGTTTTAAGGCTTTTTAAATTTTGTTGATACAAGAAATTGAATCCTTGAAATGCTTTACTATAGTTGAAGGGTGCAAATACAATACATCTGTAATATCTTACACTAAATTATCAAAAAATCACTTTAATAACCACCAATCAAATAACACTCTTTAATCAGTTTCTTTAAACAACTTTTTTTTTAAACATATTCAACCCTATTTACCAGACTATTATAAACAAAAAAAAAAAAAAAACGTAAAAAAGATTTGAATAGGAAGACTTTTATAAAATGGTTTGTGGGATGCAAGACAGCTGATGCAGATGCATCTAAAGATTACAAACAATCAGTGGAGTGCAATGTCTTTTACTTGTACGATCGTTGATGGTGGTGGAAGCTGTTTAGTAAGTGATACCTTTTTATGGGTATTTCCGTTTCAAATTCCGTAAACAAATCCTTTTGGCCGCAAAGTTATACCATACAAGTTTGTGGTGAGAGTGAAGTCGGAAATGTTAACTATATTTATATGTTGCATTTTTTTTTCTTTTTTAATTTAATTTAAAGATGAACGTTGATGCAAATGCTTTTGAATATATTTTTTGCAATGCATTAGGAGTATGTTACTGTTCACATTATTTTTCTTCAATTTAAGGAACTTTGGAATCATTAAGACGGAATTAATATTAAATAAAGTTGACTAATCACTTATTTACTATTTAGTTTAGTGATCGTGTTACGATAATTAAAGTAAAAGTTAGCATTCGATTTAAAAAAAAAATAAAAATGACACTTAGTGATTATGAAAAATCGTCTCATAAAACCGATTGTGTAGTTGAAAGATAGAAAAGCAATTAACCATTTTCATTGACTAAATAATATTCTTTTCAAAAAATAAGTGCTAGGTTCAAACTACTCTTGAATAATGGATCATGGATATCATAGTCTTCAAAGTTTTTCATTGATCACTTTCGTCACTTAACTTTTAGAAACCTACTACTCGTATATGACATTTCAAAACCAATATTAATTTAAAAAAAAAAAACTGATAAGACTTGTTTTAAAAAGGCTATTTGAAAGATAAAGAATAAGACTTCAATAAAGTAATTCCGTGAGGAAATAGACACAAAGGAATAATATGTAGAATCTGTATTAAAGTAAATGGATTGATGCATAGTTTTCTGCGAACAAGACAGCTTTGAAAAACTGATTAAAAACCTCCTCAATATCTTAATTATTTATGTATTTAAAAAAAATATCTATTTCATTCAAACAGAAAACCATAAAAAGTCTAGCAAGAACACAATCAAATCCATGAAATGTTAAAACACAATTTTCATTTCAAAAACCTATGTTTGAACAAAATTGTCAAAGCAGTTAAGAAATTGAAAAATGCTAGAAAACATTGAAGCAGTATGCTAGTTTAATAAATTATGTATCTTTGAAGTTTTGAAGTTCGTTGAGTTGGAAAATACGACTAGCTTATTTTCGATTAATATCGCACTAACGAAGTACCACAAAGCATACGTTGCTGATGAACCCAACTTATCTTACATATGATGTTAAATCTTTATCTTTTGAAGGGTGGAGTGTGGTGACGTTTACAAATCCTTTCCGTGAAGAATTCTCTATACGTCTGTTTCTTAAATTTACAAATTATGTTATACATAATAATTGATTTTGATTTGTTTTTTTCTATATGTATGTATCTAGTAATTTCTAAATCCGTCCGTGGTGAAATCCTCGATCCACCACTGGATAGCCATAACAATAGCCATCTGCACATTGTTTCTTCTGCCTTAATGCAAAACACATTTCATCATTCTAACAATAACCCAGTCTAATAAAAACAAAGTTAAATGATTTCTATAAAAATAAATTGAATTAGAATTTTGTGTCAGTCCGTCCGACAAAAGTGCACTAAACCGCAACCACACGACATTTTTTTTTATTATTATTTTAACCCTCTAAGTCTAAATCACTGATAATATTTATCTCTAATTAAATACCTATTTTCAATACAATACAAAATAATTTGCATTCATTGCAAAAATATTTAACATCCGTAAAAAACAAAGTTTTTACCTCAGCTCTTTCGTTTTAGTTTTATAGTTATGTTTGTGAAATTATTTTCAAGCTATTCTTAGTAGTTTATATTTAATTTAATTACATAAATATTTCAAAAATAAATCATAATAACTTAAAATAATTTTTGAAAAATGTATTTTTAATATCTTACGCAAAAGAATCCATATTATCTGGGTCTCCATAATATAAAAAAAAGAGATGTAATCCAATTAGCCTTTGTTATATTCACATTCGGAATTTTATTGATTTCTTGTAAATCGAACGCGTAACGCACACAATACAAATAAAACCAAAGGCACTTACAACGTCTTCAAATAACTTTTTTTTTTTATAGCTAGGACCGTAACGCACCGTAAAAGATACAAAAGAAATCGAAAGTCTTTGCAAAATGACAATTTTTAGGTCCAAAACTAGTTACAAAAAAAAAACACAAGTGTGGATAATTTTTGTTTGTTGATTGGTGGCGATTACGAAAAGTTATGTGTTTGTCTTGGGCGTACGGACACGATAAAATTATAAAACTTATGAATTAAAGAACCATCACGCACTTTATTAAAATGTAAGCAATGTAGTCGTGCGTCGATCAAAACGTTTTCACTTTTATTTGTTGCACATAAAATTCAATTGAATAAAGGCAACTATCGGAAGAGATATGTTTGGCCTTAGACTAAGTGCATTTTGTGAGACAAACTTAAAGAGCAGTGTTGGCAGTTTGGTTATGGGAATAGCTGCGCGATCTATGGGGGTCTTAAGTTCACGTCGTCGTCGTCGCTGTGTCGTCGAAGGTTTGAGTTGTTGATTGTTTCAACTTCCGAAAGCGAGTGCCAGCCACCGAAGACTGAAACTTTGGTTTGGCTTTTTTGAATTCAGATTACACATGAATTGGAATAAAGTATAGGTATCAGCGGTAGTATGGCATGGAGTTGGGAGCCCCACTTTTGCGGTTGGCTTCAGAGATTTTAACCAACTACATCAACCATTACTATAACAGAGCTGCTAAGCTTACCATTTCTCCGAAGCGCGCAAAGCATTTCACGGTCCACTATGTCGACTCATAATCACTTTTCCTTTTTAATGACTATTCATCGCGAAGGGGTTTTGTAATATGTTGTCGGATCAGTTGGATAAAATGACGATGATGACGACGACGACGACTACGACGACGAAATTCGTTCGATGCTGTTTCTGCTGCTGTAGCATATGGCTATAATGTAGAAGTAGATGCAATAAAAACGAAGTACCTCCAGCATCAGGCATTTTTTTCTTTTTTTTTTTGTTATTTAACAGTTTCTTTTATTTTTAAATTGTGTTTTTTATTCGTCGCCGTCGCGTCGTCGCTCAGCAATTTTTAAAGAGCGAAATTATTATACGCTGTGTTGAACATTTCAAGTCACTTAATTGGTATACAGCATTTTATTGAAGCGGAGGAGGTGGTGAAAGGTTGTGTTTGCATATTTGTTCAATTATATACAAATTGAACAATAATGAAACCTGTAAATGCGAAATTAAAGTCTTGACATCCTATTCTAAGAAGATCTCAATCAAAAAATGAAATTTTTTTATATTACGGATCTTTAACGAGGAATGAAATCGAAGCAGTTTTAGTGTGAAATTGTCAATTTGTTTTTTTAATATTCAAATCAAATGAAAAAAAAGATATATGTATGTACAATATAAACAATTGAAAGCAATCTTAACAAAATTTTGAATCTATTTTAATATATTCAACTGTTATACAGGTCTAATAAACTTGGAAATAATAAAATAAAAAACAATTAAAAAAATGTCCTTAAAATTTAAATAATATTGGTTGTAAGAAACTTCTGTCAGACGATGTCCGAAACCAAAAAAAAATATTACCACGATAACTGATTCATTTTTCGTTCAACTGATTTGCCAAACAATTATTTTGTATTTATCTTCTAGAATATGTTTTGGGATTCCAGCTCACAAATTTTCGGACTGGCCGGGGAAAATGAAATCTCTCATTTCCCCTTTTAGTAAAAAGGATATGGGAATATTTAAAATGGAATGTTGCTGAAGTATTTTGGGAACAATTCGTTATTTCTCATTCTCCTACCCTAACTTTTTCAGATCTCTCAATTTTTCAAGAACCTTTATTTCGACTCCGTGTCAATAAGATATATACTAAATAATTAAGCTTTGTTAAAAAATTACGCTGAAAAACTCAATAGTGTTTTAGATAATAATTGTTCGCAAGTGACATCTTTTGCCTGGGGCCCAACCATGTAACACGATTCTATAATAAAAATATTCGAATTCGCAAATTCTGGACTCTATAACTCTTTTAATAGGCGTTTTTCTTTTGTAGTTCAGAGCAGAGCTTGAACTGTCAAACAAAAAATTGTGTTTCTTTTTTAGCTCTGAACGTTCAGAGCATCAAATTTGTGTTTCTTTTTTCGTTCTGAACATGTTCTGAGCTTGTTCAGAGTGCGCTCTATGAGCTCAGAATAAAATAACTGAGCAGACTGAGTTGAATTTTGTTCAGAGCTTGTTCAGAGGATGTTCTGAGCATGCTCGATATGCTCGGACTCTGTTCAGAGCTCTTTTCTGAGTTAAAAAAGAAAAACGCCTCATGACGCTTTAATATGCGATAATCGAACAGCTATAGTGGTGCCAGCTTGGTTTTTATGTACTTTCGTATAATCGGAACCACCTAACTCGAAAGTTAATGTCAAAACAAAGCAGACATCAAATGTGTTTGCGAGCACATCGTTCGAAAATCGAAAATTTGTTAAAAAATGCTTGGCATTACTGGCGCTTTATTTTTTTTCCATACATAGTAGCAATTAAAAGTAGAATCGCAAATAGGTTTCGAATAGAATCAAAATTAGAATCAAGTTACATAGTAGGGCTCCTGCTGAAGAAAAATCTAACGCTTTTCTTTATGCCTTGAACATGATAATAATATGCGTATGAAAATGAAAAAAAAAAAATACTACCGATTCAGATGGCATACTTTTGGATTTTTTTAAATATTGTACACCAGAACCTTATAATTGATTTTCCATTATTATTCAATTAACATTTCAAATGTTCCAATGCGGTGGCGATTCAAAATCTACAGAAAATCACATATTATATACATATGTATGTAGCTGAATCTCTATTTTCAAAAATCAATCGGAAACATTAGGCATATAGAACATATTTTTAGAATTTCAAGTATAGAAGTATAGAGGTTAAGGCTGCTGGAAGTATAGAGCAGCATAAGAAAATACTCTGTACTTTTGTAGACTTTAAGGCTGCCTATGACAAAGTGAATAGACAGCCATTAATTTACCAGCTTTTTTATCCAAGTTTGTCAAGGAAGTTTGTGTAATAAAAATTTAGAGCCGGATGACTACGAAAATTCAGGTTATTTCGAAACAACAACCTGGTATACCTCAAGGATGCATTCTCGGCCCAAAAATGTACGCGCTATTTAATGAAGAAATTTCTGAACTTCTTCCGAAAGTGTTCTACACTTCTACTATACACACGTGACTTGGATCTGCTGGCATATAATTTATCTACAGATTAAGTTTTTTTTTTGCGAGGCCTGCGGTCTATAAGTTCCTGTTTTTTTTTTTTTTGAAGTGAGAAAACTCAACAACTCAAACATGTTGAAAATATCAAATTGTGCGGAAGATAAGCATTTTTACGTTAGAATTGTGATTAGAGGTGACCGATGAGGCTCATTTCTGGTTAAATGGTTTCGACAATAATCCTGAATCCATTAACAAATCACAATTAGATCAATTAATATTTACAATTTGGTGCTGTTTACACGCTGCGCTGGTGGCATTATCATCGATCTTTAATTCTTTCAAAATGAGGCAATGAGTCATGTTGACTAATTTACGAGAGTTTGTTTCCAAAAACTTTTCTTTCCAAAATTTACTGACCCTCCCTGACCTGATTTTATCGAACATATTAGAAGTAAGCTAAGTTATAAAAAAAAGTCAAGCATTTTTAAAACATTTCAGAAAAATTTAATTGATTGATTAATTATTATATTATTTATTATTATAATAATAAATATGTATATTATATTATAGTAAATATATTTAAGTTCTTAAAAAAGTAAGCTTCTACGTTTTTTTAAATATTTTACAAATTTGTTTTTAGGACACCTTCGAAACACAAATAACTACTAAAAGAAGAAAGTTTAAATATGCAGCTAGTGATTTTTTCCTTGTTTTTTTTTTTATATTTATTCCGAAATACATCTCAAAGTCCGTGCAGGTGTTTGCTTACACCTAGAATTTATTACTTAAAATTGGGTTTGACAATGAACTTACTTAAAGGAGGAAATGGTGTTTTATTTAGGGGCATCAAGAGAAAATTTAAAACAATTTCCAATTTCCAAAAACTCCTCCCAATTTAGTTTCCAATATGTTCGAAAAATGTTGAAGCAATTAAGCATGTACCTACAAATGATTATTTGTAATACATATTATTTTAACTCATTTTGACGCACTGATGAAGTAAAGAAACATTTTGTGTTACTGTGACTAAGTCAAATTTGAATTAATGTTGTGGGATTACCCTGCTGATGTTGCTCAATGTAACCAATCAATAAATTGATTTTTTGCCAGCAAATTATTATTATTTGCCAATAGACGCATCGATTGACTAGAGTTGGCCGACTTTCAATGTCAGACAATTAACATAGATTTTAAGTCGGATGTCATCAATATATAGGGAAATTGGAAGTTCTCCGAAAAATATTAATGACGAAGGTCAAAAAACACAAACCCATTTATTAGCTAATTGGATATTCACGATTCGTACGAAATATTATGAGTAAATTGTTTGTTAAACTTTGTTTTTAATAATTTTTAATAACCTTCAAAAAAAATGTCATATCATATTATCATTCAAATCAATTTCTGTTGCTCATGGGGTAAATTAATGGCGATATGCATGAACCTCGGGCTCCACTCAAAACAGTATTCTTTTCTTGTAATTCGGATTGCTTTTAAAAGATCTTAGTATTTATTTAGAAAAATTAAGAAAAGGCTTTAATTTAATTTATTTCGAAAGGAAAATGAAAATTTAAATTTAATAAAAATATGTACCTTAGTTCTTTTTTTTTGCACTGTAAAATTGGGAACATTCTGTATACATTATCGTCTCTTTGTACTTAACATTTTGAAATTGAATTAAAGAATCAACCAAATAATCAATCTAAGAAAATAAAAGTGCATATTAAATATTTTCCACGAAGAATGCTGAGATCATACTCCGAATTATTAACACAATTCTTAAGCTTATCTCAATTTTGTTGGTGTAATGAAAGTAAGTTGAGTTGTTTGGTTAAATTGTATACAAATTAGACAACTGCTCGGAAAAACTAACCATTTCATTATTATTGGCATAATATTCATTTACAGCTGCACGAAACTTTTCCTCCCCTATACAACAAGTGTAGAAGAAAGTTAAATGAATACCGAAGATGCCAACACTAAAAATTTTATTTATTCGGATTGCAATCGACTCCGTCTCGTTCAACGGAAAATTTACTTTGTATTGTGTTCTAACCATGTAACTCGATTCTATAATAAAAATATTCGACTTCGCAAATTCTAAACTCTAGATCTCTTTAAGGACGCTTTAATATGCGTTAACCGAACAGCTCTAGTGGTGCCAACTATATTTTTACGTACTTTCGTATTATCGGGAACCACCTAACTCAAAAGTTAATCGGCCCTATCGACGTATCCGTTCGGATAGCAAAATTCTCCGATTTTATACGATTATTGCAGCCCTATCGAGGTATCCGTTCGGAAGAAAATTTTCTCCGATTTGTTGGTTTCTTAAATTTTCCGAACGAATACCTCGATAGGGCTGATTGTTGCGATCAGCTTTTCGGAATTATTCTCCGGTATTTATTTAACGTAGCCGGCGAACTGCGTTGGAGTGCGATATAGTGCTTAATTTGCAAAATTTATGACAGCAATTGTTCTTCCTATTTCATCCGACACAGGTCCGCGGGAAAGATTTTAATTTACAAAAGTAACAGCTAAAAAATTAAAGAAACTTAAAAAAAAATAATTTACTTGAGTAGCCTAATTAGTATTACTAATACTTTAACTTATGTTTTCAGGACAATTAACAAAATGAAAAGTGTTCAACTTTTGAATTGGTCCACTGGTAATACACTCAACTTAGTGCGGGCAAAACTAAACATGTTCCCATCTCTTAAAACAAACCTAACTTTACTGAATCCTCATTCCTTTTCCTTAATTATTAACACGCATATACTTGTAAGCTCAGTTAGTCTAAGGAAATGATTTCCTTAGGGGCTAATATAGCTGGTTTTAGCAGTAATCTTACCTTTTATATCTTATGGTTTTACTTCGGTAATTTGATCCTGTCTCATCTCAAGCTCAACAGCTCCTAGGCTTTATGTTTTCCTCAAGTATCTTTGCTGTTCTCTCCTTTTCAAACTAATTATTAACCAAAGTCCAAGCTAAGCTAATTCTTTAGTAAACTTAGTTTTTGCTCCTGAGATTCTTAAAGTTTAATTATTTAACTTCACGTAGACAATTTTCGTTTATGATGTTTTTCTTTCGCATTAGATAAAATTTTGATGTACACTTGATTTGTTTAATTATCAATAAGTCAACCTAAAACTAAGGATGTATTAAAATTTTCTTAAAAGGCTTGAAATAACTGCATAAATAAAAAAAATAATTTAAATGAAAAGTTTTGAAAGTTACTCGTTTTTCAGATTTGATTTCACTCAACTTTAGCTGACAATTCGGCGAACTCAACCAAAAAAACAGAAGACATTTACTTCTTTCCATTTTTGCTTTCGCCCAACCCTCGATGAAAATATACATACATAAGTCCAGCTATTGTAATTCCAAATAAAACACATTTTTTTAGTTGTTTTTTTATATACCAATACTTATCGTTCATTCATTTTATTTCATTCTTTTTTCGTCATTTCGTCAGTTTTAATATTTTATCAATCTTACACATTTCTTATCTTATCATTATAATAGAATAAATTAAATATAAATCTAAAAATTAAGAGAAACACATGTAATTTCTTTTTTTTAGTAATATAAAAAAAAATAAAATTCATATTTTTGCTGCGTTTTATTTTTTTAATATTTGCAAATTGCAATAAATCTTTAAAAATCTATTCACGTTTAGTATTTTACTTTTGCTCCTACAATATATTTTTATACGTACTCGTATAGTAATCACCCGTATTCAAAATAAAAAAAAAAATCAGTACACAAAGGCTTGTAATTTATCCAAACTACAAAGGATAAATTTCTCCTGATATTTTCATTTTCTTTTTAACACAATTTACGCTTTTTAATTTTTTTTTTACATTCTAATTGATCTCGTATAGAATTATGAAACTTCGTGTTTGTGTAACAATTCTCAGCTTAGCTTTTTTCTCTTTCTTAAAATTGAATTTTCAAATACCTTAAAACATATTTTTTTTATTTTTTATTTAATTAGATTGATAAAAATAATCAAATTAATACTTTGTAAATATAAAAATGTATAAATAACCATTTAAAATGATTTACTTTCATCTTGTTGTTTTGAATAATTGGTAACACCCTCTTATCGCCCTTACTAACTAAAAATCCACTCATAAAAGAATTTAATGTGTGTATAAATAAAAATTATTTCTTAAAAAAAAATTAAAAAAAATTAAAAAAAAAGTGTTAAACAGAAAAATAATACATTGCAACTAAATATGACTAAGAATTTCATTTGATTATTCTGTTTTGATGCAAAGAAATCAATGTTATGAAGGGGGTTGGGGGATAGATAGTTAAAAAATTAAACTTAAATAAATAAAAATTTGTTCAAAATAAAAATGTATATAAACAGATTTTGAAGATATAGGGGAACGTTGAACAAAAGTGTGGCATATATATACTGAAATAGCGTTCTTAAAAATGCTTCTTTTCTTCATGACACAAACATCTTGTATACATTATGCATACATTAAATAGTAGATGTAGGTATATGTATATGAGTAGTAAAATTTAACTTACTTAAAAACATAACTTAATTGATATGATTGAGAGCTCGGCAATGTTGGCAAATTAATACAAAATTACTATTAAATATTTAAGTTTGAAAGTGTGTAGATATAATAGAAGTCAGCCAGTATCAAAAAGATCCCTTTTTGTTCTAGAAAACACCCGCTTTACTCTAAAGCATGTATTTGATTTACCATGAAGATTTAATTCTTCTATTATTCCATTCGATTCTATCACAGGATTTATTTAAGGTGAAACATCAAGTTCTCAGACTAAAATGTTCGAAGAAAACCATTTAAAAATTTCTTTTTGAACTTAATTTCGTTCGTTTTTTTTTGTTTTTATTTAACCGAACTCGATAAATAAGAGAAACACCGAGGTGCAAAATATCACATCGAAAACACTTTATCCTTACTTAAAGCGAAAGCGCTAGATTTAACCAAATACGGCTCACTTGAATTATATAATTAGAGCAGTTTCATCCGCCGCACAACACGTCACTCATGAAGTGATACAACATTGAAGTTTAACAGAGCGGACTATTAAATTTCGAATTCGAAACATAAAGGTGACTTGGAATGCTCTTAAAAAATATACAAAGGTAAAATCAGTGCTCGAAACTTGCATATTGGAGGCAAACATTTTTTACATGAACGTTGGATGGTTAATTACCAAAAGCATAACTGAACTTAGGAACATAAAGGATGAAACGATACACACAAATAGTTTCATCATTGCCATCATCCTGTGTTGTCATATCAAATGCATGTACTTCAAATTCTAAACCTTTGAAATCAAATAAAGAGGCCGATCACGTTGAGCAAGTGTGAAAAGACATTAATTTTTCAAAATTCACACAATAGAAACAAAAATTGTCAGTTATATTAGTTATATGGTTGATAAAAATGTCTATTAGTGTTCGTATTCCATATACCAAAGCATTATACAAGATTTAGTTAATTAATCTAATTAGTTTTGTTTTAATTTGTCATGTTTTTAATTTTAAATAAGTTTTCCTTTATTTATTTATTTTTTGACTTAAAGAAAAACAATTTTGCTAGAATTTTCAAAAATTTTACCTAACTCATGAAAGTTTTCGTTTGTTTTTCTTAAATTGTGGTTTGTTTTCATGTTATATTCAGCATATATCACTTTTGCTAACGTCAATCACATTAATTTGTTTTATAATTTAATATAATTATATATTTTATTATTATTATTAGTTGTTATACTTATTGTACAGTTTATTTTTTTTTACATAATGATCTTGTAGTGATTTTTGTTAAGTTCTAGTTTGTTGAGATTATCTCAATTTAAAATGCAAATGTGTATATTTTAATAATAATTTAAAAAAAAACACAAAGTTTCCCTCTTTGCAAATTGAATCACAATAAATTTCTTATAAGATATACGCACAGAAATTTTGTTTAATTACGTAAACTGGCAGCTATTTGTACAATACTTTAACAATTTTTTTTTTTTTGTTTGTTAGTTTGTTATTGGTTCTTATAAATGCTGCATTTTTGTTTTGTTTTTTATTTGTAATAATATACAATTTTTCCCTGATTCTTTAAAATATTAATTTTCTTGTTCATGATTTTTCTTTTATTCTTAAGGTTAAAAGAAAAAAACGAATATTAATATAAAAAAACAACACATACTCACACAAAATAAGACTCGATTTATCATCATCATACAATCATCTTTGTTATAAAGTCATCGCGGCAGCTGCCCGACAGGAGGTCGTTATGAGGTGATATTGGAAGTCAAACGATCTGAATAAGAAATTTTGAAAACACAACAAAATCCTTTCATTTTCTCTTTTTTTTTTTGGCTTTTCGACAGGAAATGAATGATAGACCGAGTTTGTTTGGTTTTTTGCATACTTTTTTTTTCTTAAAAGGAAATTCCAAATAACTGTGGAATGTCCTTCGCACGAAAAAAATCTTTTATTCCGTTCAATTTTGTTTAAATTAAATTACTTGTTTCGGTTACAAAATAAGTCTTAAAAAAAAACTTACAGAAGCAGATGTATTCTCTGCAAGAGAACAATATTCGTTTTTCTCTTTTTGACATAAAAAAAAAACAAAAAAAAAAGTTTAAGGTGTAGATTTTTTTTGCAAAAATCTAGTTTTGTATTTTTGACAATTTTTAAATATATTTTTGTATAAAATGGTTGTAAATAAAAAAAAAATAATAAATACATAAAGAGAAAGAAAGTAACAAAAATTTTAACAATACATATAATGCGAAATATATACTTTTTTGTAAATCACAAACAAGAAACAAGTGGCAAATATTTAACAAGAGAAAAACTTACACCTGCCTCATTCTACTATTCGCGCAAATCAAATCATTTGCATCTAAAACGATTTTAGATTGATAAGAACTGTTTTTTGATGAGAACAATTTGATTCGCGTACAGCAAAATAAGGCCTTACTTTTATCCAATTATTTAATCTCTTTTTCGTAGAGAACACTTTATAATTTTTATAATATCCTTCAGGGGGAAGGTTTTTTTCTTTTTGGTGGATTTCATTGATAAATGTTATTTTTTGTTTAAGAGGTCTATTTTTTATTATTATTTTTGTTAGGTTAAAAATATTGTTCTTGTATCTAAGTTACCTTCAAATACAGTTTTTTTGTTTTAATTAATATTTCTAAAGAAACTAATTTTAAATGAAAATAAAGGATGAACATAAGAAAGAATTAAATAATATTTATATTTTTTGTTTGAATATTTTTTTGTTAACTAAATATATTTTTGTACTTTTTTTAAGATTTTTTTTACCTCGGCAATATTTTATAGATTTTTTTAAGTCTTTTTACGAATTTTTGTATTTTTTTTTTTTTGGAGATTTTTAGTTTTTTGATATTTTTTTTATAGATTTTTTTGTCTTAAATGTAAACAGAAAAGATAGGAAAACATACATTTAAACACGAAACTATTACTTTTTGCTTTTTTAAATCGCTATAGAGAATACATATTTTTGCTGCTGTTAAATTGTTGATTTGTTGGGAATATATAGTTTTTTTTTTTGTTTTCGTAGTTTTTTTTTTAAATTACATAATTTAAACTGTTGGTTGTTGTGGTTTTTGATTGGTGGATACAAATTTTGATTAAAATTTATATTTCTGCTTCAAAAATCATCCGAAATAATAATCCTGCCTCCGTAGAATTTTGTTTTTTGTTTCTTTTCTTTTTTTTCGTTTTCTACACAAAGTTTTGTTTTGCTGGTTTTTCTTACCTTAACAAAGGGGTGGACTTTTGATCTTTTTTTTCTGTTGTTGTTGTAACAAAACAAAACGTTTGAATGATGCAAAAATTAGCCAAAATTTTATGCATGAACACACACATCCTTGTTTTGTTGTTGTTAAATTGTTTCAAGACCCAGATATAACTTGGTCGAAACTGTGATAGCAGTTGTTATACCATATATTATATAAGAATGTATGTGTCTGCACTAACATTGTTCGAAAATTGGAATTATAGGTGAAGTTGGCCAATCTTCTTCCTCTTCTGAACTCGTACTTTCAGTTCTGGAAAAAAAAATAGAAGATTAATACATATTTGTAAAATATACGCAGTAATTGAATTGAACATAAATAAGTAATCTAGACATGCAATTTACTTAATTAACTTTACATAATGTTAACAAGCTTAGAATCCCTTTTAATCCCACAAAACAATTTTTACAAATTCATTTGGTTTACAAGCTAGACCCCTATTTTTTTATGAGAAAAACAGTTTGTCATTGTTTTTTCCAATATTGAATGCAAAGCGAATTACTACTACGGCAACATTAGAAAAAGCTTTTTATCTGCTGGTTATTTATGCCATTTCCTCATGTATCAAATACCAACAATGTAGAGCTAAGAATTCAGATTTATCCAACTAAGTACAATATACACAGTTACTTTTTCCAGTTACGTTATCTCTAGACTCAAGTCGCGCCAAATTATCAAAACATGGGGATTCAAAATTTACAAGAAACTCCACAAAAAATCATCACTTTTAAGTAAGACGGATGCCAAATGACACTAAACCTTCAAAAAGACTTTCGCTCTGAGGTCTTTCGGAGAAAACTTATTTTGCCAATAAGAAATCATGCAATAATGTATCTTCCATTTAACGAAAACCATGTAGGATATACTGATGTTATATCAGGATCACGTCGAACCAGGAACTCTAAAGTAAATTACATAGACAACTTCGTCGATAAGACATGTACATTTATTGCAATGAAAATTAAGGTGAACAAAAGTCACAACATTTCTAAAGAAACTTGACCAATATTGCTTATCTATTGGATATATTCAAAACAATGACCCAAAATATAAAATATAAATTATATAGCCATCAAGTGATTGTAAATTTGCCAAAATAATTAATCAAGCAAAGCCATACATATATGTACATTTTTCCTAATATGTCAATAACATGGTCTGAGGTATGAACATCAAGAAAAGGTTGAATCTAAAAATATTTGTGGATACAAATATTGAGGTACATGGCCAGACAAGTAAATCGAATTTAATTCATTTTTGTTTTGTAGCATTTGACAAAATTAGTTGGGTTTACATAACTCACAACAACGATAATAGAAAATAATATCTGATAAGTTTTATTTGTTCAACTCAAAGGTCATCTTTTACGTATGTATACACATACTTGTATGAAATATGTATGGTAGGTATTTATGTATATATTCATAGCCTTTTTTTACTAATTTCAGATGTATGCATGTTTTTAATTTTATAGATTTTTGTTTGATCTTTGATTTGAAAAAAAAAAAAACAACATGTTTACGATTCTTTCAGACATAAGATTGGGATTATTTATTTAGACTGCTATGTTTTTGTTGTTGAAACTTTAGTTTAAATGTGAAAAAATTATATATGACACATGCTACAGACGTATGAGATATTTTAATAGCGATTTCTCTCTCAAAACAAAAAAAAACTATGTACTGATTTTGTTTTTCAAGTTTAGTCGCTAAATGGAAAGTGATTCATCAAAAAAAACATAATATGAATAGATTTCGTACTTATTTTATTAGCTCAGACATTGGTGCTAGCATACATATGGAACAATACATGTTCATACATGCTTAGCTGTTTAAATATATTATATAAATACATATACTTCTATGTAAAACCATACAAACGTAATATATGTACATATAAACCTATATTTGTACTTATGTTCATTTGTTTGCCACATGTATCAGTTTTGAATAATTTTAAATATGAAGTCTAACATTAATATGTTAAATAGAAATCCCAAAGTGGTTCTCGTCGTTTCTGCATAAATGATTTTTTTTTCCTTACCCATTTTTATTTTAAGCGCTCTTTCGATGTTGGCTTAATTTGGGAAAGAAATCAATTTTGTGAGCATTTTATCGATCTGTATCCCCTTAACTAATCAAAGACATGTATATAAAATTCTTTCAACGTATGAATAAAGAAATTCATTTTATAGTACTTAAGACTTTCAATAACATGCAGTCTTCTTAACTATGTATGTCATAGACACCACTTCGAAACTTAGAAAACAAATAAGATGTCAGATCATCCAGAAACAGTGTGTTCTTTAATCTTATCAACGAATAACAGAGCCTATTAATAGAAACAAATGGCAGGTTCATTGCCCTAAATTATGTATGTATGTATGTACATACATAATGTGCATTTTTAATTGAATTTACTTTGTCATTATTCCACTGTAACTCAGCCAAAACCCTTTATTTACTATTTTCACATTTGTAATGTGCAGAATTTCGAATTTTAAATCTAATTTATTCGAAACATTTATAAATGGCTTAGGTATATTTAACTTGGGGAAGAGAAATTCGCAGTGGCATTGAAAGTAATTTCCTTAACAATGAGTTTAAAAAATATTTACCATGCAATTAAATATTTTTTTGTTTAAATATTAAGGCCGATAAGCTCATTCAGTTTTTAATTACTTAACTCGTACTACTCAATGAAAAACAAACATAAGCTCTCTTCTTTAAGCCCGAAAAATAAAATAATACTAGAAAAACGTATTATCATCTCAACCTTGGTTATGCATATTTGTTTATTTTTGTTAATGATTAAATAGAGTTATTGCACCGAAATCGGAACATTGCTCTACTTAAGTTTTTGTATGTAAAATAAAAACAAAAGCTAACACAATTTAATGAGTAAATAAAGCACGAGATTACACACGATTCGCAAGTTTACGGCTGTACTGTTAATGCACTCTTGTCGACCGTCACCATATGTATCCCCATTACTTGGTTTGGTATTTTTAATTCGGTGTATTTTTGTTTTTAAAAGTGTAAACATATCAACACATCGAGTTATTAATAAACTGACTAAACAAACTCATGACTTTTTATGGTTAATTATGCATTCTAACAGTTTGAAGAGGATACAAAAAAAAACTCAAACACTCAAAAACCGGACCCTGTCTAAATAAAAATACAACTAAGACAACAATAATTTATAACTCACCGTGATCGACAACCATCATCAATGTTGTTCGAAATTCCTTCTTCAATGGTGGGCAGGTCTGATGAAAAGCGATTAGTTGGACGAAGAACGCGCAGAGTACGGCTTGATAGTTTCCAAACCAAACGCTGTTTGTAAGGTTGTTTATTTTGTCCATTATAATGTGAAAGAATTCCAGAAACAATACTAAAACCACAAGTAAACACTCGATCGGGAATCTTTAATTTGTAAGAAAACATCAAAGGTTACAATAAAGTAAGCAAAAACAAAAAACTTTTCAACTTACCCTCATAAATTGTTGTAAAATGAGAATATACTCAAAGACATGCTTCAATTCGGGACTGCCTTTGGTATAGGATTCTTTAATATGGAAATCCAAATGTAAGCACAACAAAACCAAAGCCAATGTAGATGGTGTTATGACAGTGGTCTTAACGTCACACAAAAGATTTTCCAAACGATTTTCGAGCTCTTGCAGCTTGATAAGTTGAGAATAGAAGTTAAAGAATTCTGGGCTTAGTTCCTTGGCCATATTACGGAATAGAGCATAATACATGCGCAAAAAATTGACCGCTGTAATGGGTGCATGATCCATTTGAACGCCCAATTTGTTAGCAATAACACCCGCCATACGCTCCAAGTCACCAGCAGTGCAACCACACTATAAAAAAAAAGAGACAAGTTGAAAGAGAAACATGAGATTATGGTATATTTTTAAAATGAAGGTTATTCAAGGAGAACTAATTGAACATGACAAGTTGTGAATTTTTGGAAGATGATCGTGGGAAGGTGGTTAAGGGACAAAGGATTTTATTATATTTGATAAACAAAAAGGAAGAAGAGAACTTACTTGAGATATTGTCACTAAATCTTCGGCGGGAATAGGCTTTAGACCGAGTTGTTTAATGGCCAAGTGAAGGGATGCCACACTCATGCATGCCATATGCTTAGGTTTTACGGCCATACGATCCAAGAATCGATCGACCAAGCTCATAGCTGAAAAGAGTGCATCTGACGGTAGCTCATACCACATTTTAAGGCATCGTAAAACATATGCCGAGCCATCACGTCCACCAGCTGTAACTTCACGCTAAACAAATAACAAATAAAAATGAGTATTCTAAGAAGTTAAATTCTGAGATTGAAACTTACCCTAGATTCCTTAGGCAATAGCAATACAGTATGGTATTTGTCCTGAAGAGCATCATATTCCTTCAGGGCATTGAATAACTCCTCAGATGTCATAGAATGGAGTTCGTTTTCCAAGATTTCACGTTGTTCTTGTTGAATCTTTGATGTGGAACTTGCCTTTGCCGACGATTTAGATGAAGATGATGATGATGATTTTGAAGTCGATGATGATGATGATGCTGAAGATGATGATGTAGATTTCTTGCCATTGTATTCTTTTTCATTGTCCGTTAACGAAGGCCTGATTGGTTGGTTATGCTGCAATTTTGTGTGGTCTACTAAATGATTTTCATGATGAAAATTAACCTCAGCAGCACCCGGTCGTCCAAGCAAGCCCCCGTGTGGCAACATCCACTCATCTTCATCGCCGCTGAAGCTGCCATTTAATGCTGCCGCCGCCGCCGATGCTTCGGAATCCGTTGGTGATGTAGACATCATCATATCGTCTTGATAGTCGAGAGATGATGCTGCATTCAATGGAACCGAGCATAGTTTTTTAGACGACGACATCATCGATGACTGCTGCTTCTGCTGCTGCTGCTGCATCAACAACTGCTGCTGGTATTGTTGGTGGTGATACCTAAACTCCTCCTCGCTATTACAACCGTTGTAATTGTGATTAGCTAAGAATTGTTGTTGCTGCTGTAGTTGTTGTTGTTGGAGTTGTTGATGATACAGTTGCTGTTGGTGGTATTGCTCTTCTTGTTGTAGATTTAATGACAAACCACTGTCAACGACGGCAAAATTGGCGGCAGCAGAGTAGCGTACAGGGACAGACATTGTGAGGGCTGGCCTAGTACCTGTGTTTTTAGTTAAAATTTTTGTTGGTTGGTTTTTATATATTTCTATATTTCGTTTGGCTGTTCCAAATTTTCGAATTTTTGGAACTTTGAAAATCTTTAAGCAACTTTTAATTTACTTTTTTTTATATATTTTTTGTATCAAATTGCTTAGAAATTTTTCAGTATTTTTTTGAAAAAAAATCAAACTCAACTCAAATGACAAAAAAAGAAGATTATACTCTAAACGATTCAGAAGTGCTCTTTAATATGGAATATCAAAGAAGCAAAAACTATATTTTTCTAGAAATGTTTTTCAAACCCAACCAAATACAATTTTTATTTTGTAAATAATCTATGTTTGTTACTTGTTTTGTACACACCGGTTAGATAGATTCAGAGGATTTAATAAAACCAAAATAATATTTTGTTAATTTTATTTTCACTCTGATTGTATATATGTATACGTATCTATTAACCTTAGTACTATTCTTTTGATTGTTATCTCAAAAACAATTTGCAAACAAAAAACAAATTTGTATGGATTTTCTCCTTTTTAACAGGTTTTGTCTGTACACGCTTATGTTTTGTACAAATTGGTTTGAAAGCTATTTTTTATTTGCTTAGAAACCTTAGTACGTTTTAAATATTATATATTAAATATTTGTATATGATTTGCTAAAACAACACAACTTATAAACTTATGTTGTCGAGTAGCGAAAATTTTGTTTTTCCTTGTTAAGATAATGTGATTTTTCTCTAAACTTACGATCTGTAAAAGCTGAAGGGAAGATATTTTGATTAAATAAAGCAATATAGAAATTTGTTTGTAAAAAAAAATGGATTAGTGTATTTCTGTGCACTATCAAAACAAGTTTGATTCGACCGAGGCTACAAAAGAAAAAAAAATTATGTGCATATATTTGTATAAATGTATTAAGTGGAGTTAATCGTCGAGTTCAGTGTGTGGCGAGTTTTTTTTTTTGTTCTTGAAAATCAACCTAAAGCTTCATGTTGAATCGTAACAAAAGATTTACATACCTAGATAGCTAAATAAAATGAATTGTAAATTTCAACAAAAGTGGAACGGAAGGCCGAATATTTATCAAAGTTGAATACAAGATTAACACGGATTGTAAACTTTGTAATATGTTTTTCGTTTTTGCATAAAATTTTTAAAAGTCCTAGGCCCAGGCTACTAGAAGAGAAAGACTTATGAACGCAGAAGTATGAGAATAAAGAAAATGCCGTATCATGGTTATTTAATCTTATCTAGAAATTTTTAAACTATCTATATTGTGGACTTAAACAACAGTGTAGCATATTATAAGTGTTATATATATGTACATGTATGTATACACAAATAAGCTTGCTATTTTTTGTTTTGTATTGCCTTATTATAAAAACTCAAAATTGATAATTTATACAGCTAACAGCTACACATCTACTGACCAAGATTGTGGCAATTGAATCGAGCATAATAAATTAGTCCAATACAAAATAAAACAGTATTCACAGACAACTAAATGATTCTAGCATAAATATAGACTGCCAACTAGATCGTTGTACAGTTTGTTATCAAGAGAAAAAAAAAAAAAAAACAAAATACAAATGTCTAGCTATTCGAGTGAAAAAATCTAGAAACCCAGTTAAACAACAAAGACGATTCTTTCATTACAGAAATTAAACCAAAAAACAACAACAACACCACCACAATTAGACACAGTGTTAGCAGCAGTTGGCCCAAATATTGAAACGATATACAACACCCTTTACAATAAACACTATTGTTGTATATTTAAGTTAGAATGCACATTTTAAGCGAATAAAAATAGAACTTCAAATAAACACAATTTTTGTTAGCGTTTAAAGAAACTACTCTGAAATAACAAAATAAAAGAGTGCCAACTATTTGTGTGTCTAACGAAGATACAAAACAAAAAAAAAAAAGAAATACATACATAATATGTAAGTACTCTGATTTGTTTAGTTTGAGAAAAGATCTCCTATGTATTGACTGTAAACTCTTCCCATAACTCCAAACAAAAACAAATATTATTCGAATTCGTTAGCACTTCATGTGAGGAAATTCATTACAAAATTATATCCAGAAGAATGTTGAACTCTCAAGAAAAGAAAATGCAATAGAAAAGAAATATTTCTTATTTTTTGGTCTTCAGTTTTTTTTTTGCACAAGAAATCATGTAATATCTTAATTTCAACGAGTTTATCTGAACAAAAATTGCAATGAACTTTTACGGCTGTAACTACAGAGAAAGTAGAGATTATAAAATTTAGTTTATGATGATAAAAGCATTCCCAGTCTTTAAACAGTCTGTACATTGAACCTTTGAAAAGAAATAATTTATTTCATTTAAAACATACAGATGGCCAAAGAATCGCATGTGTCCTATGTTTTTTGAATTGCTTGAATTCTTTATCTGTTGGAAAAGTCGTCAAAATTTTTGAATGTACTCACAAAATCGAGTTCTTATTTCAGAGATTGAAATTCTTGTAGTTAATAGCATGATTTTTTTAAAATCTCATTTGAATGTACATTTTCCTCTTCCACTAAAAAAAATTACAGTTTTAATATTGACTTTTAGTTATTTTCTGAGATAAAGCAGCTTTTGAACAATGAATTTACTGAGAGAGTTAATTTACTTAAGTTATGCATATGCAAATGATTCTAACTTATAATTGCTATGGGAATATGCGACATCACGTATATTCATTGCATGACACCTGTTTCATATACTTACATAGCTACTTACTACAGTTATAATACAACGAGGTATAATATCAAACGCATTCCTGTTACTACTAACTTCTTCTCTAAATAACACGAAGTACTCGTGTGTCTCGCTGAAGATAAAAAATAACAACAAAAACATTCACACTCAACAAAACTGGATCATCCATGAAAGTTGTCGTGTTATAATAATGCACGCGCGCACTATTGCAAGCCCAAATGCAATCTTCACAATATTTGTTCATCGTCACGAATTTTGCTTTGAGTCTCAATTTTCACAGAGCCAAGCACAGCAAGATGAGATATTCTTTGTTGACTAAAATTACTATGTATTCAATTAAGTGTAAATTGAAATTGATATAATATATACAAGATAATAATAATATAAAATGCGGAAAGCGTTACTGGTTTCAAGGTAGAAAGCCAGTAGCTATAAGTTAAATGAAATAGAAACTTATTTCCTAAAAATACCAAAAACAAACAAAAATAAAAACCTGAATCAGTCTATTAATAACATTTTTGAATCATCGTAGTTTTAGCCTTGTTCATGATTTAAAAACAAAAACAACGAAAAGAATTTTGAAAGCAGTCATACCTATCTAAAAGATGAGATGATTAATATCGATTTTTAATTTTGACATGCTAATTATTCTTTATTACTTTTTTTTAAGAAGTCGTGTAATAGTTTCTTAAATATAGAATAATTATATGACCTTACAAAATGTATACAAATTATTCAATTCAAAAAGTTGTTTACTTTTATTTTTTTTTAAATATTCAATGGAAGAAACATAATTTATCATAAGTATAAACAAAGAAAAACCAAAATGCAAGAAATACCCACTCGCGTCTAAGAAAAAAAAGAAAAAAATTCAATGTCAAACAACGCCAAGAGGTTTCACCACCAAAAGCACCCGCAGCAACCAAACATTCTCAAATCTCAATTACATACTTCGGTTTTGTGCGTACCTGAGGATTTTTTTTTGTTTAAGTAATTAAGCTTGCAATGTAAGATAGGCCTAAAAGCCATAACAAGCTATCTTACCGTTATTTTAAAATTATTACAGACAGTACCTACCTACTAGAAATAGGCATGTCACAATATTGTGTGATTTGAATGTTGAATGTCAACATCTTGGTTGAAGCGACATAACTCAATGTTAAGTGTTGTCAACAACAAAAATTATTCCTCATGTACATACTTAACACAAAACCATACTTTCAAGTTCGAATCAAACTAAATAATATTGATTACCCCTTAGTATTGACAAAATACATATATACATTATCATTATTAGTATAAACAAAATATGTATCTCAAATAATAATTATTGACCTTTGAAACATTGTGTTGATGTTGACGAAGAATTCGTGATTTAAATTAATATATGCGTCAAAACCAACGGACACACGCATTTCGGAATCACTTTCTCTCCTTCAAATAGTTCAGTAACATTAAAACATTATTTATTTTTGTTTTCAACAATTGCGACAACAAAAAATAAATTTAATTTATTTTCTCATTATTTCTCGAAAATGGCCATGAGAAACGTTCAACACTTGAGCGCCAAACAAAAACAAAAAAACACGCCTCTATTTAAATCTCTCGTACATCAACAAAACACTGCGAAGAGGAAAGAAAATTTACCAAAAGAAAAAATGTACAGTGGAAAACTGTTTTTTTTTTTTGCGAACATAGACAAAATGTATCTAGTCACACTTGAACGACTGCAGCGCACGCCATAAAAAAGTTTCATAAATGGGGAAGCATATAAACATGGCATAAGTGGTCGTACAAGTAAGCTTACTTAAAAAAAAAAAACAAGAAAAAGATTAAGTATGTCATATTTGTATTTTATTTCGTCACGTCTTCGCCATTTCGACTCATCATAGAGAGGTGGAATAAGTTTCTCTTTTTTGTGCCTAGTTTCTTCTTCATTTTGGTAAATCGGGAATCTCTCTCACAGTTTACAAATTTATAATTTATAAATTCCTAAGGAGATAGGTGGATACATACCTAGAGACTAGACGTTTCGCAATATTGAATTGAATAATTATGACGAAACAAATTATTTTCACATGTTTGATTTGGGCTATATGGATTTAGGCAGATATTTGAAAAAAGTTATATTTCTTTAATGGTATAAAGACCATTGAACCAACTCCCACAGATCATTGGGAATTTGTTATTCATAATCAAGATCGTGGGAGTGAAATGGTCCGATATTTTCTCTCCAAGAACACCCCAAGTAAGACAGGAAAAAAATACCTTGAACTGATTTGTCTGAGAAGGTGAATGCCTTAAAAGATAACCAATATAAAGCTTTTTTTATGTTATTTAATTTTTTATTGTTTGTCAAATTTAACACAACTTGTAAAAATTCGGAAAAGTGTCCCTTTTTGTCCTGGTAAGGCTTTGTTGTATAATTTGTAACCTTTAAAATCACACATGTTAAGTTTTTCATCTCATCCATATCTATACGGAATTCTGAAGAAGGTTAACCCATTCATTTTTGATGCATTAAAAAAGATCCGCCTAAATTTTTATTACACCTACATAGTTAAAATGCTATTTAAACATTATAAATTAGGTTGTAAATAAATTAAGGTCATCGTTCCTAGTTGAAGAAACAAAAAGTAAGCCTTTAACTGCTGCAATAAAAAGTAACAAGTGTTGTTGAGTTCCTTCTTCTTTTTTATTTTCAATTCAACACAATGCATTCACTTAAAATAATACTTAATCAAAATGATGATGAAAAAGTTATTGTATGATAATTTTCAAGGTTGAATTGATAAGTCGTCGCTCGTGTTCATAAGTTATTTTAGCAAGACCAAATAATATTTTTAAAAATAAATATATCCATCAATGTCTGTTTTTCTATTCAATCATAAGACACAGGAAAATTATGTATGTTGAATTAAGTTTAATCGATTTTATAGACAATCCTACAGATACAAATACAAAGAATGTAAAATGTAAAACCATTTATAATACATATTTGAAATTCTAAAGTCCACAAACTGTGATATATAAATTAAACCTCATGAAAAATAAAACATGTATAGGCAATATTGTATGGGTACGTGCTAGATTAGACGGGTTCAACCAACGGATAGGTATTGTTGTATCACCATTTGGGGTGCAAAATATGTCAGGCGCACCTGGATGTTTTTTTTTTTTTATTTTTATACAACTTTTATATGTATTAATGAATTTTATTGAAATAATAAAACCAAGGGTTGCGGCGACAGCTAAACAGTGAGTGTAAGTTGAGATAGCACGATAGTTGAGTTAGTTTCTATGGGGCCTCATATTTTGTAAACTAAACAAATAGCAACAGCATAATAATAATAATAATCGATTTGTAAGTTGTAGGGTCAAATTTTATTGGCTTTGAATTTGAGCAGCTTTAGTGGTTATTTCATATTGAATACGCTGAATGATATAACCACAATTAATCATGTAATTTAATATAAACATACAAGTTTACAAAAACAAACTTTAAGTTATAAAACATGGAGTGTAACAATTTAGAAGAAAAAGAAACTAGCTACATTTACTCAAATGAATAAAGCAACAAATAGGAATGAAAATGTTATCAAAAAATTTTGACGATTTAAAACATTTATACGAAAAGAACATCCCTATTATGTTCTGTCGATAAGCTAGAAAAACATGAGCGTTTTACACAAATTAAATAACTTAATCTTATTACTTCTGCACATACTCAAAACTATTCATGCGAACATTCATTTGAAACAAGAGATCATATATCTTACCTATGCTATGAGTATGTTGAAAATGTCATACTTGTTTTGCATTGAAACCAACCCCTCACAGCTGCCTTTAATTAAGGAGGTGATGAAAGAAGTATTAAGTGTAGCTATTTCTTTGTTTTGAACTATAAATAGCTACCTAAAATTATTTAGTATACCTTGTTTGGCATCCATCCCTCGGTAGGATATCAATACAATATCAAAAAAAAAACCGTGTTATTCCGGTTTAAGTAAGAAGTTTTGCTATAGTTCTTTTTTAAGAATTAACAGCAACCTCTCCGGATGTAATAAAATAAATTTCTTGATGGACACACTTTTGTTGCCTTTATGTATGCTCCCTTGCACATAAACTTTCTATAAATAAGTTTTATTTTGAGGGGTTGCCTTTTTTTTGACGAAATAAGTACGAGCATGAAAAGGTACTTATTCATGGTGCATTATTATGTATCGATAAGTGGAATTAGCTTTCAAGTAGGTAACATATGATAAATTTGATAATCCAACCAACAACCACACAGTACGAAATTGCATTATAACCTAGAATTGAACTTTGAAAAGATATGTTTGACTAATGCACACAAAATATATGTATACACATTATATGTATACACATATCTAAATAATAATAGTAGGTAGATGCTACCAAAATCGTATCCTTATATACTTAAATCGCATTTAGTAAGCACGACCAAAACAAGATCCAATCGCACATAAAATTGCAACGCACATGAATATAGTGATATGCTACTTTCCTTTAAAACACGCAACTGTAACAGATATTATGTATTGGTATTTAAATTGAATCGTATTACCAATGAGGATTACGGTATACAATGTAATATTCACAAAACGTAATGTAAATGATTTGAGAATAAGGTTTATCAGTTTCAATGAATTGTTTTTACGGTGGATTTTAGTAAGCCTCACATTTTTTAATATCTTGCGTACAAGTTCTTAAACAAGGTTTCGGTTAACAAAAAGAGGATTAAAGCCGTTTCTACACTATTTAAAACATATTTCATTTCCTTCCACTTCATTTTATAAAAAGTACAATAAAGAGTAAATAAATCTTCATTTTACTGTAATTCTTAACCTAATGGAGGATAAAAACAACAAGGATTATGATTCATTTAAGGCAATCAATTGACTTTGACAAAAATAATTAAAAAGCTATTAAATACCGAACTACAAAGTAAATAAGTAGTACGAGTAGATAACAAAGTAGGTATTTTCCTACAAAAATATTAAGGATATTTCATGTGTTTCTCTAGACTCTAGAGTCAAGACAAATAGGTAGATAATTTAGAAAACCATTAATAGGCAGGTAAGTGCCTGCCTAGTTTAAATTGTTTTCTTTATGTTTCATTTATCTTGATTTTTATTTAAAAAAACAGGCGTATATCTCATATTTAATGGATATTCAAATGAGTGGGTGCCTTTGTTTGGAAAGAAGTGAAATTTGTCATTTATGTACATATTTAATAACAACAATTTTTAAATTCAAATTCGAATAAAATAGGTAAGCATACGGCATATATCTTTAAAAAAAAAAAGAACTTCGTTCACAGGTAGAATTTATACTGTAGGTATCAAGGTAAGATGAGTAAACAACTTAACGGTTTAAAATGAGAAATATTTTCCTTTGATTTATTATAAATGCTCCTTCTACTCCCTATTAATTTTAAACTTCAGGGTTAACTACCTTCAATTAAATACTCCAACCTGATTGAGGTCTTTAGACTATAAAAGTATAGGTAGTGTAGGTAATTAATTTTAAAATTTCGGTTTAAATTCAAACAAAAATAGACTCAAATTTGTTCCTACTCTACTCATGTAAAGTCTAGACATAAAGTGGGATTAGGTGGTGGTGTAGTAGATACTATGTACTATTTACCAGATCTGCATCTATATCTAATCCTGAATATCACAGCGTTATTTAAAACCGAACAATCATCCATTATTGGGTAGGTGTGTTTGACAATTTGATTTTGACCTAGGATTTCTTTTAACTAAAAAAAAATAAATGAAAAGAACCAACAAAATTGCAAAACAATCAAATTATGTAACAAGACAAGACTAGAATTAAAATTACCTACATACCTAATACATACAAACATACATACATTATTATAAATGTACTAATCTATGGAAGAACTTTTAAAACACAAAGTGTTTTCTTTGTTCGCAATAAAGGGGCTGTAGGGTAAAATCAGTTAGCAGCCGTAAAGCTTTTTGTTTGGGTATGAGCAAGAAAGCAAACAGTTAAGCAGAAGGCTATTTCAAATTTTCTGACGCAATTTCCAAAACCTGATTAATTTTTTTCTTTTCCTTTCGTATACTCATCCGCCTATCCAATTCCATCTTTTGCTTTGACTTTTTCTCTAATCAACACATACACACACGAAAATTAATATGTTTAGTGTACTAAGAGTTAATACACGTCCAAATTCCAAAGTATTCCATCAAACCAAATAAAATAATATTATCTGATATGTAGTAGTATAAAAAAATAATGTGTACATCTGTATTCTGTATAGATACATACTAGTATAGTATGTTTACCAACATTATAGTAAATACATATGTTTACTCAAAGAACAGAATGAAATGAAAAGAAACGGAAAAAACAACAAATTCGAGGTAGAAACAAATCATTTAGGCCAGACAAAACAGAAAATGATGTAACAGTGATGCCACTTGTAGAATTAAATGTATACAAGTTATAAAATCGATATTTTATTTGATATCCAAATAAATGATAAACAAAGGAAAAGTCCACCATTCATCCCCAAACCAACAATATGTTGGAAATACTCGTTGAGTATGAAACAATCTACTTAATTAACTCAAAACAGAGAGTACTTTGGAAAATGTATAAAAAAGTATACAAGAAGATTTGTGATACCTATGACTTGTTAATTATCTCATGACTAATGATAGTCATTATCTCACCGGACCTCAATCTACGTTAGAAATAGAACGTGTGAATATATATGTATTAGCTTGCAATACATATTTTATGAGTTGTTTAACCCAACGCCCTTAACTGCATATTTTATGCTGACTAAGATTTATATATCAATAATATTATGCATAATTGATGGTTTATTCCATCATTATTTTAAGAATGATTCACACTTGCAAATGCGAATCATGGATATGCGTGACACTTATTCTTTTATATTTCGTGAATGCTTAGTAATTGTAAGAATTTAAGTCGATACATGTATGAAAACAGTTTCTTGAGTAACCATATTTTGCTCTTCAATACGAAGCTTTTGAATCAAATGAATTGCAGTTTTTTTTTTCTATTTTGATTGCTTCTTCAACAACAAAAAAAAAACGTCCTTGAAATGACAATGAGTATTCATTCAATGAACTGACACAAATTGTTTTTTTTTTATGATTTATAATTTTTTTCTGAATCTTTTAGAAAGCAAAGTACTTGAAGGTATAAACAGTTTTTGATATCATATAAAACAGCTCTAATAGTTGATAATTTTTTTTTTTAATATAGTACAACAGGCAGTTTGAAAAGACTTAATTTAATATTTTTTTATCGAAACCTTGTTTGATCCTTCTTTTTATGACTCACACCTTCCATCAGCTTTAACAAAGAGAAAACTTGTTTGTTTACATTTCTAATCTTGTAATTCCATTTGATTTAATGTTCTTGAAGATTTGATTTCAATTTCCTAGCCTCCTAGTACTTTTCCTAGTTGTTCCACCCTATCAGTATTTTAGATTGATACGAGTACCAAAAAATACTTTTCTAAACAGTGCAAAAGGTGCAGCACTTGTGCATATAATTCCCATTTATCGAACTGAAAACGAAACACGCACCCACACCAACCTCGCCTCTCTTGTTCCAATTCCAATTCCATCTGAATTTGTATTTTTATGTATTTGGTTGGAATTGATGAAAATTTTCAATTCTTTGTTTTAAATTTTCATAAAAAAAAAGTTTGCATGTAGATTTCGCCAAGGCAAAAATATATACATAAACCTGATATGCCCTTGCTCTGGCCTCTATTTTGAATTTATTAATTTACAATATTTAAATTCCAACTGTTTGTGTTTCTCTTGTTTGCTTCTAATATTTTCTTTTTCAAAACTTTCTCTGGAAACTAAAAAAAACAAGTCAAAATTCAAACCTTTGTTCCAATTTATATTCATACATATACTATAGTATCTGCGTACTTAGAATGTACATGGATGATACCCCAGTTTCTTTGTCAAACAAAAAAATAATCGCTGAAATAAATTTGTCTTCTTTTTTTGTTGGAATAAGATTGATTTGATTTTTTTATAGTTGCAAACTAAATCTTTGCAATAAGAACAATGTAAATCAGGAAAAAAGTATTGTTTTATTCTTACATATTGACAGCCATTTTTAAGCAGGTATGTTGATAGAATGATGTTTTTATTATTGCACTTTTATGATGTAAGGATTAATTTTGTTGGTTTTGCTTTACCTAACTTTTTTTTTTAATTATGTACTACGATTTAGTGTCTTCCATTTATAAGTGTGTAGAATCTAATTTGTACTTAGAATCACAATTTAACGCGGGTAGAGAGAGAACATTACAATAATAAGGTTATTGAGACCATTTTTCAGCAGTCAGTCATTTTTATTTTTTGTTTAATTTTAATGTTTCTTTTTTTATTTAGGTGTTTTTACTTTATATCTTATGTATGTACATACAAAAAAAGTTTTAAAAAATATATATATAGGTAAATGTGTAAAAGATTTATCTTTTTGATTATATTTTTTGTTAAGTGAATTTTTGTTTTTGTTATTTTTTTCTTCTTTATATCACAACACTTTTCCCATTTAGGAAATAAAAAAATTAAATTAAAAATCAAATGCACAGAACCTTTCTCAATTGTTGTCAAACATTAACTGTGAAAAAAAATCGAATGACATGAAAACATAGCGCGAACGCAAAGAAACAGTACGTGATGGAAGACAAATATATATTTTATATTGTCTTGTCTTGAATGTGTGCGTTGTGTGTATGTTTATGGGTATGAAGTGAGAAAAGGTGCCTGCTGCTTGCTGTGAACCCATTAATGATGTGAGGGTAAAATGGTAAAATCGTTAAACACATCCACCAGAGTTGCCTCTTTCATGTAATTGGATTATTTCTCTACCGAATCAATAGTTAAATAATAATAGTCAATATGAAAAATGGTCAAAATTGTCGTACCTTTAATTAGATTTATGTTTGCATTTGATGTTTATAAAAAATTTTTGTCTGTAAATTAATATTACATTTGGACAGGAATTGTACTCTTAAACATTACTTACTAAAAACGAACAACTCACTTCATGAAAAACAACACAATATCTCTCAAATTTAAATATAAGCTTCGAGACAGTAATGATCAATTTGTTTCCTTTTCTACATAATCATTAATTTATTCGGTATTATAAAAATAGAATATCTACATTTCCAACCATATAGTAATTCCAAAATCGAACGAAATTGATTTTCAAAGGCATCATTAAAACACAATTTGTCTAAGATAGACAAGTTGAATGTATAGAGATTCAGTACTTTTACAAACTAATCGTATATTTTTAACGGTAAATAAATGCTCCATAGAACATCAGGATCAAACCTTTTAGAAAATTGACATGAAAAATTTGCCTAAGAAAACTGACTGAAAAGTTAGATTGAACTACACATTTCGTTTACAATGTTAGTTAAAAAGAAGTGATAATGAAATAATAATTCATGAATGAACACTTCATTTAAGTAATTTTTTTTTAATCTCCCAATCTTGAAATTAATAAATATATTACACATTTTTAAGATTATTTCAGAAAATAGGAAGAATCAGCTCTACCGACTCAACTTATATTTTTCAACTCTAGTTTTTTACTTTTAAATATGTAAAACATTTGGATGACAACACTTGTAATTGTCCTTATTACGAGCAAAATATTCATTTAAGCTTGATTCGGTTCAGCAGTGAGCCTTCCAATTGTACAAACCACAATACAATAGTACCAACAACACTTTTGACGGCTATGGTCAAGCATAAACATAGTGATGTTTGTGCGAAACAGTTGGAAGTTGGCACCTATGGATGTGAGTGTAAATTTAAACAGATTTATTTGTTTCGATTTCACTTTGTTTCTTTTTTTATTAATTTATTATTTATGTTGCCCATCTTTATATTTCTCATTCAAAAGAATAGTGTTTACACTTTCTTTTTAATTATTTAATATCAAACATATGTAATATATGTATGAATATATTTTAACTGTATAATTTCAAAGATAAAAGATTAAATTCAATCCTTTAAAAATTAAGAAACGCATAATTTCATCATCTTTATCAGATGAAGAAGATTCATTTAATTTAATTTTAAATTAAATACATACACTATGAATATATGTATGTATAGACATAAAGATGTGTGTATAGACTACATAGTTATGGCAATGTTTTTTTTTTCATTATCACCAACAACTAATACTCAAATATTTTATAGGGCATGTTGTCAAGTAGGTATACTACCAAATGAGGAAACCTAAATTTCATCAGACTTTAAGGGCAATTGTTTTTGTTGATTTACACCCCAACATTTAAACTTGGAGCTTGGAGTTATCTTCTGCAAAGTTTTAAATAACTTCCAAATTTCTTTAAGTATGAGTTTTGTAGCATTCCCAGTTGTACCCAGTTGTCTTCTTTAGGAAAAAATAAATAAAAATTCCTAAAGTAGGTACAGGTAGGATTTCAGCATACAACAATCCACAAACTCGATGAACGTGCCCAAATGCACGGTGAAATGATATCTGGTCACCTTTAAATTTGCTATCAAACCGAATGCGTCAACCAACAACGAACGTCCCAAATGACCTGTTAAGGTGGTTTCATCATGCAACAGCAAATTGCATCAACAGATAACTACCTACCTACATTTTACATGCATTATCTCTTAATAAAATGAAGGAAACAACAAGCAAAGTGTTGGTCATTATTATTAAATTCGAAATCTTTTCGATTTATTTCTGTATAAATAAACTAAGACTTTGACCTTGTAAAATTGTATTAATGAAATTAAATATATGTATATAAATACTGCAACAAGATTTTGATCTTTGGTTTTTGGCATTGAAATTGTGTGAATTTAATAAAACAAAATAACAACAAAAGCTATACAGAACATATTGTTGTTTATTTTTCTAGCTAAAAAATGCAAGAAGTGATATCATTTAACAAAAAAGACAATGTTTGTGGTGGGAGAAGTGTTGTCTATCCTACCTATTCTATTGTTCAAGTCAATTGTGGTAAAGCATATTGAACTGTTTATGTAATTACGTGTGACATTGCTCGTATTACGGTTAATAATAAAATATCAATAACACTTCATACAATCAATCCATTGTACTGAAAAATGTTTTAGTTTAAAAATAAAAAACGTGTTCGAAATAACCAAACCATTTGGTAAAATAAAAAACAAGAAATAATTCTTGATTCATTATTGAACTCAAATTTGGGGGTCAAAATACCTACTAAATACAAACTAAACGGGCAATACACAACGAAAAATTTTCAAATATACTGTGAATTATTTACTGCCGAAAAAGAGTGAACCTCAAAATTTCTTATTTAAAAAGTTTATAGCAAATCTGAGCAAATTTAAAGATGAATCCTTTATAGATTACTGGAAATAAGAAATTCCGAGATAACAGATTTCGGCACTTGCTCAACTTTATTGTGAATTTGATAGTATCTTAAAATGAATCACCAATAAAAATAAAACCATGAATCAAAGCCAAAACCCAATTTAAAAAGAAATTTGGTAAATGACGTATACTTTACGAAACATATGGGCAATCCGGAAGGAAGTTGATACAACTGAAAAAATTCCATTTTACAGCAAGAGAAGACGTAACTATGTGTTGCTCGTTTTTTGTGGTGTGAAAATAAAAATTTTAACATTTTTGTGGAAACTTCGTTTAATATAACTTATTTTTTATTCATTTGAGCGATCTCCGAAAACCCCAATTTCAAATAGAAACCAATGTAATTTAATTACACTCAATTAAATGTTAGTGTTTTTAAAGCAAGCAAGTCTACAACATCAGACCTTTGTTGCATCTGAATGAGCAGTTGTGTTCTGGATTCCTCAACCAAAACAATTCGGGAAACAATTTAGAGTTTATGTATAAAAACGCTTAACTTAAGAAACGTAATTTTTCATATGTATTTATTCTAATGAACTAAAATTAATATTCAGTCTATTTTAAGTTTATATAAATGCCCATGAAAGACCAATGAAAGGACACTTTTTACTAGACCTAAAAAAGCCTTTAACGATCCAATTTCCAAATGAAGTGAGAGTACATATATTGAAAGCAATTGTTTTGCGAGTGAGAATTCAAAACATCATAATACTATTCCTTTAAATATAATTTGTGAACAGAAATGAAAAGACACGATATAGGCACTCTGAAATATATTTTCAAGTCCTAATGCACAAAGTGAAAAAAGATTTTGAAAAAAATAAATACAAAACCTGCTGAAAAAAATGCGTATCCAGGTTTGTATTGACTCTTTCAAGTTTCGAGTTCGATTGACTCTTTTCCAAAAGCACTTTCAAATGATTTCATAACATTCAAATGGTTTTCAATGAGTTTGAATACAAAAGATATCAGAAAGATTATGCAATACCTACATTAAGCAAGCACATTATTTAGAACAACACATTCTCTCCTCAAACATAAAAAAAAATTCAAGAGGTACAAAAAACAATAACAAAAGAAGAAAAAAATTAGATAGAATTCATAAAATTTAAGTTTTAAAAAACAGAAACCAAGTACCTTATGGAATTCACAGATAAATAAATATAAAATGCAATTTTTTAATTTACGTCGTAGGTAAAAACGAAACAATATGTTAGATATTTGCAAACTCACACTTTATACTAGGCCGTATCTAGTTGGTGTGCTAAAAAAATAAATTCAAATTATGAAAACATCCAAGAAAAATCGAAAACAAAAACAACATCTTTGGAATAGTTCAGACTGTGAATTCTATGGCGTTGACCTTGAAATATCCAATAATACCAACTTATTCCGATTTCAAGTCATTTCGAGAAAAGTCTATTGGGTCCCTATGAGTGTGTAGCAATAACAACACTACGGAACAGAAGTTTGGCAAAGTTCCATTCGTAAGACGCTGTAATTTGCTTGGACAGATCAATGCCAATCCGAATAAGGTTATTTTAAATTAATGTCACCGAACTCTTTAGGGAGAATATTCCAGTACCTATAGGGAAAACCTTTCATTCACCACTTCTAGCAATTGGGCCTGTCAAATGATTAACGTAAGAGGAAAGATCTCAACTAGGACCAATTCCAAAAGTGTCAAGATATGTTTTCTGTTTTCGTTTCTAGAAAAGTAGGAAAAACGAACAAATTATAGAAATAAGACAAGTAAAGAAGTGACGTAAGCTTATCACGCACGAACCTGTCGAAGACAGCGCGAGCACGATTCAACATGACGACGGTCGACGACGACAACGACGAGAATCTCTACACAAAACTCTCTCCACCCACTTAAACCCAAAAACCTGAGGCAAAATTTTCTGCGTAATTTATTTTTGTCCACATGCTTTGATTTATAATTATTTTATAGGTATTTTATAATTATTCACAACCGGGGTGAAAATTAAATAAAAATTATTATGAATTCTTACCCGGATGCTTCTGCGATGATTCTCAGTTTTTGATTTTTATAATTTAAACAGTTCACACGAAAAATGTTAACACGATTTGAACAAGAAATGCAACATGGATCTTTTCTTTTTGACTTTGGCAGGTTAAAGGACCGAAGTTGGTCCCATTTGAAACGTGGCTGATCTTAAGGCAACGCTTACATTTAAGTAGTTGTTATTGAACTCAAGACTAGAGGGCGTTAACACATTCACATACAAAAGTTCCCTTGAAAGTGATTACACTTTCTTAGCTATGTTTGCCGTAGTACAGCCTTATTAATAAACGCAACATAAACCATACATAAAATTATGTACTCCTTATAATTCCTTTGATTTTTGTCCGTCATTCCGATTTTTATCCGTAATTGAAATTAAAAGAGAATAAAAATGCCTTCCAATTTTCTTAATTTTTAAATGGTTTTAATTATTTAAATCTGATTATCCTGACTTACTATAAATTATATAGTAAAAATAAATTGTTACATTGATGCAAAACGTCTTTTATACAAAATTACAAACCTTGCTGGACGAATCCCAATTTGTATTATTGCTCATTTCATCATTGTAAGAAGAAGATTTGTCTTCTAAATGAAATGGATTTGCCATTTTGGTACTTTTTTGACAACATTAGAAATGCATAACTATAATTTATAAGAAAATGATCCTACATAAATCCTTATACACTGAAAAAATATTCATCTGTTTAGCGGATTCTATTAAATAAGACTGTTTATATTTATTTATTTTAAAATGCCACATTTATTCAACTGCAATTTTAATTAATCTTCTTCTAATATACATAAAAATCTCATGTCAAAATAATAGGTGTATTCCCGATTTGGTGCAACGAGCCTAGCAAAAATGCGAAATTTTATTATTTCTTAGTAGATCGTGAACGCACCTTTTATCGGTTTGCAACACTGCAGTAAATGTCAAAATGTGTGGAATTTGTTTTGAAAATTTAATTTTAATAAGAATTGAAGCTTGCCCAAGCTTATTAAAAATGCCAAAAAAAAAAACGGAAAAAGAAACTATCACAGAATTTTTAATAGAAGATGCTGCAGATAAAATTTTGGCGATCGAATATATCAAATAAAATTCATGCCGAAAAGCATAAAAAAGGTAATCCATAGATGCATGTATATTTTATTTCCGGAAAATGCAGAAAGTTAAGAAGATGCTGTGGATAAAATCCTTAACGAATTGAACGAGGAGCTTTTATTCCTTCTAGCATCCTATGGTTGAATGAGCAAATTACCTAACCTAAATCCATTGCTTGGCGTCAAAATATTTTAGCTTCATTAGACAACGATCACTATAGACAAATGCTCAAAATGGAATGAATTCAATTTTTAAATTTCCTGTTTCATGAATGAAATCTAGAATCATTATTATTTCTATGTCGCTACACTTCTTAACACGGTTCATTTAATTTAATAAAATAAAAAAAAAACTATAAGATATTTCTTTCGGCTTCCAAAGACTAGTGCCTCTTGCTGAGCTGTCAAAAATGCCACTGCAAATTTTACACCGATGTATTTTTCTGTTTCAATAGGTGCGACACTATTGCAAAATTACACTCTGCGTATATTTTGTTGTTGTAGTGTTGTAAGATTTTACACTTTTGCATTTTTACAATGATACTAGACCTGTTGCACCAGATCGTGAATACCCCTAATGAAATTATGAAATTTTATATAAATACATATATATTTTTTATACCCCTAACTGATAAGGGTTGTCCACCCTTAATATTTTTTAAAATTTTTTGTAAACAAATTCATTTTTATTTTTTATAATGTGACATTAAAAAATACTAAAGTCCGGGAGTGGTGGTAGTCCCTCCCTTTCCTTTTTAAAAATCCTTTTGCTTCATGTGTGTTTTGCTTGAAGACGAGGTTGTCGCCGTGTATTGCGAGCAGGTCGCGTCCCCGCATCTTGACATGTCATCCTTTTTCTACCTAATATTTATCCCACCCTTCTATTCCACCTATCACTTTATTTTCACTTCCCGTTTCCTGCAAAAGTATTAAAGATAGTTTCCTCTTAACAAACTGTTAGAGTTTTAGCCTAGTTGGCTTTCAGCCTTAAATGACCTCTCCGATGTGAGTACTCTGGTTGGTGAGCGTGGGACACGTTTGAAATATAAAGTAGAATTGTAACCACTTCCAACTGTCAACTCAGCGTCTCTTCTGACAGCAATGTTTTTTCTATTCTTCAATCTGTTTCTGTTTACTGTACTTAGTGAATAATTTTTTAAAAATTCATAATATTCAAAAACTAATCAAAAATTGTGAACAAAAATGCCAGCTGACCAAATTCAATACTCCGAAAAATATTTTGATGACATATATGAATATAGGTAGGTGTAGTTTATAGAGAAACAATCCACTCATTTAATTTACCTGTTGCAACTTGCCCTTCATGAATTCATATACATACATATGTATATTCACTTTTATTGATATTTTTAAAATATTTATTTGATTAACAAAAACAAAATTGTGCTTCCATTTTAGACATGTAATTCTGCCGCAGGATTTAACACGCATGGTACCAAAGGCTCATTTGATGACCGAAACAGAATGGAGGAATCTTGGTGTTCAGCAGAGTCCCGGTTGGGTTCATTACATGATGCATGCCCCTGAGCCTCACGTCATTCTATTTCGACGACCAAGAACTGATCTTCCAGTAGCATCATCGAATGCCAATGCTAGTGCCAATTCCAACAGGACAACTGAACAACAAACGCAAACAAATCTCATTCTGGGAGCCTAAAAATGTTCGATATTCTTAAGTTTATTTTTTTTTTAACTTTTTCATCAATGGAATGTTTTCGGTAGCACATTTTTTGTCTAATGTACTTTCAAAAACACGCTTCAAAATTGTGTTGTAAAAAAAATTCCATTCGTTTATTTTGAAGTGTTTGCTTTTTGTTTGACAACATTCGACTGTTAATGTGCAATGTACCTACTATGAATTTTTAACTTTGTAACAAAGTTTCTGTATAAAATACTTTATTCTTACCTAATTACATAAGATACATTCAATAAGAATAAGTTAATGCTTTATAAAAGGACAAATATAGATAATAAGATGAAGATGAACATAACATGAGAATGCAAAGCATTGTAACACCTACATTATAAGATTGAAATAGGTACCTGTGTAAGTGAATTCTGGATTTGATTTCAACTCAGCTCTGCAATTCTCTAATAGAGTATTCAAGAAATAAATTATTTCAATTCTCTTAGATAAGTGCTGAAAAGAAAACACGATACTAAATTGTTTTATTTTTGATTAAAATTGTCAACGCAAGTTTTGGGGAATTTTTTGTTTGTAAGATAGCAAAAATAGGTTATGATGCATACTTCCTTGACAATCCAAGTCTTAAGGTGGCCATTCAACCAAATCAGATGACTAGATTTTAAGAAAGGTTATAATAAATAAAATGCGTCCGTTACGGTTAATTTACATGGACATAAATTCAATTCCTTCTCAGCATCATTTGGAAAAAGAAAAAAAATATTTTTTGTTTTGATGCGAATTTTAATTTAAAGATTAACTAGGAAGTAAAAAATCATAAATAGAAAGTATTTTTTTCCACCAAAGGCCTACAATACTACAATATTTCCTCTGATGTTCCCTTTTTTAGTAGTTTTTCTGCATTTTTTCTTTTTAGAGTAAAGGAGTTTGAATTTTAATGAACCTACGTGTTGAAATAAAAACGGTTTTTAATCAAAACCAAAGGTGAACAATATCTTGATTTTATTAATATTTTAATTATTCTAATTTTTATATTCAATTTTGTTTGCTTAATACGAAAAATAACAAGAGTTACACTTTGAAATTACAATTAAATTTTCAAAACCATAAGAAATTAATTTTTCTACAAGCAACGAAGGGATGGTTATCTCTTGTATTTTACTCCATCAAACATCATGAAAAATAATAATTCAACAGTAGTAGACTAGCTTTGAAAGGTTTTACTAATTAATTTGCTACATTATTTGATTCCAAAAAAAACAGCAACAAAAAAATAAACTATCACTTGAACTCGGAAGAATTGTTAAATATGGAGGCTTCAAGGATGACAAAACTGAACTTAAATCATTTTTATATCTCCAGTTGTCTTTCATTTCAAAAATCTTTTACTTCAAAATAATCGTAAGCGATGTTTACTGTTCGACTAAAGTGATGGCATCAATATCTTAACTGAAACTAATAGGTTTTATTTTGTAAGTGCTTTAAACAAAAAACTCTTAAATTTATTTTATTTATTGCTATTATTAAAATAGCAATTAAGGAAACGTTTGATTTCTTGTAGTTTGGTTTGGAAAATTTGCGAGTCAATTTAAAAACAACGGGGTAAGCCATAAATATTTAAAGTGAAAATAAATTTCTTAGAAATATTACAAATCTCTTTTTTTCAAAATTAAGTATAATTTTTTAATTTTGTTTAAATTATTTAATTACAAACTCAAAATACCTACATATATTGGACGAACAAAAAAAATCTACCATGACTATATTTATGTGCATATTTTTTAAATCAGCTCATTAATTTTGAAAAGAAACATATCAGAAAAATCGAATATTATTAATAAATATATGTACCTACCCATTCAAAAATATGCACAGGCACACTAAAAGACTCATTAAGAAAACACTCATCATTTTGAACAAAAACATGCGTTTATTTTGTCCAAAAATACATTCTAGTCCAACTGTCACTTTCGTATCAATCGGTTATCTTTGGCAAATTTCCCAACAGATCACCCATGCCAAAATAATACACTCTTCATTCGTCTTAAAAATGAAAAATTAAATAAATAAAATCGAAAACCATTCCATATGTTCGTCGTTCGGCAAAATCCATGATTTAGTACTTAATCGGAATGTCATTTCCCAACGACGACGACGACTTTTCCGGCGGATGCGCACAAATCGGATGTACTAAAAGAAAAACAAAAAAAGTAAAAAAGGAAACTACAAAATAACAAAACATGAACGAGAAAAATTGAAATTTTTGAAAGAAAGTCCAAAAGAATAAAGAACCATCATCTCGCAGATCACACTTCACACATAGCCTAGAGCTACGGTGCTCTTTACAGTGTGGCACTCATCCCTAGCGTCGCGACGCGTTGACGATACGCCGATGATGTCGTTGTCGTTTTCAAGTGGGTGTTGTGGGAGTAACATGTCATTTGGTTGTTGTCCTCGTCGTGTTTGTAATAGTCGTCACCATCGTGTCCAGTGCGTTTCCATGTTTTCCAAAACTGCAGGCACATCAACAATAACAACACATCACCAAAAACCAATAGTTTTTTAAAGAAATTCACTCTGACTAGTGCAAAGCCTAATTTGAATTCCAAACAAACGAGGGCACGTGGGTTGGGTGCGATACCGATTCCATAAAATAAAGAAAACAATAACATACTTCGTCCAGGTTTTCCATATTTCCATGTTCATCTTTTTGTTGAAATAAAAAATCTGCCTAGCACCAAACAATTAGAGTCCGCCCCAAGTCAACACTTCTCCTACTCAAAAAGACAGCAGCAGTCAATTTTTTTTGGAAAACTCTTAAACGAACAGAAAAAACTACATAAAAACAATAATTTCGCCGAACCAAGAAGCAGAAACCATCGCTCAAGAACGAATTTATATAACCCAATTGGAATCTGGAGAGGAAGAGCAGCAACAGTAGCAGTAGCCAAATAAAGAAAGAATGCTCAACGCCAGTTTATCATACGAAATACTAATGTATCTCAATTCGTTCTATTTTGGTATGTTCGCCGCTAGTGAGATCAGCATTACGGTATTGAAGGGAATCAACTTGCAATACGATGACAACGGCCATCGGTGGGAGGCCTTCTTACTTGTGGTGTTATGTATTTTGGAAACGATTCGAATTGTTCTAGGCAGAAAATGCAGTTTGAGTGACCGGGGTAAGCAAGCAATGTTTTTCTTTTCATCAAATCTTTGGGTGTGTTTTCTATTTCTATTTGTTTACTTTATTTCTAGGATGGCAAGCGATACTTTCGGCAATATTGACATTCCCCAGCATCCTTGGTGTAACATATTTTCTATTCTTTCAAAAGTACATTCTAAAATTCGAATACATTCTATGTGCCTTAATGTTAACTTTGCAAGCGGCTGAATTGTTTTTTGCGTTAATCTTCATCTGTGCTATGTGTCAGCCAGTTACATATACCTAGCAGTGCTTGAAACCGTTGTTAAAGAGCTTAATAATTAGAATATGATACAAGGTGAGGGTGTGTTCAATACAGCACCATTAAAAAACGACTTGAAAACACATTAAACAGCACAAACTGGAAACAAGAGTGTTACGAAATTGGTGTTTTGGGATTGCGTTCGTTGTGTGTTTTCATTTTATTTTCTTTGTTGAAATCATTACCGGAGACGATGATAATATAAATGGTGAGTATAAAAAGCCTTTCAAAATTAATTAAAAGCCTTCAAATTCCAACAGAACTCCACCTCGAAATACCCCAAAGACGTACATAATATTTTTGTTTTTTGCACTTGACTAATTTATTGAAATTTTTATTTTCTATATTAGATACAGTTTTGGTGGATAAGTAATTAGCCTCGATAGAAAAATTTGTATTTCAATATTTATAGCATCCGGTTAGTCATAATGCGGGAATTTATGATTATGACCGCATCAGTGGACTTCGAATAAATAGTTTTGATTTTATTTCTCTTGGTTTACATACGATTTGGGGTGGAAGGTGTATCTACTACAGGGCAAGTTTTGTATTCGTAAATAAATTTTTAGTATTTTGTTATTGCACTTATCAAACAAATTATTTCAAAAAGAGAGTATTAATAATATTACCAATAGTTGTACGTTTCCTTAAAAGTTGCTCTTGCATCATTATATATGTTGTTTGAGAGGAAATTCCAAAATTATGTGTATATTGACCTGATTTTTTCAGTTCTTGGAATAATGCTGGAAAGAAAAATTTTTAAATAAAATTTTAATATTTTGTATTCATATGTGTAAAAATACATTTTATTTTTTACATTAAATAATTATAATATTTAAAAAATCCTAAGTACTATTGAAAGTTAAAAGTTCAAGACAATGTGTGGACTAACAAAAAATTCAAATTTATTTAATTTCAGTTTTTATCTATTTTAATTAATTTTTTTTTTATTTCCATAAAAATGAAGAATTTTTAAATTAAAGACGAAACACAAACTGAACTCTAGATCACTTGATCTTTTTTGAATAGAGTTTTTCATTTTATGTAAAAACATAAACAATTTTGTAGGTTGTTTTTACTAGCATAATAATATCTTGAAAAAGGAACACATACAAATTTCTCTTTAGAAAAAAAACAACAATAATATGCCCTTAAAAATTATGTTTTATGCCATAAATATGGAATCCTTCTAAAAAAAAACATTGAACCAAGAAAATTAAACAGTCAGCATTTAAATGAAATACATAAAATAAAGACGAAGTTGGAAAAAAAACTTCTATGAGTAACTTCAATGTAATCTTCTTATAAAAAGAAAACTGAAATTGTACCTGTGCATATGTTACTCTTTAATTTTATACATAACTTAGAAATGTTCTATATATGTAGTTAAATTAAAATTGAGGCAACATAAAACAAATTTAAATTGATTTAAATGGGAAACAAAATATTGATTACTTGTGAGTAAAAGATAAGAATTTTGCAAAATTAATATTTCACTATAATGTATCTTAAAAGGTAGTTAAAATTTTTACTTTTTTTGAATCAATATATTGCTATTGAATAAAACCGCCATTATTTATGATTTTTTAAAGATTTCTGTTTCTGTTTTTATTGAATGTCCTTACCGTTTTTAATTCAGAGTATAAATTCAAGAAATATGGAAAAAAGTACTGAAAATATGAAACTTTATAGAAAATACATAAAAATACGCATTACCTATGAAATATATACAAATATATTAGGCAGCTGCATTATATATCCTCCAGTTTTCTTTGGTTGCACTATTTTTGCCATAAACCATAATGTATACAATCATAGCTACATGAAAACTTAAAACTAGTATTTCATGGTATTTTAAAATCTAGATTAGAAAATCTTCATATACATATATATATATGCGATGCATATTTTCTCCTTTACTATTTATATTTTCATTTATGCACTGCACATATAATTTATTTGAATTCTTGAAAAAATTGGTAAATTACAAAACTACAAACATTTTTTTTATATAAATCCCCATACGTTTTTTTTTTTAGTTCATGTCCAGGTCTACTTCAGGCCGGATTTATATTTGTTTGCATTTTAATAAAAATAAGTATGTATGTATGTATATCTGTCCTAATGCATTTAAAGCTAGCAATATAATTAAACCAACAAAACGATCAAAAATTATAGAAATGTTATTTCCCATCTTAAACCGAATTAAGTAAAAATATATTTGAAAAAAGCCTTTTTTATGATTAACAGTAAACAATTTCTTTCAATCCACATTTCATTTCTCGAACTGCTTTTTGTTTACAATTTAGGTATTATAATGTTGATCCATTAAAGACATTAATTTCTATCTTAAACTATACTTGATCTTTAACTAAGGTATTATTAAAGCTCAATTCATTGAATTCTGTACTTATTTAAAAGTTTATATCCGGTTTAAAATTACTTTCCAAAAAGCTAATAAAATGCCCCACGTTACTGGAAATTAGTGTGCAAAAACAAACTTAATTAATCAATAATGATTTTTTTTTGTATAAATAAAATATTTAAGCTTTTTTATTTTTTTGAGACACAGTATAAAAATTAATATAGCATTTAAAAAAAGATTTTTATATACAGAATAAAAAGAATGGTGGCGTGTTTATGTTTAAGAAATATTACAGTTTAAATTCAAAATTAGTTTTCTCAATTTTTTTTTCAGTTATTCCAAAAAGAGAAATAAATTTTGATTCAGAGCAAGGGATTAAGTTGTCTAGCAGAATAAACACAATAAGTGTAGTAACTATTTTATGTAATAATAAATTGACCTATTTAGATAAAAACGCCTTATAGATTCTTGGACGCCCTGTACCTATATACATATGTATGTATGTATTTCAAATTCTATAAAATATGGTATTTGAATATTATGTAAACCCTGATTTAAATTTATCGAAACTGTTTGATAATAATGTGTAAGTTCGTGTAAGTTCACAAACGCATCACTGCAGTAATGATGCCCAAATGTTCAAAGTCAAACGTTCACAAACGCAGATTCTGGCATCATTTTTCTCGTCAACTGTTCATTATTGCAAACTTGCATAAACTGATGCGCAAAAACTAAACAAAAAAGCATCACTACGACAGCGTGATTAGTCGGCATCGCATCAGCAACAGCTGCATCAGCAAAAAAGCAGTGATGCCGAATCACTACAGCAAAATTTGACGTTTGTGAACTTACACTTCACAAACGCATCACTGCAGTAATGATGCCCAAATGTTCAAAGTCAAACGTTCACAAACGCAGATTCTGGCATCATTTTTCTCGTCAACTGTTCATTTATTTCATATTTCATTTATTGCAAACTGGCATAAACTGATGCGCAAAAACTAAACAAAAAAGCATCACTACGACAGCGTGATTAGTCGGCATCGCATCAGCAACAGCTGCATCAGCAAAAAAGCAGTGATGCCGAATCACTGCAGCAAAATTTGACGTTTGTGAACTTACACATTATTTTAACTTAATTTATTTTTAATATAATAATAAATTAATCCTATTATTTTACTAATATTATACTCGTTAATGTGACATTTTGGATGTATGGATGTTTGTTGCTAAATGGCACCAGAACGTTTGAACACATTTCGATCAAATTTGCCACAGATGGATTATAGTCTGGAATAGGACTATCCAATGGGATATATTTCTTTTAATTTTTACAATCACGAAATTAACGAAAAAAAACTCAAACTCAAAAAAAAAAATATCCAGAGTTAAAAATACACTCTTTTTACAGGATTTCGATAACGTTTGTTCCTTTGTACATTTAAAGTAAAAATTTAGTTTTAAATAATTATAGTTTTGCAAGTTTGTTTTTTAAGGAATTTAAAGCTTTCAAAATAGTATGTATACGCCCGGGTGTACTATACTGTAGTTGTTTTTAGAGAACGTTCGCAAACATAAAAGAAATCTCAATTGATCGATTGTAAGAAGCAGCAAGTGACTAATATGATGCGCTTTTCAAATATAAACTATCTATCCCGCGCGAAGCCGGGACGAGCTCCTAGTAACAAATTTTTTTAAGATGAACAAACATTTTATTTCTTCGCTAGGAAATACTCATAAAACTTCATATTCCAAGTTTTATTCTTCTTAATCTGAATCTGTTAGATCTGATAAAATTTTCAGTTTGGTTATTTTCGCAATCCCAAATTTGGTAAAAAAACATTTAAAAGCACTGCTCTAAACCGACAGATATACCGAGAAAATCAACGATTGTTCCTGAATAAAAAAAGGCGAATTAGTGGAATTCTCATTCTCAAAAGTTTGAAACTAAATACTACGAGTATATAATTTTTAACTTTGTGGTCAAGTTCTAATTCTAATAGAAATAAGTTTTTAGTTCAAATTTATTTTATGTATGTATATGGAAAAATGCACCAATAACTTAAAAATTCGTAACAACAATTCGTGTTAATTTTGTTTATCTTCTAAATTATTGTTGACTTGATTCACTGAGAAACAAGAGAAGTGAAATTCACAACTTTCAAATCTAATCAATTGCACCAAAAATACATACACACATTACATATGTATGTATGTGGGTTTTCATTTCAATTTTTGAAGAACAATATACATATGTATGTATATATATATGTATGTACATAAATCTGACTAAAATTAAAGAAGAATGACCAGAAAAAGCTGTACATTTTAATGTTGTTTTTGATTTCAACCCAATTAAAATAAAAAATAAAAATCATACCCACAAGATAATGCTGCCACTGAAGTACTAGAGAACTACTGGAAATTTATAACTCGTACTCCAAGCATAGTAACTTCCAATTTCTTCAGCAGAATAGATCCTTCTTCTTTCAAGGTCGAATAAAAACATTTTATCATCAGAAGGTGGCTCGTTTCAATTTTACCTAAGAAAAACGATTTTTTTTTATAACCACCATCACTTAATTGAATTACAACTGAAATTAAATTAGGGAAAAAACTCATTTAATAGCTTTTTAGTGACACTTTAATTAGATTTTTGATTATGTACCTACTTACGATTACGCCATTAATCCACCCTGGCGCGAAAGGCTACGAACCCCAAGGTGCAAACTGGACTGGACTGAACGTGAACATCCGTTAACTTTCCAACACTGATTTCAACTACATAATAGATTGAACCTCCACGACAGTTCGAGCACGAGCCTCCTCCTTATTGTTGTGATAGAAGTAGAAGAATAAATTATTAATCAAGCAACTTTTGAAAACAGCTTACTTTTTATGACAATCCAACAGCAAAGTGAAAATGGTTAACACTTTTCAATGTAGTCATCGAATCGCAAAAATGATGACTAAGAAAAAATATTTCCTTAATAGCTTTTTAGAGAGTGTATTCTTTTCATTGTCAATATTCCAAACAATTTTCGAAGTGCTTCGACACCGAAGACTCAACCTCAATCTACGTAATATATTGTTCTGCTATATGAATAGTCTTGTAGTCTAAAAATACCGCCAGGCAAGGCGACAACTTTTACACTCGAATACGTTAAGCATTGAGGACTGAGCTCAGCACTGGTAGAGAAGCACAAAAAAGCATCCTATTCCTATATAAACTGAACACTGAACAGTGATGAACAGATACTCAATGGGAAAAATTGTCTGTTCGTTGGGCACAATGTTCCCAAGTTTTTTTTTTTTTTTTTTCTTCGACTTTTTGTTTTTGCATAGATAAAGTGGTGCCGCTGATGTTCTATTTTTAATTAAATCAGTGTTTCTGTGTATTTCCACCTGAAAATACGTGTGTTGCTTTAAATTTTAATTGAAAGTTCACAGATAAATACAATTTGATTATTGAAACTAACCTCTGGTAAAACCACAAATGGAAAAATAACATCAAAAACACACACAACATTGTTGTCATTGCATCATAAATACATCTGGACGGGGCGAGTAGGAGGAGGATAAATCATGGGGAGTCCCAGTTTAGCGTACGAAGTCCTCATCTATTTAAATTCGTTCTATTTTGGCATGTTTGCCTGTTGTGAACTGGGAATGGGACTGCTGAAGGCGATTAACTTGTCATACCATGGACATACTCTAGCAAAGGATTCATTTATTTTAGTTGGGTTATGTATTTTGGAAACAGTTCGAATTAATTTAGGCCGAAGTGGATCATTGGCTGAAAGAGGTAATGTAAAATATATTTGAGCAGAATATACGGCATACCTATTAATAAGCGTGAACAAACAAAATCCAATAGGTACTTACTATTTAACTGAAAAAAAAATTAAAATTAATATCTCGAGTGAGGAAAATGAGTTTCCAGTGACTTTAAGTGTCTAAATTCTATAGGCACAAAGTTAGAAGTTTGAAAAGATTTCTTTGTTTTTCCTCTCACTCCATGAGGATATGAAAAGAATTCTGTTTGCGTGCGTCGTAAAAATAACCAGGAATTGGTTTCTCCGTGACTAGGTGTCTCCTTTTTCATTCAAATTATAACTAAAAGTGGTATGTATATTATATTCAGTTTAAAAAACAGTTGGCTCATTTTTGGAATCAACATTACCAGCAGTAAAAGTATTTAAACGAAACAACGTATTTATGTATGTACATACATATGTATGTATGTATGTAGCGTTTGTTTGTGTTTTTTTTTTTAAATTTACATTTTACGTGTAAGTAATTAAGGATTTTTAAATAAATCAAATTTGAGAAGACCTTAAAATTAAGACCTTAAATTCGAGAAGAAGACTTAATATGGTGATGGTAAAGAGTGACGTGAAGTCTGTTTGTGGGTGGTATGAATATAAAATACGTGGTCCCTGCTCAAAGCTTAATATTCATAGCTGATATTTAGTTAAAAAGCAAAATATTTATCTTACTTGGATCTCAAAAAATTTAGATTGGTTAGGGATAGAGTAGGGAAACATTAAGATACGGGTTGCCTTCATGAACTGTTCCATATTTTGGGAGAACTCCACAGTTGCCTTTTTGTTCCTAGCTAGAATCGTGCACTATCAAAGGAGTGAGATGCTCTTCTTCCCCTTTTCTTCTTCCATTTACCAAAAAAGAGGAACAGTTAAGATTTGTTTAAATTTTCTCTGTTTATTTTATCTTTAAAATATTCAGATATTATGTACATTTAGATAGTAGGTGGCATTTGTGGCTTCGAGAATTCTTTTCAACGTATTCAAGTAAAGACAAGACAAGTTTGGAAGCATGATTTATTCTTTCGGCGGGAGTATATTTGGACATATACCAAACTATAGCCCCTATAGAGCTACTGGGTTATATTCTATGCACGGCTTTCAATATTTTTTTTGACAATAACGGTTTATAGTCATTGCACATTTTTTAACGCTACTCCTTTGAAAAAGATACTAAAGGGATGAATGAAAGAAGTTCTTTTAATAGTTATTCATGTCACCCTTTGTATACTTTACATATATTTTTGTTTTCTCGTAATAAATCGACAAATTTGATGGACATTTACTGAAAGAATGTATTTTTAAAACATACCTAGATTCATTTGTTATTTAACTTTGTCCAAGTTTTTTTTTATTAAATCCGTTTTAATTCCAAGCCAGCTATTTGACATTCTTATTCAATATTTTCTTAGATCAGTTACGAGTTTGAATTCAGAAGGAATAATTTGATTGGCTTGTTGTTTCAATTTTGCAGGTTCAATGAAACAATAATCTTTTAAATGATTTGAAAGCGATTAAGCTTTGAATAAACTAGTACAAATAAGGTTTATTATTTATTACAAAATTTAAAATAAATATCACTTTTTTAACTTTTATAAATTGAGATCATTTATTTTATATACAAAATTTAAAATAAAATCAATTTATAAATAAAAAAATATATATAAAAAAATATAATAATAAAGCGATTTACATATATTTATGTAAATGTTGATTTTTGTTTCGTTCCTTTCGCATTTATGTACGTACATACATATCTATTTTTTTTTTTTAACTTTGGGTAGTAAAGGTGCCAAAAATTTAAGTGAATGTTTGAATCAGTGAGATTTGTCGCTGGGAGAAAAAAATAAATCACATTTGCAAATTTGTCATTCAGGAAACCCGTTAATGTGATCGTTAGTATTTTGATGTGTTTAACCCAAGATATCAAGATTCTTTTTTTATGAACAAAACAAATTTAGATTTCTTAAAATTTTTAAGATGACATCAGTGCGCTAGTCGTCCCAGCCATAATCGAGAGCGAATTTTCTATTTTGCATCTTATTTTAAGCGAAAAAGCTATGTACAATTTTTGAGCAAATAACCTTGAAAGTTTGTTGTTATTATTAAAACTTAATACCTTCAATTTAAATTAAAAATAAATCTCAACCTTTCACATTTATTTATACATTTTTTAAATCTATCTCAAACCGCAGCCCATATATCCTTTAAAATGAATGTAGTAATTCCCTGAAAGAAACCAGTTGAAAATATAGGTTAACAGTTATTTCTGATCTCTGCGTTTAATATTTTTGTTTTTTTTTTTCAGATTGGAAAGTTATACTTTCCGTCTTCCTAACGATTCCGTGCTTCATGGGTGTATCGTATATCCTTATCCTGCAAGCCTATAAGTTACGTCTTGAATACCTTATGTGCACCCTGCAACTGGCATTGTATTTTACCGAAATATGGTATGCCATAAAATTCGTATTCTCATTATGTCGTCCTGTAACTTACGATTAAAGCATCCGAAGAAAGTAACACCAAAACACCATAAGGAGGAAAACTTAGAAAAACTATGCGCAGAGCCGCAGATATTCACGAATAAAAGAATAAAAAACGGACTTGAATTAATCTAAGAACAATAAAATGAATACCAATTTGTAAACAAATAATGACTCAAAAAAAAAAAAACGGCTACATTTTTAAATAACCTCAAGATCAGATAAATGTATGTGTGTAAGTCAATGTAATTCCCTCGAAATTGGTTTCCTAAAAATAAAAAGAAATTCACGAAAGTCTGATAAACTAAAACGATTTAAGTTTCTCAAACGTGATTCAAAAACAAAAAAAAGTTATGTATATGCAAGAAAAATAAGATCTAACAGATCTCAGCCATCTCAGTCTCGTGAACAGGATTCAAAAACTGAGGAAAAGATAAATTGAATTTACTTGCTCAGTTGTTGACCCAGTGACGTCGTCGAGATCTTATTTTTCCGTAGATGTCTGATATAAATATTAACTTCTTAACGCACCCTCTGCCGTCAAACAAGTGGATCAATAATTCATTATTATATTATATTGTATTTTTAAATGTAATGTTAAATATTTTTTTTAAATTCATTATTGTACGAATATATTATATTCGTGATCGATCTAAATGTCTAATAATTGTCTATTGTCTTAGACAAATAAAATAATAATTTAAGTTTATTAAAACAAATTTAATACGAAAATATATAAATAATGTAAGTCATTTTTCACAAAAACAAAAGAAAAAAAAAACTAGGTACATTCAAAAAGTAACCAACAATTTTGTGAATCTCTTGATGGAAAGAAGTACACATATAAAAATGTATTCATGTAATAGTTAATGTTTAGGTGTTTATAAACTTTAAGATTAAAGCAACCATACGTATATAAATTATTATATAAAAAGAAAACACATTAACACCCAACATAATATCAACGGCTATTTCTAATACATGTAATAATTGTAAACAGCTATTAAATAAGTAAACAAATTAAATCCATCACGTAATCTCATTAAAAAAAACATAAACATTGTAATTTAGGCTGCCGTTTTGTAAAAAAGAAACAGCAAATAAAAATATTTATTCAAAAGAATTACACATATTGACTTTAATTCCATGGTTTCCAGAAGAGCCTTTGGACAATTGGTGAAACAATTGAAATCACAAAAATTGTATAAGGAAGGGTATGGTCGTTGGGTTTTCGGTTATTTGAAGATATGTATTGTCAAAACGGTTTGTTTTCAATGTGAATAATTTTGTAAACTACTAGCTCATTATAAGCAAACTATACAATTCCAAAAGTTAAAAGTAATTATAAAAAAAAAAAACAATTTCCAGATTCAGATACTTGTGGACTTTTCCAAAGATTTAAAAAAAAATACCATCAAAATCGTCCAGCTGGTTGGATTTCATAAGATTTATAATGAAAACATTCATTTAATTAAAATTACATGCTCGTAGATTAAAAATTATAAATTAATTTATTATTTATTTATTGAAATATTTATTAAGAAATTTTGATGGATCTCTGGTTTTTATGTAAAATAAATTAATTTAAAATTTAATTTTAGATTTGTAAAAAGAAAATCTGTCAAATTTTTTTGTTTGTATCGGAACAGTAAATATTTTGCAAAAAACGTATGATTTACATCTGTATGATTGTATGTAAATAATATGTATTTCAGTTATGAAATTCTTATAGTTGTGCTTTATTCACTGCTGTATAGCTAGTGCAGCATTCAAGTGAATAAAACGATCAAACTGACTTCAGCATATACTACCCAAACTCAAAATAGTTGGACTACCTATGATACAAATCAAACATCTGCTGATTGTTAAATTCCATGGAAAAAAATACTATTTTATTTTTATAAAGATTTATTAATTTTGAATATAAAAATTCTTAACAAACATTACCTATTACATGTACAAAAAATTAAAAAAACAGCTTGGGAATCGAAAAATTAGCTATAGAAATAGATGAATGTGTTATTTAATGAGTAGGCCAACTATTTTGCGTTTGGGTAGTACCCAGCAGCCATTATTTTTGCTAATGATACCTACCAATTGTATTTTCCCTATAATATTTACATTCAAGAACATGTCTCAGTAATTATTTCAGACTATTCCTGTTTTATATGTCTGTTTTTTTTTTGTCAAACGATCGATCAAGTCTAATCGTCATGGCACTAGAAGTTTTCAGATAATAGCATCTACAAACTTCTTATATAAAAGCTTTAATCAAAGATAAATAAATTTAAGATATACAAATTATTTATTAAATAAAACAGTCGGGCTCATTGGTTCAAAGTTCTAATAAACATATATTCCAAAAACAGTGCAAACACAAAATAAAGATGCATTTGAAAAGACGTCTGAGGTGTAACTATCGCACTCTGCATCCCAACTGCACTTGGCAATATATCTACATCCAGCACCAAGCTGTTGGCCTAAGCTTATTTGAACCACATGCTTGTACCGTGGCATATTTAAATCCTTAACTGATGAACTGATAGAATCGGCAATTTCTCGGGTCCATTTGCGGGCGTCATCTACATTGTACTTCTTTCCTAAAGTTTATTATTAAAAATTGTACAAGAATAACAATAAATAGTAGTTAGAAAATAGAAAACAACCTTGAAGTGTCTTCGTTAGAACTCTTTGAATTATTTCTTTAATTGTTTTCGTTTTAAATATATCGGCAAGTGCTGGTCGCATTCGATAGGCGATTGGGCCATTTTCATCATTTATTTGTGCTGGACTTTTTATATTTTGTTTGGTGTCTTCTTGTAGTGAATTTTTATTTTCATTTTTATTGTTAGGTGTTTTTGCAAGGGACATTATCCTTTAAAATAAATGAATCTAAAATGTGTAGTTTTTATTTAAAATTAAGAACGAATAGTGTGAAGTGTGAAGTGAATAAAAGTAAACAACAAACACAAAATGTTGTCATAGTTTCAAAGTGCGTCTAGTGATATAAATGTTATAAGGGCGTGTGTAAATATAAGCTGCTTTAAGGCGCCAGTTACAATTATCATTGGTTGTCATCATTGTAATTTTTTCCCGATTTAAAAGCGATTTTGAAAGTTCAATTTGTTAAATATGATATCAAAATGAAGGTAATGAGTTGGAGAATTTTGCATCAAAAATAAATACTTATTTTCACCCTAAATTTGTTTCTGTATGTTAATTTTTACTTGTTTAATGATGAAATCGTTTTCGATGAACAGCAAATTTTAGATTTTATCATTTGGAACAAAATCGTTTCAATGAAACCATTCCATTTTCTTTGTATCCCCACCTGTCAGTTTTTCTTTCAATGATTGATTTTTTTGGCTAAAGATTATGTAAATTGCTTTGGGCATTTATCATTAGTGTTAACATTTCACTCATTGCAGTTTACTTATATTAACGTTTTATCATTTAACTTATATTAATTAACATTTCAAATGTGGAGCTAGATAATATGATGATGTGGTAGCGAAATTTTTGTGTAAGCTCCGAAATTGACTCAAGCTTAAAATGTAGTGATACTTTTAATTTAATTTAAGTATAAAACATCATAAGAATAATATAATAATAGGTGTCCTTTGTTTTTTTAATACTATTAATTGAGACGAAGTTATTTATTTTTCATCAAACTTCATGGAATCACGTTTAAAGGGAAACTCGACTAGAGGTCTATAAAAAAAATGCAAAGGAAATAACACTATTCCATTTCGATTGGAACGCGCCTATGCTATGTCACTGGCACTTCCTTACTCCCTGAATTCATTCTTTGTCAAATGAAAAAAAAAAGAAACTAAACTCTACGAACAAACCCCCGAGTGATTTTTTTTTGCGCGCAACAAAAGTTTTTCGAAATGTGGTGTTCCAATAAAAATGTTTATTATGAACAATACGAAGCTTAAAATCTATTTTTTTAATATCTTACGTTTTCTTTAAAGTTCATTTAATGTTTTAAACTATAAATAAAACCAGGAACTCACAGCAATTGCATCTAAAATCACTTTAAAAGTTTGCAATCCACCGCCCAGTTGTGTGTGTCAAATTGACTAGAAGTGTTTATTTTTCTTCATTCGTAACGGCGTTTGTCATGGCGGCGTCATAAATCGAAAAATTCTTAAAAATACTTTACTCGAAGAATATTTTTTTTGTTAAAAAAATAATATTTCTTAACTTTGAACAATGAAAATGTTATAGTTCATTGAAATCAGTTTACAAAGGCCAATAATCCGTAATGTCAAGCTCGGTATTTGTGGAGACACCGCGTTCTGCCAGCGGAGGTGACTCCTCGTCGCTTAATAGTGGTGATTCTACTCTATTAAGCCAAGCTGATTCCAATCTTGTAGTTGTTTATGGTAAAAATGGAATTAATGTCGATCGTCAAGGGCTGGAAAACTTAATTGGTAGATCTTGTGGGTTTTCAATGTGTTTTTTTTATTTTTCACATTTCTCAATTTTCAGATCAAAAAACTTTAACTTCAATAAGTGTTATTCGAATAACATCGCCTACACCTAGTATGGAAGATGAAGAAGCTGAAGAAATCCGCAAAGAAGCCGAACAACAAGCTAAGAAGGATGAGGAAAGTCATTCTTCGGCTGACGAAGAAGACGACGAAGAGAATAGTGACAGCGAAGTAGAGGAACGAACTCCAAAAGCAACTAAGATGCCAGCTAAAGCACGCCCAGAGATTCTGGGATTGACTGTTGAAGAGTTCTATCCACCCAACGAAGCTAGGGAATTGGCGAAGGAAATTTTAAGTGAGTAATTTGGTTCTCAGAACTTTAAATGGAACTAGTATGATAAAGTGGGTAGTATTTAAAGTTCGAATATAAGTTACAATATCAAAACTTATATCTATATACTGTCAAACTGGCAACAAAAAGAAGTTTTATACAAAATTTGTGGTCAAAAATGAAGTTTGAAGTAATTTCGTATCACAATGCATTTTGTATTTAAGTAACTGTTCTTGTTTGAAAATAAATAAGAAAAAGCCGGCTGGCCAAAATACAACCCTCTTAAAAATATTTCAGGTTTTACTCTTTATTTAACCAAACATTTACTTTTTTGTGAATTGCTTTAATCTTACATCGCTTTCTATTCAGCCAATATGTAGACTGTTTGATCTTTTTAAGATTTTACTTTCCAACCAGGAAAGAAAAGGTTAAGCTTTTCTGGATCCCCAAGGCCTAAAGCTTGTTATCAAAACAGCTCTTATTGGCTCTTAAAATTAAAAAAAAAAAACATTTTACCACACATGATACGTATAAATTAGTGTTAGTGTAAAACAAGTTTGGCCCAACAGATACCGAAAATCACATTGAAAAATAAAGCAATGCTTTCCAACCCCTTTCTACCTGTTGACAGAAATTTCATAGAACTGAATATAGTATAACCAGTGCAAATTTTTGTAAATATACAATTTAGTTAAACATAGTTTTTTAAGTTCGGCTCCATTAGTTTAATTTTTTTAAGGCTCTCAATTTTAGCTTTTAAGCTCTAAAGCTTGAAGGTAAATTGAATTTAGGAAATCGATTCTTAATTATAGCTTTAATTCTAGTTTAGAAAAGTATGCAACCAGCTCTCCAAATAAGACGAAATTCTATTTTTTCTCTTCCCTGGTGGCCCAGTTCAAGTTCAAGTGATAATTGTAATATAGAAATATATACAAAGTTGGGAAATGTGACAAATATGAAAATTATGTATATTGAACGTTTTAGAAACAAAAACTTAAAAAATTCTCTGTGCAGAAGAATATAATATGGTGGACTACTTAAACATTTTAGGAATTAAGGAAAATATATTTTTGTATTTTGAGACTTCAAAAGGTCGAGTTAAGTGAATGTAGCAATTGATAAAAGGATTTTACAACGTAAGAAGCTGATAATTGATTGGCTTGACTTTCAAGGAATTTTCGTTGTACGTATTGCTGTTGAAAAATTATATATAATATTTTTTATATATATTCTGTTATGTTTTTCAATATTAATTTCTTTTAGCAGTCAAATAAATCAGTAATCTTATTGCTACATTTCGGATCACTTAAACTTAAAAATGTTATGCTATGGCCTATTTTAAATAATTTTGTTTGTATCTTTGAATTATATTTACTTTTCATTAATTTTCAGAATATGCTGGTGTGACACCACTTAAGTGCAATGTTGACTATGAATTTCAACGCTATATCATTAAAAATGACCATTGCTATACGCCTTTCACGTCTCCATCACAAGTCAATGAAGCAAAGCCAACTACAGAAGATGAATCCAAACAATCGAATACAAATATTCGAAAATTACCAATTGCAAATACGACAACTGTGAAACAATATTTAAACAAACGCAAACAAAATATTGACGAACAACATCAACGCAAAACCAATGATAAAGACAAAGATAAAGACAAATCTGTGGCATCCGATCACGATGACTCACTTGCAGACGATAGTAAAATTGCTGAAGAAGATCGCGATGATGAAGAAGGAGATGAAGAATTCGATGATGATGCTAGTGATTATACCGCAGAAAGTGAAGAAAGTGCTGAGAGCGATAATGATCGTGATAGTGATTCAGATTTCGATGTGAATAATCGACATGGTAAGAAGAGAAAGAACTTTGTTGCAAGGCGCAAGAAAAAGGAAAAACAGCGTGCTGCTCGCAGTTTGGTTATGCAAAAAGCGGCAAATAATAAGCGTCGTCTCCACAGCCAAGATCACATCTCGTTTGATGAGGAGTTGAAAAATACTCTTACTCCGATGAAGGTCTACAAACAGCCTCAAGATATCCGCAAGTCGGAAAGTTCTGTTAGTTCTGTAAAAACAATCGCCAAAAAGCAAGTTCCAGAGGAAGTTGAGGCTGCAGTAAACCCTGCAAGTGGTTTAGTACCGCCTCGAGTAGACCCTCCGCCACAGCCCAAACAATTAATCAACATCCAGTCGGTGCAGATAGTAAAGCCAGCAAATAAGGTGAATGTCAATGCGTCACCCGTACAAATGAAAACACAACAAATGAAACCTAATGCTCCGCCAAAACCGCCAGTGCCACCCATAGTACCAGCCTCTCCACAAAATGTAAAACAAATTGCGATCAATAAAGTTATAGCAAGTCCTAAGGGAGGTTTCACTGATTTGAGTACCTTGCTTTCGAGATCGGATAGTACCCAATCGAATGTAAGAGTGGCAGAAATAAATCCAGGCAAGCAGCAAGCTCCTGCTCCTACAGTTAAAGGTTTCATGCCACTTGGAATTGAAACAGCAGCAAAAAATCAATTACCAGCTCAGATCTCTATTCAAACGCATCAGAGCTCTTCTGAAATAGCTGCAGAATTAATTGATTCAATTGTAAATAATGAACTAGATAGATCTTTTAAACCTGCCGATAAGTCAACGATGAAAGAAAATAGTATTCCGGATTTAGTTAAGATGCTTGAAAGTACAGAAAAAGCTGTTTTGGAAAAGACCAAAATATCATCTTCGTATACAACGTCTTCGGTAGAAGCAATTGACATTGCAAATGCTCCACTTTTAGAGGCGCCTGATGATGATATTCCCGAAGATTTGTTGCAGCATGTTGTGGAATTGATGGAGGACAAAAGCTTGCAGGAGGCCGTCGAGAAGGAAGTTCTACAGCAGCAGGAAAAGGAACAACTCGAAAAACAAGAGTTCGAAAAACAACAACAGCAGCAGCAACAACAGCAACACCAACAACATCTGCAGCTGGAACAACAAATAAGACCTATTGTCTTGCCACAAACACAAAAACCCTCAACAATTCTGCAACAGCCTATTCGAGCACAACCACAAATTGTGATGTCGACTCCATTGAAACAGCCCAAAAGTATCATAGAAGCTAGTATTTCCAACACGTCTACTCCGACTTCATCGCGTGACACCACTCCCACGCCAACTCTAAACCGATCGTCAAATGTCACGTACTTGCGCAGGGAACCAATTCAAATAGTGCGTGGCAATGGTAGAGTCATTACATTGCCACCAATTGAGGCACCTACGACCCGTGCAAAACGGCGTGCCCAAGCTCAACCAGTGCCAGAGGCATCCTTCAATGACAGTGAGAGTTGCGATGTTTCTATAAATTCAGACACGTCCATGCTTGCAGATTCTCATGGGCCAGAAAAGATCGATCCTGTTCTCACTCCAGCTCCACAGCTTAAAGAAAAGCCAGTGAAGGCAACAGGCAAGAAGAAAGCTACCGCTAAGTCGATGAAGTCGGTTCCAACAAAGGTCCAAGAAGAAGGAGAAAGCCAAGAAGATGAAGATGACCCGAACAAGTATATTTAATACTTTTTTTTTCCTTGTTATGTTTAAACGATATACGAGTATTTATGATTTTTTTTTCTTTCTTTTAGATTATGGTGCATATGCCGACAACCACATAACAATCGCTTTATGATCTGTTGTGATGTTTGTGAGGATTGGTTTCATGGCACCTGTGTTAGCATCACAAAAGCTATGGGTCTGGAAATGGAGCAAAATGGCGTCGAATGGACATGTCCAAAATGTGTCAAGAAGCAAGAAACAAAAAAGCAACGCAAAATAACTGAACTTTTTGAAAATAAAAAGACTGTAGTTCAACTTATGCCCCAATTTAACGTTGAAAGGAAACCAACAACACCAGTCCAGAGTAAAATAACGGATGTGTTCAACAAAAAAACAGTGGTTCAGCAAATGCCGAAGTTAGAAGAACAAATCAAGACACCTCGATCTTCGTTAAATGCAAGCAACATATCTCTACAAGAAGTTGTTGGGGAAAATAAGCAAATTATTGAGTTGAAAAAAGTACAACCGTCAAATCAAGGCGGTATTACTCTGCAAGAAGCTGCAGGTGAAAATAAACACATTATTGATTTGAAAAAATTACAACCCGGACAATTTTATACACTGACAAGAACTCCTACGACGAAAAAAATTCAAGCTGTGAAAACTCCTGAACAAGTACAAAATAAATCTCAAGAAGTTGCATTGAAAAAGTCATCCACCCCCGAGAGTAGTTTGGCAACAAAACGAGTCATTGTTTTGCCCTCAAATACAAAATCGGCTAGCAGAGGTGCTGCTATGGTTAAAGCTACTGCAATGCAGCAACAGCAACAATCAAAACCGGCAAAAGTTCCAACTGCAGCCGAGAAAAAACAGTTTACTCTGACAAAATTGCAACAACAACAACTTAATAAAAATGCCCCAACATCCCCGGAATCATTGGATCCACAAGTCAATAGTAGCATTCAGCAGTTAAAATCACCAGTACAAAAGCATTCATCTGAGATGTTAACTTGTATTGTTTGTAAAAAACAAGCTCGTGCAAACTCAATTTACTGCAGCGATGATTGTATCAGGAAACATGCACAGAATGCTTTGAATGCTGTTAAAGTTCCAGAACCGGTTACACCCACAGCTTCGGCTAAACTCGGTCCAGATGAAAAAAAGAAGAAGAGCAAGGGACTTTTTGAGGATTTGCTTAGCATGGCCGATAGAAAACCTAAGGTGGAAAGGGTAAGTTTAAATATTTTAGTTTGTGTCAAAAAGCTGTATTTTATACAAATTTCAGCTTGCTGCCACTTACGCTAGGTTTAAATTCCTGTCTGTCTTTGCATATTTTTAATAATTAACATATTTTTTAGGTTTGTGTTCTTGAACGTCGTACTGGCAAATTATTGACCGGAAGTAACGCACCCACAACACTGAACTTAAAGAAATGGCTTCAAGATAATCCAACCTTTGAAGTAGTTCAACCGGGCAGTATACAAGCACAAGAAATTGAGGTACGTATTGAGTTATTCTTTTATTATAATTTATATATTCGAATACATTTTTTTACCTTGATAATTTTGATTTAGAAATCCAAACAGAAATCTCGACCTAATGTCCAATCGCCAACAAATATCAACACATTTATGCCGCTCAAGGCCGATGGACCCATAGTAACATCTGTGATCACACTCACTCCACCAGCAGTGTCTTCACCGCAGCCAGTATTCCCAAAAACTGTAAAACAACAAGATCTTAATAAGTCAAACACAAAACCAAGCAATAATGCAAGTGTACCGCGATCTACAACACCAAAACATTTGGCTAAACAATCACAACAGCTTAATATAAAAACCGACAAATCGGAAAAGGAGAAAGATAAATCTGCGGTATCGCCGTCGTTACCTTCTTCGTCACAGAAAGTGCTCAAAAAACAAGTATCTGCTGATAAAGAAGCAACAACTTCACAAACCCCAGTCCGAGAAGCCAGTGAACCAGTTCGAGTGAATGTTCGCCGTACACTCAAGGAACAACTCTTAATTCGAATAAAAGAAGTAAGTGACGAAAAGAAGCTTTCAATAGAACAAGTCGATGAATTTGTCAAAGAGACGGAATTGGAAATGTATCGGCTTTTCAATAAAGACATTGGCGCTAAGTATAAGGCCAAGTATCGCTCGTTGATGTTTAACATTAAAGATCGTAAGAACGAGACCCTCCTTCTGAAGATCTGCGAAAAATTGATTGAACCACGGCAACTAGTGAGAATGTCACCCGAAGAGTTGGCTAGTCAAGAATTGGCCCAATGGCGTGAGAACGAAGCTAAACACCAGTTAGAAATGATCAAAAAGTCAGAATTAGATATGCTTTCCTGTACGAAAACTTATGTCCTAAAGACGCACAAAGGCGAGGAAGTAATTGAAGGGAAGCAAGCTGATCGAATGGATTTAGATATCAGTATACCAGTAGAGGATGTTGTGACAGTGCTCAACAACTCGACCGTTAGTAGTACAACTGAAGTTGAGGCTTCTGCTTTGACTCCTCGTAAGGATAACTCATCTGAAATAGATTACAGTACTCTAGAGGGAACCGCAAGTACAGTAGCTCCAATGAGTTCAGTAACTCCTGCCAGTACAGTAGCCACTACAAGTTCAGATAAAAAGAAAGTAGTAAATAAGGAAAGGGAGAGGGACAGAGAGAAACGGCACAAGAGCAAAGATCGTCACAGAGAAAAAAATCGAAAGCGAAGTCGAAGTCGCAGCCGAGAACGTCATCACAAGAGTAGTTCTAGAAAAGATGAACGTCGAGAAAAAGAAGAACGTGCAGTATTGAAAAAAGATGAAATCGAATCCACGATGAAAACTGGCAAAGTTGTAGCGGGACAAATAAAACAAATGGTACCACAGACACCAGCTGCACCGGCAAAGTCTGTAGCTCCTGCTAAACTTGCAGCAAAGAAAAATGTAAAAAATCAACAGCCTTCGATTGAGAAATTTAATCTTATCGATCAAATTCTTGAATCAACTAAAACTGTTGAACAGGCAGCAAATCTTCGGAAAGAAAAGTCAACACTACCTTCGGCATCCTTAACGCCAGCCCAAACAACAACTACACCAGTGATTCCGGCTGATTCTACACCTGAAGCGGCATTAAAGTTGAAACCGCAGAGTCCCTCAGCACCGGATAGCGATCAGGAGCCATCTAGCACAGTCTCCATATCGACACCTCCTGAGGATCCATACTACAGGTATTCATCCGATGCAGAGGCCTCTATGTGGACTGGCTCGATTAATATGATCGATGTGGCATCATTCCAAGTGAGCCTACAAACAGTTAGCGGAAATACATATCTCCTAAGCAAGGATCTACCCGATGAACTGGACATTGTAGGTCGAATCAGTCCAGACACTGTATGGGACTATATTGGGAAGATCAAACGTAGTCCAAATAAGGAGGTTGTCATTATACGTTTAGTGCCTTCAGGGGAATCTGAGACTAATGCTTATACAATTTTGTATAAGTATCTAGATAAGCGGAAGCGTTTGGGTGTGATCAAAACCACTTCGTCGAACATAAAAGATTTCTACATAGTGCCATTAGGCGTAGGACAACAGATGCCCTCTGTCCTTCAACCGAATGAGAACTTTGAGTTTTACGATGACGTTATGCGGCCTGACATGCTACTGGGCATAGTTATCCGTATAATGGGTAAGCGGCACTCTAATGCATCTATGAGGGTAAGTTTTAAGTGTGTAAATCATATTAAAATTTAAATTGAAATGTTTTTGTAATAAATTAGCGTAAAAAAGATTCTACTGTGATATCAAACCGATCTATTACATCTGTGATGGATGCAGATGGGGCTGCCTCATTTACACCACCAGGCAGTCCAAAATCCAAAAACACCGATTCTAATCGTTCGATGCTTGCGACAGGAAATAGCCGGGGAATTCGAATGCCACAGAAATCTATCGAAGATGAAGAAATCGACATTGATGCTATAATAAAAGCACCCATAACAGCTAAAAAAAATTCACAGAGTATGAGTATGTATTAACATTTTTATAAACAAAATTGTTAAATATTCTAAATAGATCATCCAATAGTATCGGTTGCGACTAAAAAAGACGATGCTGATGAACCTTACTCTCCTGGAGGCGGTAGTTCTGATGATGAAGTACCTAATTCCACAATACCTGTAAGAGATGATGACCTCAAGCGAAAAATGGACGAAATCAACCGTCAGATTGAAGCTCAAAAGATGGAAATCGCAGGACTGCTCAGCCACGATCAGTCGGTAAGATATTTTTCAAATAAAATGTTCAAATATTATACATGTGTTGTGTATAAATGAATTTCATCATTGAAAAATGGAAAAATCTCAAAAATTAGGTTCCCATTTTTGACATTTCATATAATAAGTCATCATTTTTACTTTTTTAGTCATCCTTGGCAAATATCTCGATACCGTCGAATTTACACCAGATACTTGCTAGCATTCAAAGTAAACCAGAACCTCCTTCCATGCCAACCCCTTCTGGAAATCCTCCCAGTATGGTCCCGCCTCCCCCAATGATTGGATCACTATCCCATGAATGTATTGATCTTAGCCAAGATGAGGAGTATGTGCCGGAGCAGTCAGGTTATTATTATTTGTTATATAAACGAATAATGGAATAAATATAATTAATTTTATTTTATTTCTTACTCACAGCAGCAAAACCCAGCCGACTAGCGCAACTAAGTGAAGCTGAGCTTCTTAGTATGGTTCCGGATAATATTGACATAGAAAATAGGAGTACTTCATCGCATCTTAATACGTCTGGAACAGAGCCACCACCCGAAAAGAGACCAAGATGGTCCGAGCCTCCACCCCCAGGAATGGAAAGTGAATACAACTAAAGATTTTCTTTAGTTTTTTTTTTTCATCTATCTCTTTTATTTCATACGCCTGTTGTGTTTTACTTTTTTAAATCTTTCATAAATAGTGAATTCATAAAATCTCACATACACAACCTTATTCTCTTTTCACCTGCCCATTTTCGTGCAGATTGTTTTGTTTTCTAGAGATTAACTGTATATTCCTTTCTATCTTCTCTTTAATTAGCACTTAATTAGATTTAAGTAATGTAGTTATAAAAGCATAAAACAAGGATTAACCAATCCAAGCCATAGGCTTGGCGTAAAATATTAAATATTTTTAAACAAATAATAGCACTAACAGTTGAATATTAAATTCAGAAAAAAGATACATACAAAAATTGAATTCATTTTGTTTCCATGTATTCACAAAAAATATTTTGAGTGAAATATTAAAAATTAATTGAGAATTATTTATCACTTGTAAAAAGATAAAAACATATACTATTGACTAATATATAAGTTGTAGTACGTACAAATACAAGTATATAATAATTAATATTGAAGATTTGTATACAAAATTTTCGGAATAACATAAAACGAAAATACTCAGATTAAAATAATTGACATTAGAATTAAAATGATAATTCAAAAGTGAAGACAAGTTCAGTTGTTATTTGAGTTTATCGATGTTATGTTTATAAATGTTATTTTGATTATTTTTCCCTCTGAAGAAACTGGTTTGGCTATGTTTGTTTTAAAAAGGCTTTAAATATAAAAAAGAAAAATAATTCCTTTCGATTTGTCGAAAAATGAAAGCTGCAAAATAAAGTTCAAAAAATGTGTAAAAAAATATAAATAAAACTGCTTTTTTATTGCTGCCCAAAAGTATCTATATATTTTTCTTAGTATTTAAAAATATACATATGTTTGCATATAGGGCCCTTTCTTTTTAAAAAAGGGGTCAAGATCCTGGAAACCTAACCCAGTATTGTCCAAGAAAATTTAAAAAACCTCCAGAGTACAAAACAACCTAATTTTACCGATAAATTTTATACATATTTTAAACATTGGTAGTCCAAAAGTTTACCTAAATGAAATATTACATTTTTACTTAAAACCAAATTTAAGCTTTAATAAGTGAGCTGAGATCTAGAAAGTAGAAATTTCGTTTAGAATAAAATGGAATGAAGTGTGGAATTAATTTTTTAAGAAACAAGTAAATTGTAAAGAAAACTAGCATGGAGAATATTTTTTTTCCAATAATTTACGTTCTCAAAGTCTCAGTCGCAAGCGGAGGAGGGAAAAACGGGATTATCTTGAATAAAATGTCCATTAGTAATTTTAACAACTTCGAAATCTTTCTTGCAACTTGTTGATATTGAATTTCGAAATATTAATATTTAATTTATTAATCAATTGAAATTTTATTTAAAGAAAATTAAAAAAAAAATATCATTCATTTTTGATTGAGATTAAAATTTCTATGAATTTTACTTAATCGATCCAGTACATTTATGTATGTAATTTATACGCAACGCTTTAAGAGGCAAAACGTCTGACCGGGCAGTTTAATAAGGAAATCATAATGTTTATTATGAGTCACCTTGTCTGCATACTTCTTAGAAAATACATTAAATAATAAAATTTTTATTTGATGATTTTTATTATTTTTATTTTTTCTAAAACGCATATAATATATATATAATATATCGTTTATTTAAAAAATAACGCCAGCTGTTAAGTATGTCCGTTTGGAAAAATATTGTAATGTTTTGTTAGGTGGATTAATGCCTAACATTAAAATATAAGTAATTTTAATTGAAGAAAGGATTTTATTACTTCTAAATTTGCAAATATACATATCTTCGCAAGTTCAAATATATTAATCTATCCTTATGCTTATTTATTAATTATAATAATTATTATACTTTAAATGTGCGCTATTCTTTTAATACATAAGAATGTATGTATATTTTTATAAATTTGAATATGTCAAGATAATAGTTGTAATTGTTGTTTCCCTAAGCGCAGGGGTCATGTTTGGAACTAAAATGTGCACATGATATTTTCGGCCCATTATGGGTTCTTGGTATTGCAATTCGAAACAGCAGTCCTTGGGGCATGCAAACACATATTTTATACTGAACACTTCCGGTCCTGATGCCAAATTCTGTATTGACAATTGGAACCTTTTCCATGTCTAGAAAAACTCCATCTCCTGCCATCATTATAGTTGCGCCCTGAGTTGAATTCATTGAAATACTTCCCTCTGCCATAAGCAATGCACTTAGTCCATCCACATTTATACCCTCCGAACCTTTAACAAAAATTTTACTCTCACTTTGAATGCTCAATGGACGGCCAATAGGACTGGTTATCCTACTGACACTAATGGCTTTAACTTGTAAATTATCGGCACCATTTGGAATATTGTAGTGCGGTCGGTGTGTGGTAAATATAGGATCTCCACTATTGGGATCCTTAACTTCGAATGTATTAACGCCCTTAAACTGAATTCCTTCTTTATCTAGAATCATTTTACTATGCGTTTGACCATTTCGATTGACCTTAACCGTTACACTTCCATCATCGCCTGTTATTGTCACTGGAACATCTGTGAATCCATCAATTTGTCCACCGCATTTGTTGTAAATTCTGTCCAAATCAGTCAATCCATAGAACTTAAGAACACCTTCTTCGGGTATCATTTCAACGCCTTGTATTCCTTTGCCCAAACGCAAAACGCCTATGATTGTGAGGGTCAGAATAAGATTACCCACAGTCAATATCAGAAGCAAAGTGACTATTGTCCAAAAGGCAAAAGTATTCCTTCCTTTCATTTGTTGTGGTTGCAATTGACCTCCAGTGTAAGTGGAAAATTTTTGGTCGAGAAAATTTTCAGAGCTCGTTTGATGTTCTCCTCCAACGGGAATTGCATTTTCTGATGCTAAATCCTCAGAGTAGGAAGGCGATGGGCCACGAATGAATGTGTTTTCGAAATGCTTTATCATAATTGTATGGATTTTTAATTATTCTCAAAAGTAATTAAATTGAAATTTTTGTTTTAGAAGTTGGAAATGTTGCTATACTAAAAGTTGATATGACACTGACAAGATGTTAAATCTCTCCATTATGACCAGAAACCTGCGCACAAGGAATGTTTTGCATGGATTCATCGATTTTCCTTTCGTTTGAAGAAAACCATTTCAAAAATAGATTTCCAACGGAAGGCATGTAAAGCTGATCCAAATTTGTTCATATCAACAGGGTGATATGACAAGAGCCACAAAAAATATTTTGAAATATATACTTTTAAGTCACCAAATAAAAGTATGTACCTAATTTTTTTTTTCAAAAGTCATTTATTAATTAAACGAGCTGTGTGCAATTTAGTCATACAATCGCTAGGATGAGGCTATATATTTTGTTCGGGTGTTTTAGCTTATAAAATTTAGCAAATACAACCCGTAACGTAAAGAGAAATAAACCAAAATACTGCTAAATTTGCATAAGTTACATAAGAAACTTATTTTTTTAAACAGCTCAATATTAACATTCCATACTATGTTATCATAATCGGTTCAATTATCTCAAGAACAAGTATTGCAAAAAAAATGTCCCTTAACAGAAAATAACTTCACAACATGTTGAAAGGATTCCCAAATTAGTGAGGAGTTTTTTGACTAGGTGTAGAAATTTAAGAAAAATTGAACAGTTTGCGTAGTTGCATTAAATAAATGCTATTGATTTCAAATAAGCTTTATTTTATACAATATAACATCATATAAAATGAATTTTAAAAATTCGACATACCGTAATTTTTTGTAATCAGAAAAACTGCCAATCGTTTTATGGCTTAAATCTCTTATGAATGGAAAATAATATTATGTACATACATACATATAATTTACACCTATTTATACTTAGTTGTTACTACACAAAGACTTTAAATAATTTATTAAAGTTTTCGAGACACTAATAGAAAGTTATCAGTTTTGTTTGCACTTATTCTGATAAGAAAAGACAAGAAAAAAAAAAGAGCATAACCCCAAGAGTTTAAAAAAAAAAATTGTTTTCCGGTTCGTAATAGTTTAAGCAACTTAGTTAGTAACCTTGGGCCTTGACATGGCTACATACAAGTACTTTTGTTTTGTATCATACCGGAACTCAAATAATATTTCAAAAAAAACGGACGTTGCTATGACTATTTTAACTTGAAACCTGACATTGTATTGACAAAACTAAAATTGTTAATCATTTCCTTAATTCATTATCCTAAACAAGTTTCTAGTTTTCTTCGATGGATTAAGTAAATAATATTTCTGTAAAAGATGTCTTCAAATTATATCAACGACATAGCCCTTTCAATGGGCTTTTGTCTAAATAAGGAACTTCCAATGGCCAATGAAGAAAATAAACAATTACAACTTTTGATTGATAATTTAAATGAAGAAAAATCTTTATTGCAATCAAATTTGCAAAGTTTCAATGAACGAGCTCAAAGGTTAATTAGTCATGCAAAGAATTCCGAAGTTACTCATGCCCAAAATATGGTAAATAAAAAAGAAGTGTAATGCACTAATTTGTATCTATGTAGAAAATGAAGTATCTTTAATGTATAAGTTCATCATTTTCGTTTTTAGAGTCTTATATATGCATTTCAATCGGATATGAGAACCGAGCAACATATGTGTAAAATTGCTGAGCGGGAAATTTCAAAACTACGGATTGATTTGAAGGAAATGCAACACGAAGAGGTGGCACTTTGTCAATATGAAGAAACAACTGAAAGTAAGTTTGTTTTTAATTGAGTTTTTATAACTAATAGAAATTTTAAGAATAAAAAGTTTATTTTGTACTTTCTTTTTTATAAAGTATTCATCTTTGTATATAAAAATTCAATGTCCGTGTGTATGTCTTCAATGAAATCAAAAACAACTCAACTGATATTCATGAAAGTTGGCATATATAATATGTAATTTGGTCCAACTTAGATGATAGGATAGTTATTATTTAAATTAACGGTCCCAATAATTAATAATTAATAATAAACTGATCAACAACGTTGATTGTTGTTATTGATCGTAGTTTCCATAAGTCTAGAACAGATGGCGCCTTAAGCGAATTTCTTTACAGAATAGCTTACATCTCAATTTATTATTTGACAGTCACAATTATCTGTTAGCTCCAAATGAGATTGCGAGATTGGAAAAGAGCTGGAGATAGCTGAAATACATCACTGGAAACCGCACACGATGGAGAGTATGAGTAGTTGAGGCCCTATGTCCCGCTAGGGAACACCAACGGACTTCGTAGGTCTGAGGACCTAAATAGTATCTAAGTAAATACAGTGAAATTCAATTGTTCGTACTTTTTCAAATTTTGGTGCTGGTACACAATTTGCATTGAGCGACGCACGTCTGTCAATTTTTTTCAATAAATATTTTTAAACAGGGTACTGTTCCCCTTAAATAGTTTACTACAATTCAATTTAAAAAAAATCTTAGCCACAGCAACGCGTGAGCGGGTCTGCTAGTATATACCTATATAGTTATAGTGGCCTATCTGTACTTAAAAAAACAGGTTTTAAACGTCTAGGCTTGGTGCAAACTGAAGATTATCAAGAATTCAAAAATTATCCTTTGAGCTTGATTCTGTATAGTAGAATTAAAGTTTTTTAACCAAAAAATATTTATAATTAAGTGAAAAGGTGAAGGAGTAAATAAGAAGATAAGAAGAATAAAAGAAATGGATACAAATAAAAATGATGTGAAGACATGGAAATGTGAATTGAGAAAGAGGCTTAGAAATAGATTAATAAGTTAATGTTATGCTGTTCGACTCACGTACATTATGTATGTAGTTTGGGAGTGAATTTCAAGTGCTTCCATCAGCGATAAGAAATTGACCTTCTGATTTTAGACTTGAGAAATTTGGAAGGATTAAGTTGGTTTGTCGAATGGCATGTGGAACAGATTTCCCGAGAGATGTGATATGTGGTGATATTTTCTTAAGGTTCGCAGAATCGCAATTGTTGTATATTTTACACCATAAGTAAGGTTGAAATAACGAGAGTTTTCGCAAGGAGTATTCTTGTATTGGGAGGTGAATGGTTCATAAAGATCCTCTTGATCCATGATTCAAATTGTATAAAAGTAGGAATGTTTTATTAATTTGATTTTGAAAGTTGTTTCATTTGATGCATTTTTGGAAAGACAAATTATCCAATGTTTTATTTTTTTTCTAATTTATAGATGACATTCAAAAAAGAAACAAGACAATTTTCGACCTAAGTAACCGCATTAATTGGTTGAAGTCAGCTTTAGTCGAATGGCGACAATGCATGGAAGAAGGCAACGAAGCCAATAGACTCATCGAAAAGTATTGTCAGGATGACCAAAAAAAATACTTAAGTGTCGAGACAAAACGTCGACTGCTCCAGAATACAATCAACAAGAAACGCAAAGCCTTGATTGATTATGTAGAAGAGCAAAAGTCTCTGGAACAAAATCTTGATCGCACTGCAAATCTTTATCGAAGTTCTCATGCCGAACGCAGAGAAATGGTGGACACGTGGAAAACGGCTGTCTGCCAGATGAATCAAAGGGAACAGGATATCCTTCATGCCGAAACTGAATTCGAAAAGGTTCTTGGAAATTGCCTAAAAAAAGAGGCCAAACTGAAAGCTGAAGAAGGAAAGTTAGATGACTTGATCGCCAATAATTTGGAAGTCGACGAGAACATTCAACAGTTGAATGATGAAACATCTGATCTTAAGGACAGATTGCAAAGTCTTCTTGATTTGGTAGCCTTGCGAGACAATGAAGTATAAAATCGGTAAGTCCTTTAAAAGATTCATAATAATTGTGTTTTCTTTATCATCCATTCAGGTGGATATTCTGCGAAAGGAGCTCCATGGTTTGGCCAATAGGGTTCAACAGCAACGACAGAAAAACCGACAAGATGTCCAACGCAAATCTGACAAGGAACACGAGCTATCGAGTTGTATTGAACGAAATGATAAACTCAAGAAAAGCCACGAGAATCTCAATAACAAGAATATGAATGCCCAAGAACGTCTTCGTATTCTCGAAGATATGATTGAGTCCGAGGAACACACCAAGGAGAAACTTTCTCAGGAAACAAACAGAATGAATGATCTTCTATATCGTACACAGCAACATTTGGGGAAGTTTAAAGACGACGAGAAAATCCTTGAAGTACACCAAAATCTTATTGAAAGATTTGAAAATTAAAACCATTTTCTTTTTAGGTTGAAAATGGAGGTCTTCGTTTGAATATTACAGCTATGGAAAAAAGTATTAAGGAAACCAAAAAATTGTTGAATAAACAAACAGAGTCACTTTATGACACGGTAATTTTTCTCAGATTTCTTTCTCACTAGGAAACGGCAAGTTTTCAACCCGAAGAGTGGTTAGATTTGAGGAGATTTTTTGAATTTTGTTCTTATTAAAAATAACGGCTTTAAAGTTAAATCTTTTTTGCATACATTTTTTATAGTCTCTAACAGCAGTTCTTTTGGAAAGACGAATCGCCAAAGTAAAAGGAACAGCAGTTGATCCTCAAGAGGAAAGGCAAAACTTAATGGAACTATCTAAACTGGATGCATATTTCAATGATATTTCAAAAACTTTGCAAGCACTTCAATCTCAAAGTACAAAATTAGAAAGCGATATGAGAAATTTAACTATTTGCTATAACAATGATATGAAAGAGATCGAGACTATGGTAAGTGAGACTTGTTAACATAAAAATATTTTTGTTTTATTCAATTTGATGATTTTAGTTTAAAAATTGAAACTCAAAAGATGCATTGAATTCAGTTCTGTTTATTTGAATCCGCTTCTCTTTTTGTATTACAAGTTTTAAATACTGCAGTATGATTTAATAATAAAAGTGGTACTTATTCCATCGATTAAATACAGCAAATTTGAAAACTTAAAAATACTGTCCGAAAATGATACTCTCACTCGCACTGTAAACTGTTTTTCTTTTGTATTTCAATTTACTCTTTGTAACTTTGTAAGGAGAGAAATCGATAGCCAAAATGAAAAACGGTTATCAATCGATTATATTGCTCCAAATTGACTGTAACCGTCGCGTCGGCCAATTATTGGCATACCCACCGAGTTAGAAATGTGCCTTATTGCTGAAGAAAATGTAGCTAAAAACTCGGTGTTTATTTTCTACAGTTCCAACACTCATTGTAATTGGTCAGGCAGGAGGTATACGACACGTTCATTTGCCGCGAACGCCGAAGTAGGCTTTCCCTTTGAGATGGACAAAATCCATTCGAAATTACAAGTGAAGAAATTAACGAGATAAAGCCATTCTTGAAGAACGATGTCAAGCTAAGATGTTGAGTGCCTTGTGATTTTTTTGCAACAGGCACTTTTAAACATGTTGTTGGACAAGATACACACGGTTGTCTCAGGGTTCGTGAAATTTCCTGAAAAAGACGACAAGGGCTGTTGTTGAGCATATAATACGCATCGATATACCTATAAAAAAGTCTTAAGAGAGATTTTACTGCTCAGCGTAATTGTATAGTGCTACACAATGCATTAATCAAAGTCAGATTTCAATTTTTTAGGATATACATATGTACATATGTATGTATGTAGATTTGGAACGATATACAGAGTTGATGATGCCGTTTCAAATCAGATTCCACAAAAAGGCAGGAGCATTAAAAGCTGAATTGTTGGCCAAGCATTTGCGTTCTAAAATAAATTGAGTGGAAATTCTAAAAACCAAGTAAAATAAATAATACTTGGTTTGATTAATTTTGTGTAAGTTGATCAAGTATTTGATGCAACATATTTTTTAATTTTTCTTGAATTAATTAAATTAATTAATAATTAGTTTTTCAAACTTTTTTTCACTTCCACTTCTCCTCTAGGTTTTTGAGCTTCTTTTTCTTTTATTTCGATTTTTTTTTTAAGTCAATTTCCCTATAACACTTTAAGAGCATCACCTGTGGACTGACCAGATCTCGGTGATCAGTTCACGTCTTTGCTATAATAACCATTTATAAATCCATGTATGATAAGTCTGTGGTTGAAGTTAGAGCGCAGAGTCAAAACTCCGATCTTTATCTTTTTTGTTTTCCAAAAAAATGAGAAATTTATTTTATATTTACATATGTACATACATGTTCAATTGTAAAGTTTAGTCAAACATATTTAAATAATAATTTATTGCTTTCAAATAACATCGAAGTAGATTTAAACATCATTCTTATACTTGTATTGATAAAAAAAATTGTAACATAAATTTCCATGTTTGTATTCCATTTCGCTACGATAAAGTCCACTTTTGTAGTTAAATCGAAATTTGTCTTACATATAATTTTATCGTTGGCTTCTTCGTATTTCACTGGCATTCATTCATATTATTATTTAGGAAAAGAACTCTACTTGACTTTTCTTTTCTGAGACAGTTGCAAATGATTTTAAAAATCCCTTAAACGTGTAACTGGTCACCTCAATTTTTGATGAATCATCATCATTATCAATTTATCATTAATGAAAACAGATGTAATTCTAAACAAAGATTATGTTTTGTTGTGAATAACTACAAAGGAAATAATCAATATTTTCAAGTTTTCCTATTTATGGAACATGCCTTCCTCATTTAAGAACACTTTCAATTTTTGGAGTAGAACCAATTTTTGAACTGTAACCAATCTTGAAAATATCCATCACTGATTTTTTTGCTTTCAACTGATTTACATAGAAACAAAATAATGAAAAAGTACACATACGCCCGGGTGTACTCTAATATTTCCCCCTTTTACATGTTAACATAGAATTAAATTGCAAAATGTTTCCATTTCATTGGTTCTTAGAATTTTAGAATAAAAGAAGCTCAGCTATATTGCGAAGGTGGTATGAAAAAAGTCTCTGCCACAACTCGAAGTAATCAAGAGAAAATTGTTGAATTAAGTATTCTAAAAATGCGCGTAAATGAAATGGAAAATCAAATCACGCAATGTCAAAACAGATCATACAACTTAGACCGACATCGGCTTCAAATGGCCAAAAATATCAAAGAACGAATGGTGGAGACCAATTCCCAATATGATTTAATTTATCTTAAACGTAAACACCTGATGGAAGAACTAAGCACTTTAAAATGCGATATTGGAGAGAGAATGATAAAGATCGATGCGATAAAAGCCCGTTATGAACTTACGTCCAAGTTACTAGGAACTAACGATGATGGTTCGTTGGTAACTGCTACTCAAATGAAAATTGAAAATGCTCAAGAGAAGCAAATGCTTCTGGAGCAAGGCAACACATTGAATGCAAATGTTCTTAAAGCAGAGTACGAAATTAAAGCTATGGAGCATACTTTGGCGCTGATGAATGGATCGAATGAAATGTATCGTCGTAACTTTGAGGAGCTTGATGAAGATGGTGAAGTAAATAGGTATTTTACTTAAGTATTTTATTAATTTTTTGGTATAATTTTGCTTCAGCCGAAGACCTTAAGGTGCTTAAGAATCTACAATCTGAGTATTGCCACCGGTTGACTGAACTTAAGAGTCTACGAAATAAAATTATTCAAAAAGAACGAGAAATCGAAAGCTTAGGAATGGAAAAAGAAGTGTTAGAGGAGACACTTCAGGAGCTTCTTAGAAAGAGGTAAGATTATATGTACATACATAATTCTTTATTTTGTAATTAAGTGGGAACTTACTTTATTTTCTAATTTTTAAAATTTTCAACTAGATTAGACAACAATGAGCTTCTTACAAAAGTCCACAAGGAACTTCTCGATCAAGCGGTAAAAATTCAGCGTGCAAACCGTGAAGTCAAAACCGCCTGGAAGACAACACGTCAACGGTCGTTTGATTCAATATTTTTATCAATTTACAACAAGGAATTAGATTTGCGGGAACTTGAAAAACGCAACACCACTGCCTTGCAACTATTCGCCGATGTAATTGACAATGATTCGGATTTGGCACCCCACACAACAAAAATGCTCTACGCCAAAGGTATTGAATGTCCTAAAGCTAGAAAGTGTAGAACCTTATCGTCTTGGCGTGGTGAATTATCTGAACTTTCATTTGCATCTACAAAAGGTTAGAAATTACATTTGTGTTGAAATTGTATATTGATTGTTCTTTTTTATATATAGAAACACAATCATCAAGATCAAGCGGTTCACTTGTAACTAAAATGACTGCTTCCACTCGGCCGAGTGTAATTTCAATTGATTTTCCAACAGAACATTTCAGTCATCGAAAATAAAACATTCTTTCAAAAAAAAATGTTTTTATTTATACGCTTCATTACAGTAAATGGTTTAAAGTAGAGGTTTAATCAAAATAATTATTCTTCATCTGAGCCGCTGCCAGAACCTGAGCCACTTGGTGAACCACTTCTGGATCTGCTTGGAGAACGCGATCCGGATCCCGATCTTGAACCAGAAGGTGAGCGGGAGCCCGATTTCGATTTCGATTGCGAGCGTGACCGAGACCTCGATCGGGATTGTGACTTCGATCCACTACGTGATCGTGACCGAGATCGACTCACAGATCTAGATTGCGATCTCGATCCTGACCGACTCGATCGAGACCGGCTTCTCGAACCTGACCCCGATTTGCTGCGGGAACGTGATCTCGATCCCGACTTTGACCGGGACCTTGATGGTGACTTCGAAGACGACTTGGATCGACTCCGTGATCGCGATGAGGACCCCGATTTCGATCCAGAATGCGAACGTGAGCGAGATTTAGCCATTGACTTGGATCTTGAGCGTGACTTTACACGTGATTTTGATCTGGACCGAGATTTCGCATGGGACTTCGATCTAGAACGCGATGTACGATCTTTCTCAACCTGGGCTTCTTCTACTGTGGTTTTGTTTAACTCAGTTTCTAGCGATTCTGCCGGTTGAGTTACTTCGACTTCTTCTTCATCCTCTTCCATTTCCTCATCTTCTTCTTCGTCATCATCACCGGCCGGTTCCAATTGCTTCTCGCGGTACCTTTGAATACGGTGTTCGTTTGCATCCAGAGGACGATGTTTAACCACCAGCTTGGTATTATTTGGAGGCTGGCCAGCCTTGACACGACGTTTGCTTAGACGAACTCTTGTCTCCAACTCATTATAGTAAACTCCATCGTTACGCATAACAAAGAAATAGTTTTCCTCGTATCCCTTCGACGCCTTACTTTTGACATTCCAGTTGTATTCTCTGGCGATTTTATATTCATATTCCTCGTCCTCTTTGTAGATCAAATTGTTGGTAAAGTCCTCACGACGTTTCTCCAATGTCTTTTCTGTGGGCAAGAAGTAAGCCACAAACTGTTCTCCACTCTCGTCCATCACACCACGAATCATAGCCTGAGACATTTCCTCCAGTTGAGCCGGAACATTCTTTCCAATTGGAGCCGGATCACTGTCGAAAATGACTTGGGCACAGGGATATTTCCAATTTTTGAAATCAGCAAACACCGGCAGCACCTCTGTGGGTACAACATTAGCTTTACTGTAGTGTTTAGTGATTTCGATTTTGGAGTCTTCGAAGGTCTTTTCGATGGCTTTAATTTGGGCTTCGCGATCCAAGTAAAGGGTTTCTTCTCGAAGACTTTTCTTAACGTTATAACCGACCTTGGCTTCGATTTTTTCGATATTTTGAGGCTGGAAGCGAGTTTGTTCTGTAGAAATGTACTCCGACTTTCTCAACCAAGAGACACTTCGCGAATGTTGGCGCGAACGCATCGAATCGTGTGGTGTATGGACATCTTCTTCCAATAGCTTCTCATCGGCAGGATCGAGTTGAGCATAGGAATCCGACTGGTAGAGATCACGATTAATCAAATCGATGGTGACACCTAAGTCGTGTTCGGTAAGAACATCGTACTTGTAACTTCGCTCCAACGACGTCGGGTTGTACTGAACAAATCGGTGGCCATCGAAGGGATACATCAAGAACTTTAAATCGAAAGGAATATCGGGCAGATTGTTGCCATATTTAACACGACAAATCAGCTCAGATCTAAAAAACAAAAAAAAAATATATTTTAAACAAAAAAACTCGGTAATTGTAGAATGGAAATACTTTCTCTCCGTTGGGCGCGGAGGCCTCTTTTCAGCCGTTGGATTGGTGCCGTTGCCGTTGATTGTGGGCGGCATCCTTGCAAGAATGTTTTGATCAATTGCAGTGTTTTTTAAAAAATCTATTTCAAATAAAATTTTTGGTGGTAAATTAGTGTAAATAGAAATATTAAACAAAATATTTTAATGTGATACCTGTACGATAAATAAAATTTTATAAATCCAAGCGATATGTTTGACAGTTGACAGACAACGACAAGAAAAAGAAATGTGAAGTGAAATGAGTTCATTCAGCAGTTCTGCGTGCGTTCGATTATTAGAGACGGAAAGGAAATAAATAAGTCATTTTTTTAAAAATTAAGTTCAACAAAAAAGTAATTTTTTATTTAGATTAAATCAAACAGTGAAAAATTGATGAAATTAACTGGATAAAAAAACGAACTAAAAATTATATGTTTTTCTTGCTGCAGCTGTTAATAATGTCGTCTGACACTTAACATTACAAAAAAGTGACATAGCCGTGATCATCTTTTTACTCCATTATGGTGGATTTACATGTTTCTGCATCTGCAAAATGCAGAAAAGTAGAAAGAGTCAGATATACGTTCAAATCCAAAAGTGGGAAAGAATACACAGGTGGTAACTCTTTTTTACTTTCTATAAATTGCTATAACTTGTTGACAGCTGTAAATCATACGTTTTCCTTCAAAGTTAATTTGTATTTTGTGTGAAATTTTAAATTTTTGATAAAATATGAAATTTTTGTGAAATTTGACCCTTCTTTTGATATCCTTCCTATTTGAGGACGAAGAACAACAAAAATCCAAAGAAAAAAAAGGAACCCGGAGTTCATCCATACGATCAGGAAAGAAACCAAAAAAGTACATATTCTTATTTCCACCCAACTTCTGGTTTTTGTGAGCCCTGCTAAAACCAAGAAAGATAATATCCGGGAATCAATTTGTCCTAAATTACGGTTGGTCATTACACTCAGGTGAATAACATGCTATTTTAATGATTTTTGCTTAAAATTTAAAGAAATTGATGAGATATTTTGATTTTACTTTCGAAATCTTTTTACACCAACATCTTTTAAGAAAAATTGAGCTTCCTTTTATTTATAAATTCTTATTCTTTCAATTTCTTATAGATTACTCTGGAGTTCCCCGACAAAGTTAAACGATTTGCTTACTTCTAACAAAAAGACAAATTTAAATTCATCCATTTTAAAAGCGTTCTTTTTAGGACGAGCAAATCATTACTTAAAGAGATATCTTTGAAACTTTAAAGAATTTCAAAATTATAAATTTGAATTACATTTAATGGCCAGTGAAAAAGTGAAAAGAAAAATCAAAATCATTAGTGAATTTAATGTTCCATGGCAAAATGACAAAGCCTAAATCCAGACATTTGAAAAACATCCTTTTCAGGACGACCAATTACCTACTTAGAGATTTAACTTTGTGAAGAATTTCAAAAAATTTCTATTTGAAATATATGCAACGATTCTAATGACTTTCAATGAGAAGTAAAAAATTAAAAGCAAGTTTATCTGTGAATTTTGTTTTCACACAAACAAAAGTGTAATGTAAACAAAAATAAAAAATAATAATAATAGTACCAAATGAAACATTTTGATTATAATACAAGTGATAATAATAATAATGATAACGATAATAATTCTAACAATAATAATAATAACAATAACAGTAATAGTAATAATAAAAAGAATAATAATAACAATAGGTAATGATGATGATTTCTGTGGAATCTTCTTTCATGCTTTTGTTGTTCCTACTGTTGTTGTTGCGGCTTATGTTGTTATCTCTTTTGCTGCTGCTATTACACCTTAGCAATCTTATGCAAGAATCACTGTAAAGAAATCAAATGGTACATTATTTATGTACTATTTATGTACCAAAAGTAAAAAAATAGGTATTACCGTGGCCAAGTGAACTAAACAGTAGACTTTCTTGGGTACCTTAATGTCCATGATATTGATTCCTAAAAAAAATTAACAACATTAAATACAAAACTATAAAATGATGATGATAGTAATAATAATTAATAATTATAATTAATTTCTGGCCTTTGATTTTCAATTATTATTCAAATCTAAAAGTAAATTATAATAAAAAAAAAACTATTATTGAACATACAAATTAAAGTATTTTACCATTGAATTCACCCTTTTGCAAATAAATTTTTCATTATGAGAATAAAATGCTTGACTTGCACAAGAGTAAGGTCAATGTAAAAGAATAAATAAAACAATAAATAATATTAACAACTATAAAAACTTACTTATTTCGGAAAAAACTCGCCACAACACGATTTTTGGTGTTCTCGTTCTGAATGTTCCAAATTGCTGGCTTGGACTGGATAGCCTCAATCAGTTGTTCTAAATGAAATGAAAAAATAAAATTTTTAATTCCTTAAAAAAATCTTTTGCACATGAACATGCAGATAAGGCTTTGGTTTCGACTCGTCCCCGGCCGCTCATTGCTACGTAGGGCAATTTAATTCTCGCTGATACCAAAATAGTACCAACCATTCTTTTAGGACAAGCAGTTCCAAAAGTAAACACTGAAAACGTTTTGGAGTATCTCTTTGGAACCGCAAGTCGTACAAACATGGTTGGTACCATATTGGAACCAGCGAGAATCAAAAACGAGTATCAAAATCTTTTCTTTCAAACAAACGGCGGACGAGTTTCGCATAAACTTACCTATTTTATCTTCTGGAACACGCATCATACTGCAGCTGCAGTAGTACATTCTGCTTCCAAATATTGGATGTCAAGATAATCTGAAAGACAAAATACAAAATAAATCAAATGAAAACAGTTTAATGAAAATTAAATTTACCTTCGCTCTCTGCCATTTCCATTTTCAATATAATGTTTTGTTTTGTTTTGTTTTTTTTCCCATACCCGCCAAAAAAATTATAGGAAAAGTGAAACTGTCAAAAATTTACAAAATGCAGAAGAAGATACTATAATGAAAATGAACATGTTCGTCTTCACTATAATCTTGACTTCTGCATTTCTCGAATTTCCTATAATGCAGAAATGGAGTTCTTCTGCATTTTTCTTCTTCTCTCTCTATCTAACCAATAAGAATTTTCTATTTGGCATCCCTTTATTTTTGCAGAAATCAAATGCAGAAACATGTAAATCCACCATTAGCTCGGTCATTTTTTATCGAGCTCATCGAGCGAGCCCGGAGATAAAAAGAAACACAAACTTTTAGCTCCGAGCGCTGCGAGCTAAAAAAAAGTAACACAGTTCTTTTTATGACAGCTCGGTCCCCCGCTTGGAGAGCGAGCTCTGAGCGCTCTTTGCCCAGCTGGGAGCTAAAACAGAAAAACGCTTATTGCTTCTTCGCTTTTCTATGCACAACCATCTGTATCATCATAGCCTTTAAAAGCGGGTGAGAAAAGGTCTTTAAGTGTTGTGTCTGAGAAAGGTACGACATCACTACCACACCACGAGCAACTAGTGAACAATCTAATAAACATTTTAATGATCCATCCATAAAAATAAATCATTCACTCATACATAATTCAAAAATTAGCTTAGTTGGTCCCCGGCCTTAACAAAATTTTCAACTCTGAAAAAAAACAACTATTCTATTAATTGCATAAAGCGCCCTCTTTATCAGTTTTTTCACATATCTTGGCTGTCAAATAGTCAAAATAAAAATCGATTTTCATTTTCCACAAAGGATATAAAGGGAAAATGAATTAAGTTTCGGCTGCTTTGAAAAAAATATTACAACTATCTAAACTTAGTATGTTTATTTATTTTACAATCCGATTTAAACAGTTAAAAGTGCAATAAAAAACTACTTCAAAAGCCCCTACCATGGATTTTCCACAGCAAGTCGAAGGTAGGTAAAAAAAACCAACAAAATTCCTGTCTTTATTGGTTTTCCTCAACCCTTTCAAAACTTCGCCGTAGGAAATGGAGTAGTGGTGTTTTACAAGAATATTCCAATAAACTTTCAACAGTTTGAAAAGAATTTGTTCTTGATTAATTTACATTTAAATTTTGATGCAATTCTGCAAACTCCGATACTTTTCGCATTCTCTTCATCATCATGAAGAAATTTGTGCAGAAGATTTTCATTCTTGTCTGGGCAATTAATCAATTTATTTCGGTTTTTTTTTTTTCTTCAAATGTGTTACTAATAACATGGGTTTTACAAGAAAAAGCAAATACATTTTTCTGCGTATTAGACGTAGTGCATATGCACTTACTACAAACGAATGTATGAATAAATAAAACATTTTTAAAATATGAATATTTTGTACACTACACACGCCCTAATCTATCAAGTTGCTGTTAATTCGCTATTTATGATAAGTGAGTTTGTTGATGACAAACAATCTGAATGTTATTGAAGCCATAGAAAGTGAATAACCGATTATACAATATATGAAATTTTGGAAATTTTGTTATCAGGAACCTTATTTATACCATCTAAATAGTTTGGTGTACGTAATTTTTACACTTCTGAAAAATCGCTTCGTCTCATAATTAGTTATTATTTTTCTATTTAAGGAATGTAGGACTTGTTTTTTGTTTACTGATAGTATTCAATTAGAACTACCCTGACAAAAATCCACTGCGAGATAAGCAAAAAATTCTAAAACAAAAGCATTTATTATATGTGTGGCAGGCGTACTAATTTATTGTGTGTATCAATTCATTTAAATAGGAAAAAAAAGTGGTCTTTGTCTCCAAACCATCCATGATATGTAAACATCCATTACAACGCCGCCGTTTTTGACAAATGCATGTTTGTTAATTGGCAAGCTCTTGTTTGGGCAATTTCACTTGTGTGTATACATATGTCATAAGAACACTTCTAGCCACATATTGTGTATTTAGAAATATTCTTTTAAATAGACCCACTGGACGTGGCGAGTAATCCAGGTCTTTATAAATGAGATGGCAACGTTAAGTACTTTTTTAAACAATCCTTCCCAGAAAATTCATTAAAGTTTTACTGTAGCGTTTTTACACAAACATATCGCCAGTTTTTTAGTTTAAATGGTGCATTTACAATAAAATAATATAAAATCTGAGCCAAAAGTTCTTGTTTCTACAGAAGATTAGTTCATTTTATTCGATAAACAAAAGTAAAACTAAATACTCCAATTGTTTTGTTTTGCAAATATAAAAACCATAAACGGAACAAAGCGACAGCGACGGAAAAAAATCAAAGACAAATTTAAAATAACTTAAACTGTCACCACCTAAAAAAGATTTAAAAATATTATTTATTAAATGTAATTTAAATTCAAAATATGCCATAAGCGCTTGCAACCGATAATATGTACCTTATATACTTTTAGAGTATTATAAACACATATGCGCCCCATTTTTTTTTTTCTACATGAAGCTTTTCAAGCGTTTCAGATGTCAATTGTCAAAAAATGGCTTCAAACTAATTTCTTATTTTAACCTCCTTATTTATTTGAATTTTTGAATATTTAATAAATAAAAAGAATACAAACTAAGAAATGTATTCTAAACAATGTTCATCATTTTCATAAGTATGTATGATTCAGCACATATTATTGTTATTAAAGAATACTTTTTCTGTCGGCAGCCATCAGTATACTTCTTAAAAGGGTACGACATAAATCGTTTCATATATTTGACTGTCAAAAAGTTAATGTTCACAGATTTCTTTTTTTTTTAAATATATGTTTTATTGAACTTCTAACTTCTTGTTTTAATACGATTGTGTATGTTGAATAAATTAGATGTATGTATATACATATATATTTCCAAATCAATTAAACATAATATATAATAGGATTGAAATGAAACTCCCTCTTATCTTGTTCACTTGTATTAAGAGATATCTCGTGTACAAGAATGTCTAAATAGTATTAAATATTGATAGTTAACCACTAATTTAAAAAACTGATACGACTTATTTATTATTATGACACAATCGATCATATTCCTATGAACTGATATTTACATATGTATATAAATTAATATTATTTTTCTGATTTAAAATAAGTACATAAAATATTCATATCCAAGTTATCAAAGAGGTAAAACACACAAATACTTCTTCCATCCCGAGCTTAAAAGTCTTACAAGTATTATTTCATTAACATAAACTAAATTTATCATATTATTTTTCAATTTGGCTTTAACATTTTTTTTTAAGTAATCACAATATTCTTTCTCCTCATTTTCTCTTCCAATAAAGTTATTTCCATCCAATTCCCATACAAATAGATTAGTGGCATACTCAAAATCAAAGTTAAACAAACAAAAACCAAAATACTGACTTCTATTCTTCGATTCACTTAGAAACACTTGTCGAAACTCCCATGACCTATGATGTAGTCATGGAATCTCTTTTCGAACGTAAACACACAAAACCGGACAACGCATTGTCGTCCTCAACAGCAGTATCGTCACTTATTACATCGGCTGATTTGAAAATGTCATCCAGTTTGGGTAGTAATTTGGAGGATACTACACCCAGTGATTCGGGTGTTCAGACTTTGGACTCTGAGTCAGGCAGTGAACTAATGATCGAATCCATAACCTCGCAGACTGGTTTTGATTTTGAAGATTTAAAGCCTCTAGTTGAGGCTGAGTTGCATTCCAACCAATTGCCAGATCTGGTTCCGAACCAGCTTAAGGCTGGACAAATAATTCGCAGCGATTTGGAGAACTCGAATGTGTCAGTAATGAATGGCGATGATGTAATGACTACAAGTAATTGCTCTACATTCGATGGTGAAAATATCGTCTATCGGCGACGGATCAGAAAGCCTCATACGACAACAAAGACACCTAAAAAGAGGGTTTCATTTCACGAAGATATCTTAAAGAACACTCGCACGGATAATATCCACATTGAGCACGGTTTCGTTACATACAAAAACGGCCGAAAAGCTGCTGCAGCATCTTCGATGGCAGGTCGTTATTCTTGGTGCTCTGAAGGTGATGCTGGTGGTTCTGAACTTTGCAATCAGGAGCCCGATGATCCCGACCGTCGAGTTGTTTACCGAAATGCTTGTTCGGATGTTCTCGATTACGGTAACTCGGATATTTACGAAAATAATGACAGTAATTACTTGAAGTACGATAACTCGGGTGTGTTTGAGTACCATCCTCAACACGGCCAAAAACAAAAGCAAAACGAACAGGCTGACGCTGGCAAGAACGATTCAAAGCTTTATAAATGCTCATGCTCAAGTTCCAATTCCAGTTTGGATTCTGATGAAATGGATAAGAATTCTAACAGCCGATCCAATTATGCCCAAGCAAAGTCCAATTCCTGTGATTGCATCGGCATGAATCACACAAATAACAACTTCATAAATGACAATTGCTATTTCTCTGAACCGAATATTGACAACTTGAATGAAGGAAAATCCGTTTGGAACAAAGAGAAAAGGCCAAAGACCAGTTGCTTAAAAAAGACTAAGCGCCACACTAACATCATCCATGAGCAGGATCTCAATACGAAAGTTAAGAAATTCAACGTACATGACATGAACAATCTAATTGACAACAGTAAAATGATATTTGGGTCTTTAAAGAGCATTTTTGCTATTCCGCTTCCAGAGCGCGGTGTTCCGGAGGGTTCGGAAGATTTGCAGTCTGTGTACGAGTGTGTTCCTGAGGCTGACGGGTCGGTAAGAAGTTTTTCCCCCATCAGAGCACGGCCATTTCTAAGTAAGAGCTTGGATGGGTCGAAGGACAAAAATAAGTCCAAATTTGTGCACAATGTTGATGAACAATTGCGTCGTAAGAACGAAGATGACATGTTTGCTCCAACTCGACAGAATAGTGCCGACGACAAGCCACCAAATGTAGACTCTGGTGGGCAAGACGAAACGATTAAAGAGACACCAGACTCACAAGTGGTTGGTGGCATGAATCAATTTCGCAATAAATTTATCATTAACTGCGAAAGTACAGTCTTCGAACACACGGGAGTGTCGTATACCTTTGAATCGTATGGCATGGATGGCACCGGCAATCAAGCAGATGTGGCGAATCACATTCCTCATTCAACTCCTTTGGCACAATCAGAACAAGAGAAAGCCGCTTTTATGTCGGTGCCCAATGTAAAACAGACATTTGCCAATATATTCCGGACATTGAAAGAGACAGCCACTTCGCCAACATCTAAGAAAGATGACTTTTCCAGTGCAATGGTTCTGCCAAGTGCAGATATGCCTATAGATCAGGAGGCAATTCTGGTGGATGCAAAATCTGCAGCCACCTCAACTCCCAGTGAGCCATCTGATTCGAAATCAATGATCTCAGATATGACATCGTCAACTTCTTCTTGGCAAAAAGCTGGTCGTTTATCTCCAATAACTAGCGGTTCCAGCTCCAAAAATGAAGTGCGAAATAGTGTGGAGAAGCAGAATCGACACTTACCGTCGCCTATGAAGAAGCGAGTTGGTGGAGCATGTGCTCTTACTACAGTCCCGACCCGTTTCGAACATCCCAACCGTATGAGTCCTGATCTTTTCAATCTGTACACCGGTAGCCGTGGGGGTTGTGGACGTGATTCGAAGAGCACAATTCTGAGCGAAGAGTTTGACGATATTTTGACTATAACAACCGACACGGACAAGAACGAAAGTGACATAGTGATAGTAGACTACCCGGAGGCTTCATCAACAAGTGACTATACGCAACCAAATATGCAGAACAACAATCTTTTAAAACCCCAGACCAAAACCAGTCTCATCAATCGGTTCCTGAGGAATGTCACTCAAAAGAAAATAATCGAGACAACCATAAGAAAGAATAATTTCTTTGCTAGCAAAATTAAGAATGAACAGAAACTGTTTTCGGGAAATCTGTATGTGAAAGGGGTCAAACCCAAGAACATCGATTTAATTGAGGATTTAAATGCAGAAATTGCTATGGAAATTGAAATGTCTGGCGCAAATTCACCACGTCGTGAATTAGTTGGCATGGAGGCTGGTCTCCCAGGAGATATTTCTCGCTTTGAATTGGGAATAGGTGAGATTTCTATTGATATATTTAATGGAAATTATTTGCACATTCTACGAAACGAAAGTGAGATTCTAATGAAAGTGAGTTAACTAAGAAAATTGTCCTTAAACTGTAGAAAATGGTTAAATGTTTAAATATTTTTATTGCAGGTATTCAAATTATACACTGGTTATAGTAGAGAAGGATTTATGACACCGGTGCTGGTGTTTTTGACTGATAAGACTTTGTATGTGGCCGATTTGGTGAGAAATAGATTGTGTAGTAAATTTGTCTTGCCTTATTCTGAGTTGGATGTTATTTTGGTAAGTAAAAAGTTGTGTTATAGTTTTGAAATACATTGTCGTCTTTCGTTTAAACCTCGGTAAATAAAAAACAATATTGGGAATAATGGAATAAAATTCTAACGTGTATGCAACTCGACCGGATGGTCAATCCTTCTCTACTCGTATTTGTAACGAGTTATTTTGAGTTGAGGTTATTGCTGGCACACAAAGTATCCCTCGCTAGCTCAGGAGTGGATTCTTTAACCTCCTCGTTAGCAAAAAAATATGCCAGGCTTTTGCATCTAGATGTTCTTGATGCGCGAGATTATCTTGACCCTCCCTACCTGGTTGTTTTCTCGCTAAACAACCCCTTTTGTTACCTCCTCTTTTCCTCCTCCTTACCTCTTTATCTCCCTTTCCTCATCTTCCCCTTTTAGAGGCAAATTACAAATTCATATTTTCTATTTTATAAGTTGTATATAATTCATTAATTTCTCGGGTAAACTATTCTTAATTACATTTCAAGTTTTAATTATTAAGTTAAAATTATTAAGTGAAAAATATTTTTTTATTATTTCAAACAAAGAACAAAAGTGAATTTTTAAAGTTGAAAAAGAGGGCAAATCTTGAAAGATATGTGTATATATGTATGTCAATTTGGACATGGACGACAAGAAAAGACTTACCCCAAAATTCTCGATGTAGTGGCCACTTCTTCGATGAATCCTGGAAGTTTTGACTGCCAATGTGCACTTTTTTTTTTTATTTACCGATGTTTTTTATCTAACGAAAATTACCACCACTTTTTTTTTGAAAAAATCACTCTTGTACTAAATTAATATCAAAAATTTCACTTGCATTTATATGTATATATACATTTATATATATCTTTGTATGTTTTCAATATAAGATTTTATATTGATATATATATGTATATATATGTATCTATATAAGCACTATTTTAAAGCACAATATTTAGTTAAAAATTGATTTTTTTTTTTTTTTTTTTTTGTGAATATAGGAAAATTAAAATAGAATTATTTTTGTTAAATGAATATTAGAAACTATTCTATATAAATCACTTTTGAATAAAAAAAATAAAAAAATTTTATGGTGATGATTGACTGCTGCTGCTGGTGACGACGTCGTCGTCCGTCTTAGTGAATCTTTCCTTTGTTTAAAGTTTTAGTCCCTCACGGAAATAATGACCGTTTTTGGCTTTAGGAACTGTTATAAGGATGGGTATTTTTTGTATTCCCTTGTCCTTTTTTCAGGCCGTCAAAAATTATTTTGACGACCTAGCTAATTTCAAAAAAAACAGTTTTTTAACAAACGGCCAATTTATATCTTTTTTTTTTTGTCAATTATAATGGAGAAATCTTACCTTAATCAATTTGTTGATTTTGGTTACAATTAAATCTCCAATTCTATCCAATAGGTGATATATATGTACGTATATATATATATAGATATATATATATGGATATATGTAGATATATGCTTTTATATATCTTTCATATATATGTCACTCGTTCGGGACGTGCGTTTAAATTTCACCTGAATTTGAATAATTTCGTTTTTATTTTTTCGTTACTTTATAATTTTTTGTTTTTCAGTGTATCCTACTTACTTTGAAAATTTGACGATGTTATTTTAGGATTTGTAGATTGTTATAACTATTTGTTATATTTTGGATACACTTCTTTTATTTTTGTGGCTCGCACTTCCTTTCTTCGGGGAGTCTTTGTTAAAAAAGAAACCTCCAACCGACGGCTTTTCTTGCCAACCTTAAAATTACGCCCACACACATACTATTGCTTTTCCAGCCTTTGTTTCATCATAAAACTACAACCATATTTCACCCACGCAATATTAAAATTTTGATTGTGGATGAAAAGCTTTAGGTAGTTTTACTCAATTATTTTTTTATCAAAAACTTGGGTACCCTGTATGCAAACTGAATATGTTGCCGATGATGCTGCAACAAAGTTGCATATTCGCTACCTCTGATACATATTATGTTCGAGTATCGAATGAAATTCATTATAGCAATATCAAATGACATCGATACATGAAGGGGAAAACATTATACCTACACTACACACATATAAGACAAATGATCTCCTGTTAGTAGGAGCAGTACCCTTATCTTAGCTTTAGAGGGAGAGGATATTCACACATTGTTTACAACATGTAAACAGGCTTACAAAAAACCAAAAACATAAATTCGTAGCGTTCGTCGTCGTCGGTCGGTGTCAGTGGGTTTCACAATAGTCTTAGCGATTTTTTTAATTTATTTGTTCGGTTAATGTAATTTTGTGAAACGAAAACCCATTCGGTTACAGGGCTTCGCGTTTTTCAGATAATATATCTGGAATATGCGAAACGAACCCACTTTCGTTCTTCGTATAGCCGGATGGTGGGTGGTAAGGGATTATTCATACGTGGATAACAGAAGTGAAAGTGTAATGAAAATGAAGTGATTTTGTTTATGCAGTGTTCTAGTGTTTATGATAAAATTTTTGTCAAAAAAAAACATTATCATTAGTGCAGAAAAATTAACAAAAAAAATGGGTTACTTTAAATATGGTGTGAGGGAGGCAGCATGCTAGTCGCGAGTGAGATACCAGACAAAAATCCGCTACCTTGATGTAAATGTAAATATTTCGCTTTTAAGTTGATATTAAAGCTCAAATCAAAAAAAAAACACAGAGGTCGTTCACCTCAAACATCTGTTGGTATTCGTGGCAAAAAAAATGTTGTTGTTGATCGCGATGCGTGTCGTTTTGCCGACGGGGTTTTAAAATTCGATTCCTATAAAAAAAATTTGTGAAAAGTTTTTGTAATAAGAAAATATAAATTCTTAAGTCGGTTCGATTTAGTTTTTATAATGATCGAGCATCTATGTTGTGTGTCAGCTTTGGTGTTGAACGTGGGACGCGAACCCACTTACCGGAACGGAAGAATGTAAACAAACATAATCAGATAAGTAAAAAAAATTTGTTTATGATTTGAAAGCGATGCTTTGTGATCATTTCTTTCCTTTTCAGCGTTACTGCCGAATGTCTTTGGCATGGAAAATGCCGAGAGTTTTACCAGATCGAGTTTCCAGCTCATACATACAATTGCCTATCACCTTTTTTATGCGGGATTTTAAAAATTTTGGAAGCAACTTGGCATTTATGCCTTGTGCAAAATTGCTTTGGGCGAAATTTCTGTGAAACACTTCCTGACCTTCATGGTAAGTGACATTTTTCGATCTTTTATTATAAGTGTGTCTCGACTTAACGTATGCCCTGTCCAAATTCTCCGACGACGTCTGTCTAGCGAGTGTCAATTTAAGTGCGCGCGGTTTGACCAACATTTCGGGATCGTGCAATGCGTTTAGTTTTCTTAGCAAAGCATAAGTTGAACCGTGGTTTATCATGTTTTGTCCAAACATGGCGAAATAAGGTTGACATTTTATCGAGTCGTGCATGTCGGATCGCAACGCACATGCTATACTAGACAAGTGAAGGTCCCAGTCATTTTGCTGCTTCGAAATTAAAATTCTCAACTTACTAAGAAAACTACGATTGACCCGCTCCGAAATGTTGGCTTGAGGCGAATATACTGCCGTTCGCACATGCTTAACGCCATAATTATCCAAAAAGATTTTGAACTCTTTGGACACAAACTGACGACCGTTGTCGGAGTGGATTTGTTCAGGGGTCCCGAAAGTATGGAAAATCTCTGATTCAAGATATTGAATCACACGGTTTGACGTAGCTTTTGGTAAGGCTTTGAAAAACATGAATTTTGTGAAATGATCGACCACAATGAACACGTAAATGTTTCCTCGCTTAGTACGCGGATACGGGCCAAGGAAATCAACGTAGAGTCGTTGCAAGGGCCTTTCCGTTTTTGTTTGTTTAATTATAGGTGGGCGAAGAATTTCGTTTGGCGCCTTAACCATTTTACAAATTTCACAGCTTTTCACGTAAACCCTAACATCTTTAATCATTTTCGGCCAATAATATTTGGATCGTACGCGAGCATAAGTTTTGTCAAAGCCACTGTGGCAACTTAATTTGGTATTGTGGCACATTTCGATACATTTTTGCGTTAGATTGTCTGGAAGCCATAAGCGCCAGAGTGAATCTTCTTCGTCAGCAATTCCGGTTCTAAATCTAACTCTCCGATAAATGAATTTTCCAGACACTACGAGGTCTGGAAGGGTCGATTGGTTTTCGGAGATGTTCTCTCTCAAGTGGGTATATTGTGGCGAATCGAACTCAGCCGAATCTAAATCGATATCACCGCATGTCATTATCGAAGAATCTTCACAAATCCCATTACCCACTACCGTTCCGCTTGCTGTGATTTCATCCATGTTCATCCGTGATAGGCAGTCAGGCACTACGTTTAGGCTCCCCTTGCGATGTTCGATTGCGAAGTTATACCCTTGGAGTTCTAGGCTCCATCTGGCAAGTCTACCTGCTAATTCCTTCATCGACATGAGCCATTTAAGACTCGAATGGTCAGTAATGATTGTAAAGGGCAATCCGTCGACGTAAGGACGAAATTTCCGTACGCTTAATACCGCAGCGAGACACTCTTGTTCCGTGACCGTGTAGTTTTTTTGGGATTTGTTAAGCTTCTTCGACATGAAGGCGATAGGCTTTTCATTACCGTTTTCATCCACTTGAAAGAGAACACCGCCTACTCCTTCAGACGAAGCATCACATTGAATTATGAAACGTTTTGAAAAGTCAGGTTCAGCTAAAACTGGAGCTGACGACAGAGCTGTTTTAAGTTTTTCGAAAGCTTCAAGTGCTTCCGACGTAAATTCAAATTTAGGCCTCTTTTGAAGGCAATTGGTTAAGGGAGCGGCTAAATCGGCATAGTTTCGGATAAATCTCCTATACCACCCTGTCAGGCCCAAAAATCTCCTCACTTGCCTAACGGTAGTTGGAACTGGGAAATTGACCATAGTTTCTATTTTGTCTGGGTTAGTTTTCAGGTTTCCCTGACCTACGATAAAGCCTAGGAATTTAATCTCCTTCATGCAAAACCTGCTTTTTTCTAGATTGATTGTTAGATTTGCTCGGCGAAGACAAGCTGCCACCTCTTTAAGAATGCGTAAATGCGACTCAAATTCCGAAGTACATATTAGTAAGTCATCTAAATAGACAAACACGTTATCACGGAGATGACTTGGGATCACTTGATCCATAACTCTACACAGCGTTTGTCCAGCGTTGCTCAAACCGAAAGGCATTACCTTAAACTGGTATAGCGGCCTACCAGGTACGGCAAAGGCTGTTTTCTCCCGAGATTTTTCATGTAGAGGAATTTGCCAATAGGCATCCTTTAGGTCTATCCCCGTGATAAAGTGCGTGTCTTTTATCCGACTCAACAAACCTTCGACATGAGGCAACGGATACGCATCCTTAACGGTGACAGCATTGACTTTCCGGAAATCTAAACAAAGGCGGACTTTACCGGGTTTCCTCACCAACACAACGGGACAACTCCATGGAGAGTTACTTACTTCTATTACTCCTAGTTCCAACATACGATCTAACTCTTTATAGACCTCGCCTTGTCGAACTGGAGATAACGGATAATGCCTAGATTTTATCGGGGCTGCATTTCCAGTGTCAACGATGTGACACCCAAGGTCTGTCTTTCCTAACCCAAGGACAACGAAATTTGGAAACTGTCTCTTGACATTTTCTAATTGAAAGGACTCTTCAGTTGAAAGTTTCATTAACTCAGTTTCATTTTTAAAGTTTTCTTCAGCTTCACCGGAAGTGAAATCCAACTCGACTTCACTTATCTGTGGTGTCAACTGAAAGCTTCGCCAGAAATTCATACCGAGATAAACTTTTTGCGTCAAATTTGGTATCATATAAAATGTTAGGTTCTTTGATATGCCGTTATATTTAGTCTCGATCTCGCAATATCCTACAATTTTGTGAGAATTTCCATCTGCCGTACGCACTACGTTATTGTAAGGCAACATTTCAATTCCTAACTTACGAACTAACTCGAAACATCCCTCACCCAATACGGAGATGGAGGCTCCACTATCGAGAAGTCCAAAAACCGACTCATTATTTAAAAGGACGTTAGCATACATGCGTCCGTCTGTATCAGATGTTATGATCGTTTCGATAATTTGTTTCCGAAACTTTTTTCGATTTTGAAAGCGATGACGACATTTAGAAATCTTTGAACTTATAGGTTTTATGTTGGTTCCGAAAATTCGGGATCGAACTTTCTCATAATTTACTTTTCTCTCGTGAAGAGACTTATGATTATGGAATTCAATCGGATGAAAATGTTCAATTTCGACATTAGACCCTTCCCTTTTTTGAATTCTAATCGGACTTAGGTCTTCGTCATTTTCATCCGTGGAATTCACTTCCTGTTTGTTATTTAATTTTGTGAGTGGTTCGTGGGATTCCTTGAGGAACGAATCTCTCCACTCCTCGCTTCGTCCCTCGGAAAGTTTCCCTTTTGGTGTTTACCACACTGAATGGTTGTTACACCCTTTTCACCACACAGAAAGCAAAATAACTTTCTTACCTCGGATGGGCAAAAATGGTATGCATGACCTTTTTGATCGCAATTCCAACAAATATAGTTGGCAGTTGAAATGGGTTTTTGTCTCGAAGAAATCGCAGCAACTTCTTCAACTTTTTGATCGCAATCATATTCTTCTTCGATTGCGATTTCATGGACTGATCGATGACTGAAGTTTCGCTTGTTCAAAAACCGTTCAGCTTCGCGAGCTTTTTGCCGAAGCTGCTCTAAGTTTCGAACTTCCGCTGACAACAAAATCTCGCCTAGTTTCTCCTTCGCATTCCCTCTAATAATTTCTATCAGTTTCTTATCATTAAAGGGTTCTTTCAGACGGTCGTTCAAACTAGAGATTGAAACATAAAAATCGTCAAAGGATTCCTTAGGACCCTGTTTGCGACACATGAGTTTCATGTAGATGTCGATTTCAGACTCCATCTTACCGAACTCTTTCTTCATGGCTTCTTTTATAGAAGCTAAATCCGCGTTCGGATATTTTTTTACATAGCCCCAAAACCATTTATTTGGTCGGCCTTCAAGTAAAACGTGAAAGTTTGCCGCGATTTGCTCGTCGGTATATGAAGACGAAGATTGCATTCTGCCTATCTTTAAAAGGAAATCAGAAACATTATCGGAGCCATTGTATTTAATGCTCCAGCGATCTAGCCTACATGGACCCGAAGTGCTAAACGTTGTTGAGCCACTTGAACTCCTAGGTAAAGGAACTTGAACCGTCCTAGAGCTTTGCCTATCTAATTGAGGAGGGTTGACAGATTGTTGCGGCTGTAAGCGCAAACCTTCTAATTTTTGTAACACGTTTCCCATGAAAATGTCCATTTGTTGGAAGATTCTCATTTGATTTTGAACCATACTCTGTTCTAACCTAGAAATAATTTCTTCATTCGGATTGGCATTGACTTCACCTTGATCCGTTCGTTCCCTATTAAAATCTTCGGCTTGTAACTGGCTTTCCAAAACCTGAGGATCTTCTTGATCTGCCATGTTAAAAGTTGAATTTGAAATGACCGACTCTAATTCTTCTGAGAAACTGAACGAGTTATCTAGGTTGAACCTATCCACCGTATTTCTAAATCTTTGAAAAAATTCTTCGAATGTCGCTTCGTGGTGAGCGTTTATAACGTCTGTGTCGTCGTAAATTGAAATTCGACGACTTCTGCTCATACTTCGGTCGAACGAACCTAATTTTAGTTTATTTTTATATTTAAATTTTAGTCACCTTTAAAAACCTACAAAAAAAACACGATTTCCTTTCGAAATTTGCTTCTTCGAAACTCAGGAAATCCTTAACGCGTTTGTAATTTCTATTCAAAATGTGTATGCACCTTATGTACGTTTGAGGTGTTTTTTTTTTAATTCAAAAATATTCTAAACGTGATTTATATAAAATGTTTATTAAAAGAAATAATGATTTGATTATGTAATTCAATAAAAAAAATGGATATAAAATTTTATATATTATATGGCATATAATATGTATGTACGTATGATTGAAATAGTACTTACTTACTTTATTTGTAGTTGAAACTTTAAATAAAAAAATCAATTTTTTTTTTTTTTGAGTTTGTATCATAAAAATATAAAGGGAAGATGAGAAGTGAATTTGAAAAAGGTAACTACCGAGGATAAAAAAGGAGGTTTATTTCGAGTCAACAAAAAAAATCATTAATAAAAAAATTAAAATAAACTAGTGTTTGTTTATGTGCTGTGTTGTAAATTATTTCAGCTGTGATTTTTAAAGCCTTCCAGGACATCAGTGACAATCAACATCATCATATGAAGACTCTGGAAAATCCCAAAACCTCAGTTGAAATTTGTGAAGATTGAAAATTTTAGGGACCATCCAAGACACGACTTGCATCAAGAGGTTTCACCTAAATGTGAATATAAAAATCTTGAAATGTATCGCATCCACCTGCAATTTGGGTGTCTTTTTCTTCAGACGCCCAAAGACTAAGTTTTTACGGTAATTTCGTTGCGTGACAGCGAATCGATTTCAGCTTCCTTGTTGCAACGCGGTACCAAGTCATCAACTTAAGTAACCGGGACTCACAAGGCTGCTGCAATCGACATGATGCTGAATGAAAAAAAAATTGAAAAAGAAAGAAAAACTGTTTGAAACCGAAATTTGTGACTGAAAAAAATTTAAAAAAAAAATATACGAATGTTTGCCTCACTATCTGCTGATAGTGGGACACCACGTTCTGGGCGCCATTTTTGTAACGAGTTATTTTGAGTTGAGGTTATTGCTGGCACACAAAGTATCCCTCGCTAGCTCAGGAGTGGATTCTTTAACCTCCTCGTTAGCAAAAAAATATGCCAGGCTTTTGCATCTAGATGTTCTTGATGCGCGAGATTATCTTGACCCTCCCTACCTGGTTGTTTTCTCGCTAAACAACCCCTTTTGTTACCTCCTCTTTTCCTCCTCCTTACCTCTTTATCTCCCTTTCCTCATCTTCCCCTTTTAGAGGCAAATTACAAATTCATATTTTCTATTTTATAAGTTGTATATAATTCATTAATTTCTCGGGTAAACTATTCTTAATTACATTTCAAGTTTTAATTATTAAGTTAAAATTATTAAGTGAAAAATATTTTTTTATTATTTCAAACAAAGAACAAAAGTGAATTTTTAAAGTTGAAAAAGAGGGCAAATCTTGAAAGATATGTGTATATATGTATGTCAATTTGGACATGGACGACAAGAAAAGACTTACCCCAAAATTCTCGATGTAGTGGCCACTTCTTCGATGAATCCTGGAAGTTTTGACTGCCAATGTGCACTTTTTTTTTTTATTTACCGATGTTTTTTATCTAACGAAAATTACCACCACTTTTTTTTTGAAAAAATCACTCTTGTACTAAATTAATATCAAAAATTTCACTTGCATTTATATGTATATATACATTTATATATATCTTTGTATGTTTTCAATATAAGATTTTATATTGATATATATATGTATATATATGTATCTATATAAGCACTATTTTAAAGCACAATATTTAGTTAAAAATTGATTTTTTTTTTTTTTTTTTTTGTGAATATAGGAAAATTAAAATAGAATTATTTTTGTTAAATGAATATTAGAAACTATTCTATATAAATCACTTTTGAATAAAAAAAATAAAAAAATTTTATGGTGATGATTGACTGCTGCTGCTGGTGACGACGTCGTCGTCCGTCTTAGTGAATCTTTCCTTTGTTTAAAGTTTTAGTCCCTCACGGAAATAATGACCGTTTTTGGCTTTAGGAACTGTTATAAGGATGGGTATTTTTTGTATTCCCTTGTCCTTTTTTCAGGCCGTCAAAAATTATTTTGACGACCTAGCTAATTTCAAAAAAAACAGTTTTTTAACAAACGGCCAATTTATATCTTTTTTTTTTTGTCAATTATAATGGAGAAATCTTACCTTAATCAATTTGTTGATTTTGGTTACAATTAAATCTCCAATTCTATCCAATAGGTGATATATATGTACGTATATATATATATAGATATATATATATGGATATATGTAGATATATGCTTTTATATATCTTTCATATATATGTCACTCGTTCGGGACGTGCGTTTAAATTTCACCTGAATTTGAATAATTTCGTTTTTATTTTTTCGTTACTTTATAATTTTTTGTTTTTCAGTGTATCCTACTTACTTTGAAAATTTGACGATGTTATTTTAGGATTTGTAGATTGTTATAACTATTTGTTATATTTTGGATACACTTCTTTTATTTTTGTGGCTCGCACTTCCTTTCTTCGGGGAGTCTTTGTTAAAAAAGAAACCTCCAACCGACGGCTTTTCTTGCCAACCTTAAAATTACGCCCACACACATACTATTGCTTTTCCAGCCTTTGTTTCATCATAAAACTACAACCATATTTCACCCACGCAATATTAAAATTTTGATTGTGGATGAAAAGCTTTAGGTAGTTTTACTCAATTATTTTTTTATCAAAAACTTGGGTACCCTGTATGCAAACTGAATATGTTGCCGATGATGCTGCAACAAAGTTGCATATTCGCTACCTCTGATACATATTATGTTCGAGTATCGAATGAAATTCATTATAGCAATATCAAATGACATCGATACATGAAGGGGAAAACATTATACCTACACTACACACATATAAGACAAATGATCTCCTGTTAGTAGGAGCAGTACCCTTATCTTAGCTTTAGAGGGAGAGGATATTCACACATTGTTTACAACATGTAAACAGGCTTACAAAAAACCAAAAACATAAATTCGTAGCGTTCGTCGTCGTCGGTCGGTGTCAGTGGGTTTCACAATAGTCTTAGCGATTTTTTTAATTTATTTGTTCGGTTAATGTAATTTTGTGAAACGAAAACCCATTCGGTTACATATTGTGCGGCTCATGTTTTTGAACTTCCTAAATTTAAGCTTTCATGAAAGATATAAAAAAAAACAGACCAAACATTGGTTTGGGTTTCAATATTCCTTTCTTGATTTGTTATAACTGTCAAGGTCAACCTGAAGATGTCGAATTCTCTGATGGATATTTTTTTTTTCATTCCTTTCTTTAATGTTCCATCTCAGGCTGACTATAAGTCTTTAAATGGTTTATTTGAATGATCAGATTTATGAGTTGAGAGCTGATCTGTTTGTGGTTTACTTAAAATAAAGTCACACTTATACTCTCATTAAAAAAAACATAGTATCTCTAAATGAGGTTTAAAAATAAATTGATTTGAAACTTCTTGTCCATTTTTTCAAATCTGCAGTTTAATTAAAATAGTATTTCAATTTAAATTCGACGGGCAGCTTTTTGTTTAAAGCCCAAATAAAATCGAAAACGTTCTGTCAATGTCATCATTACAAAAGTTTGTTTGGTTGCCTTTTTAACTATGCTAAAAATTATTTAAATACTTATTAATATTTATTTTGACTTCTTGCCTACAGATGGGCCCTTATGGTAATACCGTATTGTTGAGCAACTGTGATCGGGACATGCAACAAGTCCTCTTGGCTGGCGGTCCATATCCTGCTGACGGTTTGGTAGCAAATTTAGAACTGTGTGCACGTCGCGGTGGGTCTATTCTTCCAGCTGTTGGGCAACTCACCCTGCAGCATTTATCACCTCTTCAGGCATTCGTTCGGGAAAATTCGTCAGTAACCAAAGATGATATCTGGATGTATTATGCAGTTATAAATATCCCGGCTGGTACATTGGGTATTGAAGAGGAGCCACTTGGACCGCATGTTAAAGGATTTCTCATGCATAGACGTGTAAGAGAACACGCTGTAAATTCGAGAGAATCATGGCATCCCGGTTATTTCTTGCTTAAGTAAACACGCTCCTTATATGAAACATTAACAATTAAATGATATGAATGTCTTATTTGGAATAGGGCTGGAGTTTTATACATGTTCCATGACTCAACTCAAAAGCTACCAACATGGGCAATGGCTCTGGCAGAGTGTCAAGGTGCTCGACGTTCGCTTAAGGCGGGACGTCCACATTGTTTTGAAATTCTTCTTAGGAATCAGTTACTGCAATTGGCTGCCCCCGACGAGTATGTAGCATCGGAATGGCTGCAAGCTCTGCTGCAATCAGCCAGTGGGGTGGGTGTTAGTATTGCAGAAATAAAAAAAAATAAAATTATTGTTCTAATTATGATGTTTCCATAGCTCTTTGAAATGCAGGAAAAACACAAAACATTAGGTTGTTCATTGGTAGTCACACAAAATCATTTGATAACGCTGCGAGAAGATTTTTCTGCACCATTACGGCAGATAAATAAGAGTCCCAACAAAAGTAACACGCAAAATGATAAAAAATCTTCACCCTTTAAAGAACTTTTTGAAGCCAATGTTAATGACACAAGTAGTATTGTAAGTTAAATTGGATTTCTTCAAAATAAGAATAAAATTTACTGACCCATTTGCTGTTTTATAGATAAGCTCTGATATGAGTACACCAACTAGAAATACAGGTCGCTCAAATTCTTCACTAAATTCAACTCCAACTCGGTTGTCTCAAGCATCACAATCAACAATTACAACATCAACAACAAATTCAAAACATAACAGGCCAAGTTTAGAGGAACATAGTTCAACAAATATGAGCAGTGTCTACGGAAAGAATTCTGGAATTGAAATACTCACATGTGCTGATATTAAAGAAATGACAGGCATTAAAATCCCATCACACAATGATACATGGTGGTGTGTTTTGGAATTCTCTTGTCAAGAGGTGCGAGAAAGTTCTGATGACTTGGTTATATTCTTTGCGAGTAGTTCAGAAATGCAAAGATTTTTGCGAATGTTGGAACAGTTGTGGCAAGCTAAAAATGTGAGTAAACAAATTTCTATAAAACAATTTCCGACAATTTCTATTTTTGTAAACGAGTGTATTCAAAGAAAATTCAGTTGATAATTAAATGAAAAAAAAAATAAAATAAAAACAAACATAGTCTATAACACGTTACCTTAAATTGGCCAAGAAAAAACTAAAGCTTGATTATGGTGAGTTTAGGTTGACTCCAGGTTTAAAAAACCAAAGGATGTGTGCCATATCGAGGTCAAGTTTTTTAAAACCCAAGATGGCTTTAGATTTGCTCGACCAAGAAAAACTGGTTTTGCATTAAATGATGATATACGAATTTTGAGATATTCACTGAATACTGTTAAGCTTTGCTCTCAGACATCAGGCATAGTTAAACCCATCGTAAATATTTTACTTTTGATCTTTTCGGTAAATCTTGTCTGCAAAGAGGACAATGGTTGTTTGGTTTACATCAACGATACATATGCGTGCATTCACACGATCTTATTATTATTAAAACTTGAAAATTGACCTTTTTCAACAATAACATGTTTGGTATCATTATTTTTGATCTAAAAAAGATTGTTTTTCTTAACTGTTTGTAAAAAATATCAATTAAGTTGTCAAGTTAATTTAAAGTCTTAAGTATCAAATTTAAAAAAAAAACAACTTCGATATCAAAAATTGGTTTAGTTGGCGCTGCCATTAAAAACCACTTTTGTTTACATAATATGTATAAAGCTGAAGAGAATTTCGGGACATTTTTTTCATTTTACTCAGAAACCGTAGGAGCAAGAACTAAGTCAGATACAAAAGCTGGGTTCGGAAAAGTAGGTTAAATTTTGTTTATAAATTTAATTATGTATATAAGATTATTCGAAACTTACATTTAACATGTGTCAACTGAAAGATATTTAAAATGTTTTTTTTTGTTTTTATAATATTACAGAATGACTTATTTCCCATAACTGTTCTGGATGAAGACGATACTATATCCGAGCAATGTACGGCTCTGTACATGGATATCCAGCGGTCATGGGAACCTCTTTTATCCGCAGCCCTTGGTTACCCATTGTAAGAAATCAGAATGTACGCATAAGTGCTAAATATTAATGATTGGTGGCTATTTTTCCATATTTTTGCTACAGAAGCACATACATACATAATATACATTTAATAATGATCTAGACTAGAATTATTCTTCTCTCTAAAACAAAAACTATGATACATAAATATAAAACTATTATGTAATTTCTAATTACTATCTATTGGACTTCAATAGCGAGCAATTTTTTTGTTCAAATAATATCGTTAATTATTGATTAGTTTTATAGAACGAGGTGAATTTATTTTCCTTGGTTGATAGTTTGTGATATTTACTTTATTTTTGCGCTCTCTATTGTTTTTTTTTTAAGAAGAGAAAAAAATGTGATTTAAAAAATATTATTTATTATTTTACAAAGTAAGACAAAGATAAAACACTTTCCAATAATGTCTGGTACATTTTTATTGAAAGTTATTCCTCGTTTTGATAACAATGATAATTTTATTTTGTACTTTTATTTATGAACAAAAACCGCTCATTATATATAAAACTATGTATTATTATTATTTCGATGTTTTATTTATTTATTTGTTGAATGAATGTGAACAATTGCTTTAAGAGTGTGTAGTGTATAGAGAGTGTTTGTTTTGTATAATAAGTTATGCATTAAATGTTTTTTTTTTTTTAATTGGATCTTCGAAAAGCAAATGTAATAACTCGTAGTTTCATTTTGACATTCCTTATGTTTTTAATAGCTAAAACACGTTTGTACAAAAAGCACAAACCATTATTTATTGTTTTAAATTTCATTTTGTTTACTCATACTTTAACGAGTTAAGAATTATTATATTTTGTATAGATTTTTAAGAATGTGCAAGAAGTTTATTATCAAATACATAATTGAAAAAATAAAAACATATAATTGTAATGGACTTGAAAACAATAACGAACGGAACAATATTATTATTACTCATATTATAACAATACATAACTCACATAACATACAAAGTATTAAGATTCGAAGAATAAAAGTATTGTGTTTTCTTTTTTACACATATTTATACAAAGAAGTTAAAGGTAGTGGGTGGTTGGTATGATTGATATTACTAGAACATGCCGTTAATATGACAACTAACATTGGTGTGGGACTATACAAATCTGTTTTTTTTTTTTTTTTTTTGAAGCTATAATGGAATTTGACGTTGGAATGTTATGAATTGTTAGTATAAATTGTTGAAAGTAACTAATCTTGTTTAAGTGTATTCTTTGTTGGTTGGACAACTAACTTTTCTTTGGGTAGTAAGCAAAAATGCTTGAAATTATAACCAGTGGCGATTTCGTTGCAAACTTTTTTTTATTGCTTAAATTGATCGTAAAATTATTTTTCCCGAGTGAAAAAATCAATGTTTCATAAATTGTAAATATATGGACTAATTTATATAGAAGAGTGAATGTGCAGAAGTGAAAACGTTGCGATTCCTTGGAACAATCAATCTTGTCATATCGATTACTTAAATAAATCTATTTTGTTCAATGTTAAGACATTCAAAAGACTTTGAAAATGGAAATAATGGAATATGTATTAACAACCTCTAAATAATCGAATAAATTTCACATTCGATCTTCTCCCGTAGAGGACGATTTGGCAGTATAAATTAAATAAATGGGGCAAATCAAACAATATAACGTTGCAAAACTTAAGAATCTAATTTATTACATTTGTTTTTTTAATTAATTAAATCTACTTCACGTTTATTTACATTCCATCATTTGAATATTGCAACTATTTCACAGAGAAGATATCAAATCAAATTCATAACAAATCCTTCATTACCATTGCATTCGTGTAGTTAACTGATCCCGGTAAGTAATCTTGAGAATAATTTTGTTTCCATCGACTATATTCGACTAGAGTAAATCTCGTACTAGTAAAAATCTAATGCAATAAGAACTAAAATTCTTTTTCAATAATAACTAATCCAAGGTAAACTTTTGAGCATCTTAATATAAAGAGTAACTTGCGACCTAAGCCTTGTAACGATTTTTATTGGACCAAGTTCAAATACATATAGTCTTTACCGCAGGTTCGTGATTGCTCTACGTTTTCCTGGTGACCGAAAAAGTAAGACATATATATGTACATATATTCACGATTTAAAGGATTTCTTACCTAACAGCAGAATTCTTTGTTTAAAATAAATGGATTTTCTATTACAGAAAAGATAAATAACTTAACTTTCCCTAATGTCCTGCAATACCTACTCCTACAAGCTACCCAAAACTTAACTTCTTTAAAAAAAAATTAATTGTATATTCTTTACCAAAGATTTAAATTATAGATATTCCAATTAAAAAAATCAAGGGTTTATTTTAGCAAAGTATAATGAAGGAACATTAAGATAAACGGAAATAAATTTAATTTATATATTAAGTTATAAGATAAAGAAATAATTCTATCATACGTTGATATTTATGTTTATTATATGTAATTCAAAAAATAAAAATATAAATACATTATAATAATAAATAAATGATACAAATAATAAACAATATCAAAAATTGTTATTTTCAATTGTTTCCTCTTTTGAGTGGAATACAAAAATACACAGAATCAAACCTCCCGCCGACCGTTTGATCCGTTTCAAGACGTCCTATAACAGCGTATTTGCAGGATATATGTACTTAATGCCTTTTTGCTGGATAATAATTAAGAACACTCAAAGAGATGAAATGTCGTGGGATTTTTTCCAAATCTTAGTACAAAGAATAGTTCAAAAGTGCAAAGATCCAACTAATTGCTCGGATACGCCGATTATATTGACATGAATACATCACCATGTACAACTATGAACACTAAAACTCTTGTCAATTGTTGTTGTCGTTATTTGGACTAAGAAGACAATTAAGTGTTGCGCATAGATAAGATATTTCTAAAGGAAAATTCTTTGGATGATATTTTGCTCTGTCTGCTTAGAATTCACCAAAATCGATATGGTCAAAAAATTGAAATTCAATGGCGAAAACATCTGCGATTGTAATCCCAAACAAGTCAAAGAAGAACACTTTCCTCAAAAAAGAACGCTGGAACAGTTTTTATAGTTTATACCTGAATCACGGGAATCTTAAGACGCAATTCTCTTATCCATAGTTTTCTGTGTTACATCAAAAAACCAAACGTTGAATGGCATCAGAATCAATAATGTATATTTCGAACCCGAATAAAAAAACCACAATTTTAATCAAAAATGATTTTATTTAACATTTAGTTTTGTTAAATGAAACTAGTTTTAAAACATTCTTTGTTTTTACATTTTTTTGTAGGCATTCTAAAAGGAATTTTAAAAATATAAAAAGACATATTCTTTGTTTTATTCTTAACATATGAAGTACAATTTTAGTAAGTTCTTGTTTTTATAAAGCAATTTATAAATAAAAAAGTTATGATTTTTAGGAATTAAATATTAAATATATAAATATTTATTTACTTCCTTGTCTTTGGTTTGATCATGGAGTTGGTTTACAACCATGTGTAAAATATGTAAAATAATACCATCTTAGAACATATTGAGAATTTGTTTTATTATAATTAATTAATAACTAGGCGAATTAGAGGATTCTTTGGTTTATTTTATAATGATTCTTTACATACTTAGAGGGAAAAAAGGGACAATTGTTTTGTTTTATTGACTAGATTGCTGATTTTTTTAGTGACATATCATTTCTTTTTTTAATAATTTAAACTTTTAACTATATTCATATGTGATGATGGCAGAGATCGTGTGTAACATTTTGCTATTCCATTGCATTAATTAATTTAAAATAAAAATTGCCTAAGCCTTACACTATATAAATAATACTTCTTAAGTAAAACATGCGATTTCATTGAGTATTATTCACGTATATTATTACTTTTCCAACCATATTTTTAGCCTCAGTTTATCTTGCGTAATTTATATTTTATTTATATTTTTAAAAATTCTTTTTAATATGTCAAAAACCACCAGGGTGTGTGTTTGTTTATTTAGTAATTTAATCAATAATTAATAACCTAAGACGCTTTCGCGTCGTTGATTCTCTGGGCAATGACATTGCCCACTTTTTCAAACCCGTCAATATCACTGAACTGACAACAAGTGTTGCTCCAAATAAGGAGTATCCAGTTGGTGCTTCGCCAAAGAAAATCATCTGCCATATGAAAGCAAAAACAATATCGGCACATCTAGCAATTGCTACCGGACCAGCTTGTTCCAGCTGCAATGATAATGTGAGCAATATCTGCCCCAAGAAACTAAATAAAGCTAAGACAATAACAAGAAACCGATCATAGCCACAGGCTGGCCAGCAGATTGCTCCAATCGACCAGCACACGATCAACGTGTACACCAGAGCAAAAGCTCCAAAATTTGTCATAATAACCGAAAAATGTAAACCCTTTAGGGCACGAAGAAGAATATAAACATTTGCACCGAAAAGAGTCGATGATATCGCTGCTACTGGACCCCAAATATCGTAACGTTTGCCTGAAAATCGTTCTTCTTCCAAACTTGGAGCGGCATCTCCGAAAACAAATGGCGGACGTGTAATAAGAACAACACCAATCAATGTCAGTACAATTGTTATAATGTTAAAGAAGCTACATTGTTCTTTTAAAAACAAACGAGCAAATATAGCAACAAACACCGGAGTTGAGAAAATTATAACGGAAGCATCTGCCAGAGGCATATGACGAAAAGCGTAAAAACTTAACATTAGCCCCGTGGTACCCATAAAACAGCGTAAAAGTAAAATAATACGTTTACCCTCGGGAAATACTGGTTGTTTGGTATATATCACAATTGGTATGGCTGGTAGGAGAACTCCAATGAATCTGAAAACGTACAATTTAAAATTTATTATTATTATTATTATTATTATTATTATAATTTATTAGCAAGCAATTAAAAATTACATGATAATATAGGAGTTTCGAACCTAGCTGCTGAGACTATTGGTTCTATTGTTATTAGTAAAATTAAATTTTTATATCTGTCTTACTGAGGAGGTTAGCGATTAGTTCAATATTTGTATAATTGGGGTTTTTAAGAATTTCATAAATGGATGTGTTTTTACATATGTTTTGAATTATTGGGGTTAGTACTGAACAATTTTCTAATAAATGATTTAAATTCATAATGGTGTTGCAGGAATCACAAATTGGTGGACTATTTTTTGTGAGAAGGTATTGATGAGAAGCTGCAGTGTGACCTAGTCTAAGACGAACGAAGTTGGTTATTTTATGTTTGGAAATATTTGCAGGGTAAATAGGTTTTATTCTTTCAGGGTTAGATTTTTTGTAGTGGTGATGGTAAAGGCTCCAATCTTGTTTTAGATTCGTTGTTGTGGTTTGATGTATATATTTTAATAGATCTAGTTTAGTGAAGATATTAAATTTATATACAGGAGCATTGTTTGCATAGTTAGCGGCCCGATCAGCGTTTTCATTTCCAAGAATTCCAACGTGTCCAGGAGTCCACATCAGTTTAATATTCTTGGGTGATTTCGAAAGTTGGTATCGGATTTTGGAGATGAGTTCAGTGTTGTTGTTTGGATTTTTTATTGCATTAAGTACCGAAATACTATCTGAGCAAATAACATGTTTACCTCGGAGGTTCATGACAGTTTTGGTGGCTTGTAAGATGGCGAAAGCTTCTGTTGTGAAAATTGATGCTATATCAGGAAGATTACCAATAGAGGTAATATCTCCATTATCGAATAAAACGGCAAATGACGTGTTTTCTGATGTCTTTGATCCATCTGTGAATATAAAGTTCCATCCATCTGATTTCAAATCTGATGAGATATTTGAAAAAAGTTGACAATAGGTTGTGTTGGTAGTATTTTGTTTTTTGTAGTTTGCTAATGTCATTATTATAGATTCAGGATTGATGAACCATGGAGGACATCTTGGGGTGGTACTCTGTTTCCGTTTTAGTGGCAGATCAATTAGTTTGGCTTTGTCAAGAATGGTCATGATTGCCGATGGAGTTCTCTTTGGAAGTTTGGAATTAATTGCTCTTTTTATATCTTGGTCGATAATTGAGTTTCTGGAAAACATAAGCTTGGCATGAAGTTTTAACGTAACTATGTCCCTTCGTTCCTCAATGCTTGGGAGTCCTGCTTCTACTAGGATATTTTTAATAGGTGTAGTAGGAAAGGCGTTTATACTTCTTCTTGCAGCTTCATGATATATAGGTTTTATAAGGTTTAATATTGATTTCGGGCATTGTCCATATATATATAGTCCGTAGTCGATTTTGCTTAAAACTAACATTTTAGTAATATTTGCAAGAGTGTTGATGTGTACATTGCTTCGCTTACAGGCTAAGTATCGGATAATGTTAGTTCTCGCAGCTAGGGCTTTCTTAAGTTCTACACAGTGTTGTTTCCAAGAGTACTTATTATTAAAAACTAGGCCTAATATACTTAGACTACTAACATTTTGGATTATTGTATTATTAAGGTTAATTTCAATATTTGAACAGCTTATTTTTCTACATACGTGAAGTAATTTACATTTTTGTATGGACAGTTTTGCTCCAGATATTATAGACCATTCTAAGATATCTTCTAATGCTAATTTAAATAATATTTCACTTCTCTTGAGATCGTTAGTTTTACACAAGATGTATATATCATCTGCGTAGATGCAATGATCTAATAATTTATGTTTCTGTAAAATTGTATTAATGTCATCAAATGCAATAATGAATAGAATAACCGATAGTGGTGATCCTTGAGGGATACCGTTGTGTAATGGGTGGTTGGACGAGTACAAATTATTAGTTCTTAAGCTAAATTTTCTATTTGTCAAAAATGATTTTACATAGCCATATATATTTCGTCCAACTCCCCATTTTAAGAGGTTTTTTAATACGATATGTAATCCTATTCTATCAAATGCTTTCTCAAAGTCGAGTGAAAGTATCGAAATATGATTTTTAGCTGATAGTGCTTTTGATACATAATAATCAATGTGGAGGAGAGCATCGACGCATCCTCTGTTAGCCTTAAATGCAACCTGATTGGGACTGATTAGTTTGTTCGTTTCAGCGAACCATAAAAGGCGTTTCGCAATAATTTTCTCGAGAATTTTGGATAAGCATGGGATAAGTGAAATTGGTCGGTATCCTTCGATGGTGTTATTATCTTTATTTGGTTTTGGTATAGGTAATATTGTGGCAGTCTTCCAAACCTGCGGGATAATTGAATTGTTTAGAACATTGTTATAAAGGCAAATGAGTCTATTTTTGATATCGAGTGGGAGATTTTTTAGCATAGGATACGATATTCTATCTCTTCCGGGTGTTTTTCCTTTTACTTTGCTAAGCGCGGTTTCGAACTCAACTAATGAAATTGGTTGTTCAATGCGTCGGGCAGTAGGATTTATAGTGTGCTGAAGAGGCACTCTATTAATATAGTCTATTTTTTCATTTATATAATCATTTGAAAAATTTTCGTTTCCTGAGTTTTTTGACCAGTTCTCAGCTATTAATTTGCATATTTCTGGTGGATCTAGAATATTGTTTATGCTATTAATAAAAAGTGGGATTGGATCTGCAGTTAACCGACGGATATTTTGCCATATTTTGTAGGGGGTGGAGTTGGGATTTATAGATGAAGTAAAATCATAGAAACTTTTTGTTTTACTATCTTTAACCATTCTGCGGAATTTAGCATTGCATTTTTTATATTTTATCAAGTTGTGCGTATTTTGATTTTTTTGAAATTCTTTTAATGAATTCATTTTTTCTTTTCGTAGTAAAGATAAGTCAGAGTTCCACCAAGGAACCACCCGTTTGAGCTTGATAGGTGTTGTTTGGGGAATTGAATAGTTTGCAGCTGTTCTTATAGCTTTTTGTAGTAAGGCTGCTTCTTTATTGTTGTCATTAGACATAGGTTTATCAGACAAGTACTCTTTGGTTTTTTCTTGAAAAATCTTCCAATCGGCGAAGTCAGTTTTAAATTTCAAATTTAGTACTTTTGATTCAGTTGATTGTCCAAAAACCAACTTAGTGGTTATCGGAAAGTGGTCACTGCCATGTAAATCATTCAAAGTTTTCCAAGTTATTTTTGGAACAAGTTCTGGAGAACAGCAAGATATGTCGACGTGTGTGAATGTGTTGTGAGTCGAAAGGTGGGTAGGAGAACCATCGTTAAGAATGACTAAGTTGGAGTCTAAGAAAAATGTTTCTAATAAAGCACCTTTACTGTTAGTGATTTGAGAACCCCAGAGGGTGTTCCATGCATTTACATCTCCTCCAAATATAATGGGAGGGTTTGCTTGTCTTACAATATTGTCTAAATCATTTTTGCTGATGATTTGTTTTGGGGGTATGTAAATATTAATATATGTAAATTTAGTTTTTAGTTGTACCTCAACCGCTAGAACTTGTAAGTTTGAGTTAAATGTCAGAATCTTATGTGGGATGTTTTTTTTAATCAGTAATGCTATACCTTGCTTGCATGTGTCATTGCTTGGCAAATTATGAAAATAGCCATGATAATTAATTGGGGGGCGTGGAGTGTGATTGAAAGGGCAATGTGTCTCTTGAAGAGATACAATCGCGGGGTTGTATTCCTTAATTATAATTTTGAGTTCATCAAGATTATTAAAGAATCCCTTCATATTCCATTGAAGAATATAGGGGGCAGTGTCAGAAAGGGATCGTTTCCACGAGCTTGTTTTACCTAAAGTAAGAGAAGTGTGGGAGCTTTGATTTGTTAGTGTGTTGTCTGTTATAGGTTGTAAAAGGTTTAGGTTGTTTAAAATCAGTTGTTCAGTGCATTGACTCTGCGCTTCGGACATTGAAGCATCCGAGCTCACTAAGGAGCCCGAATTATTCAATGTCCGAATCGCAGAGTCGTTTCTTGGAATAACATTATTTTTAGTCCATTGTGACATCATTTAATTCAGAGGTTTTAATGTAATAGTTATTGTTATCCAGGAGTTCTTGGGTAACTTTTGATATTGGTGAACCGGAGGGTTTGAGGGGGGGTTTATGTGTAGAAGTATTTGTAGTAATTGTATTTGAGAGAGCTTGATTTGTTTGAGTAAGGGGAGTTGAAGTATTTGTAGTAGTTTTATTTAAGAGAGTTTGACTTGTTTGAGAGATAGATGAGCTTGTGTGTGTTGCTGCGATAGAGGGTTTTGTGATTGTGTTGGTGTTTGAAATTGTTTTTTGTGTAGAGTTGAAGCTTGATGATGAATTTGTATTTTGGTTGTTGTTATTATGTTTTGATGTAGACAATTTTGGTGGGGAAGGAAGAGGCAAGTTTGGTTTGGAAGATTGTATTGCACTAGTTTGAGGAGTAAGTGTTGGATTATTTGTTTTTTTTAATTGCTGGGAAAATGATTCTGTTAACGGTGGGTTATTTGCTGTTATTTGTTGGTTATGAATTTTTTTGGCTTCTGCCATCGTGCATTTCTGTCTAATTTTTATCGTGAGTACCTCCTTTGCCTGAATATAAGAGGGGCATGATTTGGAAGAGGATGGGTGAGCGAGTGAGCAGTTTGCGCACATTGAACGTGTGCATGGTGATGGAACATGAGGTGGCAGATTACAAGAATCGCATTTTGCGGTTCCAGTGCAACGATTCTTTGTATGACCAAGGAGTTGGCAGGTGCGGCAGCGCATAGGGTTTGGTATATACTCTGTGATTTGAGCTGAGTAAAAGCCAATATCGACAGATTTGGGTGGTTGATAAAGATCAAATGTGAAAAGTACCAAGCCAGATGGCTTAAGCACTCCATCTTCGCCTTTTTTCGTGAATTTGTATACATCTATTACTCCCTGTGGTTTCATTTCACTTATGATTTCCGATTCAGTTACACTGTTTAGGCATGGAGCGAATGCTATTCCCTTGGTTTGATTTAGGCGATCATGTAATTTTACTGTTACTGGACAGATACCAAGGAGATTGTTGGCTTTTAAGAATAGATCTGCAGTTTTTTGCGACTTTGCGAGTATGAGGAGACTTCCATCGCGAAGTTGGGATATGTTTTCATAATCTTTACTTATAGAATCTATGGCTTTTTTGAGAACGAAAGGGCTGAGGGAATTTATGGGTTTTTCTTCAGATTTTGAAGAAATGATAATGAAACGAGGATTTTTTATATTGGAATTTGAAGGTAATTGGGGGAAGTTATTAAGGGGTATTGAACTGTATTTGGGTTTTTTTCTGGGTTGGCGGCTTGGGTCAGGATCTGGATCTAGAATCCCAAAGCGGCCACCAATGATGGCTGGCCCGTGGGCCATATTCGCACTTTAATTGGTTCACACACGTGGACACAAAAGAAATAATCGATTAGAAAGAGAATACGGTTTGAAGGCGAAAAACCGGTTTGCGCACTTGGCGGAAAGAGAAAAAATCACACACTGAGAAACGATCCTATCGATTTAAGAGTTAGTCGGTGACTGTGAATTTAAAATTTATTTTGAAATAAATTGAGTATTTACTTTTTTTTATTTGAAAATATGGTACCTTATAAAAATATTTAAATTTTAAAATAAATTCAAATAAAAGATTTGTAAATTTCTATAATTACTGATGTAAAATCATCTCATTCTAAATTATGATTTGATTAGACATATGTAGGTTAGCACATAAATTAGTTATGAAATAAAAAACAAAGAAAGGCCAAGAAGATCTATTGGTTCGATCGATAGATGTCCTTAGAACTTGACATCTAAACTAGGCCTATCCTACAAAATTTTTTTAATATTGACTATATTTATATACCTATATATATTTTTCTTTTTTTAATATAGTCGAATAGCCTGGAATGAAATATTATGTACTTTGTGAATAAATATTTCAGTTACTTTTCATTTTTTGAAGACAATTTATTGAATTTTGATTAAATTTTTGTATTTATATTTTTTTATATATTTTATATATGAAAATTTAATTTTAGAAAAATTTCACATCAAGCTAGCTAAGCAATATATGTTGCCATTTTGCATAAAAACTACTCAATAACCTTTACATATTTTCAATTAAAATACAATTTCGGCCAAGGTCTGAGAGAAACCTTTATTGTGCTTCTTTTTTTTTAGGTTACGGTTAACCATCTCTCTGAGAAAAAAAATAAATCTCAACTTCTCAACCTGTTGGTACTTAATATAAAATGAGTATTGGCAACACGGGTTAGATAGTTTTATCTATCCATCTATCTCTTTCACATTACATCTTTATCTTTTGTATCTCAATTTATTCTTTTGTTCTTCATTCTTTTTAAAATAAAGCTACTGGCTGGACGTGCCATTTTGTAACGTTTAACTTTGTGAATATTTGATTTTTCTAAAGTGATAGATTTCAAAATCAAATCCAACACAACCGATAACCTTAATATTTTTTTTTTTTTTGAGTGTCAAAGCGTAACCTTAGATCTTTTAAAATGAAGTTCTAACCCTGAGCGGAACAAGTTGAAAATAAATAATATATAATATATCGTATCTAAATTCACAAAGCAGAACTAGGAATTAAGTTCGTCTAGTACTGGTGGAATTGGTTATTTGTCTAAAATTTATTTTTAAAATTTATTTTAACCCTTTAAATGATCTTAACGGCCACAGAGCTAGAGTGTACAGTTATTATTTTCCGCGTCTTTCAGGTTTTAAAATTTTAGATTATCGATTCTGAGGAACTAGAAAATACAGTCCTAAATAATATACGATACCTATTTAACTTGGTATTGATTCAAGTACTAACAATTTTTATAAAAAAAAACAGGTTCTAACCTGTTTTGAGGAGTTGTTTAGGAATGAGTCCTAACTAATACTCAATTCCAAGTTAATAGGTTTAGGACTTAGTACTTGTATGAGTCGACCATGCAGGGGGTGCATTTTATGTTTTCGAAGAATACCCGGGCATTTCTAAAATCCAAATAAGTAAATGGCGCTGTGTACATAACGTTTATAGACATAGACGTTTAAGGTCGGGAGATTCAAAAAATTATGAATAGCTATGCACGTTGTCGGTTAAATAAATATATGTATTAAATTTAAGCACACATTTTTATTGCAGTCTTTTTTCGTTATTGATGTATACATAATTGATTTTTTTTGCATTTTTTTAATGATTGAATCTTTAGACTTAAAATGAAAATACATATTGTAAAATTAAATCAACCTGTGTACCTACCTAAAAGTCATCACTACTGTTATAAGAAAGAATACCCCTAAATTAGCTTAGAAACGTTCTATCAAATCTACCAGTTAACACTCAAGAGAAAAACAATTATATACTCACCTAAATGACGCCAATTCCATAGGATTAACATCGACAAGTCCTTTGACAATTACCGAACATAATGAGAAGAATAGCGACGATAACGTTGCAAGGATTATTCCTAAATATGGACATGCTAATTTCGCTTTTAACGACGTCAGCCATCGGTGGGAGGTGCTACTTGGACGCAGACCACCGACAAATTGATGCAATTCTAAGTTTTCAGGCATTGTTTTTCTTTTTCAAAAATCTAATTTGTATGCAATGGTCCTTAAGTTTTCCGTTTAAATCTAAAAAATATACAGAGTATTGTTTTGAAATTGTGCTTCGATAAATACCCAACCATGCAGATAGATATGTGACAAAAAATTGTTAAATATACCATTTTTTCGGTGTGGAAGGAAAAATCGATGCGAAATATTGTTTTGTTATTTTTCACATAAAACCGTATATCGTTTTGTTTGGCTTTTGTTCGACACTTTTCTAAATCTCACTTACATAAAAAGTCACTGAACATTTACCAACATCGATCATCGTTTTTGTTGAGCGTAAAGTAATTTTCAATAAAAATATCTTAAATTTTATATTACAACTTAAAAAGGAAGTCACTCCCAGTTACAATTTCTGTTTGTCTGCCTGCCTGTCGTCGTCGTCTGGATTCTGGTGGAGGTTGTAAAAAAAAACAAGTGTAGTTGACAGCTAGTGTCCTTATTTTTCCAATTTCGAAAACTTCCAAGTTCCAATAGTGAGTGCGTTTGAAGATTTATACGGTTAACAAGTTAAGTAGCAGCAGTTTCATTAACGGTATTTTTGTTCAGTATTAATTGCACAGCATGATTCCTCACTAAATTTGAATCCAGAAATGGGAAGAGAATTTAGGTCTGCTGTCTCTTTTCATCAAGTACCTAATTATTTTGTGGATATAAAATGCAGACATATTTTTATAGCCTTATTTATGAGCTAGCTAACATTTGAGCTGTTGGGTGAGCTGAGCTATAAGTTAGCTGAGGTGTTAGTTGAGCAGAGCTGTGGGTGAGCTGAGGTGTTGGCTGAGTTGTTTGGTGAGCTGTTGTAGTTGCTCGCACATTCTGAATTTATTTAGGAAATGAAAATTACAGTTTTTATTGGTTAACAAATTTTTTAAATGTAAAAAGATATATATTTTTAAAACATATTTTTTTTAAATTTAAATTTTAATTACAATAACAAAAAGATTTTTGAAAATAAGGAAAAAAATTATAAATTGCGTTTATATGATAAAAAATATATAAAGAACATATTCTAGGAATCGATAATTACAATCTATTTGTATAGCAAAAAAATATTTTTGTTCTGAGAAAGTCTGCCTAAAATTTGATTTTATTACAAAAGTGAACCATGGATGTTAGAATGGGTTTTTCAAAAATAACAAAGCGGTAAAAACTAGCGGTACATTGGATTATGAATGTTTTTTTTTTTTGTTAATTCAAGTCAGGTAGCCGGTTTGTTTTTAAGATCATTTATGTAGATGGCAAGTACCTAGATTCACGTTTGGAAATCTAATTTATTAAAAAGGGGTTTTAACTGTGAGTTGGTATATTTTATATTATATTGGACTATTTTGATACTTAGTAAATCAAACATTAAAAGAAACGTATATAAGAGAGAAACAAAAATTCCTAGAATTCGAAATGAACTACTCACGTTTCTAAACATGTCTCTTACATATATCAAGTTTGAGAGCTCCTGGCTTGTGATATTTTTCGAAATCAATACAATCTGTCAAACTTTTCGCCTTGACAGTTCTCAGGTCTTGTGTGTTGTGTTGTGTTGTCACATAGTTCTTCAAGAATAAGAATATTATTCTCCGATTCCCAATTAAATACTAAAGCTAAGGCCCAGCTCTTGGCTCACTTTATTATTGTGAAAGCAAATTAATAAAAGATCTTCGCCAAATCTTGGTTAAATGAATTTTTCACGAACCGCCTCAGCTTCCAACAATCGTCGCCTCAACGAATCTACAACTCCCTATCTAAACAATGTCCGCAAACAAAGCTGACCAATGAACCCCAACAGTCACAATCATCATTATAGTAAGTTATCAACATCGGAATCATTGTCAGCAAATCCTAGCAGCACAGGTAATAATAGTGTAATGTACACAAGAGATTGGAGGTCAGCGCTCCGCTCACCACCAACCTATCGGCTTGGCAATCGTACTTTTCGATTCAATTATCACTTCGCCCTACTGATAGCTGCAACGATATCTTTGGGAATGATGTTTATTTATATGAAAACAAAATCCACATCATCATTTAAAACAGTTAGTACGTTGTCAGTATTTAGTCGAAATGTTTACAACACCACGTATCCCTTGACGCCGCCAAAATATGCGCGTGGCATACAAACTTTTCGAATTGGTATGGTTGCCGATTTAGATACAGCTTCAAAAAGCGGCCACTCTTGGAAGAGCTACTTTAAAAAGGGGTACTTAACTTTTATCGAGCCAAAAAAAGAAGTGAGAATCGTTTGGGATGATCAGGAGCCTCAAGCACTTGAAAGCAGTTTCTCGCTTAAGGATCGTGGCATGGAACTCTCCGAACTGGTGACTTTCGACGGGAAACTGCTCAGTTTCGACGACAGAACGGGGCTAGTCTATAAGCTGGAAAATGATAAACTTATTCCTTGGGTAATATTACTCGATGGAGATGGGCAATCGAGTAAGGGCTTCAAATCGGAATGGGCTACCGTTAAAAATCAAATGCTGTATGTGGGATCAATGGGAAAAGAATGGACAACATCGCAGGGTGATTTCGAGAATGAAAATCCAATGTTTGTCAAGATTATTTCGCCGGGAGGTGAAGTTCGCAGTTTGAATTGGTCATTCAACTATAAGGTGCTACGTGAGGAATCAATGAACATTGTCTGGCCAGGTTATATGATTCATGAAAGCGGTGTTTGGTCAGACGTTCACCAAAAATGGTTCTTTTTGCCAAGAAGGTGTTCCAAGAATAAGTAAGTATGTAGGTGTAATGAATATGAAGTGCGAAATTTTGATATGGTTGTCTCAGCCAGGCGTTTTAAAAATCATCTTTCTATAAAGCTTTTAATTTTAAATAAACATTTTCCTTTCAGGTACAATGAAACCCGCGATGAGCATATGGGTTGTAACCTACTAATAAGCGCAGATGAGAGATTCTCAAAAGTCACAACGATTACCTTAGAAAATAAAGAACCAACTCATGGTTTTTCAAGCTTTAAATTTATTCCAAACTATGATGATAAATATATTCTAGCCATTAAATCCGAGGAATTAAATGGAAAGACTTCAACTTTCATCACAGTATTTGATATTGATGGTAATGTTTTGTATCCTGAACAAAGAATACCAACTGAATTCAAATATGAAGGAATCGAATTCATTTAATCATTTCTTCTTTTCAAGCTTATAACAATGTCATTGTTATTATGGTGTATATTTTGTAAATGTATAAAATGTTTTAGTTCGGAATTGTAACTTGCCTAGTTATTTATTTATTTGTAGACACATTATAATATAATATTTAAATAGTAAACAAAATCGTTCCGATGAATTGAGTTTAGTTTTTCTTTTTGTATTAAACAAACTAACTACATCATTTTGGGAAGATTAAAATGCTTGACGCTTGGCGGAATATTGCTGAATAATTTCCAAACAGTATAACCACTGAATCATCGGAATTTATTTTCAGACTTTCAGAAACTCTCAGTGTCAACTCTAGTTAATTTCTAACGAGCCTCGCATTCGTTCAAAACTATTGTAGTTAAATCATCTGGAAATCTAGTGACTTTTTTTTAGAAAGTAGGAAAAGCAACGCAAATATTTCTTCCCTGTTTGTTTTTACTACTATTAAACCTCTGGTTGATACCATGCGTGACTTAAAAATACAAAAATACCTGGAGAATTCTACTTATAGAATGCAATGAAAAATTTAGTTCTTGGAATGAGTCCAATTTAATTTGAAGGAAAACTGAATGGTAATTGAATCGTTGACATTTTTTTATTTTTTTATTGGAATATAGCAAACTTAAAATACAATATTTGTTTCTACCTTGCGAAATTTGAACAATGAAAAACTTAACTTGTGATTAATTGCCAAAATGTCCTAGAAACTCAATTCCAAGGGATACTTTACTTTTAACTTTAACGGTGGCTGCAAAATCAATCATTCAAAGAACTACACCTTGATCCGAACACTAAAAGTAAAAAAAGAACAAATCCATAACAAGAACAGAACATTGATTAAATGATTACATTTATGGTTCTGGCATAAAGAGAAAAATGTTCGTATTTTCCTTAAAATAAATTTAAGTGTAATGTGGTGTTTTATTGAAAAAAAGTAATATAAGAAAATAGAAAATACAAGCACCTACATACATACATATATGATAGGTATGTATGTCTATATTTTCAAAATATATAAAAAAATTGTTCTATAAAAAAAAAACATTTTTTTTTACTTATTGACTACGACTAGTGTTGATGGATTAAGTCCGGCAATGAGCATGTCATCCTTTTCAATTCGTCCTTCATTCGCACGAATTTCTAATCTGTGGGAATAAAAAAAATATTATTTTTAAGATCCTTACTTCGAATATTGTATGAGTAATCGTAGCCCTTGCGATTACTAAGAATTGACTTGCTTAATAGCCAGCCTGATGAAAGGATTATGACTAGTGGGTGACTTATATTGCCCACAAATGTATCAATGCATCAAGCCGGTGGGCTTTTATTAACAAGTAAGTATTATAATTGCAGTTCTTATAGAAATTAAATTAATTTGCTTCAAAAAGGTGGAGCTTTAAAAGTCATCACAAACCAACGATTTATTCCAAATGACATCAGAAACCAATAGAAAGTATGCTTACCTATTTGCATTGTGGTTAACATTCCAGAGATTCGGCAGATACTTAGGTTGCATTACGTTCAAAAAGTGTTCGCGCCAAACTTTTTCTAGTTCAATAAGACCGCCAAGTTTTTCTTGATATTCTTGAACAACTTTTAAGCCATGAGGTGTATAATCAGCAATACTTTCACTAAAATACATTTTTTTAAATTAGAACTCAATTTTTCAAACACAATTAAAACATACAAGGTATTTAAAAACTTACATAACGTCAATGTTTAAACATTCTTCTAAAATTGCAGTGTTTACTTCATTAAATTCAGGATAATTTTTTAAAACAATTTTCTCCAATTCTTCCTTACGCGACTGAGGAATACGCTCGCTATTATACTTCAAAGCTCTAGCAGCAGACCGAAGTTGTCTTATGTAAAAAAGAAAGAAGTCAGCATTAAATCATCAGACTTTATTGTTTAAAAATCATATGATTTACTTTAATTCCGGAATTTCACTAACTTTTGGTCCTCCCTCATCATTTAAATATGGTGCATTACAGAGTTTTGCCAATTGTGTACGAACTTTTAAATCTGATATGTTGCTTTTTTGGTGGCATTGTGGACATAAAAGCAGCACATCATGAGAAGTATGTGATTTCATAACGACAGGAAAGTGTTTTCTATATTCTCGAGGAACAACGTTTTTTCTAATATAAGCGTCTTTTCGGCCGCAAACAACGCATTGATTTTCTTTTGGCGTTTGATAATAACGCCCAACTTCGCCAACAGCTCGTCCTGCTGGCTCAAAGTTTAAACGCACAGTGTATGGATTTGTGTTGACTAGTTGTGCTAGGTTTTGATCGACGTACCTTAATATATAAATAGATTTCAGGTTTCTTATTTGCTAGGTTAATTTTAGTTGTTTTGTAAAATAAAAACTAAAAGTTGACTGAAACTTTAACAAAGCGCGTTATTTGATTGATGATATAGCAATAAAAAACAACAAATAAAGTGCCTTGTGCCCTTACTCGTATGTCAATTCTCACCATTGAGCTTTCTTCCGATCGCAAGTGCAGAGTAGCTCACCATCTGGCGCTTCCAAAAAACAATTGTCATACAAAGTTTTCGATCTTGTACTGATTCCTCTACTCAAAGGCTTTTTTAGACCCACTTGAGCGAGCTTCTTAGGACTAGAAGAATTTCCTACCAGTGTAGTATGTTTGGAAAAACTATCTTTGAACCGAACATCTAAATATGCGTCAACATCTTTTAGTACATATTCTAAATTTGTGCTAGAGTTTTGCCAAAATCGTCTGTAAAAGAAATCAAATACTAAAACTTTTAAAAGAACTTCATTTTATATAAGTTTATGTGTGTACCTACTTCTTTTTCAAAATATTGGATAAGTTTTTGAATATTTCAATTGCAACCATTGCATCTTTGGCCGCATATTCTATTTGAGAATTTGTAAGGTTAGAAGCTTCCCAGTCAGAACAAACTAATCGCCAGTTTTTATCTAGAGGAACATTCAATATAGACTTCGACATTTTAGCCAAACCTTCAGATTTATGATTAGTCAAGGCTGCCAAGTATCTTAAATCAAAAGTACTAGCCACTCCGACACCATAATCAAATGACAACTTCCCAGCATCGTCGTGGGCACCAATTCCAACTTTAATAACTTTGTCATCTTCGAGCAATTCTCTGAGACTAATGGGAATAGTTTTTAGATTGCAAAGACGTATTAACGCACAGAGCCCTTTATGTGTAGCCAATTGCAGCATTGCAGTAGGTCTGCGTTTACCTCCCACGGTCACCCATTCGCAGTCGAATCCCAAAACTCGGTATTCATTGCAATGTCTAAAATAGGTAAACAGGTAAATTTATCTTTGAGCATACACTTATTTATTTGGAAGAGGTAAACAAACTTTTTAAGAGTTGAAACTATTCTTTGGCAGTCGTCGGTAGTTTCAATTACTTCAATATACTTGTGCCGCAAAGGGTTTCGAAAGTCGCAAGCATATCTAAGGCTTTGTATGATTTTGCTGCGGTTTTTAAAAATAACACAAGCAAGACCTACACCGATTGTGACCAATGCGGCATTGGGAATTAAATTCCTTTTAGCGTCAGGCATGAAAAAAATAATAGAAAAAATAAAAACAAATTTTGCCTCTTCGAACTTGAATTCTTGAATCTTGAATACTTTTGACAGTTGCAATGTAAATCGACTTCAAGAACTAGTTCATAAACCTGTTTAATTTTCAAAAGTGGAAGTGGACAGTAATGGAAAGGGTCAGTTTATTTTAAGATCTCTGGAAAACAGGTAGAGAATAAAATCCGAAAAGTTTAAAGAAAGAAATTTAATTTCACCATGCATAAAAAAAATCTTAACCACAGTTGAACTCTAAATAATCAGTGACTTAAAATTTTTTAACCACGAGTTAAATATTGGCGTATACGACTGCTGTATAAACCAATAAATGTGTTCACATTGCATTCTTTTGAGGCGACTAGTTTTTACTTCTCATTTGTTATCCCTATTTTTTAATAATCTTGATTTAATTTGATAGCGTTGTTACAAATTGTGAGAAAACCTAAATAGATCTGATTTAAATTCGATTAATCATATTTGATTTAAAAAATGTTCTTAAAAAACGAGCGTTCTCTGATTTTTTTTATTTTAATGTGAAATTTTTAGTTTCATCCCATTAGTTCTGCAGTAGTAGCCAACAATCAAAGCAGTGACCCCTATAACAGGTACATAATTTAGAATATAGACGAGCACTGTACGAGTTCATTGAATTACTTTCGTCAAATCTACCTATCGAAACTAATTACAGTTTAGGTACCACTGCAAATGACAACTTGTCAATAGAAAATTGAAATTCCTTCTTTCTGTCACTCACAATAACACACGTGTGTTCTGTGTTTAATTTTTCAGTCGAATTTTATTTAATTTTTAATAAAATTCACTGAAAAATGCGTATCGAAACGTGTTATTTTTGCTCCAGCAAAATCTATCCTGGCCATGGAATACAATTCGTGAGAAATGATTGCAAAGTAAGTGTATCCACTATCAAAACAATAATAATTGACACGAAGTACAAGAATTGATCAATCATTTGCGTTTTATTTTTGTAGATATTTAAATTTTGCCGTGGAAAATGCCACAAAGCCTTCAAAAGGAGGAAGAACCCACGTAAGGTACGCTGGACAAAGGCCTTCCGCAAAGCGTCCGGTAAAGAATTGGCCATTGATCCTAGCTTCGAATTCGAGAAGCGACGCAATGTGCCCGTTAAGTACAGCCGCGAAACCTGGAACAAGACTATGGACGCAATGAAAAAGGTAGTTGAAATCAAGGAGAAACGCCAAGGACAGTTCGTTATGGAGCGTCTGCGCAAGGGACGTGAAGTTGAAATTCAAATGGATGTTAAGAATGTCCAGCAAAATATCTCACTTATTCGGTCACCTGCTGCTGGTTTGAAGGAGCGTCGTGCGAAGGAGGAAGCTGAAGCAGCGGCAATGATGGAGGAGGAAGATGAAGAAAACATTACCTATGTTGATGCCCGTGAGCTCGAAAAGAAACTAGAGGAGGGTGCGCTGGATGAAGAGATGGAGATGATTGCGGCGAACTGAAGTCTTGATTTTAGAAAAAACTGCGTTAGATTTAAGTGGATAAATTAATAAGCCTGTTACAAATACATATTGTAGATTTTTTAATTGTAACAACTTAATTATAGACAATAGAGTATGTTCCAGTAATAAGTTTGTGGTTTTTTGGTTGATTTGATGCTGTTGTAGTTGGATGAAATGAACAAAACAAATTTTTTGAGATAGCAAATACTTCGCAATCCTTTGACAATCTGTTTAAAAAAGATATATCTTGATTTGATGCCGAAGTGGACAGGTTAACTAAGTTAAAATTTGATGCAGAACATTTAAGGGATACTCATGAAGAAATATTCGAATTTGCTAACTTTCCTCTACTTTCCAACTTTTTAAAATCTGTATTTTGCAAGACAATTGCATCTCAAATTTACGTTTAATCATTCCCATAAATATGGTGCCGGTGGTTGTAAGAAGATATTGTGCGTTTTATAAACTGTTTTTTCTATTTGAAAAAAAGTTTAATATCAGTGTTAAGTTAATTTAAAACAATGTGAGTCCCATTTAAAATTCTCATTTTAACAGAAAATTCGATTCATTATTTAATTGACCATTATTAAACTTTACAAACACTGCTTGACATGGACCAAAATGTAAAGCAGTTTCCGTTTGATTGGTGCATTGCGTTCCCACCGTGAAAAATGGTTCCAGGGAAAATATAATCCCCACAATTAAAAATATTATATTTTCACTACCCAATGTATTTGATGCTTAAAATATTCTCGTTTTGTAAACTAGTAGAATAAAGTCAGTTTGTATGGTATTAAAAATTTGATTAATTGTGGTAATAGCGCTGATGTTCCTTTTTACTTCTTTTTAAAGCACAAAGATATATATTTTACGTTTGAATTGTTTAGGCATTTTTAACTTAAAAACATACATATGCCGTTCGACGAAAAATGCTTTATGAAAACTTACCCACGTCATTGTACAATATGCAACCATGATCCGACTGTGAACAAATTTGATATCAGTTATCTATTACCAAATAGGACAATAGTCCTGAAAAAAATATGTTCTTTAAATTCTTTAACATATACTGTTTTAGGGCTATTTGTCATCTTAAAAAACTTAAACTTAAGCTTTTTATTTTCGAACATATTTTCTGCCAAGGGGGAGGGGGGCTGCATACATAAAACATAATAACAGTTTAATAATAATCCTAACAGTTGCCATATTTTTTAAAGAAAATATTTCAATTGTAATTTAGAAAATTATAATTTTAGAAGTCCACTTACTTAAAGCTTCTCGGCCTTATTTACGTTTGAAAACGGAAACATAAGCAAAAAAAAAAACAATCAAGTTTTCTATTATTCATATAAATTAAAAGCTATTGAGGCTTTAATCGACAGACACAGCTGAACATATAAAGCATAAAACCGACATCTTACCCATGAGGTTTTCACATCAACAAGTCGTTGTTTATTCGAATGAAATACCCACCCACAACAATAAATTATTATTGATATTGACCGATGGACTGGACATGCTTTCTTCCTAATTAAATTAAAGAGCTAATGTCTGTCTTCCACTTACACTTCATTATATGGGTCAGTGTTTTGTTTTCTACTGGGTTGGCAAGTTCTTATAGAATAGACATTTTTGGCTCTTACTCACAAAAATAATGTCCTATACTGGAAGTTAGTATACATTATATTTATTTAAAAAAGAAACAAATGACATTCGGCTTTTGTATACTTACATATTTATTACTCCGTTTTTTTTGTTTAGAAATTTTAATCATCCTTGCTGTGATAATTGCAATTCTGAGCTTTCTATGGATTCTCATTTATCAGCTTATCAAAGAAAATGTGTCAAATCTACTAACACCATCAGAAGGATATGTATTTGATTATATAGTCGGTAATCGGTGGCGGATACTTACTTTTATTATTTTTGTGGTTTTTGGTATTGATTTTATGTTTTCATATTGGCAGTGGGTGGTGGAACAGCTGGCTCAGTGGTGGCGACTTTGCTGACAAAGCATTCGAATTCAACTGTGCTTCTTATCGAAGCAGGAGATAAATTTGGATTTATAAGCAAGATTCCTTTGCTGGCAACTGTTTTGCAGAAGAGCGTTAATGATTGGTCGTTTCTTTCAGTACCACAGAAATATTCATCGAAAGGTTTACATGACCAGGTAAAAATATTTGTTTTATACTGAATTATCACTTATTTAGAGGTTAAAAATATTGGTTTTTGTGCAAAAAAGGGACTGCTGCGATGATTTATTAGAAATTTAAAAATGGAGTAGGTTGATCTATTTGAGGAATTTTGATTTTTTAACAATTTTTTTTTTAAATCCTTATCACTGAACACTGACTGCATTTGTTCAACTATAATTCTAGTAATGAAGCCACATTTCTGGTTTGTTTCTTAAACCATCAATATTTTTAATTTTTGTCCTTGAGAGTTTTCAGGTTGCACAAAACCTTAACCTTATTTAAACCTAATAACGATTTCAAAATCATAAAACATGTTTTATACGTAGATTAATAATATCTTAAACTATCAATAATTGTCCAAAGAAAAATATTCGGAGGCTCAAATTTTAGTCTAATACTTATGTATTTAAAGATATAATTTCTTATGGAAAGTTAAAAATTATACACTTTATTTTAATTAAAAAAAAAATTAAAAATACACTTTTTGTTTTGTTCCAAAAGTTTTTAAACGTAATAAATTATTTTTTAAATGTGATGCTCTCATCAGAATTTTCGGTATTAAAATAGTCATCTTCATTGTTATAAATTACATACATATACTATACATTTTTTGCTTAATTTATATACGCAAACGCATAAGTATTGCATTCACCGAAGCTGTAGTCAACCAATAGGTATCTTGTTTAATTTTCACACGATTCTTGGCAGGTATTGTTTTTCCTACTATAACATTCCTGATAACCAAGATTAATAATTTGTCTATATAAAAATATCAGCCAACATTAAATTTGATCTATTAATTATTTACTAGTATAGTAACACCGAGTGTTGAGTGTAGTATTAAAGGCCCATTTATGAGTCGGATATCACTGTTATAGCCCAAATTGCGATAAATCAATCCAATCATAAAAAAAGGCATCCCCAAATTTTTGAAGTGCTACTAAATTTTGTTCAGTGTTTAAAAGTCATTTTACATGATTCTATAATTGTTTTCATTCATTCCAGCGCCAAGCACTTCCTCGAGGTAAAGGTCTAGGTGGATCTTCGCAAATGAATTTTATGCTCCATTTTGATGGTTACCCAAAGGATTTCGATCGTTGGGCAGAACTTGGCCTAAAAGAATGGTCATGGGATAATATTAAACCATTTATAGAAGCAGCAAAACCCAAAAGTGACGAGTACTTCAAAATAAGACGATATTATTCCAAAATTGCCGAAGCATTTGATAGAGCTCAAGCTGACTTCGAGCACAAGCCCTGGAACTTTCGACGAGCAAAATACACAGTTAAACGTGGATATCGATGGGGAGTTTATCAAAAATATCTCCAAACTGTGTATGGCAATTGGAATTTGAAAATTATAACCAACGCAATTGTGAGTCGTGTGAATATTGAAAACGGAGTTGCTGAATCTGTGATTGTTGGAATCAAGAATGATGACGATGGAAAGGAGGAAAGATTTCAGTTTAGTGCCAGCAAGGAGATAATCATTTCGGCTGGAGCTTATCAGACGCCACAAATTCTACTATCATCCGGAATAGGTCCGAAATTGTTTTTGCAGAAAATTGAAATTCCAGTGCAATTAGATCTGCCACGAGTTGGTCAAAATCTTTTTGATCATATGAATCTGCCGCTATTTGTGTCGGTAGCCGAAAAGGCAAGTATAAATGCTGATGCTCTTTTGAGCTTGAGGGAAATCTTGACTTATTTCACAACTGGAACTGGACATTTTGGAAATTTCGGGGTAATTGGTTATGTAGACAGTATGGAGGACAATGGAAGCTCGATGTTGTTTGGCGTTGGTGCTATCGATGAGAGTGCTCTGATGTCAGTGTCAAACTTCAGAAGAGAACACTTCCGGGCGCTGTTCCCACTTTACCATAATTCAACACAAGAAGGATTCGTCATGATCTCAACATGTCTGCAACCCAAGTCAAGAGGATTCGTGACAGTAGGGAACAACAAGATTAGACGCAATCCACTTATTGATCCCAATTTCTTGGCCGATTACGAAGATGTTAATTGCACAATTCGTGCTATTCGGAAAAGTGTGAAGATTGTTACTTCAGATGCCTTTGCCCCGCTCAAGCCGAAAATATATTGGCCTAAAATTAAAGAATGCTCAAATTTTGGACCTTTTGAAAGGGACTCGAAATGGAATCAACCATCGGATAACTATCTGGAGTGTGTCTTACGATATGTTGGACTGACTTCACACCATCCAGGTGGCAGTTGTGCGATGGGTCTGACAAAATTTGACAGCGTGGTGGACCAAGAGTTAAGGTAATACAATTATTTACATCATTTTCTCAGAAGTGAATAAAGAAGAATAATTATATGTTGCAGAGTTCACGGTGTAAAAGGAATGCGGATAATTGATGCAAGTGTCCTTCCGACGCCAATTTCAGGGAATCCAAATTCAATTGTTATTGCAATGGCTATTAGAGGTGCGGCTTTTATTATAAAATCAAATAAAGATAAATAGTGACTTTGCACAGAAAGAGAGATTTTATATTATAAATCAAACCAAGCGATTATGATTTTCTAGAATTGGGCTAAAGTACAAAATAACAATATCATCCCAAATGTATAATTAAATAAGAAGTTTTAATTTAAACAAAACAATCAAACAATTTAAGCCGTCTTTAAATAGAAGGAAATAAACGACTTCGGTAGTTTTTAATTTGAAAATATGTTTGCTTTATACCTTTTAAGATTTACAATTTAGATTAGATCAATCAATTTTGGTTGTTTTTTGATCTTTATAAAAAACTTTAACTTATTTCTCACTCGTTTTATTGAACATTTTTTCCTAAATTAACTTAAATCTATTTACAAAAAAAATAAAATAAAATTTATTTCCTAATATTACGAGCAATTTGTCTTAAAATTTTGATTCATTTTGTGATTTTGGAATGTTTTTATCGTACCCTTTCTGTAAATAAACAAAAATACCCGTTTACATTAGAAAAAAGAATGTTTCACAAAAAAAATATTTGTATCAACTTACACTTGGGGAATATTTGAATCTATTTCTTATGCATGGGGTCAATAGAGATGAGTCAATATCTCGTGGATCATTACCACCCCATATCAAGGTGAACAAGGACGCCACTCCCATTGTAATCAAAGCTCCGATGCAAGTGTACCACATATAGGAAATGCGATAAAGTGGGAAAATCTCACTTTAAAAAGAAAAGAACACATTAATTAAAAGCAAGAACCAATTGTGCGTCAAAAGCTTACTCAGCTGAATGTGCGTCAAAATGTCCAGTCGACAATGTATGGTTAAAATCGTATTTGCAGTTATCGACGCTCAATAGTTTTGTTTCGTATTTAATGAGTCCGGTAGCTAAGGCTAGTTGAGAATTTAAACTGATCCAGGACATCGCTATAACTCCTATAGTTCCACCTAATAACGCACTCTGTCAAAGATTTTAAAAGTGACATAAACTAATTTTGTTATAAATAAATTTTCCTCTTACATTTCCATTTATCCAGGGTAGGAAGATCCCTATTGAGAATATACCAAAAAGTGGTCCATTCGTAATGGCTTCTAAGCTCATAGTGAGTTGCAGCACAGTTCCCATTTTTTCAACAACATAAACCAAACAAACACATAACGCTCCAACTCCTACGACAACAGATCTCATAATCCAATTTTTGGCAGTTTCAGTTAGAGGGCGCTTTACGAAGGGTTTGACGAAATCTTCAAGAACCACCGCCGACATAGAATTAAGGCATGTTGACAATGAACTCAACGCTGCACTGAATACACCAGCTATAAAGAGTCCTGTTAGACCAGGTAAGCTTCCAAGTGTGTCCATTACAAACAGCGGCAATAATTGGTCTCTCGCTTTAGCTAACTGTGATTGTAATTAAAAAAAAAATTATGAAAAATGCCAAAGTCATCAGTGAAACGTTTTTACCTTTGTTTGCAAAGGATCACAATCTTTGTACGTGGCATAAATAAGTAATCCATTGTAACTACATAGTAACATTAAAATGATGACGCCAGCAACAAACATCCAGAGTGCACGACGTCCAGCCTTTAGGGTAGGCAGTGCCAGATATCGTTGAATCATATTCTGACTGACAGCATTTGTTTGGGTCCAATAAAAGACCCCTCCAATTAATTGAGACCAAATAGTATGACGGACCGTTGGATCAGGGCTGAAACTGATAAAAAAGTTATTTGTGTGTGTGAATTTGTTGGTTCCTATAATTTCTAACATGATTGTCACATAGATATAGTGTGAAAATAGTTGGTCCCGTAGCTCTGTATGTCTATACACTATACCTTGACAGGTCAGAATAATCTAAGCTTCAGAACCATTTTCCTCATTCTGGGGATTTGAAGTTATCGGAAATTTCTATTGTTCGCCTCTTTTTGTACCAACATGTTAAAGCTCTACGGTGTTATAATTTTTAGGATCATTTAGTGAATTTGAATATAAACATCATTATCATACTTTGACTTTTATAAGAAGATTCAATTACAAATGTCATTTCGAAACCATCGGTAATTTCCTAAGTAAAAAAGCCTCTAAGTATGTACATATATGTGAAAAAAGTTTATTTTCAGAAAAAAATTTAAGATCTCACAATCACAATTTTCACACGTTTTTCTATTAATACATACTATACTTTTCGACAGTTAGTAAATCAACACCTTCTTCTCTTTAATATTAAAATAATTTATAATTTATAAAGTTATTTGGGCAATGAATTTGAAATAATAAAGATGCTGAACTGTAACACCCGTAAAGACTGACGAGATGGATGATACGGACAAGAGTAATAGACTATTGTTCAGACCTTTTCAAGTATACGGTTTTTTATATTTTTGAATTGTGGTATTTTAGGAACCACATAGAGTTGAAATTAAGGAAAACGCATATCCTTGCGTAGATTAGCAAATATTTTAAAAATGTTGAGGAGGTAAAAACTAAATTTCAAATAAAACCGCGGCTTACATATAATACCTGATGCACAATAGCACTGCCTGACTATTATAAATTTTCTCACTGACGATTTTTTTGACTTTGAAAAAATTTCTTAAAAAAATGATAGTCACTTCTCATTGAATATAACGTTTCTGATGCAATAGAAATAGAGTTCTCAGAAGTTTACAAAAATACTAAAACAATCTCGGGTTTCATTTTTCTGTTTTCTGTTGAAATACCCGCTACGGAAATTAAAAAATAGGAATTTTATCACAACAAAATTCAAATTGGTACTTTTATTTCGGGATTGTATTGGAACCACTTGATATTTCACTATAGTAACCACTATTTTGACAGTTCTTTTTAAAAATTGTTCAATCAAGTTGAATTGAGTTGAATATCCTTACGCATGAGGGAGAGTTGAGCCGACTTTACCTCAGCTATTTGCATTATAAAAATAAGAAGGTAGCCATATTTTACTCTCTTCATTTTTCTGTTCAAATTCAAACCCATCAATGAAATGTCAGTATGACATTTATGTAAGTGACGTAAGAAGGTCGCAGTGTCTTTTGTACCAACACAGAAATCCATGTTTCATTTACATACTTAAATATTAAAATACTAACTTACTCTGGCGCTTCAATCCGGTCGGTATTCCATGCTTGCTTAAAAACTTCTGAAGCTCCTCCAATATCCATACTTCCTTTGACAGCAACTAGTAACAAGGCACCAATCATTGAAATCGTTTGCACGACGTCTGTCCACACTACAGCTTTTATTCCTCCCTTCGAAATAAATAAAAACAAAATGCTCATTTCGGTCTTCACTCAATAAAAGCTCGAGCAGGTTTATAATTACCAAGCTTGTGTAGAACACACAAATAATACAAACAATTGGTGTAATTGTATGCACTGATATACCGGTAACTACAAAAAATAAATTCAAAAAAAAAAAAAACATGAATTTAATTAAAAAAGATACAAAAACGTCATAAGTTGCATTGCTCAACACATAAAAATCAACAACAAACAAATTGCACTGTGGCACCGCATACCTTGGTTAAACGCCAAAGCTGGAACATAAATAACAATTGGTAAATAGCCAATCTAAAAAAAGAAATTTAGTGATCGAAAAAAAATAATTAAATACATGTATGTAAATAAATTGATGATTGCATTGATTGGTTGAGTAAGCAAGTGTGAGTTAGGTATACATACATTCATAATGGTGAACATGACGGAACCGAACATTCGCAAGCGACGGTCAAAGCGACTTTCTAAGTACTGTAAATTAAAGATTTATATAAAACAGGGTCAGTTTTTTGTTTAATTAAATAAAAATTAATATTATAACTATATATAAATTTAAATATAAATGTTTTCTAAAAAAGTCTGTACATTTTTAATACGGTAGTTTACTTCTTAGAATTCTAAAAGTCGTACCTATGTATGTATCTATAAAGAAATCTTAAATGCTTCTTAAAATTCAAAACACTTGTTTACTCTTATTAAGTGTCAAAAAACAATTTTCCTATGAAAGTGTTACTTAAAGGTTAAATACTAGCCATTGCGATTAAGTTTAACTTAAATTGGTGTTAAGCTTTTCTTTTCATTGTACTTAATTTCTAAATTTGTTTACTTTACTAGACACAAACATTGATTCATTGATCAACAAGGTTTCGTTACTGACAATCAAATAATATCTACTTTTCCGGAGGTTTTTATCGCCCTAACTTCGAATTCGACTTCAAAGTCACTATATCGCGTTTTAAATTCGGTAAATTAGGATTTTTGAGCCTATTCATGAATTAGTTTTTATTCAATAAATTTTGCGATGTTTTCGTAAATCTATAATCCCATGTTCAATATTAAGTTTAAATATTATCTTATTTACTTTTAGAAAAATTCTCACTAATTGTAAACGAAAAAACCTTAAAAAAACGTTTAAAAAGGCAAATGATTTTTGTTCTGATAATCCATCGTCTAAACAAGGATATCAAAAAATTTTTGAAATATTTTAAAAAAATATAAAACTAGTGTTGAAAACGGGTATTTTTTTTTTAATTTGAGATGATAGCTAAAATCAAAGTTTGGATTCAAATCATCACCAAAAAAAACGTGTTTTTCAAAACAATTAAAACAATTATAACATATGATTCAAGGTTTTTCAAAACTTGATATAGATTCAAACGAAGACTAATAAATCTTTTCATATCTAATAAGTATTTCCAAAAACTAATTGAGATAATAAAAAACTATTTAAACTATTTCTCGAAGATAAAGATTAGTACTTTGCAAAATTCATCAAACAATTTATTGTTAAGAACTATGTTGTATTTTAACTTCTCCTTAAAAACACCGTACTATGGATTTTTTTACATATTTGAAGAGGTACCTATATTTCAAAAACCTGAGTTGATAAAAAAATATAAGGTGAGATCCGAATTCAGGACAAACAAATCATTTGGAAAATTATTGTTTGATTGATGCATTTAATTTTGTTGACAAGTGATTAATTATGTATAGTATAAAGTATATCGTTATAAAGATTTCATAAACATTGAAAATTAATCTCTAAACTCGTGTAAAAAACACAAGAGACTTCTCTATCCTCGTCTGAAAGAAACTTACATTAATTATTAGGTACATTATGAACACTGCATAGTTTGCTCCATTATTGGCATAAAGATCTATTCTCATATAGCCAATTGTCAACCTCGAATAAAGTCTCGAGATACTAATTCTTTGATTACCACGGGAACCATTGTAAATATAAAAATTGTTCTTAAAATAACCGCTTTAAATGAATGCGATACGAGAGTACATCTTAAAATTACATAGTCATCAAGTCAATCATGGAGTTAATATTTAAATTGTTTTATGTTCTATTAGGTGTAATTTACACTAGATGTACATTTATAATGTAATGATAAAGCAGACGATAAGACGACCGACGACGACGGTGATTAGGTATACTTATTGCTATTACCAACTTCTAATGATATGATTATCCCGCACTCAATCCCGTCATGTCTGCTCAATTTGTATGTATTTTAAATAGACGTGTTATTTTTTTAAAAGTCTATCCGAGCACAATAATTTCTTTTATTAGGTTCTAATAACACGAATTAAAATAAGCATAGGGTTTAGATTAATTCATTAATATATTTTTTTTTCTCACCTCATTTAGAAATTATTTTGAGGAATAATTAAATTTCCTTTATTAAAATAGCCTTTGATCATATAAAATTAATGAATGCATATTTTCATATTTTGCCTAAGCTTTCAAGTCGAAAAACCTTGGTCAATAAGTTGGTTTAAAAAAGTTGAAGATAGAAAGACATTCAAAAATCAAATCGATATACTTGATGAAACTTTTCAAAAATTATTTCTGTATTTGTGTAAATTATTAACAAAATTTACCCGTTTTTTATAATAACGAACATTTTTTTTTTAATCTAAAAATAGATGACATTTGTTGTTCGAAAAACGTATATGTACTTTCATTAAAGTTGAACATTTTTTTCGCTTAATCTTGAACAAGAAGAAGAAATAGTAGTCGAAGTAAGTATTGGTGAAGCTTAGACAAATGGTTGGTAATTGACGAGTTCAAAATATGAGATCAAATAATTTATTTTACGAAATAAACACATTTGATTTTTTGAGTGTGCAACAGAAAAAAAAAAGAATTTTCCCAGTGAAAATAACTTCATCTTACTGAATTGTTAGTTGATTAAAGTACATAATTCTCTTACCTCATAAGTTGAAGTTATATTCAAATCATGAAAACCCAAATAAAGGTATTGTTCACCATATGAGTAAATTTCCGTTTCCGTTGGCAAACCCAGGAAAGTGATGCCAGATATAAAACTTTTTGTGTTATGGAAATTTGCATACAAATTTTTACTTTCAAACTCTTACATATTCATAAATACATTTTTTATTTACTTCCCATTGGGTTCTCCAACTCGGAAGAAGAAATATATCCTAATACAAATACAAAAGGATGAACATTGAAATTAACACAATATTGTTATAGCCTGTTCATTGAACATAGCTGGTCATGGCTTCGAGAAATGAAACCGAGTGGCATTTTTTTTTTTTTAGAATTTACCGCTATTATGCTCATTTTTTGAGAGAATATATCTCAAAGGAACGATCGATATCATTATCAACAGTATAAACATTTCTAGTTTGATCTAAGCCACAGTTAAAGTCAGGCTGTTGAGCTCTTTAAAAATGACCGGAAATTCAAGTGCTCGTAAAAAGGCAATTTATATAATTTTTAATAATTTATTTTTTTTGAATACACTTAAGTTTTTAAGAAAAGATCTTACCTTACCTGAATATCTCATTTTTTTGTCAAAAAATAAGTTTCAAGTTTGTAAATTTTAAATAACCAAATTCGTGTAATTCTTGTAACGTTATAAGAAAAAATTCTTTAAAAGTTTTTTTACTTTTCATATGAAAGTTTTAGAAATTGAATTTTTTGAATTTTATTGAGTATTTTGTATTTATTTAACAAAACTAAAAAAAAAATATATATATAAAGCGACCATTTTCATTTAAACAATAGTTAAGGATGTGTAACGTTATAAGACATTTTTTGCTAAAGTCAATGAAGATGAAATTTAAGACTTTCTTGGACTTCAAATATATTAGGGAACTGTCTTGATTCTTTATTTATATGCCAAATTATTTATCTGCTTGAAATTTGACGAAGAAAAATTAATTTTAAAGGAAATTTTAAAAATATTTTACCTGCTTTTCTAAAAAAACACAACATTTCCTGTAAAAGACTATAACTTCTTACAGGGTTGTCCAATTTCTTTGATTTTGGTTTTAATGGATTAAGCATCGAAATCTACCCTAAAATCATGTATCATATGTTTTAGGTGTACTAAAACGATTAAATGAGTTTGTTTTACCTGGACCACCATCCACCCTCCCCCCTTAAAATACGATTTTACAAAAATGGGAATTTTGGAGAAGTTTTTGTTGTGTTGCATAGAATGATGTTTGGTGTCGATTCCAATCATAAAATTTCTTAAATCAATTTTTTTCGACCTTTCGGTTATATTTTGGCTTTTTTATCCGCCCATTTACGTTATAACAAAAAAACACATACAAACATAACTTTTTCTTAAACAAAAAATGGTAAACTGTTAATTGGAATTTTATCTCAATTCTCTAAAAGAAAAAAAATTAATTAGCACACCAATTTCGCAGAGTTTTTTAAATATGTCCAATAACCTCAACAGCTACTTCCAAAAAATGTAACGTTATCAGCCAATTCGGAGGGGAATATTTAAAAATCTAAAAGAGATAATTAAAAACTTTTTTCTACAAAAATTATATTTTGAAGAGATCTTTCAGACGTATGTTTAAAAATCAGATTAGCATTGCAGTTTTTCTAGTAATAAGGAAAAAACACGTACAATGTAACGTTATAAGACGGAAGCCATGACCAGCTACTTATTTTATCATTATTGTGAATGTATGTATTTTTATACGTAATAAAAAGTAGTATGAAAGTATCCAAAACAACGAGTCGTGTTTTATGTTTTTGAGAAGATTGAGATACAAATGGGCAACGGCCACAACAAACATAATCCAGCCATGCAAATTGTTGCCGATCCTTAAGGGTTATGTTTCCGGGTACGACGATGATAAAATGAATCATTTTCTATTAGATAGCTTATACATACATATTTCCTGTATATAAAATATGAATCTAATATGCAAAGCTTGTTGCATTTTAAAAATTGTTAATTGACCGAGAACTTAACTTCCATGTCCATGGTATGCCTTTCTTTACGCTTTGTTTACATTCAGACAATTAATTTTGTGAATGAAGTTCAAGTAAATAGTGTAAGAAATTACACTTTAAAAATATTTAAAGTCATAAATTTTAGATTTAAGTATGTAAGAACTAACACGGTAACCCTGTCCTGATTTAGAACACTGAAGAGAACTCGGAACAGAATATTATTTCAATGCGCTACTGTAGACGATATTATAATATGTCTTTCCATTTGGGAATAGAATGTAAAGATTCTGGGAACTGGACACACGCGAATATGCTACATACAATTGTCCATTGGAGAAGCACGGCTTTTCTAAAGTTCACCCTGTAGCCACCTTTAATGTTCGTCCTTGCGCTTTGTATTCTTGAAAACTGGAAAGGAAGATCTGTGAGAATCATAAGAATTAGTGGGATCATTACATTTTCACCCTTTCCTACGCCTGTTAAGATAGTGGTGCTATAATGATATTGCTCCTAAGTTGTGTGACACGAAGTCTCGTCCCATAACATAATCTCGGGGCATTCAAATTTCGTATAAGCATGACTGGGACGCCTAGTTTGTAATATTAGTATAGATTTGATTATACCAAAAAAACCTGTACTAATTTTGCGGAGAGTTTCACACAAATTTTGCACGATTTTTTTCTTAGTCAGAAATGGTCTGCAGGTCAGAAATGCTCCATACAAACTTCCGCCCCTCATTTTGGGGAAGTCAGGGGTTAGAAAGAGACAAAAATAGCCTACGTAACTCTCCATCTCTTCAACTATCTCAACTTAAAAAATCACGTCAACTCGTCGCTCCGTTTTGCCGTGAAAGTCAGACAAACAGACAGTAACACACACTTTTCCATTTATAATATTAGTATGGATGTTTAATACATCAACATATTTTAATAAAAACTCCAAACTGTGGTGGTGTTCAAATTGGACAATTATGAAGATTTTCTTTTCAAAAAGCAATGGAAATAATGTCCTGGGAAAAATTAGATAGATTCACTAGTCAAGTTAACATTTTTCATTTTTGGTGGGACAAAACCTCAATTAATTCGTCTTAATTCAAGTAACAATTAATTAATATAATTAACAAACTAAGTTACTTATAGCATTATGATGAGCTTGGTTCAGGAGAATTTTAAACAGGAAGTAACATAAAATAAAAAATATTTTGACTTATTGGTATTTCGAACCATGCCAATAACGAGTCCATTTTAGTAGTAAGAAGTACGGTGGGTGGGAAGATAAAAGAAAAATCGAGTTGTCAAGATATATGGAAAGAAATGGAATCGGAATAGAGTCGACGGCGCGCGGCGTTAGGAAAACACAAAGACACATAAAGCACAGAAAAAAAATCATAATCTTTTCTCAAAGGCGAATTGAAATAATATTAGTAAAGGAAAACTTAATGGATATTTCCATTTCCATTTGCTTATAAAATTAATGAAACAAAGACTAACTTGATGTGCATGCATACAAATTGTCATATGTGAAAGTTGAAAAAGAGCCTGAGTCAATGGAACAATTACAAAACGCATTTTACAAACACTTTGACAGTACGAGACACTTTCGTAAACTATAAAATTATATTAATTAACTGATTTCTTTAAACTAAAAACAAAAATGCCTTTTGAAAGTAAACTCAGAAACATGAGTTCAAAAATGTCTATGTAAATGTACATCACAAATTTGTAAAGTAATGAGATCTGAATTTTATTTACATACAAAATTGGAAACATTGTAGGCCTGAAAGAAAACGATAAATTTGTCGTCACAAATTTATTTCAATAGAAGAAGTTAGAAGTAGTTAGATTTTTAAAATGTGGAAATAAAACTTGGGAAATAACCAAGTAGAAGAACTAAACCTTCCCTCTGTGACGATACCCCAAATACGCAATTTCCTAAGGAAAATTAAATTAGAAGAAAAACTGTAAAATTGGAACCTCCTCACTCAGGTCACAGTTCACAAACCCCAAAATTATATTCATTCATTCATAATCATGTTGCTGTCAACTTGTCAAATTGATTGAAGATTGTTCATTTAAAATACAGATTGACAAAATGTTGGTAAACATTTCGACTGTTTTTTAAACTTTTAATTTTAATGTTTAAATATTTTGCTTTATTGTGTTTACACAATGCGATTAGACAAAACTAAAAGGTTTATAAAAAGACATCCTAAAAACATACATTTTGAATTTCTAAAGGGGGGCGGGGAGTGCTAGCGGCAGACTAAGCAATAAAAGACCAAAATACTTGTGCATGTACGTTCGTAAGTTATTACGTTCGAGATTTCTTTTTTTTTTTTGCCCACTATATATCGAGAATATCTACTCCAATTTAAATAAATAGGTTATAACTTCAATAGATGCAGAAAGGACTTTCAACAAATTTGTCTAGCGGTTTTATGGAATGGAAAATTTTGTTTAGTCATAAATAGGTATTGATTTTAAATACATTTTATTTTAAATTTTTTTTAAAAAGTATCTCGAGAAATTTCTTAGGGCGGGCATTCACGATACAAAATAACTGCGCAAATTGATTCTGAAACTTGAGCAAAATATCAAAATTATTTTGATTTTGTACGCCGTTTGAAGTGTCATAATTTGTTATCAATATCAAAAGTAAATTGATTAATATGAAAAATAAATTTATTACACAGTTTTTGCAAAAAAAAAAACACAAACTTTTCAATAAAAATGTCAAGCTTTAGGAAGTTATCAGCGTGGGTAGCACATAGCCTCAGTTTTTTTTTATTATTTAAGCTCTTGTAACAGTTTAATTCCATCCTTTTTTTTGTACAAAGCGAACCGAATTTATAATGTTTCATTGGCGTATTAGCAAGTATTAAGTTGAACAAAATAGGATGTCATTTTCAATTTGCGTTTAAAAACTATAATAGCTAAAGAACTACCCCAATTCTCTTTGAAACGATATTTGTAAGTCAGAAAAGTGTGTAATGTAAAATGTAAGAAAAATCTATTGTCATTAATTGAACAGAAAATGAGGTCTTAAATTTTTAAAAGAAAATCCAATTTTTTTATTTTCTCAGAGTTCGACTTCTCGATCTCATCCTTGTGAACTGTCATTCACTTACCTCGTATGTTGACGTTATATTCAAGTCGTGGAAAACTGGCAGGAAAAAAGTCCCCATTATAATTCCCATTATAATAACGCCACCAGCAACATAGATGTATTGTATTCCATATGAGTAAACTTCAGTTGGTAATCCAAGCAAAGTGATGCCAGATACAAAACTTTTTAGTTTTATAGAAAAATATGCAAATTTAAAATGGATTTTCCTTTTTATTCACTTTCACTTATCCATGAATATTATTTATTTACCTTGCCACGAGGGACAACGCGATCGGCATGACCAACATATTTCTCCCTCCCATTAGGTAATCCGATTCGGAAAGAGATTTTTTCAGAAAACCGAAATATATCCCGATGAAAATACAAAGGACGAACATCGAAATGAACACAACATAATCCGGCCATGCAAATTGCTGCAGGTCCTTAAGGATCTTATCGATGTCAGACATTTTTATTGAGAAAGTTTAGCGATTCGTGCAAGAGTTATGTTTCCGGGTACACAGATGATGGACGAATAAAACAGCACCGATTGATAAAACGGCGGCGGTGGTGGCGGCGTAATCCCTCCAAGCGATTACTATTACTACTGAATTCCGAAAGTGCCTTCAAGCTCTTGTTTGATATTATTTTGTCAGTTCCAGTCACAATTTCCATTCAAACTATATAAATATGGAACTAAGAATTTATATCATTTATGTAGACGTGTGTATGGATATGCATAGGTAGATTTATGCATTAGATAGTTTGCATTAATCTCTAAAAATAATTTCGTAACAGGCACAGAGATTCTTGGACGCGCTACATCAGAGAGAAAGCTAAACTGTATGCTATCTGTTGGATTTATGGGAAACAATTACGGGAGGGTGTACCTCAACTACTCTTGTGTTTAAATCACATCAGATTGTGGGAGGGAATCGTATAGATTGAATTTAAATTGCATTATGTTTTATTAGGATAGGGGGTCGCGAAAGCTAAAATTCCAATGCCTCTACAGAGTGACAAAATATGTACAATGTACATACATATACATAACAAACAGTTATTGTGTCTAATATGAAAAACTTGAGTTCAATGTAGACTCATTTCTGTGTAAAGTGCTTCGAAATATATCAACTGACCGAGAACTTAAATTAAATCAAGTGTACGGTGTTCTTTTGTTAACCCTTTGTTGACATTAAAACACAGTGTGGTATTAATAATTCTAAGGTTATAATCTTTACGAAATTCTGAACCGTTTTGAACTTTTGATAGGCTCATTCAAAGTTTCGTATGATCCTTTCGTGGAGAAATATAATCACAGTTAATAAATTTTTGATGCTGTTATATTATTTCGGTTAGATAACCTATAAATGACATAAGAAGACAATAGTAACATACTTTTTCATAATATGTACATACAATCAATAAATCTACAATTATATCAATGTTTTAAAAATAAAATAAAAAAGCAAATTCGAGCGATCAGTCGTACATCTTATTTTTCAATTAAGCATCTCATAATTTGAAATGATAGCTTTAAATTTCATTCATTATCAGTGCTGCCAAATAAGTTTTTAAAAAAAACTATTTGCACGAGTTAGTTTATTTTAAATGCGCTTACAACCACTGCTCGTGTAATTTTTATAAATATTGGGTAAGTAAAAGAAAACCACTTACAATTGTATTAAGTGAGCGCTCAAAAATATAGGAAAATAGAAAAATTAACGAAACACATCAGAGACAAATTTTAACATAAGATTATAAATGTTGGAATTATCTCTTCTGTAATAAGTTTTGATGGATATTATTTTAATTAATAATTTCACAAATAATAACGATTTGTTTTAAGTTTATTCTTTTAAAGGCCGTATTATATTATTTTAATTATTTTAAAACTGAATTTAGTAAAGCAACTTTTTCCGTATTGATTTCGTAATCAATCAACATATTTTATTTTATTTCATTATTATATTTTTAGTTTTTTTTATTTGATTTATTTATTTGTTTAACTATTAATTTTTATATCGCGGTACTTTTGTTTAAATATGATTTTATTTAATTTTTCTAGAAAACTCAATACCGAATATTTTACCGATCTTTGTCTTACTTAACAAATTCGAAAACTAAGAAACATGTAATTGAACGAAGGGAATTTTCTCAATTGCTTGAGTGATTTCGGTTATCGTCGCAAAATAAAATTCAAGATCAAGTTCAATGAATTTCACTTTTAAATAAAAAAAAAACTTATTCAATGACGGTCATTCCCCATCATGCAATAAAATAGATAAACTTAAACATATACAAATCTTATATACATATATGTATGTATGTATATACTTAGAACTGTCTATAAGTTACATAGGTAATTTTGCAATTCCTAGACGAGCTTTTTAGTGAATAAAATAAAACAAAAGTTGACACAATTTAATCACGATACCACCTATTGTATTATTTGTTTTTTTTTTGGCAATATTTCAATTTTTTTCGTTGTAAAATTTATCAATTGACTCGTAACTGCACTACGAGATATCTACAGATCATGCTTTGATGAGTCATGGGAGATTCGAGTATTTGTTCTTACTTTATGTTAGGGTAGGGTTCCATTCAATAATTTGATTAAGTTTTTAAAATATACAGAAACTTAAAGTTAACAAAGACATTTAAAAATACAGAAATCGCTTTTCAGTTAATTGTGATAAACAGGGTAATTCTGCTTCCACAAACATTGACAACCGCGATAAATTTCTGTGAAATCGACAAGATTTTTACTCCATTTTGAAATATTCAAAAAAAAAAACAATGTTTATTTACCGCTAACTATAATTGAAATGACAACTGAAAGTATTTACAAATCAGTTTAACTGAGATTGTAGATGAACAGAGGTATTTTTTTTCAAATTTGTATTACATCATAATATTAACAATATCTTAAATGTATTTAAAGTCAATAACATTGCCTGTTTCTGAGATATTTGCTACCAACTAAAATTTTTTGAAAGTCCTTTCTGCATCTTTTGAAGTTATAACGATTAACGTGTTTCACAAAATTTAATTGGAGTCGATATCTTTATTCTTTCATAATCGTGTCGGGGACGAAAAAAATGTATTTCGAACGTGAGGAACGTATAAACGTACCAATGCAAAGGAATCACAAAAGCATGGTTGAGAGTAGTAATTCACCCAATTTGTAAAAATTGATTTATTTTCCAAGAAGATTAACATTACAAAAAAACACATTTCCTCGTACTTAAATAGGAATTTTTATTACTTTTTTTTGCAAAAACATACAACCTTCTAAACTATGCTTCAGAAAAAAGTTCATCATATGGAAAATTTTCCAAAACACTATTAATAACTTTTTTAAACACAGATGCAAAAGCACTAGTCATAGATTTTCGCACTTCACCAAAAATATCTCTCCAATTTTCATTCAAAAATAAATTTGTACTGTCGCCCAAAGTCTTGTCACCATTGTAGAGATTTTTAAAGTCAAAATGCAGGCGTTTTGTTTCAACGTCTAATTTAAGTTTCTTCACATGCATGTAGGTTTTATCATTTTTCACCAATGGCTCGGTACTAAGTTCCATAATTAGTTTGACATTTTCTGTAAATTAAATAAAAATTTGTAACATAGTTTTGCATGTGTTCCATTGTATCGTTTAAGAACTCACCCATTGTTAAATTGCTTTTACCCGTGCCACTAATTGGGAGAATTAAAACCTTTCCCTGGATTGTATAGTCACTTAAAAGGGACATCGACTTAGATGATATGACTAACTCATGAGGTTGATTGATGTCCTTTCCGAATCCTCTGAAAAATGGATTTTTTATTTTTATTTTTATGATATTCTTATTAATTGTTCCTACTTAATATGAGTGGCTTTGGCACCCTTGAAACCATAGAGGTCGCTGTTTTTAAATGCCAAATCAATAAAGACTGGACTCTCCTTGCCTTGTTTGAGTTTTATTTCAGCGATCTTCAAGGGATTCAAACTGACAATATTTAACGGGGGATAGCCTGAAATTTAACAAAATTCTTGATATTTGTCATCAATGTTTTAAGTTATGAATTCTATGCTTACCATCTACTTCTTCAGCAAGTAAAAAGTTGAGCAATTTTTTTATACATCCCACGTTTCCGTAAGGACACGGTTTTGGATCATTAGCTTAAATTCAGGATAATAAATCAATATTAACGGAAACTTATATTTTGTTTATTTTAACTTTATCCTTACGAAATTTTCCCTCAGCAAAGAATCCAGAAATTAAACAAAACACAAAACAAACAGTTCCAATTTTCCAGAACATGTTTATAAAAGAACCTATTACGTTTATCGAACAGAAATCAAAAAGTTATTGTGGATATTGAAAGGTAACATTCCTATTTATAAATTCTGCAAGTGATAATTATTGTGCTCTATTGATTGAATTTAGCTTTACGCGTGTGTAATAAAATGAAACTACCTCGGATTCAACAATTAGAGGTCGAACTCCGGCCAGCCGACAACGACGATGCAACTATAGCAACAATAATATTATTAATATTATATTACATCAGGAGCGCTGAAATTGCTAAAGTTATAGGCGAATCTGGGGATTTGTATTGCTTCAAAGCCAGAACTGGTAATATTTTCTCATCTTTTCTGCAGATAAATTGTGCGAATACATTCAGTATTTTCCAACTCTGGGTTTTTTAACAAAAATTGATAAATTAGCGAAAGCTATTTAAATTGCAATGCACTTTAAATTAGCTATTAATTAATTTTAAATCCGCTCATGTAGGCAGATACTTAATAAACATTTATACAGAATATCAAATCTCGTGCATTCGCAAAAACTTCCCTTCCTTTTGAATGTCAGTAGGTACCTTTCGAAAGCAGGTTTTAAATGTTATTAAATCAACGAAATATTAACTTGTTCACACGTGGAATGGTAATGAATATGGGATTAAATTGGTGTAATTAATGCTTTACGGGCCTGTTATCAAAATTAGCGATGTTAAAAATACATATTTTGAAATCGAAGGCTTGAAAATATGGGTCGGAAATCGAAAGCTATAAATGACAATTTAGTTTTTTTTAATAGTTTGCCAAGTTCATTTAAAGAGTTAATAAAGAATGTTATATATTTTACATGTGATAATTAGCATGAATATTCTTCGTGATCTGTACAATTGGGGCGCAACTCAGTACTCTTAGTAGATACAGCCATGCAGAGATGCAAAATGATAAAGAAACAACATTTATAAAACACTACACTGTCAATGTCATCATGATTCACTTAAGCCTATTCAAGTATTAATATATGTAGCTTTTCTCACTTATAAAAATTCCGTAATTTTAAAATGTAATTAAAACGAGTTAACGAGATGAAAAAAAATTAAATATTGTCGAAATTAATAGATGTAAGATATTTTTACAGAATTTCTTAAGTTATTTTAAAGTACTTATTGGAGGGGGTTTAACAAGAAGAAGACTTTTAATTGAATTACCCAAGAATGTAAAAAGTTTTACCATATGTAAATATTTTCTTCTTATTTTTTGTTTTGTTGTATAATGTAAGTTCATTGACCCTTTTGATTTGCAACAGGAATTTTAACAAGGATATTATTTTATACCCGATTCTTTTATCTTTGAACATTCTTATGGCTTGTTATTAACATTAAATGGAGGCCATTTGTAGATACTGACATCAAGTTTCGATATTTAATTTGCACATTAAGAGCGAAAGTTCTTGTTATTCCTCAGAATAAAATGTCACAAAGAGTGTCAAGTTAGGAAATAGTGTCATTTTGTTATTTTAATCATTTCAAGCTTAGCAGAATTTTTTTTAACCATTACAGGTGAAACAATTATTATTATGAAAAGAAGAAAGTCAAAAACAAATAAAGCTTATCTGCAGCCGTAAAGCTTAGTTTTTTCTTTTTACAAAATCTATCCGTCAACTTAAATGTCCGTCATCTAAAAGTTTCAATAATGTATTCACCCGCTATCAAATTCTGTCATGTTATTGTTGGGACATGGTCATCGGTACCTACTACACTCCTAGAAAAGCATCAAAGAGTCAAAATAACACTGACAGTAAAACATGGAAAATTGTCAACACTAAAATTTTTGAGCCGACGCACGCGAGCGTCGTCGCCGTCGTTTACACGACGTAATAAGTTTGGGAACAATTTTGACGTAACTTAATAATTAAGATGCATCATAATCATTTTAGGACCATTAATTAGAAATTTGGTATAGGAATAGGTAGACTATGGTAGTTGGACGATGATATTCAAAACAGCCTTCTGGGGGATGGCTATTTTGTTTTACAAATGATAGTGTAGTATGAACTGCAAAGAAAAAAAGGAAATAATTAATATATCTATTAATATTAATATATTACACTTTTATGATTTGGATTCACACTATTTTATTTACCGGGGTAACTTATGTGGGTTATTAGTATACAACTACCGTATACATTTATGTATAATGTATGAAGTTTTGAAGAATTAATTTAATAACTCGAAATAAAATGAATATGATTTTGAGTTCAAACTTTAATTTTAAAGATTATGGAAAGTATCTATGTACATATGTTTGTCCTGAAAATATAACGTATGGTTTGACATTTAAAAGCTCCTTGCTAATGTTGTTGTTTTACTGTTTGGTAAAATGAAATCCTTTATTTAGTACCTATAAGAAAAAAGAGGCTGGGTTCGAAGTGCGACCCACACTGATAACTTCACATTATGAATAATTTGAAAACTTGGCGTTCCTGATATTAATCAATTTACTTTTGATGTTGATTGATAATAATTTTATTAATAAAAAAAATTATCAGAGATATTAAAGCGGAAAAACAATATTCACCAATTTTTCTTAGGATTTTTTGTAGTTTTGTACAAAAATGTCAATTTGATATTAGACAATATTTTATCATTTTTAGGTATTGACAAATGCATTATGATGAAAATACGAAATAATTAAACTCAATATCATTGCTTGTTGTGATGATATTTCATCAGAAAAACAATTTTTGTCACTTTTCTGTAAATTTAAGTTTTAGTTTTTTAGTTTTCGTAAAAAAACTGTCAATTGATTTTTTTTCCAAAATTTTACCAGATGTCAAAGACAGCATTTTCTATAGTAAAAAAAATTGTTTCGAAGATGATATCATTTTGCCTTCATTGTATTTTTGCACTCCAAAATTGTATTTTGAACTATTTCCAAATTTATACCAAACCTGTAGTACATTGCAATCTACACAATTAAATTTATATAGATTTAATAGCATAATGCGTTCCTGAGATATTTGCGACCAACTAAAATTTTTATAAAAATCCTTTCTGCATCTTTTGAATTTATAACCTATTGAACAAAATTTAATTTGAGTCGATATCTTTATGTATTCATTGATTGATGATTTCAATCGAATTATCCTTACTCCGAGAGGGAGAAAAGTATATTATAAAATTAAAGCGATGGAGAATTTAAAAATAAATATAGATTTTCGAAAGAAAATATGAAAAAAATAATTGAAATTTTCTGTGCGGACCTCAGCAGTGACAATAGAGGAGGCCACATCCCCGTAGATCTCCAAATTATAGCTGCAATACGATTCAAAACGTCTTTTAAACAAAATTACAAAATTCTACAAAAAAAAAAGACTAGAACTCTATACATGATATATTATTTTCCCATGTACCTCGAACAATCGAGTAATATTTTTGTCGGCAAGTTAGTGTAAGAAATTTTACCGTCTTCTGTGAACACATCCTCATAAAACGACAATTCAATGTGACACTAGATTACTGACGTTTACTTTTTCTGTTGCTATCTCTAATTTGATTTCTCAATTGTTTGTCTTGTCCGTGTCCGTGAACTTTCAGTGTTTTCGATAATAAATTAGTTATTTTGCTAAGAAAATCGTCTTTCGATTCCTCGAAATATGTCATGGATAACTGGTTTAGCTGGTAAGGCTGAGAACATTTTGAACAAATTAGATCAAAATGCTGCAACAGCCCTCCAAACTCCAACAAATTCACCAGGCACAGTATCGTTGTCATCTACAATTATTGCCAACGTAGATCCAATGAATGTGGACAGTAGACCTTACCCTGTCAATTCGATGCAGCTGGTGAAATCTCTTTCTCCTAAACGAGCTCCATCGACCCCAAAAGGAAGTCCAACCAAACAAGTTGTGGCTGTCGATGCAATCGACTTTCCTGCAAATTCATCGAATCTCTCTTCGCGCCGCAGTTCGCTTAGTTCCCAACCAGACTCGGTCACAATTGACATGTCGGTGGCATCCGAAAAAAACAATGGGCCAACTCAAATTAAGTCAGTGCAAGAGATTCAAGAACTTGCTGCATTTAAGATTGCTCTAGCTGACATCTCCAACGAACGTGATGAACTCAAAGCCAAAGTCCTGGCGCTAACAGATAGCGGCCAGCAAGCCATAATGCAAAGTCGACTCAGAGAAATGGAAGCACTTGTAAATCGTTTGACAAACGAAAGGGATCAAATTCAGAATGAACTACACGACACCCTGAGCACAAACAAGGGCTACATGCATTCCATTTCTCAACTTGAATCGAGCCTGGCAAAGATCCAGCAAGAATTTATAGATGTCACAAAGAAACTGCAAATGCAAGTCAAGGAAACGGAACAGCAGCGCGTGGATTTGGTGGAGTATCGCAAAAAGGCACAGCTTGCTCTGCAAATGAAGGATCAATTGATCAACGAATTGAAGGCCTCGGGCAGCAGTGAAAGCGGCGAAGAGAGTCACAAATCTTCTGAAAATTCCAATGAGCGCGTTCTACTCCTAGAAATAAGCACACTTAAACAAGAGAATAAGCAATTCCAGGAAGAAATCGACAACATTCGCTTACAGCTGGAAAATTCAAAAGAGAATCTTCATTCCATTTGTCGACAACACGAAGAGACATTATCGATGCTTCGCATGAATGATGAAACCCTGCGAAAAGACATTCGTTCCGAAAAGGAACAAAATCTACAGTTCGAATCCGAGTTGAGAGTCTTGAATCAGGAATTGTTGGCCACACGTAAACAAATGGCCACTCAAATGGAAACATATACGGCAAATATTCAAGAGAAGGACAAACAGTTGGAGAAAGTTAAGGCGAGCTACGCGGCTGCTCAGGCGGACCCAACGACCTACGAGACCCGAATAAGGTCGCTCACTCAGACACTTGTCGAAAAACAAAATTCTGTTGAGGCCATGACAGCGGAGAGGAATGCATTGAGGTTTCAACTGGAGAAGGCTGAGGTGATCTTTCTTTCTGCACAAGCTTTAGTTCATTGAGTAACCTTGTGAATTTCAGAACCAGATAAGACTGTCGGCATTCAACCACTCAACAGAACGAAACGCCCTAACTCTTGCCAATCACACAGACGATGGTAGGCTCAAAAATATCTGTTCTAAGACATGACACACTTATTTTCGTATATCATTTCAGTTAAAGCGCAGTTTCCAATACTCATGCGAGAGAATCCGTTCGATAATCGTGTTGCCAGAAGAGTGAAACGAGCTTATTCCACACTCGACTCGGCGGGGATCAGGTTGGGCGCATTTTTGAGGCGATACCCACTTATGCGGATAGCTGTTCTAATGTATGTTGGATTGTTACATTTGTGGGTGATGTTTGTTTTGCTATCGTCTACGCCAACATAACGGTAAACGAAATTAAGTTAAGATGAAGGTGGTAATAATAATAATCAGTAATAATATTGTCGTTGTTAACGAGTTATGTACATTATGTTTAATCAAAGAATATTTCAGTTTTTATTAAAAGTCTTAAATCTCAAGCATTTTGTTTGTTGGTAATAATGTTTTAATTATTAAAACATAGAGATCATTCTACAAAGCTAATTAAACTACTAAAAGAAGGAGCGAAGTTTATAGAAAACGTAAATCAACTTTTACGCAGTCATTCGACTTGTTTAAATTGAATTTTTGCGAGTTTTAGTTTTGAAAATAAATCAAACATTGAAGTGCCATGATGCAAATGCATGATGACGTCTTCCCTAATTTTTTGTTTTTTATCAATGAATTCCAAAACAATTAATTTTTGGATGATAAAATCTAGTTATATTTCATTCATAAAATTGAGCTTATTTAACATGTCGACTTGACAAAGTGAACGGATTAAAAGATTTTTGAAGAAATGTAGCTATTGGGTTACAGCAAACAAACAATATAATTTGGACTTACTGAACTCAAGAAGGTGCAAAGAACAGGTAGTTTTGGCACCTCAGGAGCTTTAAGATTCTCCTCATCAGATTCACCGTCTGCAACTTGCCTGACACATTAAATATGTTTTGCAGACAGATACTGGCGTACGACCAAGAGACTTAGCACGATCAAATAACTTGACCACCTGGAAGATGCGTTGACTAATTATTATCAATCAGAGATTAAGAGAAGTTATATAAAATTATGGCTATTGGTATAATGGGATTGGAATAATAAGACTTAAAGCTAAAAAATCGATTAAAGCAAAGAAAAAAAGTCTTACATTGTATATATGTATTTAAAAACAAGATATGTATTTAGTAGATGAATTGTGACATTGACATGATGAATTGAGGGACAATATTGACAATAATGAGAGACATAATTCCTGATAATCAAAAACTCATTGTATAAAATAAAAATTAATCACTTTTTTCTTTTTAACATGACTGTATTTATACTTTAAAATATATAATTTTTTTTAATAGGATTATATGAAAAAAAATGCCACCTTAAACATTTTTATTTAGTTTTAATACTAAGATACATTTTTCCTTGAATTGTTTGCTTAACCGGATTGATTTTTTTCAATATCTGAGTCATAGTCTCGACCAGACGTTCACTCGAGACTCCAGTCTTTTTGTTCTTGAATTTAGTAAGAAGCTCAGTTGCAGTCATTGGTTTACGCACCAAGTAACGGCGAACAGCATCTTCAGTGATGCCATAGTCGCTGCGAAAGAAAAAATACATTCTAGTAACACTGGGGATGACCTCGAATTGTATACTTACTCTTTGCTCGTGGAGCTCACAACTCCAGCAAAAGTAGATGGCAATGCCGGGGCCGATTCGACTTTCATTCTTTTAGCAGGGGTACTAAGAGGACTGTTGCTGTTCTCAGATCCAGTCAAATCAGATGGCATACTGTTGCCCTTGCGCTTATTAATATCGGTCGACATGCCTGTGGGGGTTCCAGCGCGAGACGGGTTCTTAGACGACTCCTTGGGATTGGGTTTCTTCTTTTTGTCTTCGTTCTCCGAATCACTGCTGTCTGAGCTGAAGTCACTTGAAGAATCTAGAAAGAAAAAACAGAAATGAGGAACCAAAATCGGAATTGGTTTTCGTTCGACATACCTTTCTTCTCATCCTTGTTTTGCTTCTTTGTTTTCTTCTTGTCTTTCGGACTCTCCTCTTTGTCTTTTTGTTTTTTCTTCTCTTCATCCTTGTCAGACTCATCAGATTTCTTTTCCTCTTCGTCTTCTTCGTCCGAATTCAAAAGTTTTCGAAGTGCATCCTCTTCGGCCACGGACTTCATATCTTTGTCCAACTTGGATTCAGGATCCGGCTCGCTACGAGAGGCACAATAAATGTAAATATTTGTGATATATCAATAATAAACCGGAAACATACTCCTCGCTTGATTCGGTATCATAATCCATTTCCCGTCCCTCTTCGTCTCCGTCATCGGACTCCTCGAAAGCTTCGTCGTCCAGATCTTTTTTCTTTTTCTTCTCCGGCTGACCCTTCTTACTTTTCTTTTTCTTGGCATCATCATCACTGTCTTCCTCCTTCTTCTCCTTTTCTTCTTCCTCCGAATCAGATTCATCTTCTGAATCGATCCATTCGTCCATGTCACTTATCTTAAGTTCTTTGGCTTTCTTCGATCCGCCCTTTACTTTAACCTCCTCTGGATCTTGTTCTGGATCCTCTTCGTCTCCTTTCAAGCGTTTCCGCAACATAAGAGAAAAGTAGTTCATCACTTTTTTTCTTCTACCAAACTCGTGTTCGGCTTCTTCGGCTGAAAGAGACTTATACCTACAAAGGGAGCAATACTATAAAATTCACCAGGAAAACATCAGGACATACAAACCTTTGAATGGGCTGGAAATTGTACCATTCATTCAGCGGATACGCTTCTATAGCCCCATCGGGAGCATGAGTGAAGACATAGAATGCCGCATTCTCGCTGACACCACCCTCACGAATACCCTTAAACTTCTTGCCACTCTTGCCACCGACTTTAAGAATCCATGGCTGCGCATCTGGGCGATATTTCTTGGCGATTATGCCAAACTTCTTGCGACGAACTTCCTCTCGCAAGTCCCGATTGTATTCGGAACCAGCACCAAACTTTGGCATATCTTCGTCGAAGCCCTTGAACTCCTTCATATTGTTCTCACGCTCCAGCTTAACCATTCGCCACTGAGCAAAATCCACGTTCAATGTTGCATTGAAGCGCATAACATGGTGTTTCTTGCGGAGATTTTTCGGTACACGTATATTGAATTCTTGAACGTTGGAGGGTTGTGCGATGTTGGAAGCAGATGAAGCGGCGGCTGCTACGTTAGCAACTGCAGCAGCACCGGAAGGTTGCTAAAATAATTGGATATGCATTCATTGGATATTTTATGAACATTTATAATTTTAAAAGACTCACAGCTGCTTTTGACATGGAAGACATATTCTTCCAGGAACTTTACTATTGTAACAGATATTAAAATTGTTTTTAAATATTAATTTTCATGTGAATAAATAAATTGGACTTGCACTTTCTAAAATTTGCTTGTTTTTTCTTTCGCCAGCTTCTGCTGGCTTACTACTTGCCTACTTTGATACGTAGCTGTCAAAAAGTTACGTTTTGTTTACGTTACGTAGTTTTAATTGAGTGTAGTTTCAGTTGGAAATGAATTCATTCAGCGAATAAAAAAAACATTTTTTTAATTGATGCATGTCGTTGGGAAAAAATAAATTTAAAATTTGAGTTTTATGGAGGAGATGAAAGCAAATTTGGCACATAGTTACACCATATCATTGCCAATATCTACTTAGTAACATAGTGGCCATCTATTTTTGCTACATTTTTGTTTACTTTTTTAAACATTTATTTGTCTTTTTTCATTTCATTGGTTCACACTACCTTACCATGTTTTGAATTAATTGATCATGCAGTATGCAAACAAATGTAAGTATGCAGAATGCAAAAGGAATATTTTATTGAAGAAAGTACAATTTGAATTCAAGAAATGTCTGAAATCAAGTAATACTTATCGAATACAAAAAAGACAACAAAATATTTGTTTTTCAATTTAATTTCTTAATTTAAACTCATTTTTTCTTTTTAAATATTACATATTTTATGAAAACATTTTATGCAGGTAGGTACATTAATTTATTCATAATAATTAAGTCCTACAAAAAATTCATATAGCATAGACTTTTGCTGTCACCTAAATGACATTATATTTTTTTTTGATTGCATCCGAACCTTTTTCTGCAATCATCACAACAGTAGCATAAGGATTTCCGGACACAACTTGGGGCATAATAGAAGCATCTATTACTCGTAGTTTTTTAACTCCATGCACTTTCAGCTCATGATCAACAACAGCATAGTAATCTTTAGAAGGTCCCATTTTGCATGAGCCAACTTGATGATTTTCAGGTGCAGTGTCGTGTCCTACGGCGCATTTCCAGTACTCGTCTGTGCCAAATTTAATATTTTTACAACTCTTGTTATGACTTCTATCGAGACGCATTCCATATGCCTTAAGAGGTGCAGTTTTAGACAGTCGAATGCCAATCTTAATTCCCTCAACGAGCGTATCAATATCCCGCTCGTCAGAAAAGTACTTTGCAACTATTTTTGGTGGTTGAAGAGGATCTTTAGATCTCAATGTAAGGTAACCTCGACTTTTAGAATTTATTGTTAAAGGAGCAATCTGAATAATACGAGGATGATTTGAAAGAAGTTCTCCAATTTGGCCTGTCTTTGAACAATTTGCTAAATATCCGTTGAAAAAGAGTTGTACATCAGGAATAGACGGATCATCTGCGTATTTTGTTGCTATTTTGGCAGTTACTTGTGTTATTCCCGTGCCAGACATTATACCGCCACGATTTAACATATATTCCATAGCTGTTGCCCAATTTAATGGTCTCGTGTCCGGCTCGTCGATAAAGTAATTCGTAATAAAGGAAACATGATTGTGAAGATTTTTCCCAACTCCAGGTAGATCATGTATAAGCTGAACATCAACCTTGAGTATAAAAGTAAACAGAGATTAAAGAGATACGTACATGCATATTTAGTCACAGTTTTAATTATTATAAATTAAAAGGAAAATAAACAAGAATTTTTCATATTCCAAAGAGAAATAATTTGTGTACATTGGTCTTTATTTAACATAAGCGTGTTTTTCGTAAGCCCTCTAAAACTTGAATACACAATAAGAATTCTCTGTGCAAAAATTCAAGATGATTACAAACTGCATTACCGATAATGATTTAATACATGTTATCGATAATTGAATTGCACGGATAATTTGGCAAGGTCAATTCGTCGTTAAGATAGTTGTCCAAATAGTTGGATTTCTTTTTATAATGATATCAGATAATTTCCTGGCTGTGTTTCATTTGTTGCCAAGCCAAAACAATACAAATCATTCTAAATGAGGTTATAAAGTCTGAAGTTTGGATTGCACTTAAAACAAAAAAGGATAGCGCCATCTACCATGTGCATTGAAAGTATTAAAGAAAGAATAGCGTTATGTTACAGTACTCTGTATAACTAAAAGGATAATTTAAAAGTATTTCATGATATATTTTCATGTAAATGTGTTTAAATAAATAATGACTAGTATTTTGGTTTATGTACTCGTATGACATACCTTTTCAAGATCCTCTTTAGGCCCAATTCCACTCAAGAGTAGAATTTGTGGTGAGTTAATTGCTCCTCCACTAACTATAACCTCCTTTTTAGCTAGAATTTTCCGTTTGTTTCCGTTTTTACTCACAACTTCTACTCCATACGCACTCTTTGTAGAAGGTTCAACAAGTACCTTAGTGACAGTTGTGTTAAGTAGAATATCTAAATTCGACCTAAATCTAGCTGGTCGTAAGAATGCTCTTGCCGAACTCATACGTACTCCACCTTTAGAAATCGTCTGTGCAATTACGAAACCAGTTGAATTAGGACCGTTTAAATCATGAACTCCATAACCTTAATTCAATTAATAAGTAGGTAAATATATATGATAAAATCACGAAAATATCAAAAATTCATACCTATATCTTGTCCAGCCTTCAAGATTGCATATGACATGGGAGGAGCGTAAGGGAACCTTCCAACTGGCATCAAGCCACCAGTTGCGTGATACTCATTACCGACTTCGTTTAAATCCAAGTTATTTTCAGATTTCAAAAAGAATGGCAACACATCTTCGTATTTCCATCCTGGATTTCCCATCGATTCCCAATCATCGTAGTCCTTCATATTACCTCGCATATACATCATGCCATAAAGAACTGAAGTACCTCCCAGAACTTTGCCTCTGGGCCACTTGCAACGTTTGTTTTTGGACGACAAACATGCTTGCATCTCTGGTTCAGTTTCGAAATTCCAATCGATTTCGCTTCCAATAAAATTCGTGAACATCGAAGGAATTTGTATACCGACTGGTTCATCATCACCTTTTTTTAAATGTAGATCAATTTGAATAATAATGTTTAATTTATAAATATGGTATATGTATGTTCATAAATGTATAGTTACAACCAGATTTTAAGTGAACTTTAGAAATTAAAAAAAAAAAAAAAATAAAAATACCAATACTTGTGAATGGTTGTGGATTTAATAATCGTATAAAATCTCCGGTTTTATTTTTAACAATTTGGTTTTGAAAATAAGTTTAGACATCTTATGTCGCGTAGAATTTTTGTTCTTATTCGTACATTCAACTTTGAGATCAATTGACGTTCGAGTGAATTTCAATAAGGTCACGCATAAATTAATTAAAAATAATTCTAACTTTCTGACATTAATGAATAACATTAAAAATAACTTGATAATATTATTAATATTATTAATGGAATCTTATCACAATGTTATGCATCATTGAATCGATATCGAATTTTTCCTATATGTAATTGTATTTGAAACTTTACATAAAAAGTCAATAAGTGGTTCTTAAAATAAAATAAAATGTCCATAATCCTATTTTTGAGGAAAATCCACCCTGTTTAGAAAAAATTCGTTGTTTCACATTACAACCGGGAGAAACTAACACCCTATTCAATCTACATATGTGTCATCTATTGGTAAAATGAATTAATCAATCTGCCTTAACTTTGCTGTTCTCTTAATTTGCGTACCTTGGGGTAAAGATAACTGATTTTAACAAATGTGTTACATTTTGGAGTGATTTATTGCTCCTTATTTGACAATTGACTGTCAAAACAGAACCAGTTTTAAATTTCTATCTTCATTGGTTACAAAAAAGAGCTGCGAACTACTAATTCTAATATTTTGCTTTATATTTTTTAAATTTTTGTTTCTCTTAAAATCATTGTGACGGCTAAAAGCAACAAATGGATTTTAAATGAACTTACCAGCTTCAATGAGAAGAACTTTCCAATCTGGGATTTCAGATAAACGTGATGCCACCACTGAACCAGCTGAACCACCACCAACAACAATAAAATCATACTCATCTTCAGTTACTGAACGAAACTAATTAAGATAAGTTATTAAAAAAAAAAATATTTAAATAAATAAAAGCACAAATGATTGAGAGTGTAAGTCACTCAGTCACATCGGTAAACGATTTAACGAACTTACCCTATGATTAGCTCTTCCACAAGGATCATCAAGATCGCACTGTTTACGAATAAAAACTTCCAAAACCCCCATAAAAAGCATGAACGCACTACCACCACATGTTGAGGCTAGCGTCGGGCCTGTCGGTGATGTAACAGTACAGTTACAGTTGGCGGTCATTTTTTAAATCTGTAGTTATAAATATGAAAACATATTATGTGATTCAATACGTACATACATTATGTATTGCGAAATCAACAAACAAAATTGCAAAATCAAAATCAAAAGTTTGAGGTTATAGAATATTAGAATATTTAACGGTAATGTCTTAGTTTTAGAAATACCAAAACATTCTATGAAAGGATAATGTAGTTTTCCTAAGAATAGTTGCACCGACCGTTCTCTTAACGCGTTCTTCAACAATATTCTGAATTTCGCCGGTGGATGTAAAATAACACAAATGGACATATCAAGAATAATTAATAGCTGCAATGCAAAAAAAGCCCCAAGGGTAAGACCGTTTTCCTTACAAGTACTTCAAAAATACGACGGAAAACTTCAAAAACGAAATGACAAAAAGCTTTAATTTCATCTTCAATACTGGAGAAGCTCCTACAAGCAAACCTTAAGAATATCAGGCTGATCTTTACAGTTGACAGCATCTTCGCCCTCACAAGTATGGCACGCGCATGGACAATGGAAAAAAAATTCTACGTTTTCTTTGTGGATTTTAAGGTTGCTTTCGACTCCATTGACAGAAAAACCCTAATTTATAAAGTTAGTATTCTGGGAGTTTCAACGAAATACGAAACTGCTAAGAGTACTTAAAGCGTTTTATTGTGATAACAAGAACGCTGTCTGGGATGGAAACAGCCTAATGGTTTCCTACGCAAACAGGGGTAGAGCAGGGTTGCTTACTTAGTCCGCTTCTATATAAATTATTTCTGGATGATGGTAGAATTTCTACATACGCTGATGGATATTGTCATTTAAGCAGAAAGTCCAAATGGAATGTAACTGATGATAAACCAACTGAAAAATTTGGAGCATGTGAAATCTACAACTGAACACTGCAAAGTCTAAGATCATGATTTTTCGAAATGGTACGGGGAGATATGCTAGAAATGAAAAATGGACCTGGCAAAACGAAGAACTGGAAAAAGTTAAAATGTACAAGTACCTAGGTATACTTTTTACTCCACAAATATCTTTTAGGAAACATCTACAAGAAAAACTGAAAGAATCCAAACGCGCGATTAACTGCAGCTGTAGAACAGTCCTTGGAAAAAAAGAAATTACACCAAGCTCAAAATACAGTCTTCGAAGCAGTGATGAGATCTATCAATTCGAAGAAATGGAAAAGCTCTCAGATACAACACCCCAAACTACAGGTTCCATCTCAAAACTGGTCTTTCATCTATTATACATCTACACACCTGGATTAAACTTCGCTTATTTTTAGAAAGTTATGATGCATTCTACCCATATCGCCTTGTATATAAAATAGCCAAACATCTTCAAAACAACTCTACAGTGAATGGTCGAGACTGGGAACGGAACATAAAATCTCACTAACAGATTCAAATATTGATGAATTAAACAGAAACAAACAAAAACTAATACAGAAGATTGCAGACGCCACACGCGACAATTTTCGGATGCAAAGCCTAGAGACAAACGAGATGCACCTATAAGTTGCTTAATCACAACCTCGAGAACAAAAACTATTTTTGCGATACAAACAGCATTGAGATAATTTCCACCATATTCAAGACCAGATGTGAACTTTTGCTCCTCAACTATGTATTTGCCCTATAGGACAAATCTAAACCGAGAGTGCACCTTGTGCAAGTTAAGAACTCCGAAAATATTCAGCACTTTATAGAAATATGCCCTATGCTCAAGGAGATACTTGCATCCGTCAGGGGAAAAGGTACACTCTCAGTGGAAGAAACTATACAGATACTAAATGGATACAATTGGAACTTCCTATGCCTTTTAAATTAAAAAAAAATATATCTAAGTAATTTTGATTGAAATAAGCTAATGTATAAACTTTGAGGTTATTGAAATAAATATTGAATAAAACTCTTTTTTTAGGCTGGCTGCAAAAGCCAATGCTTATTATGAACTATGTATATTTTAAAAACAACAAGAAATAATAAAATCACATATTGCTATTACTATAAAATTCCGTTAAATTCATTCAGGATAATAGACAGCTTCAGTTGGATTTGGCGCTAAATAACTGTCGAAAATGGTTCTACATTGAATTTTTAGGGTTAACTGGATTGATTGGTTTGAGTTAAAAAATCCTGTTTTCAATCAGTTACTCTGATTCCTGTATTCAAAATCATTCAAAAGTGCGCATTATTATCAACGGCAGGTAGGTACCTTCTGTACCCTTTTTTTTGAGCTCAATGTTTCAAGAATGTAAGGTTTTGACTGAATTTTTGTTTTTTATTTCCAATTGAAAGTACAAGCTGTCAAAGTCTAACTTTTTCATCGGTTTGGATAATGTTTTAGACCATACACACACTTTTTATATTTATTCTATTCTGTCAAAATAAATCAAGGCATTTTACAGTAAAATAATCACAATTATTCACTTTATATATTAAAGAATGGAATAAAAACTTGTTACAAATCACATTTGTAACTTGTAAGTTATCGACTGGTTAAATTTTACATAACACAATTTGTTATCACTGGTAACTGGTCTTTAAGACTAAAAAAGGATATAAAAGTAATACAAATTTTTTTATGTAAGAAAAATGTATTACTTTGTAAAAAAAAAATCCAAAAACTGTCTCCCGAAATCCTTCTGGAAATTTTTCACTACACGTATTACGATGTAATTTGAAAAGCTTTATATCACCGATATAGTATTTGGTTTAAAGTTTATAGTATAATAATTAAAATTTCACGTAAAACTTAAGTTATTAATATAACTGAACCGAAAAAGTATACACACACTACAAGGTAAAGTATTTCTTGATGATCCCTATCGTTCTAATTGCATTATTATCTAAATATATGGATCATTAGTGTTTTCTTTTTGTTGTTTTTTTAAACGTGCTTCTAAAAATTACATTAACACTTTTAGTCACGAGTGTTTTCATTGGAATAGAATAACAATTTAGTAGGTTCTTAAAGTTAAACTTGAACAATAAATCATGAACGTAGTCAGGGAAATGTATTTAAGGGACCACAGTAGCTCAAATATAATTTTACAGAGTTTTCCAGGTGCTTGATTTCTTTGAGTTATATTTGAAGATAAGTTTCAGATTTTGGAATAAATACATTAATAATGATCGAAATAAATAATATTGATCGAAAATATCGATGAAAACAAAGCTCATTTCTGTGTAGTTTGGCACCACTTTTCTTACACTTTTATACGAGAAAAGTTAGTTTTCAGCAATTTTGATTTTGAGAATAAACAATCGCGTAATCCACATTAAATGGGATTCATAATATCTTATAATGTCTAACTCAATTCTTTAGACCATGCGAACAATGTTAACAATTTCTTTCGTCACATAAACGGTACATGTTGAAGAAACTTAAACTAAAAACGTCTAATCAAAAAAGTCCCCACTGAACTGAAACAGCAACTTATCTAAAATCTATCAATACTGTAAGATCTTAGTACCAGGAGCTTATTGTTCCATCAAGACCGTTTTTGATGTACTTTGTCACAAGTAACAGTAACAGCTTACAAACCACTAAAATCACATGACATTACTCATTGGGTTAAAAAGTACTCACCAAGTTTTTAAGGTACCTACTATTTAGGGTTCAAATACTTGAAGGACAAAATGAAGATATTTGTTGGGACCTAATGATAATTTTTTAGTTTTTTTTTAAGAATTTAAAATTATACTTAAAATTATTGTATATATTTTTATTATAAAATTTCAGACGCCCTTTCTAAGGAACTTGAGTAAAAAATACGCCTTCTTTCCTTACGACTGAAAATCGGCACAATTTTTTTGAACTCCACTTATTTAACTAAGCAAACATTTATTCAGAATTTTTCTAATTACATATTATATTCAACAGTAAAAATTTAACTAAGCCACTGTCTGATAGTTGTTTTGTCTTTAGTTTTTGTATTTAAAAAAAGTAACATGTTTTTAATTAAATATATATAATAACTAATATATGTATATACATAAGTTCTTTGCCCGATTTGCAAACTCACACGTTATGTTATTCTTTTAATTTAATTATAATAATTATAGCAAAGTGGATACCCATTATTGAAAAATTTATGTTCGTGGGACCGTTTTTTGTATATTCTAAATTGATTGTATGATTAATAAGTCTTTATTCGCAGTGGGAAATAATTTAAAGATGATAGGAGTACCTTGGATGGCTATATAGTCAGAGACAACAAATAAGTTGATTCCTTCTAAATTAACACAGGGTCAGCCTTCCACCGTAAACTTCAACTGTATTAATGATTGAAAAGGAATACCTCGAGGACGATTCTAAACGTAATTTATAATATAAGACCTGACAAACTTTGTTGTACCTCCATTTTTTTCTGTTCTCAAAACTAAACAACCTATCTATAATTTAAACATTGAAAAACAGTTTTTTTTTATTTTTGTATTGCTTTTATTTTCCAAACTAAAGTCAATTTGAAACGATGTTGTGAATCATTCCAATATCTAAACCACTTGCTTGTCTCTGGCATCAACAATGGCTCGTATCATGAGGCATTTTGCAATTGCATAAGTTCTTACACATGAATTAGACTCACTCTCTATAACGGTAAATAAGAATTATTATTTAAATTTAAACGCAAAATAAAATTTGATTAATTCAGTACTTCCTTCCTTTTCGCAAACCTCGACTGAATCTCCAGTAGCTGGCCACATTGTCTTTTGTAAAAGTGGCTTATCTAATTTCCAATCTTTAATGAGGCCTAGTTTTTCAAAAGCACAACGAATGTAACACTGATATTGAAAAGTAAAAAAATAATAAATAAAAAATAATAATACAAAAAAACAAAGAAGATTCGAATAAATACCATTCCAGTTTTATCAACTTCGTCTGGAAGTACTCCAGTGCTGTTGAATTCAGTAATATATTCTAAATAAAAAGTAGAAAATAGAAGTTAAAGAAAACGAATACTTATACTTAAGTACTTCTCGAATGGTTCTTGAAAATATAAAATAAAAACCAATTTTATTCAAATGCTTGCAGGTACCAAATTTTGGGGTATCAATGTACTTAAGCAAAACTTCTGAGTTCATATTGAGTACTTTCAAGTTCTTTATTCTGATGAAACAAACATCACTCAATAAATAAAAAAATTAGTTGTAATTTTTGGCCAAGTATTCTAAGAACGAGTATTTCTGAGTTAGTAAAAATCCACTCTGTGTTTCCTTTCAAGAATTTTAGGATCACCACATTTTGTGAGTTGATTTGGTAACACAGTCAAGGCATGAATTTCCAATTGCCATGTAAAGATGGCTATAATCTAATAATATGATGTCATATAAATGTACGAAAGGGCACCTTAGCACCCTTTTCTATTTCTTTGGCACGCACTACACCCTTTTTGTATCAACAAACTCGGCCGATTTGGGATTACAATTCTATGCGTCTATGGTACATCTCTTCAAAAGTTTTAAATCTCTTTTCATAAAACTTAACGAAGACGTTTTTTTTTTGTTGAGAATTTTAAACATAATTTACTCACCCATTGGTATTGAAAAACTGGCATTGCAAATATCCATGACTTCTTTGAGTTCCATTGTCGGTGGACTTTCTTTAGAAATGCACTCCATCGGATATCCATCAGCAACCAGCACCAGTTGTTGAAATCCGAATAATCCGACAGATAAAACGCAAAGTATGAAAACTCTTACCGAAAACATTTTTTTTCTTCAAACAACTGCACACCGAATCTTTTCCAATCTTTTTATATCCGATTCAAAACAAAATTTCAATCGTTACCAAACAATTTGCAATTATTGAAATAATCAAAACCTAATTATTCCCTTAATCACACGGTATTTAAATGAAAATCACCATTTTACAATAAATAAATAAATGTTTCTTTTTATTGAGTTAGTTATTGTAAAATTACAATTATTTTTTTTTAAGTGCTTGGAACCCATATGCGTGCACGCTTTGTATTCTTCAATTTTATTTTCCTATAATTTGGTTGACTTAAATTCTATAGTTATGTATAGGTACTACAACTACTCATACAATAATATGTATAACAGCAAATTAAACATCTATTGCTGTGCTCCCCATGCCCTCTTAATTAAATGCGAACCCCTTTCGGCGATCATCACGGCCGGTGCATGAGTATTTCCGGCCGTCACTTTTGGCATGATAGAGGTATCGATGACACGCAATCCCCGTATTCCGTGGACTCGCAGTTCGTGGTCGACAACGGCGTAGGGATCCCGAGCTGGTCCCATTTTGCACGAACCAGCTTGATGGTTTTCGGGACCGGTGTCTTGCCTGACGGCGCATTCCCAGTACTTGTCAGTGCCGAATTTGAGCTTTTCACATCCTTTGGTCGGCTTTGTGTCCAAACGCATTCCGTATGCCTTGAGTGGGGTTGTTTCTGACAATCGAATTGCAAATTTGATGCCTTCAATAAGTGTTTTGACGTCTCTTTCGTCGGTCAGGTAGTTTCCAATTATCTTTGGTGGCATAAGAGGATCATTTGATCCGAGTGTGATGTAGCCTCGACTCTTGGGATTCAAAACGGCTGGGAAAATTTGAATACTGCGAGAATTGTTTGACAATAATTCTCCAACTTGGCCCGTCTTGGCACAGCTTGCTAAATATCCGCCGAAGAAGAATTGCACATCGGGTATATTTGGAGCATCTGCATATTGTGTTGCTACTTTGGCAGTTACGTCAGAAACCCCAGTGCCAGACATGAGACCATCACGGAAGAGCAAATATTCCATGGCTGTTGCCCAATTGAGTGGGGCAGTGTCAGCGTCGTCGATGAAGAAATTCGTGAAATAGGCAACGTGATTGTGAAGATTTTTTCCAACTCCAGGTAGATCATGAACTGGCCGAACGTTGACCTGGAATTTAATTAAAAGTTAACTTAAGTAAATACAAATTAGAATTAAATTATTCTTTTACTAATGAGAATGACCTACAGCTTTAGAGGCTCATGGCATTATTTCAAAGTCGTCAAGATAATTGGATAGAGATATCCAAAATCAGAGATCAAACCAATAAAGTGAAGGCTTTTCTGAAAATGTACCTATGATTAATGACCTTTAAAATGAGCAACTTATATCGTTGTTTAACCATATTTGGGTGTGTTTGTAAAGGGTGTCGCAGAACTTACACACGATTTGAATTTGTAACAGTTTTGTTAAGCAACTGACAGCTGTCAAATTATTTTCATTTTAAAGAGGTTCAGTATTTTAATACACAAAGTTTAAAGTATTAAGCTAATTAAGGGAGAGTACTTTATGACAATAGATAAAAATATTAAAGCAGGCAGAGTATTGAACAAAAATATTTAACAGGTGACAATAAAGTTGACAGCTAATTCTTAAGGTATGTTTCAAAGGTGATTTAAAGAAACCAGAAAACAATCTGTTTAAGAAATCTACAGAACATGCTCGAGCTTTGTTCGATAGCTTTTTTTATATTTCGCATTAGTAAAGATAATTAAGGATTGAGATATGAAATTAATATAAATCTCCATCCGTTGCGAACAAAAATACAATAATGTCTTACTATCAACATATATACCTTTTTCAGATCATCCTTAGGTCCAATACCACTCAAGAGAAGAACTTGTGGCGAGTTAACTGCTCCCCCACTCACTATCACCTCCTTTTTAACCAGAATCTTCCTCATGCTTCCATATTGATCGATAACCTCAACTCCATGCGCACTCTTTGTTGAAGGATTCACAAGAACTTTAGTGACCGTCGTGTTAAGTAGAATGTGCAAGTTTGACCTCAATCTAGCTGGTCGTAGGAATGCTCTTGCCGAGCTCATACGCACTCCATTTCTAGCAGTCATCTGTGCGATCATGAAGCCAGTTGAATTGGCACCATTTAAATCATGAACTTCATAACCTATAAAGAAAAAAAAAAGTTATCAGACTCAATCAGAGACAATATTCCCGCAGATAAATACCTAATTCCTGTCCAGCCTTCAGGATTGCATACGATAGAGGTGGATTGTAGGGGAACTTAGCAACAGGCATCAAGCCACCAGTTGCGTGATACTCATTACCGACTTCGTTTAACTCCAAGTTATTTTCAGATTTCAAAAAGAATGGCAACACATCTTCGTATTTCCATCCTGGATTTCCCATCGATTCCCAGTCATCGTAGTCTTCTCGATTACCTCGAAGGTACATCATTCCATTGACAACTGAGGTGCCTCCTAGCACTTTGCCTCTGGGCCAATAGCAACGTTTCTCTTTGGATGATAAGCAAGCCTGCTTCTCTGGTTCTGTATTGTAACGCCAGTCAATGTCACTTCCAATAAAATTCAAGAACATCGATGGAATTTGTGCTCCGACTGGTTCATCGCCACCTTTTTTTAAGTTAAAAATAGAAATAAAAAAAAATGTAGTTAGATTAACCAGAACTATTAAGATTTGTGTTATTGTTTTTTTTTTCGCTAACTCGAGAAAGTAATTGAACTTGTGAAATTATAAAAAAAGCTGTAATAATATCTAATTGTGAATGGCTGAATTTTTTTAATCGTAAATGATCAGGATCACCGGTTTTATGAACGATTTGATTTAAATATTAAAGTTTGGGCATTAAATCTTGTATCGTTTTTCGTTCATTCAACTTTGATAGCAATTTACGTTTTTGAAATTATTTTATTATGGATTGTATTGGTTTACAATTCAGAATTTTATAGTCAATAAAAAATTATATATGTATGTATAATCATAAAATATTATAGGTTCCTCAAATTGCTGAATCCAAATAAAAAAGAATTAGTTTATTATAGTTAAATTGAAGTTTTAATGATTTCGTTGTGATTAAAAGAGCGTACTATTGATTCGTTTATTTGTAACAAAAAGTCTGAAACAATTAAAGGTGTTTTCATAAACATCGGAAATCTGCCGATGGTAGGAATGACGTTTATGAACACAATTTTTGCAATTCGACTGCGTTTGTTCGATAATAAATTTGACTTTATGAGCACGACTACCACAGATCTAAGTTTATCCGACGACCGTCAAGATAGGGCCAAGGTAACACTGTTTAATACATTATTGGTGAATGGATTGAAAAAGGCACATTGAATAAGCTATCTATAAATAGTATCCAGGGCTAAATTTTGATTTGTTTTAATGTACTGGCAGCACTTAAAATACCTACTTAAAAACCTGGTAGTTGTAGATTAAGAAAGAATGGAACATTTAAGTGGAAAACCAGATCTGTTTTTCATGTATGTTTTTTTTAAGCCTGAACACATTACACACAATTGTGACTCAATGCAAAAAAATCCTTGTAGATTACTGTCAATCGTTTTTAAAGTTACCATTTTGCATTACAGTAACTGTTTTAAAAATTGTGCATTCTTCATTCATTCTTCACCTTAAAAGAAACAATATGGTAACGAAACAGAAGAAAATATATAGTAATCTGTCAAAAATGAAACGATATTTAAATGAAACCTGAATCACTACCAAGAGTTTTATAGGAAGTTCTGAGATCCATGCAGATTTTAGATTTTCCAATCCATCTCTTTTGCTCTTCTTGAAAATCATTTTATCTCTCTTATGTACATTTAAGTTTCTTGTAAGTTTACGCCATTTTGTCAAAATTGTCAAAGTATAAGACTGTATTGTTTTGAGCCGACTCATTTTGCTTGCTTATCATTTTATCTAGCTCTCTCTCTACATGATTAAAAAGAAATAAAGAAGTGAGGCAGACATTTTATATGTATTTTCTTGAATGAAAAAATGTCAAATTGAATCAAGGATCACCACAAAGAGTTCAATGTAAACATAACCTTAATATTATTATCAATTAGAAAACAAATCTGTTTTAATTTTTGATCAGTATATAATGTCCATTTTATACAAATGACCGATAAATAACAACTATACCTACAATTTGAAAAATAAATTAATAAAAACAAATTATACAATATTTGGTGTACTTTAAATTAACACAAGTGAATAGTGCATACAGTTGTATAAATATGTACATATGTATGTATAGGTACATAAATATACATATGCACCTAATGGATTCTTTTTCAAAAATAAAACAATGATTTCGTAACAATACTCTTTTAGATGCGTTTTGTAGTCAATTAACTGCATCGAGTTTTCGTGCCTCAAGCCCTCAAGCTTACAATAGCTATAATATTGTGCACTGTAAAAAATCTTTCTGGTTTATTTATGTTTCAAGTTTAAGCAACAGGAAAACTTTATTGGACTTTAATCTTTTATGATTTCATATTTATAACTGCATTAAAATCTTGAAGGTGATAACACAAAATTATAAATTTTTAGCTTAAAATGAACCCTTCAACTTATAAGTTTTGTTCAAACTGTCAATATTTAAAAAATAGAGTAAAATCTTCCTTTTTACATGCTGCTTTGATAAAGGGAAATTTAAAGTTTAATTCTAATTTAATCATAAAAGTAAACTTTTGTACTGAATCACGAATTTTTCCTAAACACCTCTTAGTTCACAAAAAATTACTGCATTAATGAAATATGTAATAGCGTCAACCTAAAAGTTAGCTATAGCCATAAGGTTATTTCATTGGTCGAAAGAACAGTGCATACTTAAAATCAAGCTAACGCTGCAACAGCAAAAGTCAGCTACTAAAAATGTTGTCACAACAAAACAAGTCTCACTTGAAGGACTTTGCATAAGATCCGAAATTATTATAATTGTTTAAAAATATTAATTTTTAATACTAGATTAATGTGTCCCTTTGAATACAGTTTTTTAAAACATTGAACTGTTTCACACAGGGAGTCAAATTTCGCCCACTGTTTTTGATATAATAAATTATTTCTTTAAAATTACAAAATAATAATATAAGTTTCGTCAGAAATTTGTGCTCTTCTTGCAAAATAAATTTAAAAATACTGGAAAATCATTTGCTTCTTCTATAAAAGGATTAAAAGTGATGACAAATACAGTAACGCCAGGCACCCACTTAGCAATTTAACTTTCGATTTTGAATAAAAGTAGGTACTCGGGGCTTAGACAGGGCGCCAATTAACTTTCGGTATAACAAAGGTATTTGTTTTTCCACAGTTTGTTATATTTTACAAACAAATAAAGCTACAAGTTTATTCGTGGAAGCAAGAGAGGAATTGACTTAAATCAATTAGTTTTTGACTTTTTAAAGTCTTTAAAGACATTCAAAAGTCAATATTGAATTTGAGTCGTTTTTGAAGTCAATAAGTTATTTGAATATTTGAATGTAGTTGGTTTTCATACCAAACAAGGATATTATTCTTAATGGCGCCTAAGCAAATATGCCTTAGGGCTAAGTAAAACAGTTATTTTGAATTTTTGTGTACTTATTACAAAATTAGAAATTATATTAAAAAGTGGACCTGATCTTGAATTTTAAATTCAGCATTGATTTATTGAAGGATCTTTACATAGTTAACGAAATATGGATTTGATTTATTTTGAATGCTTATTATTATTATAAAATATCTTTCCGTGTACTTCTCAATAATTATAAAACCGCATAATTTGAGTGTGAAGGATAAAATGCGAGACCTAATAATGTTAGAGTGATATGCTTCGTTAAAGACATAAAAATCGTTCTGCGCTATGAGGTGCTCCGATGGGCATAGAATACATAAAAAAAAGTATGTCATAATCACTCGTAGATACTATTTATACCTACTTCACACTATGCCATTGGGATAAGTATATAGCTAAACATTATATAGGTAAGTAGTGTTGAAGGCACTCTGCTGTGGAGCTGATTTATCGTTCATGTTCATTCTTTTTTTCTTTAACAATTGAATATTTATGTACAATATGTCTATGCAATTATTATAACTTTTTATTTGCTTATTGAATTGGTTGTAATAAAAATATTAACACCATTTTACACCGATTAACTTAATTTACAATTATTTCATTTATGTACATATATACATAAATAAAAAAATATATGTTCCTCCAACTTACCGGCTTCAATAAGTAGAACTTTCCAATTGGGGATCTCTGATAAACGTGATGCCACTACTGATCCAGCTGAACCGGAACCAACAACAATAAAGTCATATTCGTAATCAGGTTCGGAACGAAACTGTGGAAAAGAAGAAAATACCATACAAATCGATGTGTATTTATAGTTAAATGACAGTTAGTTCATTTTATGTGACTCAAAAATTAAAAAATGAAGAGGGGTTCTTATTATTATGTTACGGAACTTACAAATCTGTCAAAGTTAGTGCCTTCTTGGAGAAAAGATCGAGATTCAAGACTTTCGCACCATATGCGAAATGAATTGTGACATTTCTTCGATGTTACGGGTTTGACGTTTATAATAATTGTAGAGTATCAAGTTAATGAGTTTGAAAACTAATTGGTGTTTTTGGTGTACTGATTGTATTGAATCAAAAAATCCAAGAAAAAATATAGAATATGCTATTGAGGTACAATTTTGATGATCAGAGTTTTTTACGAACCATATCAACTCCCACGTTACACCAATTTATAATGTACATTATTTAGAAAAATATTTCGCAAAACAAAAAAAGAAATAAATAGTCCACTCTTCAAGCTGCTTTTATAAAGCTGTCAAAAATATTTAAACTTTTCAATTTATTTACAATGTACTTTCACTTACCCTAGAACTAGCTCTGCCACATGGATCTTCAAGATCGCACTGTGAACGAAGAAAAACCTCCAACAATCCCATAAAAAGCATAAACGCACTGCCGCCACATGTTGATGCTAACGTTGGACCTGTGGGTACCCCAACAGCACAATCACAAGTGATTGACATTTTTGCGAATCTAAAAAAAACTATAAAAAAAATAATACAAAATTACATTAACTACATGCCAAATAAGAAACTTTTTATTAAAAAAAAAAAATTAACAGTGAAATCAAGTTTCATCTTTAAGATGGATATTTTTTTTTTTATAAATTGGATATCCAATTTAAGTGACTTCTTCAAATACATATCGATAATTTGAAGATCTGAGTAACCTTAATCCAATGTGTAAGTTTTCAATGAGTGACATCTTCTAATTGGACACAAATAATTTAATTTTAATAAATTGAGAGTACTTTTAATCATACGAAAAAAAAAACACATGATTATAATATTTATTTAGGTCATCTATTTTGATTTTATAATCATTATGTACATTTCAAGTAAACGTCAAACATAAGTATATGACGAAAAATTTACTTTGCCACAAATTTACTTACAAGAACAAACTCAGTTGTTTTAACTTCAAAACAATATAATAATAACATAGGTGGTTATTGAGATACAGCACTTCACACATCATAACTACCGTTACTGTCTGAATGACAGATCGTCAAAATGATGAAGTAATTTTCTATATCGATTAAGAGGGCATATGTCAATATACATACCATGTTCAAATTTTTGTAGAATGATAAATTTTGGTAGAGTGATATGGATATAAGTTAACCAAATGTGTCAAACTATCCTAGTTAACATTACATTACAACTTCATTGTTATCACTGCACTTTAGCAATAGGCATACTCTTAGATCTTATTAATTTTCTTGATTGCCCTTTTTTCACATTTGACTGAAGGTGACAGCATGTGATTTCCACGCGGCTTTTAGTTGAACAATTTTTTAATAAAAAATGATTGTCAAAATGTTATCGTGTAAACAGAAAAATTGATTTACAGATCCGACAGTTTTGTCAATAAGCTTTATTAGAGTCGTTATGTCAAAATAATCTGAATGTAAAACATATGAATGAATAAACAGAAACAACAAGATGTAAGAAAATTTTGACAGTTGGCAAATTTCGTGCTGATATTTTCTTTGATCTATTAAACGCCACAGATCTAGTTTGCGAAGAAAATTTAAACTCTAGAAGCATCTGGCTGATGAAAGATAAAAATAAATACTTTTCTTTTAAAATGTTTATTTATTATTGATTGAATGAATGATGAATATGTAATGTATACATCACTTAACCCTAAGATATGCTGGAAGGCAGTTATTTGAATGCTGGAATTCTGAATGAATCAACTGTTGATGAATCTACAGAATCTTGTCGAGGAATGCTACAATATCGACTGGGATGTGGGATGGGATACCACAAGAATTATTTTGATGTACACAATTGTTTTTAATATTATTCAAATATAGATTATACAAAACAGAAGAAACATGCAAATAACATCGCTGTTTTAGTATGACCCATTTACAAGAATAATTGCTCAAAAGTTTGAAGAAAAGTCAATGGATTCTTAAATCAGACAATAATTTTACTTTACGTTTTTGATTAATATATCCGTAATTAAAATCAAAATTAAAGTTCCATTTGTAAATGAATAAATTAAATATACCTACCAACATTCAACAACATTTTTATGAGAACGTAAAATTGGAATCTACGTTAAAAAAGAATGATGTGAAGAGTAAGGAAAAGACACAAATGAGTCAAACTCAAAGACTTAATTATTATTTTTATCAAAGAAACAAAAAAACTTATTTCTTTTGAAAATTAATCAGGTTTCATTTGCTTCTTAGGTCGCGTGTGAATTATATAAGATTTACGATCAAATTTTATCGGAGTTTGAATTTCGCATTTCCGCGTATAGATTCACCCTGATTCACTCAAAGCACGAGCAATGAAAAACTTTGCAATCAATTATTATAATTAACTCAAAAGAAGAGATAAATTGTCCTAAATTGTTTGGTTTTTATTTAAAATAAAAAGAAAGAAATGATTAAGTAAGAGCAAGGTGGCCAAACTGATAAACTCTTCAAAGAGATTAAATCTATTAAAGACTGACGTCCTATGAAAATTTCAAACTACAGTTAAATAAAATTTGCAGTTAAACGTCACCTCTTTATCTTAACGACAACAACAGCTACTTGGCGCTACGTAAACAAATCACATATTATTACTACTGACATTGTCCGTCAAGTTTGTTGTCCGTGTTCATGTCCAAGATCGGCCACCTTCCTCCAAGCTCTACCAGCACATAACTATCAATGTACATATAGCTAAAGTATATTGTGAATTAGCTAAACCTAAATGTTGGCTGACAACTTTATACGATACGTTTACATCTTTTACTTCCATCTGTCCATTATTTGTCATTGCCCGCTACGATCACCGTCACATCGCACTTGCTCAACGCTGAACGCTGAACGCTGATGCATCAGTGTAATTTTATATAGGTGGTTTGCGTGCTGCGTTCAATTTACAAGACTTAGATGTACACTAACATTTCATTCAGCTGGCAAGTTATTCGCTAGCCATTTAGACAGATGTTGGCCACGGTAACACTTAGGTAACCCCCACCTAGCCTTGGCACAACTTCTTTCAACTGATACGTCTTCTTCTTCTTCTTCTTTTTCTCTTCTATTACTATGTATGTATATAAAATAAGTGAAATGAAAATGGGAAAATAAGAAATAAAATAAAACAAATGTCTTGAGCCACCAAACACACTTCATGAATCATGACTTCCTAGTTTTCACTTTTCCATCATTTGGCGCGTATAACTTTACAAACTACGATTTGCACTTAAAATAAAAACAAACAGTAAATTCATATAACATTAATCTAACCGAAAGAATATAATTTGTATGTCTTGATGTTATTGTCCTAAATGCGTTCGCAAATATTTGTCTAAACTGCAATATTGTTTTTATTGTAAATTTGCCGTAAAAATACGAAAAGTAAATAATATGGCGTCTGCAATGACAGGTAGGTGTACACTGCACATTGCATACAGTTACTATTCGTTGCAATCCACGATAACACGGTGACATTTGAAAAATACTAGTAATTGCTCACGCCAAATTTGAACTTTTGTTGGATTAAATGGTTGGTTGATTAAAGATTCTATTTGCTGCCAAAAATGTTTAACACATAAACACAGACTAGACATTTATGCAATGATGTGTCGATAAGTTGCTATTTAGCTACGGTTAAAATGACATTTATTTGGAAGGGTTTACCGTCTGTAGCGTGTGCGAATTTCTCAATGAATACTTTCGTTTTTAGACACCAGAGTGCATTTGTCTACATTTAAGGAAGAGGCAACAGCATTGACTTTAGTCGATGACATTTGATATGACAAATAAGTGTTAAATTGCAACAAGGTGTTTGACACTAGGTACAAAACTTTATTATTTTGTTTTATTTTTTACATTCCTTTGGATCAATTTCAAGTGAGTCTCAAAATGGGAATATTTGTCATTTCGTCAATATACCACATTCCTTATAACCATTAAGCCACCATACTCTGTAATTAAGTAGGTACATATCTAGCCAATGTGTTTAGGTTACACATGATGATAACGACGACGACGTTAAGGTTTGCAATAATGAAACCGGCTTTTAAAAACGTTGACAAAACCACTGAATGAACCGTGAACATTGTGCTAAATTGAATTCATGAATCCATTGAGCTGGATGTTGAATTGATTGGTGTATTGTTTCGGTCCCATCATCCAGCGGCACTGTTGAGGTAGATTTTGAATCAAGTGGTAAACCAAAAGAAGACTTTTTAATAAAATGACGATGAAGAGGTTAACCGCATTAATTTATTACATACTTTTAAATTTCGTTTATGAAACTCTGAGAAAAAAATTGATAATCTCTTAACAGGGAGCCAAAGATATATGGTCCACTGTCAAAGAGGAACAATAGGCTTAATAAATTTATTTGTTACATTTTTATATTTTCATTATGAAATGGCTACTTATAGTTAATGAGCTTAAAAGAAACTCCATTATATTATATAAAAAATACGTATCAAGGTAGCGTGAAAAAAGTAGACCGAATGATTTTTGAAAACCTTAAGATAGTCAATCTTCTAACTAACGACTGACGAATGAAGACGCTTAAGGGTCCATGTGGTGTTACCTTCAAATAGATTTATTCAAGGGCTTATGTCAATCTTCAAATGCCCATGAGCACTTATTTTATTTTGACGTTTGGATTTTTTTTTGATTTATATGGCTTATTTTCTAATTTATCTTGTATTTTTTTCGTTCAGTACGAAGCATCAAGTTTGATATCACTGCCAAACAATTCATGAGTTAATATAAAAAAGATCTGATGTACTACTTACTCTAAAATAAAGACAGTTTTGACAGTTCCTACTACTGCACAACTGACCTAATTTTTATCTATGACAGTAATGACATTGGAAACAAGTTGACGTGAAATAAAATAAGTAGCCTTAAAAAAGTTATACCTGATCAAAATCTAAGAACGAGACCTATCAAATCAACTGTCAAAAAAAGATTCTAAAATAAAATGTATTAAATATGTGTTATGTCGTTTTCAATTGGCAATCTGGAAGCAGAAAAAAGCATTCTGAAAGCGTTCAATTGGGCAAAAGTGACAGTTCTGATTCTGAAAAAGAAGAGATTTCTTTTCTGGATTTGAATTCAGAAGCAAAAACAGAATCACTCACACATTCAAAGATTTTAAATGTCACACTTGATAAATGTCATATTTTTTGAATTAACAAATTGGGCGAACTGTGAAGTGATTGCTTGAAATTAAAATTGAAATATAAATAATGGAAAATAATATTGAAAATATCTTAACAATAATTGTTCCTAATTTGTTTCGTACATAAATACACATATGTAGTTAAAACATGTCACACTTTACAAATACAGTTACACTGAACTTCAAATTTTTCAGAATTCAGAAAATTGTTCAATTGGGATTCTGCTTCTACTTCCAATTCCGGATTGCCAATTAAAAACGACATAAGAGAATGTTTTTTTTTTTTTTTGAGGGATTATGACATTTAGGAAGACATAAAAGTTGTCTGGCATGTAAATATAAAAGGGGGATCCAAACTCTTATGATGGGACTTTACCTTAGTTTTTCCAAATGAAATCTCAACTAGATCTAGCATATGGACAAATTTTGAAGTTTTATTATTTAAAAAGCACGTATACGCCCCCATACACAATTATTGTTTTACCTTGTTTTTTCAAAGCTTTTACTTATGGTCATATCCGCCCTCATTAACTTCCAGACACAAAAGAACTTTAAGAAATCATCTTGTACTGTACATATTTGAAATAGCAAGAGAGTTTCCAATATTTTTTTTTAAATTAATCTAAAAAAAATTGTCGAACAAATGTTTTCACGTTTTAGTTAAATACTAATCAATTTTTAGAAATGCCAATCAAATTCAGAGATTTCTAATTTCTAACCTTGAGCAAAAAAAACTAATTTTATCTATAGAATAATTTTATTCTTATCGTTTTTAATGATGCATGACATTTGATAATTACTCTAAGTAATAATTTAAATTGATCACGACACAATGAAGATGAGCTTGCTAAACCTTAAAACTTAACATATTATATACAAAAATCCCAAACTTTAAATCACAATTAAGGTAAAAACTAATGATACAATAGAATGGTTATATGGAAAACCACAAATCCGATGGGTTTTTATCTTAACGCAAATGCATCATAAGGAATTAAGTGCTATTGTATAATACATAACACAATTTAATCAATACTCGTGTGTTTGATAATAAAAATAGATATAAAATCTATTAATTAATCATTACTTTCACATTATACATTTTGATGAACATTATTAAGTAAAGTCACAAAATTTATTTATTTTTCATTTATTTATGCAATTTTCTAATTGAAAGCCGACACAAGTTGTGTATGTTTTATCTCAGTTGAATGTGACTCATCGACATGTGATAGATACATTGATCAATTTAACATGTAACTGATATATGATTGTATGTACTCGTACAATGTACATATTTTTATGTGATTGATTTTACAAAACTTCAAAAATTAAAAAGCAAAAAGTCGAAATAATTTTTGAGAAAGAACATTAAGTGGTCATTAAATACAGTTTTTTAAATGTGACATTTTGGCACAAATAGGAACACTAAAGAGAACGTTTAGTTTGTTTTTTAGTTTGAATAGTGCTTTTGTATCTTGACTTGAGACGTTTATCATTTTGAACTCGGATCAGGAAACTGAGCTGTCAAGTTTTGTTGCGTGCTTAATAATGAGCTCAAAATAAAATGGCCGAGCTAATGGAGCAATAAGCTGAACGCAGCTAACTTCACTTATTTCATGTTATATGACAGAGATAGATGGATTCTGACAGTTCAGTACTTTAGAGTGTTTTATAAATAAATCATAGAGCTCTGATCAAACTCTACTTAGAGATTACTTGAAGAGCTCAGACATTGCTCTGTGTCCTGTTTAAAGCTAAAAAACAAAGTTTGTATGTTCCTTGACCTTGTCAGAAAGTCAGTAAAAGCACTCTTGCAAACAAAATGGTGATCCAATGTTCTGTTTTAACTAACAGTAGAATAAATGCTTACATCCTATATTAAAAACATTTGACAGAATTCAGCATGATGTCTCTTTCTCTCTTTTTAATACACAAATTATTCAGATTGTTTTCAAATAGGAAACGTACAAAATAAATAATGGTGTGCCGCAGGGCTCTATTTTATTTCCAACACTATTTTTGTCGTCTTCGTGTTATATTAATTAGTGTTCTACTGTTTAGAGTTTAAAATCCATTTTATTATTTTGACAGATGTGAGCCTTTTTATATTTTTATTTGTAACTTCAAATCTTAATTCTGGTATTGCAGTCGGTAGTGAATAATAAGCTCATTAAATCTTGATCTAGATAGAATTTTTTTTTTTAAATTAAGGAAATTAAAAATTCTTCAAAAGAGTTAATCTAGTTTTATCAATAGAAAAACTTTTAAAATATGTAAATATTTTAATTAGTGCCAATGGCCGCAAGCATAATAATGATTACTTGATCGATCTGGCTGATAACTATGACAGTTTTTCACAGTTGATTATTTATACAGATGTGAACTGAAATGAATTGATATAAACCGTTAAATAAATATATCCTGGCGTTAAATAATTCATTTATTCAAAATTGAATAAACCTAATTTATCAATGTTCATATACCACACTTGATTTTCGAATAAAAATTAATCAAAAACACCATTAAAATTGGCCAAAACAAGAGGGTGGCATCAACCTTCATGTTATCAATTTTATTGTCAAGTTAGCATAAAACAACATTCACCGCTTGAAAAGCGATTAGTTTTATAATAATTTGTCACTAATTAGTCGTGAATTACTTCTGACAGTTTGAGTTTAGTGGTTTCGTGTTTTTTTTATGGGTTTTTAGTTTTATTTCCGTGTTAAAACAGTTTATACAAATGAATCCCAAATGGCATCACAAAATTCAAAATGCCAGAACTAATTAATGGCTAATTATATCTACCTAAACCACTTTTCAATTGGTGAATGTTGATTGATTTAACTTGACGTTATTTCTTTTTGTATCGTGAATAGTTTGCCCACAACAATAGAATTGCTTCCACATGTTGGGTTCATTCAACTGCAATTTAGTACTAGATTTTTATAAATATAACTTTGAATGCAAACATGAAATTAATTTTGACAGTTTGCCAATCAAATATGAAAAAGTTTCCCCTTGACTAGTTTATAACGTAAATTAAAGTAGGAAAGTAACGTCATGTTGTCCCGTTTTTCACAGATAATTTTTGTTGTACGAATTTCACTCAAAATCTGTGAGTTCAGCGAAACAAATTCTAGTACTGACTTTTCAGCTGTCAAAGTATAAAATAAGAACGTTCTACATTTTCTCAAGAATAAATATTTATATATTTAAATAAAAATTCATTTTCAGATGACATGATCATTTTAGGTCAAAATATATTGTGTGAGAGAAGAAATGACTACACCTCAACATAATCGCGGGAAAACAAAATTAATGGATTTCATCATCAATTCAAGTTGTTCGTCTTAATTTGCTCGTGTGAATTAAAGAACATCGCACTAATTTACTTCCAATGGCCTTGATGTTAAAGAGCAGCTCCTTGAGATTGAAAAATAAAACAACAATGTATCTTCTTTACCGTCATTCAATTTCGCAAGTGGAATAATTTACAACATTGTTTTTTTTTCCCAATTTGTATTTCTTCTTTTCGAATTTATGGAACTGAACTTTGCTTTTAAATCGTAAGTCTTCCATTCAACTGTCATTTTAACTGTAGTTTTTGTATAAAAAAAAATGACCATGAATATACATAAACAACGGTAATTTAAATTTAAACCACAGATTAAATCTTTGATTTGAAATAAATTTACTAAAAATAAAATGCGTTGTTGGTCGGATGATTTTGCAGTTTAAATGATTCATAAATATATTTATACATAAAAAAATATTATACAAAAGATAAAAACTAGACGTAGAAAAGCACCCTATAAAATTTGAGCCAAAACAAAACGTTATACATAATTCAAAATTTATAATTTATGACAACTTCAAAGTTCACTGAATCCAAGTTCCATAAAATGATGAATAAGATATAAATTTAATTTCAACATTTTTATGATTTTTAATTCCGCTCTATGATAATGTCTTCATTATGAGGTCACATTAAAATGATCTGCAGTAGATGGGTTCGTAAATGTACTGTTTACCATGGTGTAATGGCGTTGAACAGTGGATTCGAATAGCTTCAAAAATGGACTAAAATTTTAGTAAGTTATAAATGGAATTGTGCACCATTTTGATAACAAAAAATTATTTTACATATAATAAGACGATTATAATCATCTGACGTTTTAATGCTTTATTTCGATCACATTTAGTAATTTATGTAAATACGACAGGGAAGTGAAAATTGATCAAACGTCAAAATGACGCCTCAAAAGTGTCCAATGTGAACATCGTCTAATATTTGTTAAAAATACGTAAGCATTTTTAATACATACATGTATAATTTGGCAATATCTAAAAGATTTATAAAATAAATATTTAATTTCATTGTTAATATGCAAATGACTTTGTCCCACACTTTACAACATCACAGTTTCTCGCTCTTTGACAGTTGTTAGCCGTAGCCGTAGCCGTAGCCATAGCCATAAGCCAAGACAAGCCAAGCCATGATGGCTGATGGCTGATGACTGTTAAATACTCAATGATTAATGCCAGTTATTGACCCTTTAAGCAAAATAAAACAAAAAAAAAAAGGTGTGATGCGAAACGTTTTCCAGACTATAAAAACTGTTATTTTTCATCTTGAATGACGTCGACGAACGTTAAGTCTTGTCAAAAGTCTTCTCAACTTCATTCGACTTTAATAATTGTGGTTTTTACAAATTAGATCCGCGCCTTAGGTTAGGTTGGTTATTTTACAAAAAATGCTGTGCGACAGCCAGATTAATGGCAAATGGTTTTACATTTTACTTTTAACTTTTTAACTTTTAAACGTGTGAAATTGATCTGACTCTCTTTGACGTTTGAAAAAATCTATTATGCTTTGCTTTCACTATGGAATACCTAAATAACGTATAGATAGATACATTATGGTGATTTTATTATTTTATTTGAATAAACAATTGAAATTATACTCGAAGAAGAAGAAACTTTTTTAGTTCTTTTTTTTTTTAATGAGGTCTCTTCATTTTGTTTGTGTATAGAAAATCGATAAATGCCAAAAAACAAAATTTCTTGGTAAGTATTTTGAAATAGAAATAAAAGTTTAAGCTTGAAGGTTTCGAAGGTATAATTTAGCACACACACACAGTCTGTTTTTTTTTTTTTTTAGAAGCGAAAGTACATAATTTGCAACTATGCCAAATAAGTGTGTCACAGAAGATTGGCTTACTTAAATAAATCATCATTTAAAAATTTTCTCTAAACTCGGTATACCCATAAATTTATTGTATTTATTAATTACATGTTCATTGTGCTAATGAATTTAACTTGTAATTTTATGTGTAATACAAATGGGGTGATCGATTTTTAATACTATGGACTTTGTATTCGTTAACATTGACCTAGTTAACAGGGGATCCATTCAACATATATTTTTCATGATAATTACGGTCTTTAAAGAGAAATTAATTGTATGCCAAAAACATAGTTTCGACATATTTTCGATATCTTAAATTGGAATCCGATCTTAGTGCTGAACAATTTTTCTAAACAATTTAAATTTTAAGGAGTAGATTTTTCATTTATAAATTGTAAGAGAATTCAAAAATTGTATTCCAATTATATAATTTTCCAATATTAAAATCAATAATAAGTGCCACCTGACTCGAAAATCTGTTCTGCTATTATGAATCCCTATTGTGAAGGATTTTTGTTTACATTTCGTTTACAATTTTTACAAAACCGTTTACTGATACTGGATCTTGTAGCAAACTATAAGATCATTCTTCATTCACAGTAACAATTATTTCTGTTGATTGAGATACACAATACCAAAACGAAAATTTGTCGATACTTTGGACTTTTGTCGAATTGAACATTGTATGAAAGACTCAATAAAATCAAATGATCAGTACAAAAGTCCATCAGTTGTCAAATTTTCATTTCAACTTTATTATCCAAAACTGACATGTAAGAATTTTGTTTAAGTTGTCCAATCAAAAGCCGTAAATCACTTCAGAATTTTATTTAACATCCATTTCTTTTACCCACGCGACAAAAGTTATTTACAATTCCAAACATATCTTCATATGTATATGTATGTATTTATGTATATCAAAAAGTTTATATATTCAATGATATTGTGAAATGATTCCATTAACCACAGCTTTGGAATAATATCAACAAGTTATTTTTAATGTTATTCTGACTTGAATATAAGAATTATTTTTAACTAATTTATGAGTGACCTTATCTAAATTCACTCGAACGTAATGTAAACTGATCTCAAAGTTGAATGGACGAATAAGAACAAAAATTCTACGCGACATAAGATGTCAACACTTTTTTTTTCAAAACCAAATCGTTAAAAATAAAACCGGAGATTTTATAAAATTATTAAATCCGCAGCCATTCACAATTTTATTAGTATCTTTGTATATTTTTAAAGTTCACTTAAATTCTGGTTGTAAAATTTGTAAATATATTTATGTAAATTTAATAAAAGTCGAGGATGAACCAGTTGGTGCACAAATTTCTTCTTTTTTAGTTGGAAGCGAAATTGATTGGAATTTGCTCATCATCAAATTCTTCCATTTATGGGTCACGACATTGAATGTAATAATTTTTTGATCGAAATTGGGATCAAACTCCATTCCCAAGTTGAATTGGTCAGGTTGTGGTCTGCGAAAACCGGAGTTCTTCTTCAATGTTCACGTTGCGAAATTAAATGGGTCAGATTCTTCTGTAAATTGAAATGTGTGGACGGATGGGGTATGGGCACATTATTCACTAAAACATTTTGAATTTATTTACTACATTGCAAAGGATATTTATGAAGACAAAAACAGCACATTAAAAAAAAAAAATCTGAATATTTAAGAATGTCATTCGACGCTTAATAGCCAAGTCACAATCTCGTGTTTGGTCTGTCCGGCTGTGGCGTCTCGAATAGAATAAGCAATGCACATATAAAGCTAAATCACAATATAGCGTTAGGTCGGTCGGACATTGACTTTTCGAATAGAAACTATATATTCTTATGAGGCAATCCGAAATACTACCTCAGACGTTGCTATGACCTTATATCGTAAAATCGTAAACGCCCGAGCAAAGCAAAAGTAGATCTATTTTCTATTCGGTCGGGCGTTTGACAGCTGAAAAACTATTTGTTGTTTATTTTTGAAAATTGAAATATTTTCTTCTTTTTTTACATAAAATAAAAGAAAATAAATTAAAAGTGCCAACCTCAAATGCGTTTTTTTTTAGTTGTCGAGATATCTGGAGCGAAATTTGTTTCTTTATTTTGTAAATACTGTTTAATTTGTGTGAAATGTCAGTGAACGCTTGAGGTTGAATTTCGTTTTGTAAATTCTAGGGTCGAGCTTTTTGAAATACAAAATCGTAAAAACAATCAAACGCGCGTCAACGCCGGACCGACCTAACGCGATATTGTGATTTAGCTATAACGCGATATTGTGATTTAGCTAATACTCTCATTAGGCTTTATATCGTAATATCGTAAACGTCAGACCGAAGCAGAAGTAGATCTATTTTCAATTTGATCTGGCGTTTGACACATGAAGGGCTATTCGTTCAATTTTTTTGTTTTTAATTTTGGAAATTGATGGAATTTTTTTTTCATTTAAACAAAATTTAAAAAGACTTATAACTCAAAATTAGGTACTTATCAATTATAGAAATTTCAGTCAAAGCTCAAGTTTTGAAGCTTTTTGACACATAATAATTAAATACGATCAAACGCCCATTAACGCCAGACCAATCGAAAGCGATATTGTGATTTTGATATAATATGTAATGACAACTACGTATTTCAAAAGATATCGCTCCACAACTATGACAGCAAGCACTACTTGTCAAAGTTTGTTAATTTCTATTGGAAAATCGTTTTTAATCTTAATCAATAGTTTTTACAGAAGCAGAACTCTTAACAATGACAATTTTGACGCTTTAGAATCACTTTTAACTGTTTATTCCAAACTTCAAAAATTATATTTTTTAACCATTATGTTTAGATAATTTAAAAAAATGCCACTTAAGTGTTCAAATTTCTATTTCAGGACATGCTTACTTGTTTTTTGTGTTTCCCTTTCCAATTACCTTTCCAATTACCTTGCTACTGGTAAGTAAGTTAAACCTAAAGATTTCCTCAACACCACTTCCTTCAGCGAGTAGAAAAGTTCAGTTAATGTTAGATGAAGTGATAGAAGTTCGTGGAATCGGCTTGTTTGAATCGACTAGTGTACTCCTTAAAATTTAAACAAATTAGTTTGACTTATGTAAATTCTTTCGACTGAATTCTAAAAGATGGATAAGAAATAATAAGGACACGCGAGATCTGGGGAACACGATGGGATAGAAGGTCTCATTTTCGAGGTTGAAAAGCGTTGTCATGCTCTAGAGTATAGGTTGACTTTATTGTGTCCCGAATTTGGATATTTCAAAAACGACACGTAGTTTTGGAATCATCTATTGACACTTAGTTGCACACCACACATTTCTCCCCAAAAAAAAACTCAACGAAGTTGTTTTTGCAAATATTTAAAAACAAGTCATTCACCATTATAAACCTCATTTTAGACAGGAAACATGGAATAGTGCGTGTTTGAAACTAAAACCCCAAAGTGGTGTACCTACCTTTAAGAGACAAACATCAAATCACATGAAAGCAGAGCAAAAATAAAAATGTAATATTTAATTTTTCCATTTTATTATAACCGCACAGAAAAATGACGACTGATTTTTCTAAAAAAAATAATTCAAAAAACAAGATCATAACACATCTCAAAACGCGTTATTGGACAGGTCCTCTTTTCTTCTTCTTCAAATAGCCTACTTGTACTTAAAAGCAAAAAAATTAGATCAATATAGGTTGCAATGAGCACATTTTTACGCCAGACAAGGTGTTATGCAATCGACAGTCATTAATAAATTCAATAAAAAAACACGTTAATATTGAAACTTAAGTTAATAAGTTACTCAGGATGTCAAGTCAAATGGATACCGATACCGCCAGCAAAACTGTTAAATGGAAAACAACTATAAGTGATCAGACGAGTTTAAAAAAAAAAGTCGAAGTGTAACGACAGCCTTAAATATCATGACAAGTTAAAGAAAAAATCAACTCACATCATCATCGTGATGATAAAAAGATTATTCCGTTAATTGAGTTATGATTTAGATTCCAATTCACATTTTGATGATTTTTCTTTATAATTGATTTTATTTCTTATATTAAGCTGATTTATTTAGTTTATATTTCCAAAATGGGGTACACACGCTTGTTAAGGTTGATATTGAACTTGTTTCGACAGCGGAAACGCCATTGTGTCTTGAGGCACATCCGGATATCAAATTATTGGCGTTAGATTTTCTAAAAATTGTTTATTTTTTGATATAAAAATACAACGTTGCCAATAATTTGGTAAGCAAATATAAAGACAGCTACCATGTCTTGTTAATTGCGGTTCAATCAACTTAACTTTAGTTATAATGTCTAATAGTAGTTTGAGAAAAGTGTAAATGAGAGTAAATTGATATTTACAACCGTTATCACTGTCGTTTATGGAATAAGTTGATGAAAAACCAAATATACTCGTAATAATAATAATTATGGATTAAGCCATTGATTGATGACAAGTAGTTTAAGCAATGTAGATTAAAATCAAGCCTATAAGCATGTCTCATTTTGAGTAAAATCGAAAAGATTAATTTCTCTTATACTTACACCCGTGTGCACCAAAAAGTCTTAATAATCTCCTGGGTTTATCAATACTGGACTCGCAGGCAATAAATTTAATATTACTCCGTCTGTTGATTTATATTAAATTTATGAATTTTTTAACATGCATCACTTATAGATCATGGTGTTCAAGATTAAATTGAGTGTTAAAAAAATTTAAAACGAAAACAGAAATTGCATTCTATAAAATGGTCACAATGGATTTTTCGCTTTAGTTAAATTATAAAAATAATACAAAAGTTTCATAGTTGTTTTTCAAATCAAGCTTAAGAACTGCATCTTAATAAATAATAAGGATAGTCTTCAATTAACCAGGCTAAAATGTTTGTTAAGTACACAACCACTTTTTGGGATTTAAAAAAAGGCAATTTGCTTTGTAAAAGCTTGAAACTATAATTTTAATTATTATCATTCTTTGTTTAAAATGCAAACAATATTAAAAGAAAAATAGAGTATTTTAGATTAAATTCAATTTACTAAAAACCTGATGATTTTTGTTGAACAGTTTTTGAAACAAATACATTGAATAAACATTTTAAATATGTAGATACTAGAAGATTTTTAAGAGATTTCAATGGGTTGATTTTTTTTTGTAAAAAATCGGAGTTTTTATTTTAAAAGATCACAAATTTAAATTTGTTGCTCCAGAAAAAAAGATTTAAGACTGATACCAATTAGATTATCACGTTTTGACGAGACCTAAATAGGCAAATGTCTTGTTTAATTTCGTGGTCAGCCCTATTTCTCATTACTTTTTCTCAAAAAGGAAGTCAAAAATGTATACTACTACATGAGTCGAGAACGGCTGGCCGGATTTTGCTCATTTTTCTGTTTTTCGTAAACGTTGAAGATTGAAAAATCAAAAATTATTTTTTTGTACAAAATTTTGTGTGTAATTGTACCCGAATGGCATTTCTCATAAAAATTCTTAGCAAAATGTTGTTCGTAATGTCACGTGTTGTTGTTGTAGCCCAAAAATTGTTGTCAGACTCAAACTTAAACTGTGTTTTTTTATCACTCTGAAGTTCATCTTAAGGCGTTAAATTGGGGCGAGACGAAGTTCACCGCGTCCGCTAGTATCGTATATGTAAATCACGCTATACAGTCTTCAAGGCTTAATTATTTTACTACCCTGAACTGCAGCAACAAACCATATACCATTTAGTCATGCATTTAACTATCTTTAAAATTAAGAAAAAACTTTAAATTTTCAGTTAATTTCATCAATTGTTTCGAATTCGAATAGGAGTTTTATAAATGGTATTTTTATGCGTCCATTTTTGTACAGCTTCTGAAACTGGCTAATATTCAATATTCTCAAAAACTGCGTAGACATAAAATATTGATCATTTCGATAGCCAATTTATTTAACTATTAAATTAAATCGAGGTCGTTATTTTCTTAGATTTTTAAATCAGCTCTAAGGTATCTAACTAATTGACTCTTTTTATGTTGATTACAAATTAATTATTTTCTTGTTCAACCGTTTCCTTTTTTTTCATTGTATATGTATAAACATATTTATGTGTATATCTTCTTGAGAGTAGATTCAAGTTAGCTTATAATTTCTTGCATGCAAGTAAAATTAAAAATAATTAAAATGCTCATATGAAAATGTATATTTACATTATTGTTGGGCTAAATGAAATCAAAATCATAACGCCAAGAGGTTTACACCTGCCAATAAATATGGGCATATATGTATACTATACAAGTTATAAGTTTTCAGAGAAAAAAAAAAAACTTCTTTATAAGAATCGAAATAATCAAACTTGTAACCAAGTTGATTCAAGCATATCTTAAAATTGCATTGGGATTAATTTTACTAATCACGTAATGCAACAGGATGGAGAAGTAGATGCAAAAGTGATAAGCTTAATGATTATTATTTAATAGAAATTAAGTTTATAAATTGATTATAAAAAAAAATTGTTTTTTTTTTTTAACAGTGATAAGGTTTAATTGGTTAAAATTAGGTTTGTAGACCAGATCGGCTTACCACTTTATTCTACAAAATCAGGGCTACCAAAGTTGGTACTAAAAGAGAATTCATACAAGTGTAGTCGCTGTAATTGTATATGAAAATGTGACAAAAAAGTCAAACTAAAGAAGTAGCAAAAAATTTGTTATAAATAAAATCTTAGCTTTCCTTTACAAGATTATTTAATCTCCGTCACTAATCATGCATGATTTGACATTTTGACGTTTACTAATTTGGCACTGGATTGTTAGTATCCAATAATCCATTATTACTATCCACTATCCACAAAGTTATGAATTTCAGTTTTGGATTAAAGCTATAACATGGTCCAGACAAAAATTGGAAAACTGTTTTTGCTTTCAAAGCTCGAGTTCTAAGGCCTCTAAATTTTTTTTTCGGGTCAATTGACAATTTTGCTGTCATTATGAAAATTACGAATTTGAATAACGAATAAAATAACTAATTAATTTCTAATTAAATGTAATTTTACATTTTTTAAAATTTCTCTGCTTTGCTTACTTAAAACATTAAAAGAACTTTGTTTCTAATTACTTTCACGCGTATCTGTTTGTAGATATTTTTTGTCATCAACTATTAATTTCTTAACTGAAGATACTTAAATTCTTTTTTTTATATTACTAATAAATGTTTTAAAGGTAATTTACTTTGTTTTTTACTTAAATTAGTCACTTTAATGATAAATTTAAGACTTAAGATTTAAAACTCATAATTTAATGACTTATTAAAAGTCTTATGACTTGTTAAATAAATTAGTTTTAATTTTTAAAAGACTAGAAAGAAAAGAAGAAAACATTTAAATTTTTTATTTGGAAGTTTTATGGTTTTTTATTCAAAATGTATGTAATTAGTTTTCGATAAAAAATAATTGAATTTATCATTAGAAACTATTGAAGAAATTCATTTTATTAATTAAAGAGAAGATTATCTGAATTATAGAATTGAAGCGTTTGGGTCAAAATCTGCCCAATTCATGTACCTACAACTACCACACTATAAATTGTTTCAAAGTTTGAAAAGTTGGGTATTTGTTCAAACTTCCGGTTCTACAAGCACAATCACCTGACGCATGTCACCTGGCATAGCTCTAGTCAAAAATATTTGACTTTGCGAGCCAAAAATATTCTAAAACATAAAAAATTACCTAAAAAGCAGTTCTAGAAAAAATGTTGATTTAATATCAAATAGACTCCAATTTCTTGAAGAGACCAATGAATTCCACACAAATTATTATGAATTGTGTTTTATTCACTGCTGCACAGCTAGTGCCCTGCACATCTTGTGCAGCATTCAAGACTCAAGTGAATAAAAAGTCAAAGCCAACTTGCTGATATGCGTAAGCTTAGCACACATATGTAACATTAGCAATTTCTGTCAAAAAAGTCAATGGCTACAACCTTAAAAAATTTCAATCAAGGAGTTAACAAATATCCGGAAACAAATGCAGTCTTCAAGCTGAAAACTACGATCAAAACAATTTTCGGTATGTGTATATCCGCGCGTTCTAGATGACCTTGAAGGAAAGACTAGTAAGACCCATATTGGAGGCAACTATAAAACCAAAGAAGGAATCTCGAACTAGATCTCTAGAAATTCTGAAAGAGAATTACAGTTGTTGGTGCATGAGCCAATAGATCAGTCTATTATATCATCGTAGATAAGTCACAGCTAACTGACCTTTCTGCACTGGACAAATTAAAGATTATAAGAATAAAAGCTAGGTATATATTATGTTGACGTGTGTTGCACGTAACGCAAGCATTTATGGTGCATAAATGAATAACCAGATACTCAGCTGTCAAACATGAGTCTAAGATTGTATGACAATCTCATTTTTTTGAGTTACAAAGTTACCCAATTGTCAATTTCGTAGAATTTTTCTTATAAAAAACTTAATTTTCAAATATCACCGCTATTCATGCCTAAAATTTTATGTTCTGACATTTTCCGACTTTCTTGTCAGGAATTTGAAAATGTAGATTTTGTCATGGTCATGTGTTCACGTGGTTCTTTAGAGTTTACTGTCTAAAGTATTGAACCATTTATCTTTACTCTTAACTGAAAACAATTTTAAATGAAAAACACAAACCAGTTAACGATATTAAAATAATTGGTAATTAAAAGATACACAATTTAATCAAACAAACAGACAAAGTATAGTTTGGTCAGCTAAATATGACAGTTTAAACGATGACAACTGTAAAAAGAGAGGCACTTTTTATCATAGTACACCACAACAAAGGTTTTCAAATTTGAAAGTAGAGGAATTAATTTAAAAACAGAATTATTGAAATATTATCCTTTTGTGAAGGGCTAGGTACTAAAACTTTAAATTATTTTTTGCAAGTATCATATTTTATGTATGGATTAAAATTCAAGCATCCTCTTAAATATAACTAAACTAACCGCAACTGTAATAGTTCATAAACGCACCTTCTCAGGCATTTATAAATTAATGTTAAAGTGTACGCTAAAAATTAGGGGTACAACTTTGTGATTTTAATTTTAATATAACGTTAAAAATATAGAGCAGTGCTAAATAAGTTTAGACATTACAAAACTCTTTCTTAGTCTAGTTCCAAACTAAATAATGCTTTAATCAGTTAAAATGTTTCACTATTATGTTGAGTTCTTTTTTCCCCCATCAGGCGGGGTTTCGTTCAATTTGTAAAGCAAATTACAATGCAACAAAAGTCATCTTAGTTAACGTCTTCACTTTACTCGAAAACCTTTTAGCATTTACATAATCTCCTGCTGTCCTGAAGCCTTACAATACAAAAATATCATTAAAGCTTCTTAGCACATAATTTGTTGGTTTAAAAGCAACAAAAAAAAAATACTTTTATTTGAACACGTTTTATAGTCGTGTGTTAAATAAATAACATAAACATACAAACAAGTAACATGTACTATACATGTACCTTTGTATTTGTTTTCCGTTTCCAGAAAGCCCAACAAATAATACCTATACCTACTCTTTGAAAGAACAAACTGCATTTATTACTCATTACCATAAAAAAATAAAAAATCAAACAAACAAGTTTTCAATGTTCAGCAAAAAAAAAAAAAAGAAAAACTTATTTCATTAACCAAACAATAAACACCGTCACTAAAAAAAAAAGTTAAATTCAAATAAATCTCCAAGAGTTTCTTCTTTTGTAACCAAAAATCTAAAAATTTGTAAAAGCGAACAAGAAATCTTTTTGAGGGATTTATCAAATCATCCGCGCTATATACCCTCGACTCGTATGCCGAACAAACAATAGATTTCGAAATGCCACCTACTTCTTCATCTTTCCTCTGCATCAAATCTAACCATCCAATGGCATACAAACCGCTATAGTTCACCGAAGCAACCGAAGCAACCGAAGACCCAAAGCCGCGCCACTGCTCTGAGTCTGCCGTAGCCGTTGTAGTTTTATGCTCGCAAGCTTTGTTGCTTTTGCTACCGTGATGGATCAATAACAAGCGCAATGAGATACATTTTCGCTGGTTGAAGATACAATCAGCTGGTGCCTACCTAATGGCACTGAGTATCTATAGTTTGCAGCTGAAGCTAGAGTATCTCACAGATACACCATAGAAACACCATCTCAATATCCGTTAAGAGCTTAAATAGCAAAAAATGTGGACAGAAAAAAAAACAAAACTAAATAATACAAATCGTGCAGCGTGTTTTTATGAACCGAGTGACGTTATTTGCTGAGCTAACTTTCTCATCTCAGTACGAAGCAACAAAAACAATCAATGTAACCATGCAACTTCCACAAAATTGTATCAACGAACAATCACATCGGCATGCTTCCGAAAACAAGTTGCATTTTGCACTTCTTCAAAAACTTTAAATCAAGCTCACGGCATGCATGGTGGTGGCGTTGGTGGAGGTGGCGATGGCGACGAACTGTGAGACGATACACGATACGATACTGATCTTCATAATCGAGCACATTTTTATGTGAGAAAAAATAACGAAGGTGAGAAACAAAACAAAAACTAAGTAAAAGAAAAATCAAAACAAAAGTTCAAGGATCCCATAAAGATGAAGATCTAAGAGGTTGTAAGTTGCAATAATTGCAAGACTCGTCTTCACTGTCTTCACTTAAAATCGATGGATTTATAACAATTTTCAACAAAATAACATGCACTTTATCATAATAATTATATGAAGGTCTGAGTACTCACTATTGAGGCTTTGAGCTAAATATGTCGCACATAAATCAAACTATCTGGAAAATACACACCACACCACTTGAAGATACTCGCACTCGATCTTGAATTGCACTTTGGTTTGAAGATAGAATTTAACTACTGTCTTCTGTTGAAGAGTCGATTGGGACAATTTGTATCTTCAGTTTATTTCTTTTTCTTTTTCTGTTTTTTTTTCGCGTTTAGTTTTTTTGTATTTCGCGGAGTGGCTTTTTAAGACCGTACAGTTTGCCGGATAAAAACTTAATGGACCTTCGGCCAGCATGTTACCATTTATTTATGAGACTTACTTTAAGTGCAATGCATAGGCTTGAGCTTAAAACAGGTTTGAGGGAATGGTTCGATTCATACAACAACATGTTGTCAGACAGTTGTGTTTTAAAATCAGTTGCGACCAAAAACATCGAATCATGATCCCATCATGTTTAACTCTGACTTAAAGTGACAGAATTAAGCAAAACTTAGCGTATTATAATCTATTCTTGAATTTATCGTTAGAAGAAAAGATTCATGTCGTTCGGGGAAACAGTTGACAGTTAAATTTATTGGTACATAGAATGGAAAAGAAAACATGGTGAGTTTAATAAAGCATGAGTGTTGTGTTGAATTCGTTGTAATATGCATACTCGAATTTCTAAACAAGAATTAAACACAGCAAAGTTATGATCGAAAAATTCCGTCTTATTTTTTTTTTCTGCACTTCGATAGCGAAATTTATAATAACTGTTACAAATTCTATTAGCTGAAGTGTCAATGCTTTTTTCATGCAGATTTAATTATATTCAAGAGGGAACTCTGGTATATTAAGTAGGAGTAAGAAAAGTTATAGTTTTACTTTTATTTAAGTTAAATTTGAATCCATTAATCCATTTCTAATGAAGGGGTGCCAGTGAGAGAATTAATTCAATAATAGCCCGCTTTTACGGCAGCTGTCACTTTTTAATTTGTCATATATTGACATTTGAAAAACTACGCCATTATACTAAAAATGACGCTGTACACACTTAGCTATAAAAATGGTAAACTTTTTGTAGTCACAGTTAATTCTATTCTCAACGTGTCTCTGTTTGGAGTGGTTTTTGGGATGGGTATGATTCCCAATTTGACTTTTACTTTCTCACTAATATTCAAGATTTTTGGAAACTCTATTAGAGAATAAAGAAATTTAACAAAGTTTTGTACTCTGTTGTGAAATAATGTTGTGCTTAAACTAGCCTTAAAAAACGCACTATTAGGTATTTTTATTTAAACATTGTTTACCGCCAACATTTTAGTACACTAGGATGTTGTTAATTAACAAAGCAACAAAAAAGGGAATTTGGCAACCCTAAATATGTCAGACTTAAAAAGGTTACATTTGTATTGATTTACATTTTTCAAGTTTTTAATGTAGATATGCTGACTTATAAAATTAATCAGAAAGTAGATAATTTTGTTTACAATTAAACGTAGATGACAAAAAATAGTTTTTAATAAGTACCATTCTTTTTACCGAGTGCTTTACTGTTAATGATCAAAAATATTTTTCGGAAAAGCAAAAATAAGTTGGTTATTATTAAAGTTAAGTCATTGACAATGAAATTGAAATCATAGAGGGCATAGTTCAACCATAAACAATAAATATCGACGTTATGATAAATGAAGATATATTAATTCCAACAAAAAATTTAAATCCAATTTTAAATCCTCCCCTGATAGTTTAAGATAATAGTCGGTAATAAATCACGATAAAATCCGTAAAAAAATTTAAATAAAATATCTTTACTTACACTTTTATGTGAAAAATGTTTGATCTGAAAAAATTTAATTCGACGGTTTATAAGAAGGAAGGTTAAACTGCGCAGGGGGATTCAGTAGCCGTTTCAATTTAAAACGAAAACAGTGAATCTAGTACTAGAAGAAAAAAAATTATTATTTGAAAAATATAAAATAAAAAGGTCCTTCAAATCTTCAATTAGTATTTTTTACTGCAGACACACGATGGAAAACGTGGCTGACTGTTATTTTAAAATCAATTTCCACCGCCACAGCCACAGTTTGATTGAACTAGTTTCAGTTGATGAAAATGTCAGTTCACTTTACTGTCAATGGAGATTCCTACAGAGTTAGAAAAGTCTCTTGGATTTATTTCTTTTGCTTGTTCTTTCTTCGATCTGTCTTTCTGTCTTTTAATAAGTTTTTCTGTTGTATCACCTGATAGTCTTAGTCGCGAAGAAAAAGTGTATATCGGATGGCTCTACACTTTTATAACATTTTTTTGGTTACCTGTTTGTGCTTTTTTCGGAAAATAATTGCATAATTAACAAGGAAACATTTTTTTTTAATTATGTAGGTATGTACTTGTTAATAGTGTTGCTGTAGTTCATGGTCATGACTTACATAACCATACAAAGTTTTCATTTTTGAAAAAAAATTACCTGAGTCTAGAACAAAATTCAAAATTTATTGTACGATTTTAAACCAAGAACGTTGGCTTTTATACCAGAAGAGATTAAAAATGTATGTTGAGTCTACCTTTGTCCAGTATGCAATTTTGGTAGAAAAATATAAAATCTAGTCTCAATCTCGTCAAAGATTTCTTTGGATACTCCGAATTCAAAAAGTCACAATAACAATAAAATCCTTTTATAATTGTGTCCAATTTGAATAAGCCAATTCGACAGTTAATTTATCAAAAATATAAACTTATAACATTGCACGAATACCCTTTAATAAAGGCCCATTTTCATAACGTTAATTGTTGTTGAACTTTTGACAGTTTATTTTAACTAAAAGAAGAGCGTGTCCCCTAAGAATTTTGTTGACATATAAACTCTCTTAATTTTTTTAAATGTACATACATATGTATATCTTTACTTTTCGTTTCCGTTGTCCTGCATAAAGTATTTCGATCTTTATATTCTAAATATACATAGTCAGAAGTTTTGAAAAACATGTATTTCTCAAAAAATTTGCCAAATTAGATTGAATACAATAAATTTAACCTCTGGAAGGATTGCAGACGCAAGATGATCAAGATGATCTCTGATAATGTCGCTAATTTTTGGAGTGTCTAATTTGTTGAAATAAGCAGGTTCTCGCGAAAAACTAAATTTTGAACTGTCAAGATCGTTGAATACTTTCACCTGAGAATTTAACTTAAAAAATGGAAACAAATCAAGTCCAACATGTTAAGTAACACTATTATTTACACTTATATGTAAGTACCATTTAAAAAGTGTATCTGGATAAAAAGTTTGGTACTTCAATTCTTAAGCAGATCTCTAAGTAATTTAGCAGACTTTTCTAGTCAACGTCAATTTTTAACAGAAACTTTCGATATTTGGTACTCACCAGTTAGCACTTGCTTGAAAGTCCTTGTACTTGGCAATGTCAATTGTCAATACCCAAGTATGGAGTATCTACAAGTACACGACTTGGTACAGTTACTAATACTTTTATTTTAACATAAAATGTTTCCAGTCATTGTTCATTTTTTTCTAAACGAAGTAATAAAAAAAAACTAAATTTGTGACAGTAAGTTAATTACTATTATTTTTATTAGTTATTTATTTCATTTTAAAATAAGATGCTGTTTATAAATTTGATTTTATATATCTTCATAAAATATGAATTGATACAGTTTACATCAGATAATTCATTTATTTAATAAACAATCATAAGAACGAGTTTAAATAAAACAAACACAAAAGAAAATAAAAAAAAAATTAATAAAACTTAACCAAAATTTTATTTAATCCTTACTTCGTCGTCATTTAATAGTTTTTAAATACATTTTACATACATATACATAACTTCTTACTGTCAAACTTACTCGTTTAGTACTTAGCAACTTCTGATTCAATGATTTTCTCTTTCTTTTCTTTTTTGTTTTGTTTTGTTAAATATAAATGTGTGTCTATGTCTAACGCTCAAAGAAAGCAAAAAAACTAACTGCAATAAATAACCGTTGGTAACAATAATACAATAATATAATAATTAATATTATAATATGAGACATTATTTTTTCTTTCAACATTTTTATGAAAATTGTTTTTTTTTTTTATTTTAATTTTTAATTATATTTTTACTTTATTTTTTGTTTTTTTGTTCTTTAGTAAATTTTACTTTCCACAAATCTCACGATCACAAAATATTATATGTTCCTGTACACAATATTTTTTTTGTTTGTTTTTAAATAAAATTTATATCATTAAATCATTTTTTTGTGAGTTGATTTTTTATTTGATTTTTGATTTTTTCATATACAGTTTTTGTTATACAATAATTTTGTTTTTAATCATTTTTGTTTATTAAAGAAGAAGAAGATATAGGCTGTGACATTTTTGAAAGCAAAGTCTTATAGCTATTTTGTTGTTTTGTATATTTTTGTTGTCTCTTTTTTTATATTTAAAAGTTATATTAGTCTTTATCCTAAATATTAGATTTTGTTGGGTCCACTAACTATTGTATACTGTATTTGATTATACGTTATACATAATTAACACCAATTGTATTGTTATAAAAACGACTTTTGTTTTTTTTTTTTTTATAGCTTAACGAAATAATTATAAAATTCCTATGTTTATTGATAAGTAAAAAAATAAAATATTGTGCAGAATTTTTAAAATTTAAACAAGGATTAATAATGTTTTTACACATCTAAAAATGACATTGATGACTATGAATATGACAGAAAATATACATCGGCGTTTAATAAGCTTTTCTTTGGTTAATTTGTTTTTAAGTTACGCGTCTTATTGTTATTAATTTGATAGATTTTGTATTTGTTATTGTGAAAAATACTTTACTCTTGGGTCAAAATTTCAACTAAACTTCTATTCACAATTTTTTTTTGTATTAAACTTTCGAGACAGACTGTATTATGAAACTTTACTTTAGTATTTGGAAGTAATGACGAACTCAATGCAAAAAATAACATTTAGTTAATATTATTAAGTTTCGTGACACTGACATGCAATATATTGTATTTTTCAGGAAGCCTCACTTGATATTAATAGCCATGTTAGCAAAAAAAAATATACCTCAAACTTCATAGCACTTTTAAATAAACTGTCACTGTATAATATGTTTAACTGCCTGATAAAGACTCAGGGGAGAATGCGGAGGAGTTTTTTTTAACACTTAAAGAACGAAGTAGTAGACTATTCTCCAAACATCTGACAGTTTGAAAGTGATGTCTTATAAATTGTGTTTTCCATTGTCACAAAAATTCAATTTATTTAAATAAACTTTTCGTTTTACATTAATTTGTGATTCTGTTTGACAAAATTTTAAATGAATACACATAATTATGTACATATATAGCAAAATTTAAATTTCGATTTGATGAGATCTGAAATTTAAAAACTACAGGTGTCAAAATCCAACCCAGTTTGAACTAGAGTTCAAGTTCTCTTTCTATGATGATTTTCAAATTAGTCTTGATGAGTCTAATTGTCAAATATGTCATTCAACTTCAGAAATAATTCGGATGTCTTTGTGACAGGAGTTCTTCTTTGGTATAGAGTATTATGTGGTCTTTTTCTTAAATCTGATCAAAATGTTTCAGTTTTCTTGATATACATTCAACTTTCAACTATACAGTTGGAATAACTTATCCAATTTTGATAAAACTTTCTTTGTTACTTTATGAGCAAGTTAGCTTAAATCAAAATATCAGGCAGTGTCAGAATAAAAATAAAAGCATTAGCAATTGTGTTTTTGAATTCTTATTATGCACTCATTTATTTAGATATAAATGTATATGTACTTAATATTGTGCGTAGTCAAGAGAAAACTACTGTTATTTTTGTTCTTTTTCAAATGCAGCTGTCGGTACAACTATTTTATATATAATTTAAACGCAGGCAATAAGTCAAGCCTATAGTTTTGAAAAATACAATTTTCATCTATTTATGTTATATTTTTGTATTTTAATTTTCATTTCGATTTTAATTTATAAATTTATGGAAAATTACAAATTATATTAAAATGTGTACCTACTACTTATTTTTTGTTTTGTTTTTATTTTTTAATTATAAAAGTTAATTATTTTCTTCTTTTTTTGTTTTTTTTTGTAAAATATTCTGGATGTGGTATCTGTACGAGTATAATATCTAAAATTGGATGGGATGTTTTGAATTATTTGTATTAATTTATATATGTATGTTGTTATTATATGAGTTCTGTCAGTACGTTTCCATATGTCTTAATAATTTAATATGAGTTTTTTTTTAATTTTACACTAAATAAATACTTTTTTGTTGTTGATGTAATACAAGCTTTTTCTGACTTCCTTCTATTAAGAATGTTCCTTAACTTACTCTAAGACTCTTCACTAAGCTCCAAATATAAATATACATTGATTTTTTTGACATTATATAGAATATAATTTATAATTTATATATATATGTATGTATGTACTGGTGGAGGGTAGCTTATTTTTTAATATATAGCAAAATTGTAGCATCTTTTAGCACGAGTATACTGACATTTGATTGATTTTATCATAAAGAGTATTTTTTGGATTTTTTTTTATTTTTAAAATTAATTTTCGAGGTGCTGATGGAGGCTATGTAACTCTAATCGGCTGTGACGATGACAGTTTTAGCTTAAATAACTTTTTGCTGTTTGATATCAGTGAGTTGTTTTATTATTATAATTATAATTATAATAATATTTGTTTTTGTTTTTATATTTTTTTATTTATGCAAGCATTTCAAACGATTTTATGATGTAAAACACTATACAAATTATGCTTGAGTGAATTCAGAAGTGGGAATTTTTGTTTTATGTTTTATTTTATTTTAGTTTATTGCCACCACCTTCGGAAATATGTAGATTTATTATTGTTTTTATTATTATTATTTAGATTATTGTTTTTGCTACTTCTTGTTTACATTTTGATAATTTTGTTCTCATTAACTATATTATGTATATTCAATGAATTTTATCTATATAATTTTCATTGGCAAGAAACAATGTTAATCACCTTACTCATTGAGTTTGTGCCATTCGGCAATTTGTCTTCGTGGTGAATTGCATACTTCATTCCAATGATTTAGAGCTGTTCCACCAGAATTGGGACCACCCAGCTCCAGTCGACCGATTACCTGCGAAAGAAAAAAGATAATATTTTGTATTGATCGAGATTACTAAACAAAAATTATGAAAAAAAACATATTGTCATAAAATACAATGTGACATTTCTTGATCAAACTTAATTTGAAATCTCTGCTTTCTAAAATTCTGACAGTTTATTTTTTCTTCTCTAACAATGCATTGACATTTGCTTACGAATGTCAACAGTTTTTAATTGGCGATAAGAATGGAAGTCTTTTTGACATTCAGCTTCAGTTTTTTGATTCCTAACTTAATATCTTCACTTTTTCAAAATCATTTGAACTAAATGTTATACAATGTATCCATAGCTTTTGAGAAAATATGTTTTTGTGATTTTTTGAGTACGAATTTATGAACATTATTACATATTATAACATTTTACTATAGTAACCGTTTTAAACAATTTTCTTGTATTCAAATTGAATTGTGTTAAATCACCATAAACACAACGAGATATTTTGTATGTATAGGGTTGTTAAATTTTAAGGGCCGATGTTGAATGTGAACCACACCTAAACGTCAAGATTTTTTTTATGATGAAAATGGGCGTTCAAATCAAAATGCATATCGTACACTTCGTGATTTTTTTGGTCAATTTATTTATTTTGAGTCCGGTCTTGCGAATGCTGTTCGCTATCGTGAGATGATAGTGAATTTTTTATGACCCGAATTGGAAGATATGGATGTGGATGATATGTGGTTTTAACAGGACGGTGCCACTTCTTGCAACACAGCTAACGAAACAATGACATTTTTGTGCAACAAATTTAATGGCCGTGTTATCTCACTTGGTGGCGATGTCAAGATCATGTGATTTGACGATATGTCAGCAACAATTCAAGAGCTAAAGGATGAGATAATTCGGCACATTAACGACATCATATAGAACCTCAATTATGCTCCAGCGTCATCCAAAATTTGGACCATTGGATGGAATAATGCCACCGAAGTCCCGGCGGCCATTTGGCCGATATTTTGTCCCACACATTTTGAATACATTATAATAAAAAGAAATGACAATAACTTCCTAAATAAATTTGTGTTTCATTCAAAATCAACATGGGCCCTTAAAATTGAACCACTCTTTCCAGGCAACAAGTCAAATGTTGATCGAAATGTCAAAATATTTCCAGAGTTGTCGTGGTCTTTCCAGAACTGCTGCTTTCATTTCACTGAAAAGTGAAAAGACTGGAAAGCTGTCAATAACAGTGGTATTATAAGAATGAGTAAACAAAAGGTTTTTTGATGAAGTAATTTTCTTTTAGCAGTTCTTTTTTATTATAAAAATTGACGTTGTTACGTAAAAATGAGTTTCTTATAAGCGTGTTTTTCGAGTTTCTTATATCCGTTAAATACTGTATTAAAAAATAGCAACTTCCTTGTTAGAGCACTTTTTTTTTAAATTTGAAGCTGATCTGAATTTGAAAAGCTAATTGAATGGATCCGATGTTTCGTGTTTTTCCTAATTTAAAATGAAGTTTCTTAAAATGAATAACTCTATATTCGTTTTTGAATATTGTATTTGACGAGAACAAATTTTTGTATCCCAATATTTAAACGGCTTTATATCACTTACGTTTTTTGAAAGCAGAATTAATTTTTTACTTATACTATTTTAAATTCAATCAAAACCTTTCTCGTTCGTTTATAAAAAAGGATAGTGTTGATCCGATATTTTAATTGTGCCATTAATTTCTCTCCTTGATAGAAATAGAAACTTAAGAACGTTTTTAAATACGTAAACACTTGGAAGAAAAGTATTTTTTCAGATTCTTCGTAGTTTATTTCCTCACAAAATTTCGTTAACGGTCTGAATGCGTTCTTTTGATCAAGATAACGAAAAACTATTGAAATGTTTTAACGGTCAAGTTTAAAAATATTTTTTTCTTGTTATAGACTTAAATATTAAAATATTTCATAAATAAAAATAAATTCATCATGGCAATTGTTCAGTTGTTGTTTGGCTTATTTGTTCACTAAAATTGATCATTAAAATTGTCAATATTAAGGTGAAAAGTAACAACATTTTAAATTATCGAAAGTAAAAATAAAATACACAAAATATTATTTTTACTTCATAGTAAACCACGAGTAAATGTATTGATTATATTCAGCACATAGTAAAGTGCAAATGGTTTTCAATTATTTATAGACTGCTATAAGTTGCTCTACCATGATTAATTTTTATTGCATGCTATTAATTATTCTATTTAATATTGCTCGTTCAGCAAGAAGGTAGAACTATCTATATCTAGTCGTAATTTTAGTTCAATACATGAGTGTAGAAGTTAAAGCCTTCAAGGTATCTTCAGAGCTAATAAAATAGATCTTTTTAAACTCGAATAACATTAAAAAATTTTACATCATCTCTTTTAATAAAAAGAGGATATGGGGGGAGGGGGGAAGAACTAAAATTTAGTACTGTAGATTGTGCTCTAAGGTTTTGAAAACATTTTTTGTGATTGTGACACTTACTCACAAAATCTATTAATTGAACTTGTTAAATTGATTAGTTAAATTATTATTTATCATTTTATAATTGTTATATAATTTCACATAAATTATACCTACCAAAGGTTAGAAGAACGGGTCTACGGCCGCGCCTACTGTGTGACATATTTATCTTGAAATCAAATTTCACAATCTTACGAGAATTGAAAATGCTAACTACACGAAAG